>CM062818.1:1792289874-1792964822 GCA_031772625.1 Pinus tabuliformis
TTCCTAAGAACTTCATAAGTAAATAATAAGGGTGAAACGTACTTTGGAAGCTGAAAAGGCTGCTTTTCTAAACCATATAGATGAATCAGAGTAGAGTTAAGGTATGAAAACCAACTCTCTATACTTTTCTCTTCAGTAAGTCTTAATATTCTTCTCTGCTCTTTAGAAATTCTATCTACCTTTCCCTCTATTATTTTAACCTTTAGAGGGTATGCAAAGCAATCCATATATTGGGAGTATGAGTGAGGAATATGCTAAGGATAAATTACATCTTTCCATTTGTAAATTTCCTTCTCTTTGTTATCAACATCCATAATGTTCACAAGGATCTTGGTAGATAGAAAATATGAGGGGTAATTGAAGAGGACTAGAAGGATTAAATACGTACAATGGCAGCAAGAGATAAATGGGAGAATAGTAGATAGGTCGACTGTGAGGGCTTGGGTTAGATATTTAGGAAAATTAATCACCTGGCGATCTCATTGAAGAGTGACAAGTTGTATGACAAGGAAGACTGACTCATCCATTTTTGTATCGTCTTCTAACCCGAAGATAATGGAAAAAAGAGAAGTCAGTGTTTGAAAAACGGGTTTCAATGATTGCATTGGTATGGGAAATTGCAACTTTAGATTTGGATTGATATTTTTGAATAAGTTTTTCATAAATTCTGATTTATCGTCTTCCGCCCAAGTAATAAATTATTGGTCTAACCCTTTATCAGTTATATCAATTCCTTGGGTAGGAATGCCTAACATCTTGGTAACTATTTCATCTAATTTCAGGAAAACCTTACAGCTAGACTGAAAGAAGAAGACTTGTCATTCAAGTTCATAGTGTTTGGCAAGCAATAAAATGGAGTTTGGATTGAAATGAATAGGAGTAAGGGTAACATCTAAGACTCTAGACTTCCATAGGCATATCTCATCATCTAATATACTGGTGGAAAGGGTTAAATTCCTTTTAAGAGTTAGAATGTACATAAGACAAAATTTAGTATCTTGAACCTCGACTAACTCATTTACCAGAGCTTCCTTAACTGAAGACTCAGACATTATCAGTTTTTGCTAATAAATTACCAGCCCAGTGAAAGCAAAGTAAGCGAAAGTAGCTTACCGGTTAGATGGAAATGAATTCTGCATGTTGTGCTTGCTTAGAGGCTAGCTTCTGCCATTGATGGATTCCCATAGTGACATACAGAAGCAAGGGAAAAATGAATGAATCGAAAAACATTGGCGGCATAAAGGTTAAATGAGGTTTACGATGATAATTAATGCAATACAAATTTTGTCAAGCAGTGAATAGAAGAATCTTCAAACGAGAATATGGGTCCCCCCCATTGAGCATAGGCATGTGGTTAAACTCCGTACAGGTAGGAACTTGATATTTGTTGGTGTTCGGAGGATCAGACAGTTGGGATGATATTGGGTGGGCAAAAAACATTATCTATTGCACATGTTCCAACTCGATGTGAATAGATAAACCTCGTATCAACTCAGTCTCGACAGACCTGATCCATCGGGTGGAAATTCTGCCTCTAACTTCCACGCATGTTTGGGTGCGATGAAGAGGATTGGGAAGGTGACAGTGCATCGAATGATCAAGGGAAAGGAGAGTTAATTAGGTCTTTTTTTCATCAGGTTTTTAGGATAAAGTTAAATCTCGGGCATGAACCACTCCGCTGGGCCATTTCTACCGTTGATTCCATAAGGGAGTGAATCAATTGCTTAGATCTGCGAACATGATACTATCTACCCCGATCTCCTTAAATTTTAGGGGCTTAATTAATTTAGTTCCCAATTGCGCCTTGATCTTGTTCTATATTCTTTAGTTTATCATAAAATTCCTCCTGATATATCACCCAATTATCTTTTCCCCAAAATGAAGGCATGCCAAACCTACTAAGATAGTTCCAATTAGATCTAAAGTTGTTTATTTCCTTACTAGCCTTTTCAAATTCTTCCCACATCACTTGCATCATGGCATGCCTTTCTTTTAACATACAGAGAGAAAAAACACATTGATCTCTAGGAGGTATACCCAACTCTTCCAAATTTTCATCTTCTAAAGTGTTTATAAGATCAATGAGTGAATCAATATCTTTCAATCTTTCCTCAAGAGCCAAGGTTGTACTTTTGTTTCTAGTTTTTCACTTTTAATAATACCCTTTTCGCAATGGGAGAGGATTTCAACGTAAGCTCTCACTGTAGAAATATTTTGTCCAATTTCCCTCCATATATCTCCTTTAGCTTGTATTAACACTTACTTACCCATGTAGATAACTCTAATCACTTTCCATAGGTTCTTAATCTCATCATGCTTTTCCTTTAGATTAGTTTGAAATTTCTTGATCTCATCGTTTTTTCGATTTACCAAATTCTCCCCTCAACATTCAACTCTTTTCTTTTTTGACTAGGCTAGTTCTAGTTGTTTCTCTAATTAAGTTATCTTAATATGTAGTAGCTTGGAATCCTCAGTTTTGGGGGCTTGAATAGAGTAAACAGCTTGATCAACTAAAGCTTTGTATTCTACCAAGAGCTCGAGGTGATTCTCCTCTTTTTCACAGGATTCTATCTTCAACAGCTCCACTTGTTTAAGAGTCACTTGACGTTCTTCCTCCTTGAGCCACAAGGATAGTTTCATCTCTTAGAGGTGGGTTTCAGCCTATTCTTTTCTTTCAAATGCCTGAATTATAACATGAGTGTCATGATCAGGAATTTTTAGAATATCTTATAGAGCCTTGATCTCTTTTTCTTTCTCTTACAACAACTTCTTAATGTGCCCAGTATCTTTATATTGTCTAGGCTATCAAACTATTATATCTTCTAATTATTTTATTCATTTGTTCTCATCTTTAGAGCCACTCATGCCACCTGCAGCTGATCAGAAACCTTTTAAAACATTTCTTGCATTTTTATATTTCTTGCAGTTGATTCCAACAATCTCCGAGCCACAATTTCGCCTAGTGTCAGTGAAGGTTGATAACATACATATCAGACACTTTCCCCAAGTTAATAGCTAGGGAAGAAGTCTGGGATCCCAACAACTGTTTATTTTCCCTGATTTCTGGTTGGACAATTGTAAGGTCCAAAATATTTGTTTCAAAGTCAGCGATAGAAATAAATTGGGGTCCACTTATAGAATTTACGTCCTTAAGTGTTGGAACCTCCGCTGATTGGGATTTTTCCGATAATAAATCCAACTCTGCACTGGTCACCATTATCTATTTTTCTTTAGTAAAGTTGTGTTTAATGTCAAGGGAATTCGCCCCTGAATCTCTAGGCCTTATGTCATTAATAGCTTGGTGGATTTCCTTATCCAACTACTTGTTATAGACATATTTGGGCACTTCAACCCCAATCATATATGTCGATAAACCAAGGGCTCTTTAACCCCTAAAAGTGTTGTTTCATACCCTAAAGGATCATGGTCAGCTAATTACATCATTTTCCAGAAGTTCCACTTGAAAAACCACTCAGAACTGGCCAAAACCAAACCATACTAACTGCTCCATGGTTAAGGTGCGATGCATACTGACTGCTACACTAGCCAGGTGTGATGCATACTGAAAGAGCCTTCTGTGGGGGTGCGATGAGTGAAAGTAGACAAATGACAGAGGCAGATTGCTAAGTGGATGAGCAGGGAATCTTCTAAAAACTTCTCATATGATACTTGCCTCTCTGAATTCGCCCAGGGATGAGTAAGAGATCAAAGAATCTCCAAGTGGAACCAAGAACTATCAGTGGAATGACACTAATCAAAAACCTAGAGCTGACTCACACCCTTGCAAGACATCTATATATGGATCCCTCATCTGAGAGATCTAGAGGCTGGAATTTTTTAATTTGTAAGGAAGTGTTATTGGTTTCTCTTTGAGAAAGAACATTGTATTGTGGGGTGATCTTGCTTTTCATGAGGTGAAGAGGGCTTTGATTCTAGGAGGGTGATGCTAGATCAGACAACTAGGTTGTAATCCTCTCTTCTACTATTAATAAATCTATTTGAGTTTTCCTCCATATAATTGTGTATTTATGAATCTTGTTGTTTATGAATGTAATTGTATGGTCAATGTATTTCTGATTCTGCATTGTTTATAGTATTATATATCGAGATTCTTTGATGGTGTTTTGTTATTTTGCCTCTACAGATATTCTCTAAAGCGGGACAAGTAGGAGAAGAGTGGCAAGCTCTACCAAAGGAGAGAGGAAACAAGCAAGGAGCCAAGCGGAAGATCCAGGTTGGTCCTCTTTTTCTTCTCTCTTATCTATCATACATAAAGGAAATCACAATTTGCTTTGATTGTTTGTTTCTAAGATAGCTACCCGTCTTAGTGGGACTAGCATATCAAAAAGACACTAGTTTTCCCGGAAACAAAATGGCAACTCCACTGGGGAGCGATTAGTTTGTTTGTTTGTTATTGTTGTTTTCTTTATAAACTACAGACAGAGCCTGAAGTTAGCCAGCTAGCCTTCGAACTGCTTTTGCTATGCAACTGCAAAGTAGATGAATGCTGCTTCAGTCAATCTTCGGGTTGGTTTATGAACTGAACATCTGACTTACAAACATCCTAAATGTCCTTGTGGTAGCTCAATAACCTCCTAAGATCATACCCCTGTACTTTGTTTTTACTATCTATCATAGCTCAGCCTAAATCACTGAACTTAGCTGCAAATTTTGAGCAAAAACCAAGCTCAGTTTCATTCCCTGGCCCATCGCACTGTCTGTAACTGGCAGCCTGTATGCATCGCACCTCCCGTGTGTTGCAGGTGAGATGCATCCCTATTTTCCTTAAGGATAGGTGCAATGACTGAGTGAAACTGTTTCTCTCTTTAGAATTTGGTTTTTTCCTCCTTGTTTTCAGCTCTATTCAATAGTTTTGCTGCATATGATCAGTATTTCATTGTTGAAGCCTTCTTCCTTTACATTATTCCACCTCCATTGATTAGGATTTGTGAATGTTTTTTATGTATTTTTCATCATTTATAGTCCTTCTTTGTCAAAAGTAGCTTAATCGAACTATCATCTTTTGATGCAAAAGTGTTGTAACTGTCATTTTGAGTCAAGAAGAAGAGTGTCGTAAAGTCTTCCACCTCTAGATATTCGATTGTACTTTTGTAATTATATTTGATTTGAATTGTCAATATTTGAAGTGTCGAAATCAGTTTCAATTCGAAATCGAAAGTGTCGTTTTAGTCTTCCTTTCATTTTGAAAAGAAATTGTTGAAGTGTTGCTTTGAAGAAAATAGTTCAAATCTGTACTTAGTTTTCCTTTTTGGCATTCTCACATTAAGGAAACAGAAAAATAAATACATGCATGTGCATTTGCATTTAGACTGTGTGCAAAAGATGATTTAGGAAAAGTGCATTTATTGTGTGCTCTTTGCTCTCTGTTGGAAGAATTGTACTCTTCTTTCCTTAGTAGCTAGGATTTCCATTGCTAAAAGAAAATAAACCATTGTTTATCATTTTAAATTGCATATTTATGAATTTTACATCTACATCACGTGGTGAACCTTGAGAGACAAACTTCTAAAAAATATCAACTCTAAAATAAACCTCAATGAACATAAAAACGCTTTGGAACTTAACGCAACATATCTAGAAGTCTAGGCTAGAGACATGTTCTAGTGTCATAAAACCTGGTAACTATCGTTTTCATCAAAGGTTGGGTGATTCCTCCTCTTTGATACGACAAGTGCCAGTACGGACTGGTGCTCCCCGTACCGTCGAGTATATATTGGGATACCATAATAGACTGATATCCTTTATCCTTAGGAAGCCGTGTTTTCCGCCCTATCGATTGCAATGCACTGAACACAGCATTTGGTAAGATTGACTGTCGTATGTAAAGTCCTTGGTAATTTCTCTTTAATTTACCACCAATGTGTATATTGCAGTTGTGCGATTGGTATGGTAATCCCTCTGTCTAGATTTCCATAGTAGTCACTTTCGTTCCTTTTCGACTCCTTAAAAGAAAAGTTCCATCTGAGCAATTTTCACTTCAGGCTCATTAAAAATCAAAGGCGACTAGAGTCATCTTTAACTTTTTCTCAACTCTTAAAAATTGAAAAATCAAAGTTGTGTCAAAGCGTCATAAAATTTATTTAATATGGAATAACATTTTTCCCCTTTAATTTTGAGTTGATCAAGTAATCCGCAATCGTGGAAGAAATTCAATCAAAACCCCATCATTCGCGAAGGCTAGCAAGTCAACTGTCTTTGACTCCGAAAATAAAACCATTCCGGGCAAAACAATCTTGTTTAACTGAGTCGAATTCTCCTAGTTTATTTGAAACTTGTGTTTCAACATCATCAGAGACTCTAGTTACTCCGGTCATTTCTGGTACATCTACCTTTATAGAAGAAGTTCTGCAGTTACAAGAGACACTTCTATTCCTTAAATAGCTCCATCTAGGGTTGATCTAGAAACTGAAGTTCACTTACCTGAACATTTGGAAGTTGAGTTCCAGAATTCAGAAGGTGTCACCCCTCCAGTATCTGTCACCGCAGAAGCTATACCTTCTTTAGCTCCAGAAATAGTTTATGGATCCAACGGTCTACCTCTTCCACCTGGACTGATTGCCATAGAGGAGGTAGTAGAGGATCCTCCATCCAGTACTCCATTGCATTTTGGAACTAGGATCCACTTATATCCTTCTATTCCTGAAGTTAGTTCTTTTAATCATCCTTCATCACAAGTTCCTGTCAAATCTCTAGGAAATCTTTTGGATAGACTAAATATGTCTGAACAACCATCAACATCTAGGACTGTGCCCTCTGATACATCCATAACAGAACTTCTTGCTACCACTCTGATGATGTTTGTTGGTATACCATCTGTCCCAACTAGTTATCAATCACTAGATGGAGTCCATCCAGGGACTGCTTCAATGACATGGTTTGTTCCTACTTGTTCGTCCAGAATCCTATCTGGCATTTCTTATGTTCAAACTCAGCAAATTGATCCTACATACCAATTTCAATTTGGGAAATCCAGTCTTCAAAGGTCGATCTATCCTTTGAGCATCGAATTGCCGCCATATGGAGGCAGTATGATTTTTCATTGTTCCCTCCTGGAGAACAACCATATGGGAGTTCACAACAAAATTTATGTCAAGCTAGAATTACATCCAGTATTTGGATACCAATACTGCCTCAACAACCAAGATTTGTATATTCAATGCAACTAACTCAACCTGTGTCGAATATTCCCACTACACCCGCTATTGTGACTGTGTCACAAGTACAAGCACTGCCTGTTGTATGCCAACCTCAAGTTTCTCAGGTTGCAATACAACAACCTCTTGTCTCTACAGCTCAATCACAACGTCAAGTTAGTGTTTCCTTACCTGCAATGACTCAGGCTCAAACGGGTACTATCACCCCACATCTTGGTCAATCATCGAGTATTGAGCAACAACAAATGGTCCAACAACCATGGCTGGTGCAATATCAACAACCGCAATTCCAACGAGCTTACCAAGGACCTGAGCAACAAGGCTTTGTAGGTAGTGGACAACCGCATTTTCAAAATGGTTATCAACAACCATACTATAATGGTTATGCCCATCAACCTTATCAAAGTTATCAGCATCAAATGCATTATGCTGGTATGCAAATACCTACTGCTCAGGCGATCCCATCTTATCCTAGGTATGCTTCGCCAAACCTGAATCAACAATTTCCTTTTGTGGTGACCCTAGAATTACCAGATCTAAACCGACTGACAAATGATCCAATTGATTACACCCCTTGGTGGCCAACGATTCCTCATAAACTTCCTTTTGATATTCCTAAATTCAATGGAAATCCGAGTGAAGATCCATTGAATCACGTAATGACTTTTCATTTGTGGTGCTCATCCAACACCCTCAATGATGATTCGATAAGGCTTCACCTTTTTTAGCAAACGTTAACTGGTCCAGCAGCAAAATGGTATATTGAATTACCTAGAGCTTCATTTGATAACTTCAGCATCCTGGCCACTACCTTTTTAACCCATTTTCAATTACCCATAAGGTACGAAATGGGGATAGAACTCCTTACCAACTTTTAACAGACAACAACCACTCACATATTTTATCATATTCATGAGTGGTGACGTCGTCGTTGAATGGTAAAGACATATGTTCCTGATCAGCTTCTAGTTGAGTGGTTTATTAAGTCATTATTACCTTCTATTACTAAATATGTGGCAAAAGGAGGAGTTGTCATTGAAGATCAATTCATTGCTTGTGCACAATATTTAGACTTGATCTATACTCAGTCTGGCACACTCTACAACAAAATTCCTGACGCTCCTAGATCAGAATTTTCCGTTCCTCCACCTCCTAAATCGAACAGGGACTCTCATGCTACCAATGGCGTGATTGGTACCTCAAGCATGCAAACCGCAAAGGCTCCATCGAGTAAATCCCTTGCAATTTCTAGTCAAAAAAAAAATGACAAACTTCCTGCCTTGGAGGTTAATGCCGTGTCATCTGACAAGGGCAAAGAACCTAAGTAGCTAGGGGGCAAGAAGAAAGGGAAAAACAAAAAGAAGAAACAGGAAGAGTCAACTCCTGAAAAATCTTCTAGAAACCCTGCTGGGCAAAAGAAACCTAACCAGCCATGTTTCATATGCAATGAGTACCATTATACAAAAAATTCTCCACATCGAGCTGAGGTCACGAAATTTCCTAAAAACTTCAATTACCTCAGTGGTATTGACTGATCCGTTTCCAAACCTGGAAACCAATCTGGTTGCTATCAATCATGCTTCACCATCCCAAGTTCTTATGTTGTCCATCTCGAAATAGCAAAATGATGCTTTGATAACGACAAGGAATAAAGATTATGGGAATCCACAAATGTCTAACAACAAGGCTACAGATCAACCCAGTAGTTCGACAACAACTTCGTCAGAAGTTGTGCCACCCATCATTCCTAAATTAACTATAAAGCCACCAAAGGGAGTAGTACATAAATTGACATTTAATCCTCGTGCTTGAGTAGGACAAAATTATAATATAGTGGAAGATCTGGCTCAATCGTCATCTGCTATGTTGACACTCGAAGTACTGTAGAATTTCCCCTCCTAAAAGCAGGCTTTGTTATCAGCAATAGGTGGGATTGACCCAGCGGATTCCAATCTTGTGGCCTTTAACCATAAAGGATACGAACCTCAGTTACTGGCCCAACTCACTTTCCTCATACAGGTAAAAGCCCTCAACAAAACTATTCATCGAACAATCATTGATGAGGGGGAATCTACCTGTATTATGTCAACGAGTTGCTGGAAAAATTTAGGCTCTCCACCCTTGTCATGATCATCAACGACATTAAAAGCATTTTATGGAAGAACATACACGCCATATGGGATATTAAGTAACTTGTAAGTTGAACTAGGGGACAAGACAATAGAAATTGAAGTTGAGGTCAATGATGGAAACCTTGACTACAATATCTTACTGGGCAGACCATGGATTTATGATATGGCTGCTATTGTGTCAACATACTTTAGAAAGATTTCATTCCCCTTCCAAGGTGGAATTACAATCGTTGACCAACTAACCTTTCTCCCCAACAGTTCACAAGCTACTGGAAGCATCCCAATGATCCATGGAAGCTCTCAATCGCTTCAAAATGTCGGAGTAGGTCTCCTAAAAGACCCTGCCTTAATGAGTACTTTTGCCCTCCCGCCTCCGAGTAATCTGGCGGAAGTGGCCATTGTGGAAACCTGTCACATGATATCTTCTACATCATCAAAGATTAAGGAGAATTCCAAACATTTTGTTAGTATGGATCATCGCTAGGTTGTTCCCCTAAGCCCCATAGAAATTTTGTAGCAATCAATTTTCTGGGCATGGGCGGCGAACCCAAATCAACACTCAGCAAGTGTTTGGGTAGATAGGTCTCTAGAGTATGGTACCTCTTCTGATCATTGGTCTCGTATACATTCTACAGATGAAGGAATCATTCAGTCAATGATGATAGGAGAGGCACCACGGGAAGATTACCACCATTGTTCCCATCTTCAAGATAACGACGAAGATTATTCCAGCGGCCTTAATCATCCTTTAGTTTTTGATATTCTATCAAATACTGTAAATACGGTGGATTCCAAGCGAAATCTATCCAATATTGAGGAAACTATCGGCATTAATATCTCGACCAAACCTAATGATGTAGAGAATATTCATGTTGGAAAATTTTGTTCTCCTTCAGAACTGGAAATATATTGCACTCTCTTTCGCGAATTCAAAGATGTCTTTGCATGGTCATATGAAGAAATGCCAGGCATTGACTCGAGCATCATTGAACATGAAATCAAGATGTATCCAGATGTCAAACCAGTACGACAACGGCTTCGACCAGTGCACCCGAAGAAAGCCACTGCCATTAAGGCAGAAGTTGAAAAACTTTTACATGTTGATTTCATTTACCCTGTTCCTCTAACTGATTGGGTATCGAATATTGTTCCTGTGATGAAAAAGCAAGGAACGATTAGAGTGTGCATCGATTACAGGGATTTAAATCAAGATTGTCCAAAGGACAACTACCCTACACCCTTCATCAACCAGATAATTGATGAATGTGCTGGATAAGAAATCTTTTCATTTATGGATGGATTTTCTGGGTACAATCAAATCAATATCTGCCCATAATACCTGTCGAAGACTACATTTATATGTCCGTGGGGCACATTTGCATACCGCAAATTACCTTTTGGTTTGAAGAACGTAGGGGCAACCTTTCAGAGGGCAATGAACTACACCTTCCATGACATCAAACACATTGTTCAACCATATCTCGATGATTTACTGGCTCATTCACGAAAGCAGACTAATCATCCGCAGCATTTGAGAGCTATATTTCTACGTTGCCGACACTACAAGATATGACTCAATCCACACAAGTGTGTGTTTTGTGTTGGTTCTGGTTGGTTACTTGGTTTCGTAGTTTCTAAGGACAGAATTTGACTCGACCCATGTAAGTTTCAGGCAATCATTGACATGCCTCCACCTTCAAATTTGCTTCAAATTCAGAAACTCCAAGGGAAAGACAAATTTCTAAGGAGGTTCATTCCGAATTATGTCGAACTTGCTAAAGGTTATATGCATCTTTTGAAAAAAGAAGTACCCTTCAACTGGGATCAGGTTGTGCAAGCTTCCTTTGAAGCTTTAAAAGGTTCCCTAGTAAAAGCATCATTAATGTATGCTCCTGATTATCAAAAATACTTTAACCTATATCTCACTACTATAGATACAATCATCGCAATGGTTTTAGTACAAGAAGACAATGGAATAGAACATCCTGTGTATTATTTAAGCTGCAACTTAAATGACATAGAAAGTAAGTACTCCTATGTTGAAAATCTGGCTTTAGCAATTGTTCAAGCAGTATAGAGATTTCGACACTATATACTTTTTTGCAAAACTACGATTTTGTCAGATTGCAACCCTATGACTTACATTCTGTTGCGTCAATTGCTAGGGGGAAAATATTCAAAATGGATAGCCATTTTGCAAGAGTTTGATCTGGAATTCACAAAATCCAAATCAAAGAAATCTCTAGTCTTCGCGGAGTTACTTTGTGACCTCCCATCGTCGTCCAACGATTTAACATCTAAAGCAACAATCGTGGATGAAACTTTGTTTCTGATATCATCAAGTGACCCGTGGTACAGAGATATACTAATCTATCTCCAAACCCAAACATTTAGGCCTAACACCTCTCGCTCAGAACAGTGACGTACTCAATACCAAGCAAAAGACTACATGATCGTCGGTGATACACTTTACCATCGTGGTGTCGATACAGTTATGTGAAGGTGCCTCACTCATGAGGAGGCCAAAAAAGTCCTGAATGACTGTCATTCAGGCGCATGTGGGGGACATCAATCTGGTTACTCCATTGCACAAATGATCTTACAGGCTGGTTACTTCTGGCCCACAATATTCAAGGATTTCATAATCGCGGTCAGAAGTTGCCATGCTTGTCAAATTTTTTATTGCAAAACCAGATTACCACCTACACCACTGCATCCAGTAGTTGCTGTTGGGCCATTCACTAAATGGTGCATATATTTCATGACATGTAACCCCACCTCGGCCGAGGGGCATGGGTATATCATAGTCACTGTCAACTATTTTACAAAATGGGCCGAGGCGATGCCTACATTAAACAACAGCAGCGAAACGGCTGCTCTTTTATTTTTCAATCTTGTAGTCTCTAGATTCGGTGTTCCACAAGCTATAGTCACAGATCATGGATCACATTTTCACAATCACATGATGGTCGAATTAGCTGCCAAATTAGGATTGTCCCACAATAGTTCTACTCCATATTATCCGCAAGCTAACAGACAAGTTGAGGCCATCAACAAAGTCCTAAAGCGCATGTTGCAAAGGATGATTGGAGTCCACAAACAGAATTGTCATGTAATCATGTATTCAGCTCTGTGGGCATATAGGACATCGGTAAGAAATGCGACTAGATTCATACCCTTTCATTTGGTGTATGGCCTGGAAGTTGTCTTACCGATTCAGTGTGAAATTTCAACTCTCAAGCTCGCAATCGATCTACATCCCGAAACTTCAGAGGAAGAGACTCGTTTCTTGGAACTAATCCACTTGGATGAAACCCTTCAAGACACCGCACTAGCTAACAAAGCACATAAGAAACGTGTCAAAGCGCAATTTGACAAGAATGTCCAGCCTCGAGTCTTCTCAGAAGGTGACCTGGTCTTGCTTTATGATCAGGACTCTGACAAATTGGGAGCAGGTAAGTTCAAACCCTTATGGATGGGCCCCTACATTGTTAAACGAGTATTAGCAAAAGGAGCCTACGAGCTAGTAGATTACAACGGAATTTCACTGTCGCAACCCCAAAATGGGTTGTATCTTAAGTGATACTATGCTTGATCAAGTGTAGTAATCTCTTTATAGATATGCTTTTGTTACATTTTTTTGTTTTTGTTAAGAGTTGTCATTTTGGTTAGGTAATCCACTTTGCATTTGTTTCAGATGTTGAACTTTTGGGAAACATTCCTTGGGTATGCTGATGAAGCTAGTTGTAGAATGTGGAACCTATCTTCTGTAGCCTGGGCCATTTTTGCTCCAAGCGGTGAGTTAGTGAGTTTCAGGGGGATATGTATTGGTCAATCAACGAACAACATTGCTGAGTACAGTGCGTTGATGGAACTTCTCTCTAGTGCCATTTCACATGGCATACGCCGACTTGTTGTCAGGCTAGATTCGCAACTCGTCATTCTACAACTTACTGGCATCTATTCAGCTCAGAACCCAACTATCTATTGTATGTTCCTAGGAGTCAGGATTTTGGAAAGGAAGTTTGATTCCATTCAATATCAACACATTTCCTAAAACTTAAACACACTAACTGATTCATTAGCGAATTATGTGTTAGACAGAAATTTGCAGCATTCGTAAAGAAAAGCATTTAATATCAACACTTTCACTTGGATCACATAACTTAACCAAAATAAGCTCCGAAAATAAAAAATATATAACTATTTATAGTTTCACATAATGTTTTGTGTACAAGGCAAAATCGGGCATGCAGAAAAACATCCTAGACTAATGGTGCTGGTGATAACATGTCACCACCTGTGCGATCATACACAAGAGCCTAGTCCATCGACTTGGCACGCCAGTAGTATGGCGCTGTAATCTCAAAGGTAACTCATCAGTCCTCACATCCTAAATACCAAGATTGAGACCCTCAATCTGATCCTACAGTACTGCAAGGGTCTCTACTATGTCCAAATCACAAAGGACAGCCCTCCCTACAGCCTCTCCTACTGGAACGGTGACTGCCATCGTTGGGCGTGCTGCTGGCCTCATTGGCCCAACATTTGCACACACATATGAGTTCGATTAGTCTTCATAACATTTAAAAAACACAAAAACATTATAAAACTATTAAACAAAGATATGGTCAAAAAATTTTACCCATAACACTCCATTGCTCGCCAGCCGGTAACACCAAATCTAGGTTGCCTCGGAAATCCATCCCAACATATGGATACTCGGTGAAGACCATATCCTGACAATCAAACCACTCAAAGAAGGCATCAGAGAAAGAAATCTGTGACTGACCAGCATGTCTGGCCATGAGATCGACCCATCTCTGCATTCGTGGTTCCCTCGGTGCTAGCATCCCTAGTGAAATGTATTGTGGCTACATCAGTGGAATCCTCTCCAAGGCGAAAGCAGTGAAAATGGAACTGTAGCCAAAATTCTTGGATCTTCCATTATTTACCTTGGAGAGTTGTTCTTTTATAACTAGAAGTACCACCTCACACCAGTTGAATACCTTTGGTTCCAGGCATTCCAAGGCATACTGCATATAAGATCTATTGGCCAAATGAAGAGCTGCGCTACCAGCCAATCTAGCAAAGGTGAAAAAAATGGTCCTTAAGGATCGATCAGTGACATCTCAGATATTTATCTTGCTGTCTCTGCTAGGCTGAGATCCATCTCTACAAATTGGCGAATATAATCCCTCACAGATTCACCCCCACAGGCGGATCCTGATAACGAGAGAGGGGCACCACGCCTCGATAACCCCGTCAGAAAGTAGATATCCTCGACTGTCAGTGGGATGGATTTTCCTCTAATCTGGAACACCTGGTAGATCAAATCCCAAGCATCGAGGAAATACTGTAACAAGTTGATTTTTTGCCTCATGCTAGATATAGGGAAGAATTTGAGCAACCACAGTTTCGCAATGCAGTAACAATGCCCTTATCATGTAAGGCTATCATGTCCTCTTCTTCATGCTCGCATTCATGCCATGTAACGACCATCTTGATCCAACAAATATCTGAGTCACAAACAAAAGATGAATTACGACCCTGATTTGAGCAAAACCAGGAAAAAATTTCATGAAAATCACTGTAGAAAGTTTCCCTTCTACGCCCATCGCACCCTGCCTGTGCACAGGGTGAGATGCATACTGACTAGCCAGTGTCCAACTCAGTATGCATTGCATTTTCCGATGCAGGCTAGGTGCGATGGAGGAAGAATGAATTCTTCAAACCCCAAGGGCCCAGAAGCTAGGAAAAAGATGCTCAAAATCAGAAAAGGATGGAAAGCAAATGAAGAGCTCAGGGTTAGCTCCTACCTGGTCCTGATGGCACGGAGAATAGTCCACCAGATCTCTTGAAATCAGCTGATGAAATTTGAGGGGGAAAATCACTCCAGAGCTCCAAAATCCAAAATTTGAAATGAAATGGTAAAAATGAGAGGTAAAACTACTTTTTATGTTACTTTTCACATACTTCAAATAAAATGTTAGTTTTAAATTCATTTTTCAAGCATATACATGTATTTCTAATCAATTTGATGGAGTAATTGAGTAGGTTGTACGACTGTTGAAAGAATCTAACGTGTTAAATGGTAAACTAAATATCTTTGACCACTATCAACGAGCAATGTTTCCAGAAAGTTCAAGCTCGTTAAAAAATAAACCTGCCACTGAGCATAGTTTCTTTCGATTTAAGCTCATTAAAAAATGAATCCACCTTTAGTAAATGATCTCTGTGATTGCCATGCTATCAGCCTTTTGAACCTTGTTTGCTTTCTTCCATCACCTCCATTCTCCTGGCCAATCATACGCCTCCACTTGATTGTTTACCCCTTTTAGGAATAGCTACGACGAGTGGTACTATTAGCCAGCCTCTTCACACTGCCATGTTTTGAGAAGTTCCAAACTTACCTGGAACCAGTTGCTACCCGAAAACACCAGTCGTTCCTCAAAAAACAAGTCTCTTTTAAGCTCTTTTTAGACTCATTAAATATGAAAAGATTGCTGAGATATTGGCCTTCCCAACTCATTAAAGTAAAGGGAAATTCCATCCTTCCTATACATTTTAATCTTTTGGAGCCTGAGGGATTATCAAACAAAAGATCGAGCACTTGTCTTTTTCGGCTCGCTAAAGCGATCGAAAAGTCATCCCTTTCGTATTATTTTATACTTTTCAAACTTAAGGGATTATGCTATGAAAAAGGGCTTCTGGAGTTCCCTTTTCACCCCTTTTCAAACTCTCTAAATATGAAAAGGACTGAGTTGTCTTTGTCATTAAACTTGTTAAAATTATAGCGACAAACTTGTCCATCCGGAAAAGAACGAGTTTCACTGTCACTAGGCTCGTTAGAACATAGCGATAGGTTAGAACATAGGGAAAATTATAGAACAAGCATATGTTATCCTCCTCAAGCTTGACAAAAATAAAGAGGTACTGGTAAAAAATGACTGGGGAAAAAAGGAAGAAAACTTGAAGAACTTTATTGGTAGTAGGTTGCTCTTGAACATGACACTTTCACTCCATCACCATGATTGAGTCGAGTTGGGTTATTACGTTCACTGGTCATATCACCATTGGTCCTCCGTACCATCCATCTTTTGGGGTTAACGCTACAAATACACATCAGTGTCGCCGACATGTTCAAGAGAAGTCATACAGAGAATTCACCACCTAGCTAATGCCTCATCCACTGCAATACCTTCACCCTCCATTTTTCATGACCACCATTTCTGAACCTTGTATCATCAGATCATTTTCACCTCCAGAAAATCATTTGCTTCATTTCATGTCGTAAATGTGGGATACATTAAGGCCCTCCTATGATGGTCACCTCTTGTCGATATCATCTCATTATCCAAGAATTTGACTTAGAAACAACCCTTTCAATACTTTGAAGCTTGCATGTCTCAATGGCAAGTTTCTCAGTTTCGACAATAGGTATACATCAATAGCCTTCGACTGAAAGATTTTGCGTGGTGTTCGACATCGACTCATATATTCACACCACGTGAATTGTACTGTAGTACCTTGAGGGTCATTATCATTATCGGTGACTCCTCTCGCGCCTATTAACAACTTACATTATTGGCTCGTAATCAAGCAATGTCTTTCCATGCTCGACTTCGGAACATCTTTTCACATGGATCGACTTGTACATCGGGCAAAGATTGAACAAGTTTTGAAGACCCCAGATCTAGTCTCATCCATCCGGGCTGCGATATATTAAGGAAAATAAAGACATCAAATGTACACAGAAGTTGCACAGATGGTCATCTAAGCTAGGGATGATGACCCTTCATATGAAGAATCACCAGTTTGCAACTGCAAACGATTATCTATTCTATGTACATGAAAATGAATTTATAAAGCTGAGCATGGGAATGCCTGCCTCAGCTAGATCATGAAAATATTATGATGATGATGTATTTTATTGTATCTTATACAGGTCACCTTCCAGCTCGAATACCTTCGATCCTCATGATAAAGCATTTCACTCGAAATCAAAATATTTACGACCTCATGCTTTAGGGGGCAACTGTTATAGACATATTTGGGCACTTAAACCCCAATCACATATTTCGTTAAACCAAGGGCTTCTTAACCCCTAAAAGTGTTGTTTCATACCCTAAAGGATCATGGTCAGCTGATTACATCATTTCCCAGAAGTTACACTTGAAAAACCACTCAGAACTGGCCAAAACTGGACCATACTGACTGCTCCATGGTCAAGGTACGATGCATACTGACTGCTATACTAGCCAGGTGTAATGCATACTGAAAGAGCCTTCTGTCGGGTGTGATGAGCGAGAGTAGACAAATGGCAGAGGCAGTTTGCTAAGTGGATGAGCAGGGAATCTTCTAGAAACTTCTCATATGACACTTGGCTCTCTGAATTCACCTAGGGATGAGTAAGAGATCAAAGAAATCTCCAAGTGGAACCAAGAACTATCAGTGGAATGACACTAATCAAAAACCCAAAGCTGACTCACACCCTTGCAATACATCTATATATGGATCCCTCATATGAGAGATCTAGAGGCTGGAATTTTGTAATTTGTAAGGAAGTGTTGTTGCTTTCTCTTTGAGAAAGAACATTGTATTGTGGGGTGATCTTGCTTTTCATGAGGTGAAGAGGGCATTGATGCTGGGAGGGTGATGCTGGGAGGGTGATGCTGGATCAGACAGCTGGGTTGTAATCCTCTCTTCTACTATTAATAAAGCTATTTTATTTTTCCTCCATATAATTGTGAATTTGTGAATCTTCTTGTTTATGAATGCAATTGTATGGTCAATGTATTTCTGATTCTGCATTGTTTATAGTATTATAGATTGAGATGTTTTGATGTTGTTTTGTTGTTTTGCCTCTACATATATTATCTAAAGCAGGATAAGTAGGACAAGAGTGGCAAGCTCTATCAAAGGAGAGAGGAAACAAGTAAGGAGCCAAGTGAAAGATCCAGGTTGGTCCTCTTTTTCTTCTCTCTTATCTATCATACATAAAGGAAATTGCAATTTGCTTTGATTGTTTGTTTCTAAGATAGCTACCTGTCTTAGTGGGACTAGCAGATTGAAGAGACACTAGTTTTCTTGAAAACACTACTGTACCTCTTGTTCAAACATGTCAGTTTCAATAGCATCTTCCTTTGCCTTTACCCGTCGTGTACTTGATACGGGGTTAAAATCTATGCCTTTCTTTTTGTTGCAGTGGCTAAAGAGATAAGGGTTACTAGTTTTGCATTGATCTCCTACATTTGCATTTCAATACAACTTGGAGAAATGTGAGTTGTTCCTTCCTCTTCTATAGGTACAGGTGATATTGGTTGTACGATATCATCCATAGGTATAAAAAAATTCGCCACCTTTTCCTTTTTAGGCTTTTTTCTCATGAACATAGGCTGATATCCCTACCTACTTCTTTAATCCCACTATGATTCCTAAAGGATCGTAATGCTATATATTGTCCAGCAAAAATCCAAAAGACAACATTTCCCTTTCCAGGATATATATAACATTCTTATTTTTAGAATTTAGGGGTGAAATTTCATATGGATAGCTAAATAATGCTCCTTTTTTCTTAGATACAAAATTTAATTCATTCACAACAATATGTTTCCTAAGAACTTCATAAGCAAACAATAAAGGAGGAACGTACTTTGGTGGTTGTGTTGTGGCCAGCAACAACCCCCTTCTTATTTACTGTTATCCCTAATACTAAATAAGTGGGGACCCTTAGTCAAAAATTTAAAAATCAATTAGTACTTGAACTTCCTTTTTCAATAAAACTTATCATCATAAACTTAGGAGAATACCCTTTAAAAAATCAAAAAACCTAAGTTTTATGATAAAGTAGAATTATTCCTTAGGAAATATCGCATCGCATGTCTAAAAAATCACTTACGCTGAAAAAATTTAAACTGCTGATATGCAATGGCGCATATCGCGAATCGCATTTTGCAGAAAACAGATTAACAAATGATTGACATATATTGTGCTCCAGTGATTTGCGATATAGCGATATTGCGATATAGCAATATAGCAATGTAGCAATATAGCGATGTTGCGATTTTGCGATATTACGATATAGCGAGCTAGCAACCTTGCGATGTTGTGATCTGCGATATTGCGAAGTAAATCGCAAAATCGCTCCATCGCAAATCTTTCGGGCTCATCGTTCAAAAAAGTATTTTCTATAAACCGAGACCTGGTCATGTGATTTAATGCTAATTAATGAGGTAGTTGCCAATCATTAATGAAATAGGGTTTCGTGCTTATCAAATAGCCATTTCACATAAGGTGGTATATTTTATATGTCTTCAGCATTTAAATCTTTCCCATCACCTTATCCTTATCATGACTCTCACCTCATTTGTAAACTGCAGGAATGGAGAACAGAGAAATATACAAAGCAATACGCAGGATATTATGGGAAAGAAAGGCAAAGCCCCGAGCTCTGAAGAGAAAGAAATGGCGCCCTTGTATACAGACACCGCCTGTAATAAAGACGCTGGTATTGCTACTTGGGAAGGCATGTATAGTCTACTTGAGGAAGAGAATCCCAAAATAATGGAGGTTACAGCTACTTCAGGCTCACACGGGTCTTCTGAGCCGTCTATTACAGAGCTAGCTTATTCGTTCTTACACAAGATAGCGGCGAGGCCCAAAATTCTTCCATACACGGACATGATTAAATGGATACTAGACAACGCTAATATCAAAGATAGACAGTTTAAGACTCATGGTCAAGGACTCATTGGCTCATTCACTTCACAAGATTTGAGGCTCATGTATCATTTTCCAAAGCCATAGGTGACAAACAGGTCATGGAGAAGTTTGCAAAATAAAATCAAGACCTGGCAGAATGCATCAAAGACTGGTCAAGGAGGGACGAACCACTAAAAAAGGACAAACATGGTATGTATAGCACTGGATCTCTCACCTCCCCGTATTGCTTTGTTGTTGCTATGCTCTGTAGACTTTTTGGGAAGCCGGACATTAACAAATTTTCATCTGAATGGCTACCATTATTGGATGCCACCACCAATTCTACCATAGTGGACTAGGCTAAAATATTGTCTGATAACTTAGTCACAGCCATTGTAAATTACTGGTCTAAAAGAATTGTTTCTCAAATATCCCCCTTTCTACTTATCTGCATATGTGATGGATGCATTCTGTTATATTTTCAAGTTTCCTTTGATGGGTTGGAAATGGACAACTCAAGACCCCTTACCCATTCATATTTATCATAAAGAATTGTGGGATTCTAAGTTCACTCCGTGTTTCTACAAGATTTGTCATGGAATCATGTTGCCCATGTACAAAGTGTTGTATGATAAAGATGTTCCAAGGTTTTCTCCTGAAGCAGAGGTAGATATACTCCCTGTCACGAGATGGTTTGGAGAAGAACTATTTACATATGTTAGGGTATTTGGAAGTCTCGCTTCCCCTCACGTCTTCCCTTTGTATGTTCCTGACAAACTCTTGACACGAGAAATTGCTTATCAAACCTGTGGAGAAGGAGGTTTGACGAAAGATTTGAAAGACAAAAAGAAGGCTATTTGGCCACAATTTCTTGTGGCCTGTGGGGCCTTTTCACTATTTGATGTAGGCCATGCATTCAAAGAAGTAAACAACATAACATGTCTACAATTGTTCAAATTTCCAGGAAGACCGTTCGACCCTTATGATATTGCTAAGAATTTCACTACTGCACTCAAAATAAAGGTATTTTCTGGAGAAGAAGATCTTTTTGATGACACGTTCCAACGGAAAAGTAAGCTTGAATAAATTTTTCATTCAGCTCAAATGCGATTCCCTCCAGTAGAATTTCAACAGTTCAAGATATATAGGGAAAGGAGCTTAGCTAGTATCCCTGTGGAAAAACTACGCTTGGAACCCATAAGGGAACCAACTCCGAGTATTAGTCTCAGTAGAAGTTCAGGCACAGATAGATCTAAATATAAGTCCAATAAAGAAACATCTGAACATTCCAAGAGATCAGAAAGTGACCATGGTAAAAGCGAGGGGTCAGTAAAGGACACTGCCCAATCAAAAGAGTTCCCACAGCAACAAGCTTTTACCCCTCCACAAATAGATCCTCCCCCTCTCATCGTTCAGCCACCATCAGTAAGAACTGAGCTAGATAAAGA
Organism: Pinus tabuliformis; assembly: GCA_031772625.1. Lineage (NCBI taxonomy): Eukaryota > Viridiplantae > Streptophyta > Pinopsida > Pinales > Pinaceae > Pinus > Pinus tabuliformis. Next base: position 1,792,311,334 of record CM062818.1, read on the forward strand.
ATGGGAGACCTTCAATGATTTGATCAATCTTGAAGGAAAAAGCACAAAGACACCTATGAGCAATGTACAGACAGCAGAAGATATAGTCACAGGAACAATTAGCAATGTCTCATATATGGAACATATTCTTATTACCCCATCCTCTAAACTTATACTCAAGATAGAAGAGATTCCTCCTCTTGATATATTTTATAGTCCACAACACAAGGCAGTAGTGAGAAGACAAAGGAAGAAAAGGAAATTGAAAAATGTGCTCTCTCATGATGCAGAGCAATTAGACGTCCTATGGCAAGATCCTACTACTGATCCCACTGAGAATCTCACCAAATTATCTTAGATCGCAGGAGCATATGCCTTGGAAACTATTGATAAAGCATCTGAGGTACAGAAACTACTAAAAGAAAAGGAAGACCAGATAAAAGTTTTGCAACAACAGTTGCAACAAGCCAATGCCAACAACGAAGCACAAAAACAACTTGAAAGGCTACAACAGGACTTCCAACGAATGCAGATAGGCTACCAGAACAGTTTGGCTGAGAGAGAAAAATAGTTACAGGATATGTGGGAGATGCACAAGGATGATCCTAAACTTACAAAATTCATCACAGAATCCATTTCCTTGAGTGAACAACTACTACAGCAACAGGAAGCATTGAGCCAAAGAATATCACAATGGAACTCGTATTGCGAAATAAGTGATAAAATCACTAATAAAGTCATGGATTTACGACATGATTATGATTAATTGATAAACGAGTTACTGAATATTTGGCTTGGAAAGAAACAGAAGAGGGAACAAGAGCAGTCGCACCAATAATCAACGAAAATCACAAAGAAATGCTCTTTAACAAATGGGATGCACAAATCAGGAAAGCAGAGCAAGCAGCAGAAGAAGCAGCCACAGCAGCAAACAGTGTTATTGACTGCATAAATGAAAATTTGCACAGGGAAAATCTGATCTCAGAAACCACTCTAGGGTATCTACCAAAATCTCAGCAACTACAGACAGGCTGGAGACAGAAGGCTCAAGAAAAGGCAGAATCAATCCAAAGGTTAACCAAGTTGAATTGGGATTCTTACTGGGCATACTTGGTAAAACCACACAGCCAGTGCATGACTCTCAAGTGTATCATCAATTCTATCGAGAAGATGGCGCCAGCTCTTGCCGATTTTGTTTTCACAGCACAGCTAAAATCGGAAGTCGGCCAGCTGACTCTTCTCAAACAAATGTTGAACGCGTGCGATTTCAAGGAGCAGATACAGAAATAATTAGTTAGTAGTTTTAATTTTAGATTCAGTTTTAGTTTTAATTTTGTTTTATTTTTGCCAGAAATGAGGATGGTCATTTAAACCGCATCCTACATTTTTGTAATAAGTTATTTTTATATTTAGTTAGTAGTATTTAAACCCTTCTCATGAATTTAGAGAAGGGTCCTGAAATTTGTCAAAAACTTATCCCCAAAACATGCACTTTTTTACCCTCTAAGGAGGTTTTGATGAATGAATGGAATAGGATTTATTGATATCTGTATTTAATATCTGCTACTGATGTTGCACTTCTGTACTCTTAGTGGATGTTGGATTAAGAAGAGATAAATCATTATCGCTTGAAGCTCATGAGTAGAACTAGTTATAAATGGTACTTTTATCTCTTAACTATTTCTGCCTTTGTGTTAAAAGTGATATTCATGTTCATTTGTTTATATATTGATGCGTGAATGCTTGATTTATCAATTGGCACTTCTGTATGGTGATAGCTATTTATTTATGCTTAATGTATGAGTAACTTATTATGCAATATGTTTTTCACAACTGTTTCGTCTAACTTTTTATACGAAGTGGTTCATCTTTATTGAATTGCTTTCTCATAACAATTGAATGATATTTATTACCAATTGTTATCTGAAATCATTTTAGATCGCATAACAGAAGGATTACACCTCGGGTTAGTGTAGACTTAGATATTTCTGCTTATTAGAATACAATTTGCATGTTATTAGATTAGAGTTAGAATTAGAGCATCTCACTTAGGAACTTTTAGAAAGGAAATATCAATTCTCCACACACACACACATAAATTGGGAAACTGGTCCCATATCCCCAGTCGGACCCACTATACCAAACGGAAAAGGAGCTGCTAGCCAAGGTCTGATGTTACGAAACCAGCTCAAGAAAAGATAGAAAAGATAGATCAACGCCTTAGAATTCAGCCTCTTCGAGGGGGCAACCTCCTTTACATTACATAAATGAACAATTCTTGGATGATACAAATGAAAACACCTCCTTTCTATATATAGGAGTCTAAGGGGTCATAACATAATCAGAGCCGACATAACAATAATAATGTAAGGGCACAATAATAACAATAGTGGGCTTCTATGGGGCACAATAGTAACAATATGGGCACTACATGGGTACATCAATATAATAAGTGGGTTATACTAATAACAATAAGGGGTTACACTAGTAGTATAGGGGCCTAACATGCCCCTCCCCTTCAGAAAGCGTTGTCCTCAACGCTTGAGTAGTTCTTGATGCTTTTGTATAAAATTATTGTCCTCCCATGTGGAATCTTTAGCGGGTAAGTTCTTCCACTTGATGAGATACTCTGAAATTGATCGATTTCGTAGTTGTCGGGTTCTTGTTTCTGTGGTTTCTCCAGGTTCCAATATGATTTTTCCTTCCTCTTCAATTTCTGGCAATATTGTTTGAATTGGGATCTTTTGCAACTTTTGAATAAGTGGCCATACTTCTTCGTCCTTCTTCCATTCATCCCTTGCTTCGTTTATCCAATCTGGTTGGATAATATAAATAGCACAAAGCAATGCTTCCACATCCTCATTCTTGAAGAGTCTTCCCATTTGGTAAGTTCGCCATTTTTTAAGTGCATGTAGTATTGCCAATATTTCCTTCTCATAAATAGCTTGCTTGAGATGTAGTAGTAAAAATACCCAATCGCCTACATCAAAACATTTTTCACTACAATGTTTATCTACCTGTTGTTTCGTTTGATTTTGCACCGAAGTGGCATTATCCTTTAAAAGTTGGAGAACTTGTTGTTGATGCTCGATGTGATCTTTCACTTCTTGAACCTTTTTCTTCTTGATATGTCCTTCTATCTCTGGAGTTTGAGGAGTGGTAATTTCTTCCAATCCTTTACAAGATATGGTCGGATTCATTTCTTGATGCTCGATGTGATCTTTCACTTCTTGAACATTTTTCTTCTTGATATGTCCTTCTATCTTGATAGTTTGAGGAGTGGTAGTTTCGAACAATGAATTACAAGATATGGTTGGATTCATTTCTTCTTTCTCGATGTGATCTTTCTCTTCTTGCACATTTTTCTTCTTGATATGTCCTTCTATCTTGAGAGTTTGAGGAGTGGTAATTCTTGCCAATGCTTTACAAGATATGGTCTGATTCATTTCTTCTTTCTTTGGGATGGGGTCCTGGCGTATATCTTCTTCTTTTGACGTTTCTTGATCCTTTTCTTGCTCCTCTTCATATTCTATGTAAAATAATTTCTTCTCAGCACACTTATGACCTTTAGTGCATTTGCTATCACAATTGTAACAAAGCCCTTTTTCTCTTTTTTCTTCCAATTGTTGTGGTGTAACCCTTGTAGGTTGTGGAAGGCTAGGAGAAACAACACTTCCATATTTATAGTTGTGAGGGGTACGCTTCTTGGTTTCCATAATTTTTCTTTCCACTATGTCACAAAACCCTTTTACTCTTTCCAATTGTTGTGGTGTTGCTCTAAAGAAGGTGTTGCTCTTTGTATCCTCATAATGTGCTATCATTTCCTCCGTGAAAATTGACCACGTAACAAGTTGTTTACGAGAACAAAGCCCTTCATACCATAAAAATTGATCTGGTTCTAAATATGAAGATGCAATACATACCTTTTGTAACAGTTGTACACCATGTAGATCAAAATATTGCTCCATCTGAAGTATCCAATTTACCGGATCCTTGCCATCAAACTTCCTCATCTTGCTTTTTCTTGATTTTAGGACCTCGATCTTGAAACGATTGTAACTCTGTACTTGCGGATATTTAAGTTCTGAAATTTCTACCTTTAGTAGCCCTCTGTGTCCTCTTTCCAATGCCACCAGTCTGATCCAAATTGGATTCTCCAAAAAAGAGTTATGTACAATCTCCCAAGATGACCTGATTATAGACCTTTCCAGAAGAGCGAACTTGTATGAAGTGCCACGTGTCAATTTTTCGACCTTTGGCTCTGAAAACGATATACAAGAAACTACAATCTGTCCTATTTCCGTACCTTCTTACGAAATTTAAATCCAATCCTCAGAGAGAAAGTTATGACGATTTTCCCCAGGTCACCTGTTTTGAATGTAATTCAGGAGTCTGCAAAAAGACCAACTCCCTCAGATCATATCTCCGCAAATATCGTGCGAAAAGCTCTGAAATTCGGACCTAAGGTTTAGTACGATTTCTTCTCAAATGGGATTTTTTTACGACTTCTGAAACATCACAGAAAAAAAAGTTATAGCGAAAATGCCACGATGACCGGTTTGGAGCAGCGAAACCCTAGAATCCAAAGCTCTGATACCAAATGTTATGAAACCAGCTCAAGAAAAGATAGAAAAGATAGATCAACGCCTTAGAATTCAGCCTCTTCGAGGGGGCAACCTCCTTTACATTACATAAATGAACAATTCTTGGATGATACAAATGAAAACACCTCCTTTCTATATATAGGAGTCTAAGGGGTCATAACATAATCAGAGCCGACATAACAATAATAATGTAAGGGCACAATAATAACAATAGTGGGCTTCTATGGGGCACAATAGTAACAATATGGGCACTACATGGGTACATCAATATAATAAGTGGGTTATACTAATAACAATAAGGGGTTACTCTAGTAGTATAGGGGCCTAACATCCGAACCGGGTGGGTATCCCCCTTGTTGTAGACCTGATTTTCGGGGCTTCAACATATTTGGCACTAGAAGGAGGGCCCCGAACTGTGAATGGAAAGCAAATCTAAATCCAAATACCATTCTGAGAGTAAATCACCCTCACCATCTCCCCCGACTTCTCCATTGCATTTAGAGTCTTTAAATCCAGAGCCAGAAGTCGCAAGAGCAACAACCGCTGCTACCAACCCTGACATTTCAGAACAATCTACTATTGAACCTCCTAAAGTTGAATCTTTGATTCACAAACTTCAGTAATTTTCTATATCACCTCAAAGATCTGATAAATCTCAAGGCAGCGTGACTTCACAATATAATCCTACTCATCCTCTTACCAGATTAAAGAGAAAAATTTGGCATTCAGCCAACTGAGTTACCTCTACCTACAAGGAAGAGAGCAAGGAAATCTCCTAAAGGGTCCGATAGTGAGACTCTTTCATCATCATCATCCATCTCAACCTCTTCACCGCGAAGTCAACCATCCACTCCTCCACTTCAGATCATTGTTCATCAGTACACCGGTACTCCCACATCTCCTTCTCAATCATCTAGAGTCATAATATCCTCATCTTCTCAACTGCAGGGACCATCTTCTGCACTTTCCTCTGTTAGTAGATCAGCGATGGCCCAATCTCCATGGAATAACCCAGGGGTAGTCTTAATGCCTGCACCCTTGAGTCAGCTACCGGCCCATCCTGAAAAATGGCTGCCTAAGTTTAATCCTGAGGCAGGCATGCTAGCAGAAGAACATATAAATAACTTTATGCTATCCATAAATCTCAATGGAGTTACCAACGAAGACGCTGTTGTTCGACTTTTTCCTTATACTCTGCAAGGAGCAGCTGGATCATGGTATTTTTCATTACCATCTAGATCTATCACTAGTTGTAATATCTTCCAAGAACAATTCCTGACTAAGTTCGGTGATGACAAGTCTACAACGACACTAATCAACGACTTGTCTAACCTTAGGGTTGAGTCAAAGGAACCTATCAAATATTTTAATTCACGTTTCAATAAACTGTTAAACAAAATTCCTACTGCTTCAAAGCCCAACGAAGAAGTGCAAAGTAAATGGTACATCACTGCTTTACCATCAAACATAGCAATCTTTGTTGATAGGGCTAACAAAACAACTTTAGCTGAAAATATGAAAGAAGCAATAGCAGTAGAGAAACGTATTATAGCCCTAGAAAAGAAAAATGCTATAGAAGAATGAAAATCCAAGAAGGGTTCTTTCAAGGAAGATCCCAAGAAAAAACAATTGAAAGATCCATTCGATTTAGAAGGATTACAAAAAGTTTTGAAGACCATGTCTAATGAGATGGTCGACATTAAGAAACAAGTGGCAGAAACTTCTTCTAAAAATCCGTACAGACCTTTTAAAAGAAGCCCTTCGATCGATTCCAAACCCCCTAACGCTATTACAAGTGTTGAATCTGGAGAAGAAGAAGAGGAAATCGCTACTGAATAACATACCGATGAAGAACAAGTTGTAGAGTTACAAGGTAAGTGGGATTGCATCCTTCCAGATGAAGAGGATCAAGAAGCATCCCCGGTTAGTACTCGCAGTAGAAATCAACTTGATCCTCCTCAACCTACCCCTAAGCCAAAGAGTGCAAGCTCGATGACTAAGGATAAAGTCGCAGCCAAGAAAACGACACCTAAAGCGACTCAAACCAGCCCAGTCCAAATAGACCCATAAACTCCATCTAAAACGCCGATCGTTTCAAATGAAATGGAGTATAATATCATAGAAGACATGAAAAAGACTAGGGCCAATATCACTTTTTACGAATTGAGCAAGTTAAAACACCAGCAAAAGATACTTTTGAAAGAATTACATGCTGTACCAGTTGCACCTTTGCCCGCCGTTGTAATCTCTCAAGCTTCCCATGACATGGGAAGACCTCCAACTAATGCGATTAATAAAGTTGATCCAAATGAGATCGCCTTAATTGGAGGAAGATCGAGATCTCATACTCCCCCATTTCTTCTTACTTATGAAATTTTCAATAAAAATTTGCATAATTGCTTAGTGGATTTTGGAGCTTCATTGAATATTTTACCAAAGTCAATATGTGCAAAATTGAACGTTCAACCACAAAAATCTGTTGTATGCATAGTTCAATTAGATCAATCACAATTCAAAGTGATTGGCGAATTAAATCAGGTTACCATAAGGCTGTCATCCAACCCAAAGGTATGTCAAGTTATCGACATTTTAGTTGCTGATATTCCATAATTTTATGGCTTAATTCTTAGCAGAGGTTGGTCAGAAAAACTTCATGGATACTTTGCAACTGACTGGTCATACATGTGGCTCCCTTATAATGGTAAACCAAATCAAATAAAAGTTGAGCGAGAAAGACATCAGAAATACATAGTAACAGAATTGGAGGGAGAAAATGAACCGGTAGCATACAACAATAACATCATTTGCAACTACTCAGTAGATTCTTTCCTAGGAAATTTTAATGCTCATACTTCACCTTACTTAGAACATTCTGTTTTATCTCAAGTAGAAAATTTCTCTCAAACAGATAGTTCTAAATGTATTAATTTTATAGATAGTCCTGTCAATAAATCTTTATTTTGGAAATTATTTTTTGACAGTTCTAAATCTAACGAAGGAGCAGGAGCAAGATGCGTGTTAATAAGTCCAGAGGGAGATAAAACTATGCTAACTTGCAGACTCAAATTTGATTGCACCAACAATACCGCAGAATACGAGGCTTTAGTCCAAGGGTTATACAAAGCAATCGGATTAGATGTCAAATACCTTCAAGTTTTTGGAGATTTTGAAATTGTAATCAGACAGGTATGTAATACTATACATTGTTTATCAGGCCATTTAAAACATTACCAATCTTTAGTTCAAGATCTGACTGAACACTTTATAGCATTTAATATTTCATCAATTCCCAGACTCCAGAATGCTAGTGCAGATCTCTTAGCTAACGTAGCTTCCAAGCTCATTCCTTCAGAAGATTTTAGCCCTGATCGATTTTCAATTGAATTAATTTTTAGACCATCTATTCCTGATAACATTACCAATTGGAGGATTTTCAACGACGATCCTGATATCATGAGTTTCCTCACATCTGAAGGATCCTACACCAATCAAATAATTGACGAAGACCAACATGACCGACAATTGCAACAAGATAGCACTAACAATGCCATACCTAAGTCAGTAGTCAAGTTAGAAGACCTTTATGATTTGAAAGATCGGTTTAAAAGATCTACCAATTCAAAACTCCAAAGTTCAACTTTGAACTATGAATTAGTAAATCTAGGAACTGATACCAAACCACAGAATATCAATCTAGGCCTTGGTCTAGCTCCAAAAGAAAAATTAGCGTATATCCGTCTCTTGAGATAATACAAAAGTGTCTTTGCTTGGAATTACGATGAACTCAAAACGTACGACACCTCCATCATCCAACATACTATTCCAATGATAGACGATGAAAAACCTATCCAACAAAAGTTGAGAAAGATCCATCCCAATCTAGAAAACCAGATCAAATCTGAACTCAATAAGTTATTGAAAGCCAAAATAATTTTTCCCGTTCGACATTCCAAATGGGTTTCCAATATGGTCCCTGTTAGAAAGAAAAACGGAGACATTAGAATCTGTATTGACTTTTGAAATCTTAATAAAGCCTGCCAAAGGATAATTTCTCTTTGCCTCCCATGGAACAAATACTGCAGGCAGTCGCGGGGTCAGAATTAATGTCATTCTTGGATGGATTCTCAGGATACAATCAAGTGTTGGTACATCCCGATGATCAATTAAAAACCACATTTAGAACTAAATGGGGCACATATGCATATCAAAAGATGCCATTTGGTTTGATTAACAATAGTGCCACATTTCAGAGAGCCATGGACATCGCATTCAAGGGTTTAGTTAATAAATCAGTGGTAATCTATTTGGATGATATAACTGTATATTCCAAGAAACGAAACAATCATCTTAGAGATTTAAAACAAATCTTCCAACGTTGTCAAAGGTATGGAATTTCACTTAACCCGAAAAAATCCTTTTTCGCATTAAGTGAAGGAAAACTTCTCGGATTCATAGTGTCAAAATCTAGAATTCACATTGATCTTGACAGAATCAAGGAGATTTCCGCAATACCCCTACCTCACAACAAGAAAGCCATGCAATCTTTTCTTGGCCAAATTAACTTTGTAAAGAGATTTGTTCCAGATTTTTCAAGAATCGTGTCTCCTTTACAAGCAATGATTAAAAAGAACTCAAACTTTAAATGGGGCCAAGATGAACATGAGGCATTCAATCTGATCAAACAAGCAATTGTTAATGCTCCATCTTTAGCAACTCCAAATTTTTCCGATCCTTTTATTTTATATACATTTGCCTCTAATAGATCATATGCTGTGATACTCACTCAAGCAAATCAAGAAAAGGCAGAAGCCCCAATTGCTTTTTTCAGTTCCAATTTACAAGGGGCTAAGTTGAATTATTTAGATGTGGAGAAACAAGCTTATGCTGTTTTCAAAGCAATTAAATATTTCAGACCTTTTTTACTCAAAACACATACAAAAATCATAGTACCGTTTCCAGCGGTAAGAAATCTTCTAGTACAGAAGGATGTGGGTGAGAAAAGAGCTAATTGAGTTACCGCCTTACAGGAATATGACGTAGAAATCAAACCAACAAGTATTGTAAAAGGTCAAGGCTTTTGCAAAATGCTAGCCGGAGCATCGCTTATGTCTGAAATTCCATCTGCAGAGATACAAATGTATGAGGTAAGCCTAAACGATGTTGAGTCATTATATGCTGATATCATTTATTATCTAAAGAATGGATACGCTCCTTCAAACCTTGATCATACCAAGAAAAGAGCTCTAAGGTTGAAAGCCAAACAATATCAGCTTGTGAACGATGTTCTTTTTAGAATAAATTATGATTCTGTTCTCCTTAGATGTCTTGAGAAATCTGAAGCTGAAAAAGTCTTGCAGGAACTCCACGATGGGCCAACAGGCGGACACTATGCTGGAGATGCTACTGCTCATAAAATCTTACGCGCAGGTTATTACTGGCCCACATTATTCAAAGACTCACATAACTACGTGAGGAAATGTCAAGTCTGTCAAACCGCTGCTGGGAGACAAAAGAAACCATCCTTGCCACTACAACCAGTTAACATTGAGCAGCCTTTTGATCAGTGGGGATTGGACATAATAGGTGAGATCATTCCTCACTCTTCTAAACAACATAGGTATATCCTTACAGCAACAAATTACTTTACTAAATGGGTAGAAGCAATTCCTCTCAAGACAGCTAATGCCGAACACATCATCGAATTCATAGATCAGTTCATAATCACCAGGTTTGGGTTTCCTTCTGCTTTAATGTTCGATAATGCATCATATTTTTCTGGTAATGCGATGACTGAATTTGCACTCAAAAGGGGTTTCAAGCTCAAATACTCTGCCAATTATTACCCACAAGGGAATGGATTAGCTTAATCTACAAATAAGAATTTAATCAGAATTATTAAGCGAACCATTGACCAAAATCATAAAAATTGGCACAAGTCTTTAATATATGCTTTATGGGCAGATCGGATAACGCAGAAAGCCTCCATTGGCACTTCCCCCTTCAATTTAGTTTATGGGAAAGAAGTGGTTCTTCCAACTCATTTGGAAATTCCCTCTTTAGCCTTGGTTCAATATATTGATGAAGCCCCAACTTATTCCTTACAACTAAGGCAGCTGGAAATAATTAAGTTAGAAGAACAACGAGAACAGGCCAAAATAACTCATGCTCATCGCCAAGCATTAGTGAAAGCTTCCTCTGATTCACACATGATATCTAGAAAAGACTTTCAGATGGGAGATTTAGTTCTAAAATGGGACAAGGCTCATGAGGATAAAGGGAAACATACGAAATTTCAACGAATGTGGCTTGGCCCTTTTCAAATCGTAGAAGTCATAGGTCCATCTACTTTCATGTTATAGGATTTAACAGGAAAAAGAGATTCTTTACCTGTTAACAGACAGATCCTCAAAAAATATTTTCCATAGGAGATCATTCTTCTATTTTGTAGAGTAGTTGTTTTAGTTTCATAATAAAACCAGTTGTAAATGGTTACATTAGGAATTCACGAAAAAGACACAAATTCTCTTTTAGATTTTGTTTTTTCACTTGTATAAATAGAATTCTTTTAGAAAATTGATCATTATTATTGAAAGATACAATTAAAGGCTCTACGCCTAGAAATGATACTAGTTTCGACCTTGTAAATTTTGATGAAAAGCAACCTTTAGTGGGAAATTGTTTTGTATCAGTCCAATGAAAGGTATCAATAATAAAATGAAGATTCTCTGTAGAAAAGCTCTTTCCAAAAACTCTACTATTTTCGTCCAGAGCCATCTTAAGGAAACAATGACTTCCTCCCCACCTAGGAAACTACAATGTTCAGAGAATGATCCAAAGATACACTTTAACTTAAAGAGTAAGAGGTCTCATCACGAGCCGACTTATCATGATCATAGATATTATAGCTTGCTGACTTTTCCAATACTGCATACCACAACAGGGCAATGACTCAAGATTGTTGCAATCAAAAGACAAGGGGTCTCATCACGAGCCAGCTTGTTTAGCAAAGCCATAAATCAAGTGAATGACTGTGTCATAAATTGGCTACCAAACCAAGACATTGTTCTTTAAGCGTAAAAATGAAAATGAAAGCAATAAGTGTGGATATGGATTTCTCTTTGAAAGTTGTAAATTTCTCTAAGTAGGATACAGGATCATTACTGGGTAACAAGTAACCCTGTCGAGGCTATAAACCCCTGCTGGCAACAGAGGCTCTACCTACGATAAATGAGCATATTCAAAACTGATTTACAGAGAAGGCTTTGTTTTTATCTTTATAAACCAAGTAGTGACTAATGTAGATATAAGGACTAGCCTGAGGGAGTAAAATAATCAAAGTTGAAAATAGAAGAAACAAAATATCATTGATAGGTAAAAGCATGATGTACTTTGTATTTCTATAATAAAGTTTAATTTTCTCCAAATTTTTTTGTTTTGGAAGTTTAGAAAATTCAAAAGAAAAGCAGAGATAACTGGTTCTTCCAAGTGAATCGCCAATTGTTGTGGCCAGCAACAACCCCCCTTCTTATTTAGTGTTATCCCTAATACTAAATAAGTGGGGACCCTTAGTCAAAAATTTAAAAATCAATTAGTACTTGAACTTCCTTTTTCAATAAAACTCATCATCATAAACTTAGGAGAATACCCTTTAAAAAATCAAAAAACCTAAGTTTTATGATAAAGTAGAATTATTCCTTAGGAAATATCACATCGCATGTCTAAAAATTCACTTATGTTGAAAAAATTTAAACTATCGATATGCGATGGCGCATATCGCAAATTTCATTTCGCAGAAAACAGATTAACGAATGATTGACATATATTGTGCTCTAGCGATTTGCGATATAGCGATATTGCGATATAGCGATATAGCGATGTAGCGATATAGCAATGTTGCGATTTTACGATATTGTGAATTTGCGATATTGCGATATAGCGAGATAGCAACCTTGCGATGTTGCGATCTGCGATATTGTGAAGCAAATCGCAAAATCACTCCATCGTAGATCTTTTGGGCTTGTCATTCAAAAAAGTATTTTCTATAAACCGAGACGTGGTCATGCACTTTAATGCTAATTAATGAGGTAGTTGCCAATCATTAATGAAAGAGGGTTTCGTGCTTATTAAAGAGCCATTTCACGTAAGGTGGTATATTTTATATGTCTTTGGCATTTAAAGCTTTCCTGTCACCTTTTCCTTATCATGACTCTCACCTCATTTGGAAACTGCAGGAATGGAGAATAGAGAAATATACAAAGTAGTACGCAGGATATTATGGGAAAGAAAGGCAAAGCCCAGAGCTCTGAAGAGAAAGAAATGGCGCCCTTGTATACAGACACCGCCTGTAACAGAGACACTGGTATTGCTACTTGGGAAGGCATGTATAGTCTACTTGAGGAAGAGAATCCCAAAATAATGGAGGTTACAGCTACTGCAAGCTCACATGGGTCTTTTGAGGCATCTATTACAGAGCTAGCTTGTTTGTTCTTACACAGGATAGCGGCGAGGCCCAAAATTCTTCCATACATAGACATGATTAAATGGATACTGGACAGCACTGATATCAGATGTTGTGTGTGGAGCATGATTGTTCATAGGTCTTTGTTTCAGCCGGATGTATACCCCAGAAAGTTTGTACACCCCTCCATGCGGGGGCGGGGGGGGGGTGTGGGGGGGACTTGTCCCCCCCGCAGGGGTCCAGGGGGGCTGATCCCCCCTGTTTGGGGTGTCTGGGGGCCAGCAGTCCCCCGGCGGGGGCTCGGGGGTAGCGCCCCCGAAGCCAAAAATAGATGTAAAATTGCCTTGTAAAAGTATAGTAATTTCTAGTCAATATGGGCCATTCATTAGGTGGATGATCTGACGGTAGAACTTATGTTTAGTTTAGGGTTTTTTGCCCTAGAAGGAAACCCCCTCTCTTTGTATGAGGGCATTGTATTTGAGGCTGTGAAATAGAGGTGTATTCTCTGAGCGAGAAACAGAGAGGCGAGACTGTGAGAGAAAATAGAGGATATTACAACGGATCTGTTGTAGGTTGTGTCTCTTCATTTTGCTGGATAATAGAAAGGAAGGACTAGCTATTTGGGGTGGATGTAGCCCAAATTGGGTGAACCACGTATATCTGTGTCTCTCTTGTCTTATGCGTTTTTGTGTTTATATTTCTGCAATAGTTTATGTGTTCCATTGCTCCGTAATATATAATTTTCTAACATTAGAGATAGACAGTTTAAGACTCAGGGTCAAGGACTCATTGGCTCATTCACTTCACAAGATTTGAGGCTCATGTATCATTTGCCAGAGCCACAGGCAACTTATAACAAAAACTTCATGGAGATGTTTGCAAAAGAAAATCAAGACCTGGAAGAATGCATCAAACACTGGTCAAGGAGGGACGAACCGCTAAAAAAGGACAAACATTGTATGTATAGCACTGGTTCTCTCACCTCCCCGTATTGCTTTGCTGCTGATATGCTCTGAAGACATTTTTGGAAGCCAGACATTAACAAATTTTCATCTGAATGGCTACCATTATTGGATACCACCACCAATGCTACTGTAGTGGACTGGGCTAAAATATTGTCTGATAACTTAGTCACAGCCATTGTAAATTACTGGTCTCAAAGAACTGTTTCTCAGAGAATCTATCCCTCTTTCTACTTATCTACATATGTGATGGATGCGATCTATTATATTTCCAAGTTTCCTTTGATGGGTTGGAAATGAACGACTCAAGACCCCTTACCCATTCATATTTATCATAAAGAAGTGTGGGATTGTAAGTTCACTCCGTATTTCTACAGGATTTGTCATGGAATCATGCTGCCCATGTACAAAGTGTTGTATGATAAAGATTTTCCAAGGTTTTCTCCTGAAGCAGAGGTAGATATACTCCATATAGTGAGATGGTTCAAAGAATAACTGTTTACATATGTTAGGGTATTTGGAAGTCTCGCTTCCCCTCACATCTTACCTTTGTATGTTCCTGATAAACTCTTGGCACGAGAAATTGCTTATCAAACCTGCGGAGAAGGAGGTTTGACTAAAGATTTGAAAGACAAAAAGAAGGCTATTTGGCCACAATTTCTTGTGGCCTGTGGGGCCTTTTCACTATTTGATGTAGGCCATGCATTCAAAGAAGTAAACCACATAACATGTCTACAATTGTTCAAATTTCCAGGAAGCTTGTTCGACCCTTATGATATTGCTAAGAATTTCACTACTGCACTCAAAATAAAGGTATTTTCTAGAGAAGAAGATCTTTTTGATGACACGTTCCAACAGAAAAGTACGCTTGAAGAAATTCTGCATTCAGCTCAAATGCGATTCCCTCCAGCAGAATTTCAGCAGTTCAAGATATATAGGGAAAGGAGGTTAGCTAGTATCCCTGTGGAAAAACTACGCTTGGAACCCGTAAGGGAACCAACTCCGAGTATTAGTCTCAGTAGAAGTTCAGGCATAGATAGATCTAAATCTAAGTCCGGGAAAGAAACATCTAAACATTCCAAGAGATCAGAAAGTGACCATGGTAAAAGCGAGGGGTCAGTAAAGGACACTGCCCAATCAAAAGAGTTCCCACAGCAACAGGCTTTTACCTCCCCACAAATAGATCCTCCCCCTCTCATCGTTCAGCCACCATCAGTCAGAACTGAGCTAGATAAAGAATGGGAGACCTTCAATGATTTGATCAATCTTGAAGGACAAAGCACAAAGACACCTATGAGCAATGTACAAACAACAGAAGATATAGTCACAGGAACAATTAGCAATGTCTCAGATATGGAACATATTCCTATTACCCCATCCTCTAAACTTATACTCAAGATAGAAGAGATTCCTCCTCTTGATATATTTTATAGTCCACAACACAAGGCAGTAGTGAGAAGACAAAGGAAGAAAAGGAAATTGGAAAACGTGCTCTCTCATGATGCAGAGAAATTAGACGTCCTATGGCAAGATCCTACTACCGATCCCACTGAGAATCTCACCAAATTATCTCAGATCGCAGGAGCATATGCCTCGGCGACTATTGATAAAGCATCTGAGGTACATCAACTGCTAAAAGAAAAGGAAAACTAGATACAAGTTTTGCAACAACAGTTGCAACAAGCCAACACCAACAACGAAGCACAAAAACAGCTTGAAAGGCTACAGCAAGACTTCCAACAAATGCAGATAGGCTACCAGAACAGTTTGGCTGAGAGAGAAAAACAGTTACAGGATATGTAGGAGATGCACAAGGATGATCCTAAACTTACAGAATTCATCACGGAATCCATTTCCTTGAACGAACAACTACTACAACAACAAGAAGCATTGAGCCAAAGAATATCACAGTGGAACTCGTATTGCGAAATAAGTGATAAAATCACTAATCAAGTCATGGATTTACGACATGATTATGATTTAATTGATAAACTAGTTACTGAATATTTGGCTTGGCAAAAAACAAAGGAGGGAAAAAGAGCAGGCGCACCAATAATCAACGACAATCACAAAGAAATGCTCTTTAACAAATGGGATGCAAATCAGGAAAGCAGAGCAAGCGGCAAAAGAAGCAGCCATAGCAGCAAACAGTGTTATTGACTGCATAAATGAAAATTTGCACAGGGAAAATCTAATCTCAGAAACCACTCCAGGGTATCTACCAAAAGCTCAGCAACTACAGACAGGCTGGAGACAGAAGGCTCAAGAAAAGGCAGAATCAATCCAAAGGTTAACCAAGTTGAATTTGGATTCTTACTGGGCATACTTGGTAAAACCACATAGCTAGTGCATGACTCTCAAGTGTATCATCAATTCTGCCGAGAAGATGGCGCCAGCTCTTACTGATTCTGTTTTCACAGCACAGCTAAAATTGGAAGTTGGCCAGCCGAATCTTCTCAAACAAATGTTGAACTCGTGCAATTTCAAGGAGCAGATACAGAAATAATTAGTTAGTAGTTTTAATTTTAGATTTAGTTTTTGTTTTAATTTTGTTTTATTTTCACCAGAAATGAGGATGGTCATTTAAACCGCATCCTACATTTTCGTAATAAATTATTTTTAGATTTAGTTAGTAGTATTTAAACCCTTCTCATGCATTTAGAGAAGGGTCCTGAAATTTTTCAAAAACTTATCCCCAGAACATGCACTTTTGTACCCTCTGAGGAGGTTTTGATGAATGAATGGAACAGGATTTATTGATATCTGTGTCTAATATCTACTACTGATGTTGCACTTCTGTACTCTTAGTGGATGTTGGATTAAGAAGAGATAAATCATTATCGCTTGAAGCTCATGAGTAGAACTAGTTATAAATGGTACTTTTATCTCTTAACTATTTCTACCTTTGTGTTAAAAGTGATATTCATGTTCAGTTGTTTATATATTGATGCGTGAATGCTTGAGTTATCATTTGGCACTTCTGTACGGTGATAGCTATTTGTTTATGCTTAATGTATGAGTAACTTATTATGTGATATGTTTTTCACAACTGTTTCATCTAACTTTTTATACGAAGTGGTTCATCTTTATTGAATTCCTTTCTCATAATAGTTGAATGATCTTTATTACTGATTGTTATCTGAAATCATTTTAGATCGCATAACAGAAGGATTACACCCAAGGTTAGTGTAGAATTAGATATTTCTGCTTATTAGAATACAATTTGCATGTTATTAGATTAGAGTTAGAATTAGAGCATCTCACTTAGGAACTTTTAGAAAGGAAATATCAATTCTCCACACACACACACATAAATTGGGAAACTGGTCCCATATCCCCAGTCGGACCCACTATACCAAACGAAAAAGGAGCTGCTAACCAAGGTCCAGACTAGGTGGGTATCCCCCTTGTTGTAGACCTGATTTTTGGGGCTTCAATAGGTTGAAAGGGATTTTTTTCAAAACCATATAGACGAATCACAATAAATTTGGGGTATAAAAACCAACTCACTATACTTTTCTCTTTAGTAAGCCTTAATATTCTTCTCTACTCTTCTAAAATTCTATCTACCTCTGCCCATTGAGAAATGGAAACAATAAATTCCAGTTTAATTTGTCCTTGAATTAAACTGTGAATTAAAATATAATTATTTTCTCATATAAATTTGAAAATAATTAATTAAGTTTAATTAACTTAATTAATTTAGGAAATTCGAATTGGAAGTATTTTAGAAGACATGTATATGTTCTCCCTAACTTATAGGAGTTCATGATGAGTTATGAATGAGTTGTAATTAGTTAACTCAGTTTAATGAGTTAAGTCCAGTTAAATTAGTTCCAATCAGTTTCAGGAACTAATAGTGAGTAACCAATCAGTTGGGAGACTAGTGACCTAATTAGTGTTACTCTAGTTAACTGAAGATTCCACCATCAGAAACTCATGCATGTTGATTCTGAGAAAGACTCAGTTGAAAATAGAGTGCAGGGGCAGTGTACTAATTTTTTTAGATTTTTCTGAGTTGCACTGATAGTGCATGCAATAAGGAACTGATCCTTGAGGGATTGTACTATTTTTAGAGGCCTTATTTCCCTTTAAATACAAGCTATCCTTCAGAGGAATTACACATTGGAATAGAGACTTGGAGAGTTTGTGAATTGGATAAGCTTCGGCCTTGAGCTTGTTTATGAGTTGGAGATTGAATTTCCTGAGTGTTGGGATTGTTCTAGAGAGAACAAGCATTGTAATTTCATCTTGATTTTCTGGATTAATAAGAAACAGATAGTGGGGTTTTGAGTTGTGGCTTTCCCTAGATATTTATTGTGTTATGTGCCTTTGATTCTCTTCCTCTATTGATTATTTTTTTCTCAATGTTTATGGGCTTCCACTGTAAAGAGTAGAAGTAGATTCTTGTCTCTTGTTTTAGTAGATTACATGAGCTTGTGAATCTACAAGTTTTTCTACATGGTATCAAAGCAAGATTGTTTTTTGGGCCAAGAGTTTGTAGAGAATTTTTGTGCAACTTTTTCAATATATATATATATATTTGGATTCCTTGGGAAAATATATCAAAATTCAAAAAAAAAATCAGCCGAATCGGAGTTTAGGTGAGGGAGATATCGCTAATTTAAAATCAACTCTCTAGAGGAGATTTCGAAGTTTTAAGTTTCTGGGTTACAGGTGAAAGTCGAATTTGCAATACATACTTTAGGATCGACAGATGGCGTTCCATGGGTTGAGGCTTGAGTATGCCTTGGAAGGCATCTAAAATTTTATAGCGTGGAGGGACAGGATGGAGGTTGTGCTAGAAGATAATGGCTTGAATGAATTCATTGATCAAGAAGGTCCCAAGCTAGCAGCTACGAATGCACAGAACTTGGTTGAATGGAAGAAGTGTGTTGTGAAGGCAAGGCAGATAATCCTTGAGGGAGTTCAAGATGACATTGTCTCGAGTCTCCATGGCAAGGAAACTCTGCATGCTATGTGGAAAACATTGAAGGACTTGTATCGTAATAGCAGTGATCAAAGGAAGTTGGCACTTAAGGATAAACTTCATAAAATCAAGATGGAGAAAGGAGAGAAGATTTCAAAGTACTTGAGCAAGTTCACTCAATGTTGGGATGAACTTGGAAGTGTTGGAATCAGAGTTGCCAAGGAGGATATGGTGAGCCTTTTTCTTCTTGGACTCCCAAATATTTGGCATAGTTATCAGGACTCTGTCAATGGTCAGGGGAAGCTGCCAGATTGGGAACGACCATGGTCAGATTGGATACAAGATGAGATCAGGAGGAACACCAAGGATGGATCTTCATCAAGGACTGATGATGAAGAGAACTGTGCCTTAGCAATTAAGGCAAGGAAGGGGAAAGGTAAAATTTCTTGTTCCAAATTAGATTCTTATCATGGAGGTAAGAAGAAGGACATGACAAAATTTAAATGCTTTCATTGTCACAGGATGGGTCACTTTGCTACAAATTGTCCATTGAAGAAGTCCAAGGAGAAGTCCTCAGGAGGAGAGGTGGGTGAGGCTTTGGCCTCCCAATTAAAATTGGACTTTTCCCTCACTGCATGCATGGTTTCTTCAATGATGGGTAGTGTCTAGTACTTAGATAGTGGAGCTTCTTTCCACATGACTGGCGACAAAGAGTTATTCAATGAAATGGAGGAGGAAGATCTCAAGATGCATATCGAGATGGGTGATGATGGTAAGTATAGTTTTACTGGTATGGGCACTATAACTTTTCAGAGGGAGCATGAGGATCCACTCACATTGAAGAATGTTATTCATGTACCCGCACTGATGAAGAACTTGGTATCCATTGCCATGCTTGAGGATAGAGGCTATGATGTGATCTTTTTGAAAGGAAAGGCGTTCCTTCAACACATAGCCATGGGTCAAGTAAAGAAGATAGGGATTCGAGTTCAGAATCTCTATAAGATAGAGGTAGAGGATTGTGCTTCTTTGAGTTCAAAAGTGGAAAAGATGTTAAGCCGAGACACTGACAAGTTGTGACACAGGCGATTGGGCCACTTGCATCATGGGGCTTTGAAGATATTGCAGTAAATCTCTACCAATATTCCCAAAGGTACGCTTGAGCAAGTTGATACATGCAAGGGTTGTACTTTGTAAAATACACCAAGTCTTCCTTTGGAGATAGAGACAGTCAAGCAGATTCTATTCTAGAGAGAGTCCATTCAGATGTGTGTGGACCATTCTCGAGAGTGTCCACCGCCAAACACAAGTATTATGTTATATTTGTAGATGACTATTCTCGTAAATGTTGGATATTTTTCATGCAGAGAAAGAATCATACATTCACAAATTTTTTGGAATTCAAAGCATTGGTCGAGAAAGAGTCAGTCAAGAAGGTTAAAGCTCTACGAAGTGATAATGGTGGAGAATATGTCTCCAATGAGTTTAAGAACATCTATGCAGTGGAAGGGATTAGACGAGAGTTGATGACACCTCATAACCCTCAACATAATGGGGTTGCCGAGAGGAAGAACAGGAGCATAATAGGGGCAGCAAGGGTGATGTTGCATGATCAGGGCCTATCACTACACTTGTGGGCTAAGGCATGCAACAGAGTGGTTTATGTCCAGAACCATAGCCCACTTCAGATACTTGAGAGTAAAACACCAGAGGAAGCTTATTCCAGTAAGAGGCCATATGTTGGTCACTTTAGGATTTTTGGGTCATCAGTTTATTTCCATGTGACCAAAGATGCACGGAAGAAGCTTGAGCCAATAGCAAAATTGGGGATCTTTGTGGGGTACACTGATACTCCCCACAACTATTAGGTGTACATGCAAGCCAGTCGAATGACAATGGTTCGCAGGGATGTCAAGTTTGATGAGGAGAAGGCCATGTGAGTATCCCTTAAGAGGGAACTTGAGCTACATGCGGACGAGGAACTTTGAGTTCCTAAGATTGAGGAGCCTTGGATTGATGTGGAGCAGCCACATGCAGAGGTTCCGGGAGTGGAGACATCCACTCAGGAAGAGTCTTCTAGAGAGGGAAGAAAGCGCACTAGAGAGGCTAATATATTGTTGGATGATGCACGAGAGAATGTGAGAGCACCCTCTTCTCAACATAGATAGAGGAGGTCACCAGAGAGGTACACTGGATACATGGCACTTATGGGTGCATGTGTTCTGATAGAGCCATCTTCCTTTCAAGAAGCAGTGCAGCAGCCAGTTTGGGTTGATGCGATGGTGGAGGAGTATGACTCCATAATTTGAAATAGTGTTTGGGATATGGTCCAGAGACCAGAGGACAAGTGAGTTGTGAGCTCCCGTTGGCTTTACAAGGTAAAGCAAGCTGCAGATGGTTGTGTGGAGAATCATAAGTCCAGATTTGTGGCCCGTGGCTTTTCACAGGTAGAGGGGATTGACTATGATGAGACGTTTGCTCCTATTGCAAGGTACCCATCAATCAAATCTATTTTGGCACTATTTTCACAGATGGGTTGGAGTATCCATTAGATGGATGTGAAGACTGCCTTCCTCAATGGCATGATTGAGGAAGAGGTGTACATAGAGCAACCCGAAGGTTTTGAAACCTTGGACCATGAGTCGCATGTGTGCCGACTCAAGAGAGCATTGTATTTGCTGAAGCAAGCACCCCGTGCTTGGTACACCATGATAGATAGCTACTTCACTGGGTTGGTCTTCACGAAGAGTGAAGCACATGAGAACCTGTATCACATAGTGGTGGAAGGTATGATTTTGATCATTGTACTTTATGTAGATGATCTCATACTGACAAGTGATGAGAAGCTCATCAAATATTACAAGGACCTTGCAAGACAGTTTGAGATGAGGGACATGGGGCTCATGCATTACTTTCTTGGCATGGTGGTATGGAAGGGAGATAGGGAGTTGTTTGTTTCTCAAGGAAAGTATGCTAATGAGATACTAAGGAGATTCCACATGGAGAGCAGTAAACCCATGGAGGATGTTACTTTAGGAGAAGTAGTGGATGCTATTGTTTATAGGTAGCTTGTGGGTTCACTCATGTATTTGGTGAACACACAACCAGATATGTGTTATGTAGTTAACTATCTTAGTCAAGTGATGGTTAGGCCTACCAAGTTGTATTGGAGGGCGATAAAGCATGTATTGAAATACCTCAGTGGCACTACTCAGTTTGGGTTACGGTATAGACCCACAGAGGGAGTGAAGCTTCAAGGCTTCACCCATGCAAATTGGCTAGGGAGTCCATCCGACATGAAGAGCACATAAAGAGGGATATACAGTATTGGTTCAATGGTAGTTTCTTGGTACAGTAGGAAACCGAGATC
The DNA here is from genome assembly GCA_031772625.1 of Pinus tabuliformis. NCBI lineage: Eukaryota > Viridiplantae > Streptophyta > Pinopsida > Pinales > Pinaceae > Pinus > Pinus tabuliformis. The sequence continues at coordinate 1,792,333,637 of CM062818.1, forward strand.
GGTTGCACTCAGTTTGGCAAAGGCAAAGTACATGGCTGCATGTCAGGCAACATGTGAGGCTATCTGGATGAGGAAGATCTTGGTTGGTTTGTTTGGTCAGTAGATGGATCTGAGAGTGATTTATTGTAATAATTAGAGTTGTATCAAACTCTCTGAAAATCCAGTCTTTCATGATCAGTCCAAGCATATTGATATCTGATATCATCATCTCAAAGATTGTGTATTGAGGTAGATCATGTTGTTAGATTTCATTCCCACGGAGGAGCAAGATGTTGACACCTTGACAAAGGCATTGTCAAGATGTAAATTCAAGTTTCATAGAGATAGTATTGGGGTAGTTGATAATCCCTTTCTTGTTGAGAGAGATTGTTGAAAAACGGAAATAAGAAATTCTAGTTTAATTTGTCCTTGAATTAAACTGTGAATTAAAATAGTATTACTTTCTCATAACAATTTGAAAATAATTAATTAAGTTTAATTAACTTAATTAATTTAGGAAATTCGAATTGTAAGTCTTTTATAAGACATGTATATGTTCTCCCTAACTGTTACACAAAAATATTGTCACCATGATTATTTGCAGTCAGTATGGGTCTATCATCACTTGTACTGTCCTCCTAAGCAAGTCTCAGACCTCAGCTCTTCAAATCAAGCTTTGGAAATGAGAGAAAGACATTAAAAATCAATGTAACTCTAGTTCCGCACTCTCTCTCATGATCACCTGCGGTCCCGCACCTTCTGTGTACAAAAGCTGCGTACCTGCCCGCTCTGTCCCTAATGGTGTAGGTGCGGACCCCTGTGAAAGTCAAAAGGCGCAAGTTTTGCCTTTAAAAACTCACTTTGGGTTAATTCTAGAGGTTTCTAGAAGCAATTTTGACGTGGATTGTTCGCTCTGAGGTGGTTCATGCATCCCAAAAGAGAAGGAGCTAATCCCTTGATGAGAGGAGCTATCCCTTTGAAGGAGGGCTTTATCCCTTTGAAGGAGGACCTAGTAACCTCCCTCCATTGCACTATAAATACAAGCATTGGGCTGGTTGCTGAGGAGGTTAGAAGCTGAACATTTTTTAGGGTAAATGCTGGTGAAATCAAGACTTCCTAGTTAAGCCTAAAGAGGAGAGATCACATACCTTTTTGGTTTCATTGGGGAGTGAGTGAAACTTTTCAAAGTAGAGGAGACTTCTTGATGGACCCTAGGAGGAGCTTGTACAGCGTCAAGGCAAAGGTTGTAAGGTTCTTCTTCTTTTGAATTAATATAATCAAACTCATTTTTCTCAACAAGTATCTTATGTTATTTGTTTCATGGACTCCTTGACTTTCATGTTAAATATGTTTTATGCAATTGGCTTTTCAGGTGCTATTTAATTTGTTTGCCTTGTTTGTGTTTGCAGATTCGCGAAAAGGAGCTCATTTGGATCAAAGAAGCGAGGGCATCCACAAGCTTGCGTTGGACCTAAGGTAGGCCCTAAAAACACTTGTTTGCTATTGTTTATCAAAGCATATTTAGAGAAAGATAGTGTCTGGTTGGTTTGCTTGTCATTAGGTCTTCTTTAGATTCTAGGAAGGTCTATCTTGTCCGCAAGATCGACCTATTCCGTGTGACAAAATGGCGACTCCGCTGGGGAATTGATTGTTTTCCTTGTTTTTACTTTGACCTGAGAAACTCTATTTTGTTTCTGTTTTTGGCTTGTTGTGTGTAAAATTGGGTAGAGTTTGTAGATCCAGGGTTATTTTTAGTTTTTCATAGCTTTGGGAGAGGACCGCACCCTAGCTGTTTGACACAGTGCGTACTTACCCGCAGCTTGGCTTTTAGCACAGAGCGGGATTGCACCTGTGCCAACTGTGGGCCTGCGGACCCTGTCAAAATTTTGAAAACCCTAAAATTTCCTCTGTTAGTCAACTTAGTTTGTCTTTATAAATTGTTATCCACTGCCCAGACCTGCATATAACTTGTCAGAAGCTTTCCTTGGATTGATTTCGTTAGTGTTAGGGTTTTAGGTGAAATTCCTAGGAGTTTTTCTTGTTGGGTTTGTTTTTCATTTTGGTTGTGTAGTGGCTCTGAGCTTAGAGGCTGTAGGGACTTCAGATCACCTTAGTGTCTACCAGCTTTCTTATGAGTCTGACCATTTATGAAATCTCCCCTTGTTTGAGGAATCCGCTTTGAGTTTTCTCTTTACAAAACTTCGAAAAGCTTGTGTTTGAGAGTTTGGATTTTCATTTTCAAAAAGAAAACGAAATTGGTTGTTCTTGACTGATTTGTGATTCTGCATAAATTAGTCCTTAGCTTGCATCTAGCTGAGTAAAACATCCTTAAAAAAAAACTTTTAGTAGGCTTTGACTTCAAATAGGTTTTTATAATTTGTAGATCTCAAAGTTAGTCATTTTCATTAGTTTTGAGTGTTTTGCAAAAAATATAAAATATCTCTTTTGAAAAAGTTTGTTTTTTGTAGTGATTGAGTGCTTTGAAACGAAAAAGGGAAATTTCTGTGAAATAATTAGTTGTCTCGTTTTGAGTGCTTTGGAAAGGAAAAGCTCTTCTTTTAATTTGTTTAATTGAGAAAGATTTGTGTTTACAAAGTTTTTGCATTCTCAAACTCCTTCTTAGTTTAGAAGTTCATCGAAGAGAAAAAGATTGTTTAGATCATCTTAGGTTCATTTTTAGTGATTTTGAGTCGAGTCTTCATACCACGAGTTTCATCTCCGCACCTTTGGACTTAAAAAAAAAACCACTAAAATTAACGCTTAAAGTAAAATTCACCTAGTAACATTTTTATTTCTAGGGCTCTGATACACCAACTTAGCTTAGGCTAGTGTCTTGGAGTAGAAGAGTAATTAACTCTCCAAGATAGTAAAAACAAACAAGTAGTTGTATCTTGTGGTAGGGAAGAAATCCAATTGTTACATTTATGCTCTGGGAAAGCTCCTCTTAAAGGAGAAGCACGAGATCGTGTCCGAACCAGTGTGGGAATCAATCCTTCCTCATTGGGAACGACGCCAGATATTCACGTATTAAAAACGGTAAACCTCATATTAACCATTGTCGAGGAGCCTGGGGTCACTTGTTGGTAAACCTTGGATTATGTCAAGGAGCCTTCAAGGGGATTGAGCTTGCTACTCTGCCCTTGCGTGCATATCGGATCGTAGACTGTTCCCCCAAGTGTATTTGTCTCAGTTGGTAACCTTAGTGGCCATATTCTTTAGGACTCTTCCTGAGGTGACAGTGGTGGGAAGATCCCACTGTACCTGGAGCAGACATTGGCTAGACTCACTTGGATTTTCTGGGGGGTTCACTTCACTCGAGACGGTTAAGTGGAGGAACTTGTGCCAGTCTATTCATTAAGCAGGTTGCCGAGGTAACTGTTCCAACCGCCATTTCTGTACTGAACTCTGCGACGTTGGATTTCATCACCAACTAGTGTTTTCGGTCCGGAAAGTTACTGTTTGTGTGTGTTTGATCTCCTAGATTCTTTAGGCGTGTGATTCAAATTTGTTTGGTTCTTTAGAGACCTTAGGTACTTTTTATTTAGATTTTACGTTGTTTGTGTGTGAAGTAGTTAAAAGTCTTTAACTGTGGCTGAATTACCAAGACAGTCCCGTAGACTTCGGGGCCAGTCTCCTGAGATTATAAACGTGGCTGAGTTACTAAGGAAGTCCCGTAGACTTCGAGGCCAACCTCCTGAGGAAGTACTGAGCCAACTTGAAGGCTTAAAAGTCCTCGTAACTCCTAGAGACAGTAGAGTTGGGTCACCGGAAGAAGGAGAATCTTCTTTGATTGTACATCCTGATTTTCAAACGCCAGTAGCAGAATATAATCCACTGTCAGTGTCTGTCTCCGAAATCACTAGTAGCTTTTCATCTACCAGTGATATAGGTGAAGAACCCGAAATATCTAAGCCTGAAAGTGAATTTGCTGCTACTCCGACATCGGGGTTTGTTTCTCCAACTTTTAGTGGTCCCGGTTCACCTAGGGTAGAAAGAGTAATCACTCAAGATCTTCCTTCTGGACTTATTTCTATTGAAGAACTTGCTTCGGAAGAAGAATAAGTAGGCATCCCTATCCCTGAAAATCAACCTGTCATTGAACTAAGGGAGCGTGAATCAATTTTTTACAGTCCACCTAGGAGTAGCTCTTGGTATCTTTCTTTGAATAATTATTTAGAAAACTCAGGGTTAATTTTTTCACCACCTCGTGCTCCTTATCACTCAACACCTAGAGGTTTTTATACTCCCGTAAATATGTCAGGACAGTCGTCCATGTTTACTCAATCGCCTGAATCTTTTTTGTACGGCAGTCCATCTGTTCCCTCTGGGTATCAGTCTCTTTCTGGTACTTTTTTGGGATCATCTCCTCAACCCATTGATTAAGGGTTATTAACTGGAAGCAATGGTGCAAAGCCGTTGAGCGTAGAAGACATTCTTATGATGTCAGGTTCTATTCCCAATCCTCAACCTCAAGGTGGCCAGTTACCACCTGGGGGGCAGCCTCAATTAATGCCTGAGGGGCAACCTCAAGGTACAAAATTTGCATCTGGGGGGCAACCTCAAGGACAATACATACCTACGGGACAGTACGTTCCTCAAGGTCAACCCCAGACTCAATATGTACCCCAAGGTCAACCCCAGTATCAATTTATACCTCAAGGTCAACCCCAGTATCAGTATGTGTCTCAAGGGTATCAACCCCAAGGTCAATACTCGAACCAAGGTTTCCAACCACCCCAAGGTCAAACGTATGTTCAAGGAAGGGAAATGTACCTTTCAATTATCAATCGTACCCTCAACCCGGTTATGGTCCTCAATATTCTCAACCAGTTATGGGTCAGTACCCCGGAATGAATATAGTGTGGGATCCATCGCAAACCCAACAGGTGTTGCAGCCAAGTGTACAGTTGTCATCTCAAACTGGACAACCCTTAGTTTCGGGTACACCCCAGCAACCAGTCCAGTCTAACATTCAAACTTCTGTACCTTCGGTAGTTTCTCAGCCTAGGCCTAGTACACCTCGTACTCTGCCTCAAACAACTGCTACAACTGCCGCTACATCTGTTCAATCTACCCCACCTACTTTTGGAGTATCGACAGCTCCGGTTTCTACTGTTCCTATATCTACTCCTCAGACATCTTTACCACCGTCTGGATCTACGATTCAAACTTCAGTTCAGATGCCTGTAGGACAACTTGGTTTAAGTACGGTTGTCACAAGTCAACCACAATTCACCTATCAACCGTACCAGGGACAATACCAATTCGGTCCTGCTATCCAGCAGCTAGTTTATCAGCATCAACCGTATCCTAGGTACACTTATCAACAACCTCAACAACCCCAGTACGGTCCGGTTAATCCTGGTTTTCCAAGAGGATACAATATCCCGAACGCGATTCCTATTCCTAGTTATCCTGGATATCCTCCTCCTGGGGCTGGTTTCATGACCCAGAGTTTCAGGGATCCTAATCGGCAGTTACCGTTTATCGCAACTTTGGACTTGCCTGACTTGTCACGCCTAACGAACGATCCCATTAATTATCTTCCGTTTTGGCCGCCAATGCCGAACAAGTTGCCCAGTGACATTCCCAAGTTCGAAGGTAAATCAAGAGAGGACCTGTCGAACCATGTGATGACTTACCACCTCTGGTGTGCGTCCAAATCCATCACAAATGATTCAATCCATCTTAGACTTTTCCAATGCACTCTAATTGGCCTTGCGGCCAAGTGGTACATTGAGTTACCGCGAGGCACTTTTTATAATTTTAGTCAGTTAGCTACCTCGTTTTTAACTCATTTCCAGTTGCCAGTCCGATATGACAATGGCACGGAATTGTTAACTTCGCTAAAACAATCGACATCCACGTACATTTCAGATCATATTCATGAGTGGAGACGTCGACGTTGTTTAGTGAAGGTATTTATTCCGGATCAAATCTTGGCTGAGTGGTTTGTAAAATCTTTGTTGCCAAAGATCACTGAAGATGTTGCTAAAGCCGGAGTTGTTACTGAGGAGCAGGTCATTGCTCAAGCACAGTACCTTGACTTGGTCTATACTTAGTCAAGTACGATAAACAAAAAAATCCCTGATCTTCCCAAGAAAAATCAAATCGCTGCAGCTCCTTCGGGATCTCATGCCGCCGATGGTATGATTGGCATGGTTAACACTAAAAGTAAGAAGAAGTCTTCCAAGAATTCTTCCCCTATCATAACCTTGCCTGATTCCCCAACAGGAGATTCTTCTACAGATATTTCTGCTGATATTCACGTTGTAGAATCATCTACAGCCAAATCAAAATCTGGTGGGAAGAAGAAAGGAAAGAAGAAGAATAAAACGGACAAAAGTTCAAAGGAGAAACCTGAAAAGGCGGAATCCAATGACGAAAAGCACAAACCTCGTTATCCTTGTCTCATTTGTGACGATGAACATTTTACAAGAGACTGCCCTCATCGTGCAGAGGTTGCGAAGATTGTTAAGGGTTCCCAAACTCCTGCTGTTTTGAAGGATCCTTTTCCAACTCAAGACAGCAAGATGATAGGTTCATCCTCAAGTGCCAATGAAGAACCCATACTGATGATGTCCCATTTTAGGATTGTGACTTGATCGCAAGATTATGGTAGTAAGAGTCTTGTTGATGGTAAAGAAGCAGAATCTTCCCATTCTAATCCATCAACCTCAGCTCCTGGTTCCGATCCACTATAGATCGAGAAACCTAATCCAGACTTGGTAATCAAACCGCCCGCCAAGGGTATACTTCGAAAGTCAGCTTTCAATCCACATGCGAGAGCAGCTCAGAATTATAACATTGTTGAGGATTTAGCTGTTTCACCCTCAGCAATGTCGGCTTTAGAAGTGCTGCAATCATGCCTAGCACAACGTAAATTACTTTTGTCGGCTATAGGAGCTGTTGATGTTCAGGACCCGAACCTAATAATTTTCGATCTAGAAAATAGTACACCGCGTTTGCCTCATCAAATGGCTTTCCAGATTCCAGTGATAGTCAAAAACAGGCCTATTCATCGGACTGTAATTGATGAGGGAGCCTCAACGTGTATTATGTCGATACAGTGTTGGAGATCGCTTGGTTCTCCTTCACTAAATCAATCCCCGACGATTCTAAAGGCCTTTGATGGCTGTGGGTTTCATCCTTTTGGCATTCTACAGGATTTGCTTATAGGGGTTGAAGGAAAAACCGTTAGTCTAGATGTGGAGGTGGTTGATGCCCCTCTAGACTACAACCTTCTCTTGGGTCGAAGTTGGTCTTACGCTATGACAGCGGTCGTTTCATCGGTCTTTCGAGTAATAAAGTTTCCACACAATGGAAGATCGTAACAATAGACCAGCTGGCTTACTTTTCATCCGACCCAGCCTCTTCGGAGAGTATTCAGCATGTTGGTAAAACGACTATCCCATATAAGGATGTTGGAGTAGGATTAGTTAAAGATGCCAGTTTACTGGGAACTTTTCCTTTTCCTCCAATCAATGCATCATCTTCATTTGCAACCATTCATATGATTACATCAGACACCATTATTTATGATGATCCTTGGATTGTCCCTTTTGAATCTGAGATAGACTCATTTGGCAATTCCATGCCTTTGAGTCCATATGAAATTGCCTATGAAGCCATGGAGTCTTTTGCCAACCCGTGTTCAACCGAAAATGAATTAATGAATGTGGTCCGTGAGGAATCACTTTTCACATCAACCTTGGATTTAACTACGTTTTCTGAACTTGTTCACTCTGATGAGCAAATTCGTGAAATCCTATGCGTAGATGATTTACCATGGGAAGATCTCCATCACAGATCTTCGTTTTTACCTGAGGATGATCGTTTTGAAAATGATTTCTCATCAATTTTTACAACTGAATATGTCAAGGAACCTCAGAATCCAATGAAACATCCCGATTCAGAGTTAAATTTGGGAAACATCTCTCGAACTTTTCCTATTGACATTTCGGTCAAGCCCGGAATTCTTGAGAACATTCATATAGGTGCCTCGTGTACAGATGACGAAATTCAATTATATAAGGCCCTATTTCAAGAATTCTGCGACGTGTTTGCCTGGTCCTATGAGGAAATGCCAGGAATTGATCCCGCGATTGTTGTTCATGAGATCAAGACTTACCCGGACGCTAAACCCGTCCGGCAACGTTTGCGTCAGATTCACCCACGAAAAGCTGCTGCAATTAAAGTAGAAGTTGAAAAACTGTTGAAAGCATGTTTCATTTATCCGATCCCGTTAACGGATTGGGTATCGAATATTGTTCCGGTTAACAAAAAGCAGGGAACAATAAGAATATGCATCGACTATAGGGACATTAATCGAGCCTGTCCAAAGGACAATTACCCAACCCCCTATATCGATCAAATCATTAATGATTGTGCTGGTAGCGAAACATTTTCCTTTATGGACGGTTTTTCCGGATACAATCAAATCAACATTCTACCTGCCGATCAACCAAAAACGGCTTTCATTTGTCCATGGGGGACATTTTCTTATTGCAAATTACCTTTTGAGCTTAAGAATTCCGGAGCAACTTTTCAAAGGGCGATGTCTTATGCGTTTCATGACATCAAACACATTGTGCAACCGTATCTCGATGACTTGCCTCCTCATTCATTACATCGAGCTGATCACCTCGTCCATTTACGAGCAATCTTTATGAGGTGTAAGCATTATCGTATTCGGTTGAACCCACACAAATGTGTCTTCTGTATAGAAACGGGTCAATTGCTGGGATTTGTAGTTTCGAAAGCCAGCATTCGCGTTGATCCCTCGAAGGTCGAAGCTATCATCAAATTGCCTCCTCCTTTGAGTCTTCGCCAACTCCAAAGTTTGCAGGGGAAAGAAAACTTTTTACGATGATTCATTCCTAACTATGCCGAGGTTACAAAGGGTTTTACCCAGTTGTTGAAGAAAAACACTCCATTCTATTGGGATGAGATAGCTCAGAAATCTTTTGATGCACTCAAACACGCGTTGACCCATGCACCGTTGTTGCATCCTCCCAACTACAACCAGGATTACTTCTTGTATCTCGCCGCCTCTCATTCCACCATTGGAATGGTCTTAGTTCAGGAAGATGAATCAGGAACTGAACATGTGATATATTACCTTAGTCGAACGTTAAATCCAACTGAGCTAAAATACTCACATGTGGAGAAATTGGCATTGGCAGCCGTCCAAGCTGTCCAACGTTTTTGTCACTACATTCTACTACGTAAAACTACGGTAATTTCAGATTGCAACCCTATGATCTACATTTTGACCAAGCAATTGCTAAGGGGCAAGTACTCTAAATGGTTCATTATCCTGCAAGAGTTCGACTTGGAATTTGAGAAATCTAAGTCTAAGAAATCTTTAGTTTTTGCGGAGTTAATGTGTGACTTCCCGCGTGCTGACACGGAAACTGTGGTGGAGGAGCCCATTGTGGATGAATCCTTGTTTCTAATCAACACTTTAGATCCGTGGTATGGGGATATCATCGTTTATCTCCAGACCCAATCCTTTTGGCTAGAAATTTCAAGGTCAGAACGTCGGAAAATTCGATTCTAGTCCCAACAATTCAGAATTATTGGAGATACTCTTTATTGCCGTGGGGCGGACTCTGTTTTTTGACGTTGTTTAACTCACGAGGAAGCTGAAAGGGTTCTAAATGACTCACTCTGGAGCCTGTGGCGGTCATATGTCTGGGTTTGCCACAGCCCAAAAGATATTGCGCGCTGGCTACTTCTGGTCGTCTTTATTTAAAGATTGTATTACGGCGGTCTGAAAATGCCACAACTGCCAAATTTTTTATCGTAAAATGCGCGCTCCACCTACTCCTCTCCACCCTATAATTGCCGTTGGTCCTTTTGCTAAATGGGGTATCGATTTTATTACATGTAACCCTCACTCGGCCAGGGGGCATGCGTAATCATCCTTGCGGTAGATTATTTTACTAAATGGGCCGAGGCGATGCCTACATTCGAGGCAGACGGCAAGACAACTGCAATTTTCATGTTCAATCATATAATTGCTAGGTTTGGTGTCTCGCAAGCGATAATCACTGATCATGGGCATCATTTTTGAAACGTTATGATGACCGAACTTACAGGCCAGCTTGGTTTACGTCACGATAGTTCAACCCCTTATTATCCACAAGCGAATGGTCTGGTTGAGTCCATCAACAAAGTTTTAGTTATCATGATCCGACGAATCATTGGGATTCATCGGTCGAATTGGCACAACATGTTATTTTCAGCGCTTTGGGCGTACCAAACTTCAGTAAAAACATCAACAGGGTTCACTCCTTTCCAACTAGTCTATGGTTTGGAAGCTGTGTTACCCATTGAATGCGAAATCCTGTCACTGCAAATGGCCATCGAGTTACTTCCAGCCACTTCCAAAGAGGAAAAGCGTTTGTTATAATTATCTCAATTAGATGAGAATCGACGTGATGCTGCATTGGCGATCGAGACTCACGCAAAACGGATGAAAGCTCAGTATGATCGAAATGTGACCCCTCGAAATTTTTCGGAAGGGGATCTAGTCTTAGTTTATGATCAAGCTAATGATAAATTAGGTGCTGGAAAATTCGTTCCTATGTGGCATGGTCCCTATGTTGTCAAGCGAAAGCTAGCCAAAGGGGCTTATGAATTGGTAGACTTTGATGGGGACTCTTTGGGTAAACCCAGAAATGGCCTTTACTTGAAGAGGTATTATGCTTAAAAGAATGGGTATGGAGATTTTTAGTTAGGATAGTTTTTCTTTCTAGCTGGTGTGTTTTAGTTTAAACAGTGTGCTTAGCTTAGAGAGTGTTTTTTCGTCATTATTCCTACTTATCTTGGTTTTACTCTTGATATTGCAGATGTCAATGCCTCTCCAAACATACATTGGTTTCGCTGATGGTGCTTGTCGTAATACACGGAATATCTCTTCCGCAGCTTGGGTTATCTATTCGCCCTCTAACGAGTTAGTATCTATGCATGGGGTAAGCCTCGGTCAAACAATGAACAACATTGCCGAGTACAGTGCAGTGATTGAGTTATTGTCTAAATCTATTTCATTTGGGATTCGGAGTTTGATAGTGAGGTTAGATTCTGAACTCGTTGTATTACAGCTTAATAGAGTGTATGCCATTAGAAATCCAGTGTTATTAAGATTATTTTTGAGAGTGCATCTCTTGGAACGTGAATTTGATTACATTGAATATCAGCATATTCCAAGATCTTTAAATACATTAGTAGATGCAATTGCTTCTCGAATGTTAAATAGACATTTGCAATAATCATACATGTAAATTTAAAATCATTCCATAACATGATTAACAAGATAAGCCGATAATAGTGATATATATATAGGAGTGTGTCAAAAATACATCGTCTTCGATCATAGGTTGAAAAACACCTTATGATCGGCAAAAATGATAAGTACAAAAAACAAAATGTCACATGTGCCCACAATAGGCAATCATCCTATCACTGGTGATGATCTCTATAAGAAACCACTGCACGGGCCACCTTGCAAAGGAACCTCCTAAAAGGTCCCGGGACTCCAATCACATAGCGCTGAAGTCGACGAGGAATGTCGTCTATAGTGGTCTCAGGAATATCTCCTGTCAAGTGCTCGAGATGACCCTCCAACTCGGCCAAAACCTCTGCTGATTCGTCCTGTGGGGCTGGCGCAGGTGCAACTGGTTGCCTCCTCTCAAAAGGCCGGAGAGCAGCTGGTCACTGTGGACCCACATCTGCATTTGAAATTTTTACTATCAGTTTTGAGACGATGGAAAAATAACAAAAAATTTTAAAATAGGAAAAATGTTGAAAAGGATTTTACCTGACTCGTCCCACTGCTCTCTTGGTGGAAGAACCATGTCTGGGTCACCACGAAAATCTATCCCAGCGTAAGGGAAATCCTGAATGGAAAAGACCTGGTTTTCCAACCATTGGAAATACTCAGGTTTGAAGCGAGCAACCTCTATCCTCTCATCCGGGTGATGGGCCATGATTGAGACCCATTGCATCAGCTTGGGCTCTCGAGGAAGCCCAGCTCCAACAGTAAGGTGTTGTGGGATCAGCATAGGAACCCTCTCCAGGCCAAAACTCATGACCAAAGCCCCATAACCAAAGGTCTTTAGTCGTTCGTTCTTGGCCCTGGTCAGTTGGCCTTTCACATTGGCCAACACGGCATCACACCAGTTGAAGATGGTGCCTCGAAAGCAATCAATTGCCATACGCATCTGGGATCCGGTGGCAATATGTAATGCAGCAGCTCCGCAAAGTCTGGTGACAGTAAACGCAATCACCATGAGTTCAGGACGGGATATGGTCTTTATGTCTATCCCTTTGTCTCTAGCCTGGCTATTGCAGTACTCTAGCCGGAGGCTATCGACAAACTGGCCACCTAGCCTAGTCCCATGCAGAGTCAAGTCTTCGCCTCTCTTAGGCAAACCAGTCAAGAAATAAATTCCCGCCGGCTCGATTTCGAGCTGGTGGCCGCCGATGAAGAAGCACTGGTTCTGTATGCTCCATCTGTCAACCATCCACTGTAAGAAATCCACCTGAGCCCTCATGCCAGGAATGGCCCAGAATTTGTACAGTCTGCACGCCCTCAAAGCATCAAGTGAAGGTTGATGATTCCATGCGGCAGCATCCACGTCCTCGTGCTCTCGTTCACACCAATCTAGCATGATGTACTCTCTGCATCAAGTATAAAGATTAATTAAATTACTAGAAAATATTTTGATTGGTCCATTTTTGAGAATTTTTGGGTTCAAAACCCTTGCGGCGGGGTACGCACCCTCCAGGTTAGACATAGTGCGTGGGACCGCACTTTGTCTACACAGAAGGTGCGGACCCCGAGCTTTTTCCCAATGGAGAAAAAGTCGGGGTCCACGTGTCCGCAATGGTAAACCTGCAGGCCCCCGCGCGCGGGTTTTGCACCTAAAAACCCTCCCAAAAGTGAAAATAAAGGACTAAAACAAAAAATTAAACAGTTAAAAATGAAGAGTAGGATGATGTGGATTACCTGGAGAAGACGGTGCTCGATTCCGACGGTTGGATTTTCCGCAATCTTCACAGGAATTTTTCTAAGCAAAAGCACTATTTTCTCACCCAAACTCAAACGGTAAAAATGAATTGACAAAGGCCCTTTTTATAAGTTTTTTGAGTAAATAAATCACAATTTTTTTATGTTTCACTTTGAAAAGGTATTTTGCGACATTTTTATCCATTTCAAACAGGTATGAGTAATGTTTGTGTTTTTGTGCAGAATAAAGGATTATTCAGGCGAAATCTATTATTTTCAACAAAAAAACATGTAGAGTCATCTTTAAGCTCTTTTCTGACTCCTAAAACATGAAAATATTGCCGAGTGTTTCTTTTAGACTCGTTAAAACAAAATTAAAAGACGGTCCACTTACAGCTCTTTTCCGACCGTAAAAACATGAAAAGATTGCCGGATTTTTGTCGTTTCAAATTCGATATTGGTTTTAAAAAATGACGTGTCATTGATCGCTTTTTTACTTTTTCGGGTCAAAGGCACTAATGACGAAAAGTACTCCTTGGTCGTAAAAGATCAAGCGGTTCTCTCAAGTATTATTTTATACTTTTTCGGGCTTGGGAGACACAAATTTACGAAAAAGGTCAACCCTGGAGTCTTCTTAAGTTTTTTCAGACTCTCTAAAATTGAAAAATGCTGAGTTTATCCTATACTGGACTCGTTAAAATTTCACAGTAAAGGACCTGTTCAATTACAAACTGGAACGAACCACTCCTTCTTAGGGTTTGAATTTAAACTAAGTTGGACTCATCCGAAGGATGAGCTTATAATCAAGCAAATGTTATCCTCCTCAAGCTTGTCAAAAATAAAGAGGTACTTGCCAGCAATGGTGGGGGAAAAGAGAGAAAAATGAGCCTGTTTGTCATACTTTGTAACCACTCTTGAACACAACACTTTTATTCACCTGGCTCGGGAGATCCTTTGCCTAACAGTTGATCAAACCACATTGAAAGTCTTCAGCCAGTTTCTGGGTATTAACTTTGGGTCAATTGTCACCAAACCATCTGTCGTGTCGTTATGTGTTCAAGAGGTCACTGCCAATAAGCCATTCATTTGAAAAATATCTATCATCCATCTTGACCATCCCTGAGTCAGTCCTTGCAACTAAATTTCTTCAACTTGATCTATGATTTTGTGTTGTGGGCTTGCCTACGACGGATCGCTTTCTATCGACATCAGCTCATTATCTAGAAAGATGATCTAGGAATCGTAAGTACCTTGAGATCTGCATGCATCAATGGCAAGTTTCTCGCCTTTGATGACAGTTTACATCATTGACTTTCGATCAAAGGATTCCGTGGCATGCTCGACATCAACACATTTATTCGCATCTCATGGACTGTACTGGGTACTTTGAGAGCCATTGACATTATTGGTGGTTTCTCTCACACTTGTTAACAGTTTACATCATTGACTGGTAATCAAGTGGTTTCTACCATGTTCTACATCAACACATTTATTCGCATGGATAGAATCGTATGGTTTCGGGAAGTAGAAATGAAGACCCTGGATCTAGTTTCCACAATCCAGGCTGCGAGGAATTTTGTATTCATTATATAATGGACTATTCATAAACAGATGGTTGCGTCCATACTGTGTCCACATGAGTCTATACTTGTGATGTTTTACAAGATCGTTCCTGTATCAGAACAGTAGTTAGTTTCTAGTCAGTTTTTATCTGAGTATGGGAATGCCTACCTCAGCGATGATATGATCTCATATATATATCTTGCATTGAATGTTTTTACAGGTTCCAACCGGGTTCTCCACAAGATGATCCTCGAAATGATAAAGTACTTCACTCTTCCTAAATGATAAGAAATCCTCATCTACTATAGACTTCGTACTTTAGGGGGCAATCTGTTACACAAAAATATCGTCACCATGATTATTTGCAGTGAGTATGGGTCTATCATCACTTGTACTATCCTCCTAAGCAAGTCTCAGACCTCAGCTCTTCAAATCAAGCTTTGGAAATGAGAGAAAGACATTAAAAATCAATGTAACTCTGGTTCCGCACTTTCTCTCATGATCACCTGCGGTCCCGCACCTTCTGTGTACAAAAGCTGCGTACCTGCCCGCTCTGTCCCTAACAGTGTAGGTGTGGACCCCTGTGAAAGTCAAAAGGTGCAAGTTTTATCTTTAAAAACTCACTTTGGGTTAATTCTAGAGGTTTCTAGAAGGAATTTTGACGTGGATTGTTCGCTCTGAGGTGGTTCATGCATCCCAAAAGAGAAGGAGCTAATCCCTTGATGAGAGGAGCTATCCCTTTGAAGGAGGACCTAGTAACCTCCCTCCATTGCACTATAAATACAGGCATTGGGCTGGTTGCTGAGGAGGTTAGAAGCTGAATATTTTTGAGGGTAAATGCTGGTCAACTCAAGACTTCCTAGTTAAGCCTAAAGAGGAGAGATCACATACCTTTTTCGTTTCATTGGGGAGTGAGTGAAACTTGTCAAAGTAGAGGAGACTTCTTGATGGACCCTGGGAGGAGCTTGTACAGCGTCAAGGCAAAGGTTGTAAGGCTCTTCTTCTTTTGAATTAATACAATCAAACTCATTTTTCTCAACAAGTATCTTATGTTATTTGTTTCATGGACTCCTTGACTTTCATGTTAAATATGTTTTATGCAATTGGCTTTTCAGGTGCTATTTAATTTGTTTGCCTTGTTTGTGTTTGCAGATTCGCGAAAAGGAGCTCATTTGGATCAAAGAAGCGAGGGCATCCACAAGCTTGCGTTGGACCTAAGGTAGGCCCTAAAAACACTTGTTTGCTATTGTTTATCAAAGCATATTTAGAGAAAGATAGTGTCTGGTTGGTTTGCTTGTCATTAGGTCTTCTTTAGATTCTAGGAAGGTCTATCTTGTCCGCAAGATCGACCTATTCCGTGTGACACTAACTTATAGGAGTTCAGGATTATTTATGAATAAGGTGTAATTATTTAACTCAGTTTATTGAGTTAAGTCTAGTTAAATTAGTTCCAATCAGTTTCAGGAACTAATAGTGAGTAAACAGTGAGTTGGGACACTAGTGACCTAATTAATGCTACTCTAGTTAACTAAAGATTCCACCATAAGAAACTCATGCATCTTGATTATGAGAAAGACCTAGTTGAGATTTGAGTGTAGGCACAGTGTACTATTTGTTTTATATTTTTCTGAGTTGCACTAATAGTGCATGTAATCAAGAACTAATCCTTGAGGGATTATGTTATTTTTATAGGCTTTATTTCCCTTTAAATACAAGTTATCCCTCATAGGAATTACACATTGGAATAGAGACTTGGAGAGTTTGTGAATTGGCTAAGCTTTGGCCTTGAGCTTGATTATGAGTTGGAGATTGAATTTGTTGAGTGTTGGGATTGTTCTATAGGGAACAAGCATTGTAATTTCATCTTGATTTCCAGATTAATACAAAACAGATAGTGGGGTTTTGAGTTGTGTCTTTCCATAGATATTTATTGTGTTATGTGCCTTTGATTCTCTTCCTCTATTGATTATTGTTTGCTCGATGTTTATGGGCTTTCGTTGTAAAGAGTAGAAGTAGATTCTTGTCTCTTGTTTTAGTAGATTACATGAGCTTGTGAATCTACAGGTTTTTCTACATTGCCTCTATTATTTTAACCTTTAGAGGATATGCAAACCAATACATATATTGGGAGTATGAGTGAGGAATATGTTGAGGATAAATTACATTATTCCATTTGAAAATTTTCTTCTCTTTATTATCAACATCCATAACGCTCATAAGGAGCTTGGTAGATAGAAAACGGGAGGGGTAACTGAAGAGGACTAGATGGATTAAATACGTATAGTTGTGGCAGGAGCTAAATGGGACAATAGTAAATAGGTCGACTATGAGGGCTCAGGTTAGATATTTAGGAAAATTAATCACTTGGCAAACTGGTTGAAGAGTGATGAGACATATGACTATGATGACTGACTCATCACTTTTGTATCATCTACTAACCCAAAGATAATGGAAAAAAGGGAAGTTAGTGTTTTAAAAAAGGGTTTCAGTGATTGTGTCGGTATGGGAAATTGCAACTTTAGCTTTAGATCAAGATTTTCGAATAAGGTTTTCATAAATTCTAATTTATCGTCTTCCGCCCAAGTAATAAATCCTTGGTCTAACCCCTTATTAGTTATATCAATTCCTTGGCAGGAATTCCTAACATCTTGGAAAATATTTCTTCATCTAATTTCAGGAAAACCTTATCGCTAGATTGAAAGAAAATACGTGTGGTACGCGCTCATAGTGCCTGGAGAGCAATAAAATGGATTTGGGATCAAAATGGATAGAGGGGTGGCATCTAAGACTCTAGATTTCAATAGGCATATATCATTTGATATATTGGTGGAAAGAGTTATTCCTTTTAAGAGTGAGAAAATTTGTAAGACAAAAATTAGTGTCTTTAACCCCAACTAGCTCATTTACCAAAGCTTCCTTAACTAAAGACACAGACATTATCAGTTTATGCAAATAAATTACCAGCTTAGTGAAAGAAAAGTAATCAAAAGTAACTGGCCAGTTAGATGGAAATGAATTATGCATGTTGTGCTTACTTAGAGGTTAGCTTCCACCATTGATGGGTTCGCGAAGTGACATGTAGAAGAAAGGGAGAAATGAATGAAACAAAAAGGGTTGGTGCCATTAAGGCTAAATGAGGGTTACAAGGATAAATAATGCAATGTAACAACTATTGAGCAGTGACTGGCAAACTCGTCAACTAAGAATATTGGTCCCGCCCATTGAGCATAGGTGCGTGGTTAAACTCCACACAAGTAGGAACCTGACAGTTGTTGATATTCATAGGATCAGAAGACTAGGATGATATCGGGTCAGCGAAAAACATTACCTATCGTGAATTTTACAACCCTATGTGAATCGAGATCCATCGGATTAGCTCGGTCTTGATGGTCCTGATCTGTCGAGCGTAAAGTCTACCTCTAACTTCCACGCATGTTTGGGTGCAATGAAGAGGATCGGGAAGTTGACTATACATCAAATGATCAAGGGACGGGAGAGTTAATTGGATCTTATGTTTGCCGTATTTTTACGATAAAGTTAAATCTTGAGCATGAACCAATCCAATGGGCCATTTCTATCATTGCTTTTGTAAGGGAGTAAATCAACTGCTCAAATCCGCTAACGTGATACCATCTACCCCAATCTCCTTAAATTTAAAGGATTTAATTAATTTAGTTCACAATTGCACTTTATAAAGTTTGAAAGGGGGTGAATTTTAGTACATAACATTGGCTCCATATGGGGATGGTTCTCCCCTGCAGAGAACCAAGAACAGAGACCCTGTGCCTTAACGTTGGGTTATGGAGTCTAAAATGAAAGATGGCAGGGAGCTCTCAAATGGGATAGCTCTAGACTCATGTTAGATTCGTATAAATGTGGCACAAATGATATTTTGGAGATGTGATGGGTAAAAGTGAAGAATTAATGCAGAAACAACGTGAAATAATTAAGGGGAATATAATGAAATTATCACTTTAAGCACAAGTCATTACCCAAAACTATTTGCGATAAGTTGGGTTAATTCTGCGATGGCGGGTGTTGCAGGCAGTAGCAGAGGAAGGTGTGAAACACTCCATGAGAAATTAGATAGGTTGTTACGTCTCTTGGCAGAGATAGAGGAGCAGATGGTCCTAATTGAAGATAAGTTGGCACTTCTTCCTAGGATTTAGAACACAATTCAGAAAGTACATGCATGAGAAGCAGCTGGGAATACTCCTCCTGTGGACTCTAAAAAATTCAGAAAGGACATAATCCAAGTTTCTGACGAATAGATTTCCTTATGAGAAATTAAGTTACTCTTCAAGGAACTATGTTGTGATATAAATTTTGTATAAATTGTAAAAATAATGGAGCTTTATGACTCAAATTTTAATGGTTTTAATGGATTATGTATTACCAGTTCTTGGCTTACTATATATGTCAACTTTTAAAACAATATAATATGAATATGAGTTGTTCTTCAGAAAATGTTTATTTGTTAATGAATGAGATATTTAGATGGTTTCTTGTTGCAAAGTAGAGAGTTTTATCAGATTGAAGAAAGAAATCATCTCTTATTTTAATTCATAACTCAAAAAATGATATTTCATGTTTTCCACTGGTTATTTCAGCTATGTTTCTCATTTTTTTTATTTAATTATATATATATAGATATATATATATATATATATATATATATATATATATATATATATATATATATATATATATATATATATATATATATATATATATATATATATATATATGATGCGTTAAGATGATAACTTTACAACCTTTTCATCATGTAATAGTTCAAAAGGAAACTTCGTATGGATTTAGTGACTAAACACTAAGACCTAGTTAGTAAAATTAATAATGGAGGTGAAATTAGCATCGATTGGAGACTTAACATATGGTTACGTGATTGAAATACCCATGGGATGACTAATGTGTTGCAGTAACAAATTCATGGGCTAAAAACGCATAAAACATGAACTTTTGAATACCCCTCAATGGTAGCTGTCATCAAATGTCACTCTCCTGCTAGTGAGCATCCATATCCCCAGCGAAGCCATTCGCTCCTTCAAAAATAGGATTTAGCTCCCTTGACTTATTTATCCTTGTAGTTGGGCTTTCTAGTGAGCTTAATATTTTTCTTTTTATTTAAATCTTCACTTTTTAGCAACATGGTGGAAATAAAATCGCATTGGGTAATCTCAATGCCACTAGTGTCACTCCACTACTAGTGAGTGTTCATAGCCCCAACAGAGTCAATAGCATACCCCACTATTGTAGTGGCTACAACCACCCTCCAAAATTTTTCCTATGCTTCATTTTTGGAGCCTCCATCATAAAATCCCAACAACTTATCTCACACTAACCCAGGTACATGTGCTTTCATTGAGCTTTATCTTTTTCTTTATGGCTTGTGCTTGTTTACTTGCTTTTTTGTCTAACCACAGGTCGATCTCTTAACTTGTTTTCAACCTAGTTCCAGCTTGCCTTAGTGAACTATGCAATCCCTGAGGGAAACTAGCCTTTCTCTCAGGAAATGCGTAGTTCAAGCCAACAGTGAGCTTTGGCTCCAAAATTGCGTAGACCCAGCTAGCAGCCTGTCTTCAGCTGGGAAACTGCACCATTAGGCGTTTTTTGAGGTCTAAAATGGGCCTCCTAAGAAAAATGTACAACTAAAATAAAATTTATATAGTCCAATAAGATTCAAGATGATGATGTCAACCATGGGGGATGATTCACCATTTTTGGAGTAAAAAGTTACAAAGATTAAAAAATAATAAAATAATAAAACTACTTTTTCAACTCGTATTTTCAACTTACCTCCCTATGTTTTTACTCGAATTTTGACTGGGAGTACTTGTTGGATGCAAAATTTAATTCCTCATCCAAGGAGTACCCATGTTGCATACTTTCGATGGGCCCTACTATACGAAAAATGAGAAATACATGAAAAAATGTGATTGCAATCTCATTTTTCATGTATTTCTCATTTTTTTTGTAGCAGGGTCCATTGAAAGCATGCAACATGGGTATTCTTTGGATGAGGAATCAAATTTTTCATCCAATGAGTGTTTCTGCTCAAAATTTGAATAAATCCATACGGATATAAGTTGAAAATGCGAGTTGAAAAAATAGTTTTGTCTTTCTTCCCTCTAAAATTTGATGATGCAATCTAATATTATTTTATTATTTCCACTATTATTTTATAATTTCCTTAGGAGGCCCATTTTAGACCTCAAAATCCCCTAATGAGAGCATGAGAGGCAGCTTGAGCCCCTCAACCCATAAATTGTGGAGAACCTACTATGCTGAGAAACTCCTCAGTGCATCCACCAGAGAGTTGTCCGGTCCTTCCCAGATGACCCAAGTGGATGTTGCTAGCCACTTGCCTATTCCACTTGGATGCCCACCACTGTCTCTTTTAGTTTTTGAGTTTCCTTAATTGTAGCACAATTTAATATTTTTGACAGTTTTTCAGGTCCTGAACTTCCGAAGCTATTTTGAGGCCCTAAACGACATTTTTTGGGAAAACTGGGGCCATCAAAAGTTCTAGTCCTCGAATCGATCTTTCTAACAAGGTATTGTATGCATCAAACATAGATCATATGTCAAAGTTACAACCCCAGGAAGTTGATGTACTAATTTACCTAAACAGAGCCCATAGTTTTGGTGCTTCATCTCCTAGGGTTAGGTTTTTGGATGTTTAGCGTTTTCCATTGTTTCTCAATAATAAATAGGCCTCCGAGCCTCATTGTAACACAGTTCGGAGGCATGTAGATGCCACATCTCTTCTCAGAGATAAGCTACCATCACTCGAGCTAGTCTTATTTCCATTTTGTTTGTAAGCATATTTCATTATTTTATATTAATGAAATGTTGTTATCTTTGTTGCATCTCTGTATTGATGGTTATATCTAAAATTTTTTGCATTTCTATTTAAGTTCAGGTCACCAAAACTGTGGAATCTTTCCAGGCAGTGCATGATAGTTTTCTTGAAAAGCAAGAAGCTAAGAGGAAAAGCATCTGTAGGAGGTAGGGATCTTAGTTTCCTGAAGGTGACACATTGCCATCTTTTGAAGTTTCTGCCAAGTGTCATTGTTGTCCTTGATCTCAAGCATAGTGTCATGAATTCCATTTTAATCAACTCTATGCAATGGATGCCTCTAGAGATAACTTATGCATTCGATCATCAAGATCTATCTTTCCTAGGATATCAAGGAGCCTTTAGAGCATTATCATCGATTTGCAGGGTGAATCTTGCTTTTATCGCCTTTTGCTACTTTTTCTATCTCTTTTGTTTATTTAGCTTGTGAGAGTGTTGTTTCACTCATTTTGTTGAACAACTGCTGATGTTTTAACTTGTTTTAGCTTGTAGAAGTGTTGTTTCAAGTTATAGATTGTCTTTCTCAAGTGTCACATCATTTTTCTCATTTTGCACCAACAATCATCGTTGCGGCGACTCCCTTCACATGCTTCGTGTTCCTTCAGGTTAATCAATTGTCACACTTGTTTCACATGCATATATCTACACTTAGTCAGATCTACATTCATCCTTACATTATCCTTTAGATTTGCTTGCTTTCACACTCCCCATGGATAGATCTGGGCTCCCCCTGCCGAGATCTCACACTTCATTGCATGCACTGCACAATCTGGGAGCTCAAGGCCTCTGCCTTGGCTTCTGGAATTGTGTTGAGCCTGTCTTGGACTGGCTCCAACTGTGCACTACGTAGTTCCAAGAGCCATTCTCCCAGCATGGCCATTGAAACTGCACAATGCGTAGTCTCTCCCAAGCCCTGTCCCGTACTGAACTGCACATTGCACAGTTGTAGTCATTAAGCTTCCACATTGACTACTGGGACTGCGTAGTGCATAGTTCCCACAGTTAGTCAGTCACCCCTATCAGTCAAAACTACATAATTCCTCTCATTAAATGCCCTGGTTGTTGCTTGATCATGTTGTGAAGTTAGATTTGTAAGAGCTAATGTTTGTTTTCCATGAATGTCTGTTTTGTCCCACAAATACCACACTTGTGAAGCACTTCTCTCTAATAGTCATTGTACCATGGCACCAAAGAGAGTTGTTTCAAGAGTGACTAGGGAAAGCAGTACTAGGGAAGTAGTTGAGGAAGTGCCAATTTACTTGCCAATATATGCAGATGCCCGACTATTTACAGAATAGGAATCAACACTAACATGGAAACAAGACTAGCAGTAGTGGAAAAAGGAAACAATCCAGTACAGGATCAGGGAAAGAAGAAATTGTTGACATAATAAAGGGAGAACAAAGTTGCAGAGCGAAAGAGGATTCAATCTTCATGCAGGTAGATGTGACAACAAAAGCGAAAAGAAGCAAAGGACATAGATAGAAGAGTGGAGGAAGAAAGAAAAGAAAAGCTTGCAGCAAGAAGAACAACAACCAAAGGAAGGATGGGAGCCTAGAAGGAAAGAAAAGGAAAAGAAGCAGAATCAGGAAGAAGAAAAAGGCAAGGCGCAATGACATAGCATACAACGCCAATACAAGTTGATGAGCCGAAAAATCTAACAGCTGAGGAAGAGAGTGATCAGATGTAGGTTCCCTCATCGATGCTAAACACAAGAACCAAGTCTAGCTAGAGATCGACAGATACATGGAGCAGCTAAGGTGAGAGGCCATAAAAGATGACTTGGAGCTGGGCACACATAACATGCAGAAGTACATTGGTGGTCCCATGATGGTCAACACCATGTTGCACATGCCTCAGAATAAGATGAACATAGGTTCCAAGACCATAGACCTGGATGCTATGGAGGTAAGAGTCTTTTATCAAAAGACACCATCAAGCAGTTTGGGGACATCATTATGCAGTACCAAGCTTGGCATCAGTACGTGATCGGAAAGCATCAAGTGGAGATTTTCTAGTTGGTCTTTCCCCAAGAACCAGAGTCATAGTGTTTTTCCTTGTTAGGCTATCTCTAGCATATTTTGTCTCACATTGGTACATGTGGAAAATGTATATTATTTGTAAATATGTTGTAAGTGAAATTCCAAGTGTCATTAGTGGAATGTGAACAATCACTATGTAATGTAAAGAGTTATTTGTAAAGAAGTTGAAGAGTCATGAGGGTAGTCGAAGAGTCACAAAGGGGAATGTCAAGGGTCACCCCATGCTTTGTTATAAATAGAACCTCATAACTCATAGAAGAGGCTTTTGGGAGCCAAGCTTTTGGCTAAGCATTTCTTAGAAGGATTGGAGAGTATTGTGAAGAGCCTTGGTTTCTCCATAGCATAGAGCAATTACATCTTTTTGGAGGAGAAGACAGTCTTGACTGTAATTTTCCACTATTGGGGATAGTGGCTACCAATGGTGTATGTATGGATGGAACTTTCACTTAATAATATAACCAATCCAATACTATTTTGGTTACTTTAGCAATGTATGTTATTTAACTTATGCATTTTTGTATGAAATATTTTGTATGAAATTGTATGAATCTTGTTGGAGACGTGTTGTTAGATTAACCTGTCACTTTGGATTGTGGACTATTTCGCATCCAACTTGTGATGTCATTCTACTCGTGTGTTCCTTTCAGGTTACGTAATATTACAAACTTGTAAGGAGCACACTTCCTCCCACCCCATGTGTCAAAACCCCCATGCATCTCACTTGACTCGCTGCAATGTCACACAGTTGCTTCCGACAATGTTATCATACTTACCTCTATGCACTACTGCAGTCAAGGCACTACTTTACTACTCACTATTGGGACTCCTACTCCAAACGGTTTGAGGTCTAGTTGGGACTTCTTACCAGTGAGATCCCCTTGACATGTTGGCAGTTCTAGCACTGTCAACACTCACAAAAGCCACAACATAAGGGAATGAGTAGATTACGCACTAAAAAATCAATACCACTAACCTTTCTCTGCTACCAATGAGTGTTCATAACCCAGATGAAGGTTGTCAGCATATCCCATTGATGAGCACAGTATTGCAGCAAGAATGTTGCAACTCCTGGGGCTACCAAATTTACTTCATCAACCCAGGGTTCATACAAACTTGGAGGTGACAGTGTTGTATACACAGTAGATGCAATGGTCTACACGTGTCACTTTTCAACTGGGGCAATGGACCACTAGGGATTTTGAAACCAGTCTTCTATTAACTAGAAGAAGTCGAACTACCAAATGGAAAAGGGAAAATTATCCTTAATGCAAAAAGTCAATGATGCCTACTCTAGGAAATGAAAGTGCTGAATTGGAAGGTGCTATAAAATGACATGAAATAATCTAGTTAAGCATATACACATTTTTCTTGCAAAAAAAACCTAACTTAACCTTGTTTATAACATTTAGTGACCTAGACTAACTACACATGGAATTTTATCTAAGAACTATTACGATTGTTGCACGCATGGGCTAACTTAGAAATTGCAAAAAAATCATTTTTGGATTTTTAATTTTATGAATGAAAATGCTAATTTCCAACTTGTTATTTGGCAGGGGAGACAGGTATGGGGGAAAAGGTCTAGACTGGTTTCAAGGGTATGGAAGACAAGTGGAGGCCTAACCTAAGCTCATATGACCATTTCTGTTCAATTTAGGCTTAAAACGGGTTGCTACAGGGTTTCCTATAGTACTACAAGATGTCCTAGTTCTACCACATGATGCCCTGTTTTACTACAGGAAACAAGCCAAAATCTTAGAAGGAGGTAAGAAAGGTAGAATGAAGTGTGGAAAAAGTGTCTGATTGGGAATAAACCATAAAGGAGGTGCACATTATCTAAATCTACGTCAAAGGCTTCAAGATGGTTGGATTTTCTTAAGGAAAATGCTCACTTTTCTTACAAAACAAGGATTCAGATTAGGGTTTGGTGGACTTTGGTAGTGTAGGTGGAGATGGCTTGGATAAGGCGGATGAGATGAGGTCTCCCTACATATCAGAAGCTCATGCAACAACATACATGCTTTTCTTCATTGATGCATAATTTAATTTATACATGGAAAAGATGAGTTGAAAGGAGGAAAAACAGAGTTATTAAGAGCTAATGGCTAAGTTTATGAATGGAAGTTCTTCTCAACCATAGTAAACTCAAGAGATCAAAATGAAAATTGCAGATATTTCTAAGAAATTTAGAGATAGTTATTTATTCAATAAGAAACCCTAGGTTATGCAGTAATTAAATAATAAATATATTTTTTTTTGCGTTGTGTGAATGGAACCCTCAAATCATGATCCCATAAGGGAGATGAGGTGAAGGCCACTATCACAATTTTTTCTGAATTGTTTACTGCCACTATCATATAAATGATCTATCTATCGACAAATGGAAGCAAACTAAGTAATCATCTAAATACTTTCAGATTAAACAAAACCAAAATCACTTCATTAGCTAACTTTGAATGTAATCTAAGCATACATGTACTGAAAGATAAACCTATGTTGTTAGGGTTGGGCCCTAACCAAAGAGCTTCAGCCCTCTGAGTTAACTCAGTGCTAGATCAAGGGAATGCTTCTCATCTTCATTAAAATATCCAAAATACGTAAGAGTTATTAGTCACAATGTCTTAGCTCGAAAATACCTCTTGACTACAATAACAAAAGTTGAATCCTAATGAGGCTCTAGGCCTTCTTATTTATACAACTGAAGCTTTGAATAGATTCCTTAAATTTATGGAGGCTTGGCTCCCAACTTGAGATCAACTTGTCTTCAACTATCATTGGCTTGACTACCAATGACCTCAATGGCTTGGCTACTTGTAACTCCGAGCTGATGAGATCTAGTGGAGGAATCTTTGAGTGAGTGAGGAGTTAAGGAGGGAGATCCAATATCCTAAAATCTATGTTTCTTGTCTACTTCAAATTCCTACACTTTAATTAGAAAAAATTGCTCCAAATCCCGTAATTAATGCACATTAGGCCACATGACAGAACATCTCATATTTACCCTTCTCACTAAGCAAAATATAACAAAACATGTAAATAAATGTGAGAAAAGTTGATTTTAATAAGCTGGAGAGTGGCATTAAGGTCCATATAATGTACCTATTAATGAGCCTCATCATCCCCCCCTACTAAAAGTGTTGCTCATCCTCTGAGCAACTTAATCTATGTCCATGTCTTTCTTTGGTGTTGTGGCTTCTCTGAAATTCCAAGCTTATTTTGATGTATCCTCCTCTTGTGGATAAAATCTTGCATGCTTCTCTATTTCCTCCCATCACTTTATTTCTTCTTCTCCCTTTCTTCCTTCTAACATACCCAAGAGCAATGGTGGACTGAGTTTTAAGCCAATACAGTTGATTTTGAGTCTTTGCAGTGCCTTCTTATACAGTGGGGTTCTCTCTAGTGCATCCCTCATTCTTTCAGGGGAATGATATTCCCTGATCTTCAGGTTGTATGGTAAAGTACCCCATCCCCTTGACATTCTTGCTAGCTTTCATCCCCTAGAAATCTCAAAGTGTCCTCAAAATGAGTGACTACTTTCTCTTGTGTAGCTAGGTATCTTGGTGCAACTAGGGATCATTGGTGATGAGGTTGTGGGTGCTAATGATAACCATGGAATTGATTTGTTATGCTCTGATGTAAAGGGGCTCTTTTTCTTCTCTTTCCAACATTCTCTTTACTTCCTTAGCCCTAGCCTCCTCATGACTCATCCATGATGCCAAGGCCATCAGTTGTAAGTCCCCCAATTTTGGATTGGGGTCCCACACATTCAAGTTTGTTAAGGCCAAGTTATGTAAGTAGAATTCATCTTGGCCATGTCCTCTAGGTACCTTGGTCACAGAACTTGATGAACTACCTATAGTCTTGGAAAGGCATAGTCCCTCATTATGCTAGGATCTTTATTTGAAATTGCATCCATTATTCTTTTAGGTACAAGGCATATGATTTTGATGGAATCCTACAGTGGAGTGCCTCCATAGAGAGACTTTCCATAGTGTCCAATTGGATCTCTTTTTCCTATACCTACCTCCTCAGCCATGTTTTCTCAACCGCTAGTTGAGATTTCATCACTCTTTCCCTATCTCTTATCTCACTCAACTCTATGCCCATCTCTAGCAGCTTCTCTTCCATATTGCCCACATCATCTACATTCTTTGATTTACCAATTTACATCCATAGATGTGTCCTTTCTCTCTCATTTTCAAGCTCAAAGAATAGAGGAATGGAAAATTTCTATGGTATTACTCTGCCTCCCTCTATGAATCTATAATAGGAGCTAAGATTGGGTTGTGGGCTAGGTTCCTACAGCTCTTGGGATTCTCCCTTTACTATCTTTGGATTAGCTATCTCCCCCTGTACTTTTGTTGTTGCTTCCTTTCCTTTCCTTTGCTCCTGTTGTTCTTCTTGCTCCTTTTTCTGTGTTTCATGTAGTGCTGATAGAGTTTCCTGTAGGACTATTTGTGTTTCCTATAGGATGCTTTTCCCTTTTTGAAAGGGGGTCAAAGGTTCTTTGATTTTCTTTTCTAAGGTTGACCTGGTGACAGGCCTCCTAACATAGGTGATTGGTGACCTTGGGCAAGCCTTTTTTGATGTGCCCTTTTCACCTTTCATTTATGGGGAGACTAGCTTTTGTTTTCCTCTTGGTGATTCTTCAATGATGATAGGAGTCTTGGTAGGTGTTTGTGGTCTCCCTTGTTTTATCCTGGTCCTCCTCCTTGTCTTGAAGTATAGGGGACTCTGCCTCTGTCTTTTTCCTGTTGACTTTATTGGTGTGTTTAGGGCAGTCAAGGCAACAACTACCTCCTTCTTTGTGGGTTCAGGAGACACTCTTGGGGATTCCTCCCCTTCCTTGCTATGTATTTCATGGATTCTTCCCCACTCTTCTTCTCTCCCTCTATTTCATTTATCTCTACCTCCTCTTCATCCTTTGGCTCATCCTCTTCTTCTTCATGTTCCTCTTCTCCTTCTTCAGGTTCTTCTTCCTCTTCTTCAGGCTCTTCTTCCTCTTCTTCTTCTAGTTCTTCTTCCTCTTCTTCTTCTGGTTCTTCTTCCTCTTCCTCATCACTATAGGTTAGGTCTCTTTCATACTAAATTGCTTCAATTACATCTTCTCTCTCCATGTTCGCAAATATGGACTACAAAATAGGGACTCTTAATTGGCTTAGGGCATCTTCTAGTATGAGCTTGATTAGTCGATGATGTGCGAGTTGTTGATGCTTTCCTTCTTGTACCTTGATTCTCATGTCTATTATTGATTGCAACAAGAAGTAGGGCACACTAAGTCTTCTATTAGGAGGCAACTCTTCTCCAAATCTAAGCTCATGGAGGAGTATAAACTGGTAACCATAGACTATATTGAGCCTTCCCTCACAAGAAATATACTTGAGAATGTGATATGTTACTTCATCCCAAGGATATGGAATGCTCTCCCTTCTAATCCCATTTTTTGCGTCAATTGGTTCCTTGTCTTCCAAGAAAAAGTTATTCTTGGCATAAGTGTTGCTAGCTTTATCCTCTTTTCTCCATTCAATACCTAGAGGAAGTGTAGTGATTATGCTAATGCTTTTAGGGGTAATTTTTACTGACAATCCTCTCAATACAACGCTGGAACTAACTCTATCTTGAGGTGTGAGTGACATTGAAAATTCTTGAGCTACATCATCAGCATATCCTCTAAATAGTTCAAATAATCCCAACCATTGATGCCTTCTAAATATCTCTACAACAGGGGGATGGAGATGTATTCTAGATGTTCTTGTGGGCTCCCTTATGTTGAAACCTCTTGTCATCTTCTCTCTCTATCAATCTGATTGTATGTAGTTTGGTGGCTTTAGCTTAAGAACTTTCCCAGGTGACTGGGGGTTTATAGTTTAGGAGGGTGATGACTACAATTCTCCCTTTATCTCCATGTAATTCTGCCACATAATTCTATCTATCTCTATGCACAATGTAATTACTAGAAATAAAATGACAATTTATTTTCCTTTCCTCTTTAAAAATGAAAGCATAAAGGATATGGGCCACCTACCTTTCACTATAATTCCTTTCTTGAGGAGAATTCTTGAATAGATGGGCCCTAGGTACCCCCTCATATAATTTTTGACAATTCTCACTGTTTCCTATAGTTTTCTAGTGTTTCTATAAGTGCTCACTGTAGGATGGCAGAGACTAGATTTCTTCTTTGATGGCTCCTCTAGGTGTTCCCAGCTCTCAAAATCTCGAAATGAATGATGTATTGCATGAAAGTTAGGGAATGTTTCTATTTATAGTCGATTCCTTTGAGCGATGTGCTCGCTGGTTGGGTACTTAATTTCTCATTTTGGACCATTGGCCCACTATTAGTTATCATGCAACCCTTTCTTGTAATCATCACCCACTCCTGTACAACTTAACTCAAACACATTTCTGATTTATTTCCTTTGATGTGACCTTGCCACATGTCCAGCTGACTAAAACTTAACTTTTTGTTTTCAGGTAGAGGGTGGCCAAGTTAACTGGCCACCTTTAGCTTATAAAATCAATTTCTTCATATTCCTACAGTTTTTATCATATTTGTACTTATAAGAGAGTGTGGATGAGGTGCCATACTCGTGGCTTCCTTTTCTTGGTTGATGCATGCTGGAGGGTGTCTCTGTTGTGCTGCTTCTAGTTCAGGTACATCTTCTCTTTTGCTCTTATTTTGTTGATTTTATCATGTTGATAGGTTGTCTTGTTTGTTGTGATGTGAAGGTGCTGACCTCTTTTGTTGTTGTTGAGCTTGGGATAGGTGCCATAATGCCTGCATGGGTACTGATACTCTTTCTATGCAAGGATGATGAAGGAGGAGCCTGGAGACTGCTACTGCTACAATATAGGTTGCTACAGGGTTTCCTGTAGTACTATAGGAAATCCTATAGCTGACTCTTCCTGAAGGAGTGGAAGGGGTGGCAATGGGGAGATGGAGTGGTAGTTGAGGTAGGCTACTGATGGTATGGCCCTTTGACTTTTATTTGTGTCCTCTCTTTTGTTTTCTTTTCTTTTTTTTCTTTTTCTAAGTGGATTTCTTGATGGACATAGAGGGTTACATGGTCATGAAATGGCTTTTGTTGAGATGTGGTGAGGTCAATGGCCTCCTCCTTCAACCTCAAATAGGCGTGCATTAGGATTTCTCAACCAATATTTCATTCCTGTAGATTTTTAGGACTTCCTGTAGTACTACAGTAAATCCTATAGAAGTCAGAAAATTGCCTAAAAATTGGATTTTTGATGGTTGGATATGAGTATGGATGTATGATATATGGTGGTCATGGAAGATATGAAATGAATGAAGAAAGAATGGGGTTTTGCATGGATTACTTCCCTCTAAACTTGGTGTCCATTATTTTCTTGAAAACCTAGAAAAACCAAGAATTGTTTTGAGTAGGCAGGTTTGAGGTCCCTGCCATTACATTTTTGTGTGTGTGTGTGTGTGTGTTTTTTTTTGAAAGACAACCAAGTCACCTCAAAGAAGGTTTTCAACCTATTTTCCTTCCCTAGGCACCTCAAGTTTCACCCAGGGGTCTTCTATTTTTCTTTTTCTTTTTTTTTTTCACTCTTAGGCTGCCTCAAGGAGGTTTTCAACCCAAAAGTGGGCCTTAGGTTCCTCATGGAGCTTTTCACCTATGTCTCTTATTGTCTTTTTTCTTTTCTTTTTTAAAAAATTCAATATTCTTCAAGAATTTGATGAGGTGGAATTTGAGACTCCTTCAATCACCATTACTACCTTACTGATACTACTGACGAACTCTTCCTTGGACATAGGTTTTTTTGTAGGCTTTCAATCTATACCCATTGACAAGCAAGGGGATACCTTCTTCATCAATGGGTCTTATCTGAACAACCCCATTGTCACAACACCTTTCTATCACATATGGGCCTAGCCATCTGGTCATCAACTTTCCTTTGAAATCCTTGAACCTGGAGTCATACAACAGAGCCCAATCACCTTCTTGAAACAATTTTTCTTTGATATTTTTGTCATGCCAAACCTTTCTTTGTACTTGAGTCACCTCTGTGTGCAGGAGGGCCTACATCCTAAATTCATCTAACCCATTGAGCTAGAGAAGCCTCTCTTGTTGTGCCCTTGTAACATCCAAATCCAATTGTGTTGTCATTCTTAAAGTGTTGTACTCAAACTCAATGGATATAAGAGCCTTCTTCCCATATACCAAATTATAAGGGGTGAAGCCAGTGGTTGTCTCCCAAGTTTTATTGTAGGCTCAAGTGGCCTCCACTACTCTGTCAGCCCAATCCTTTCTGCTGCTACAAGTTGATTTCTTGTGCTTGATCCTATGTTGGCTTAAGAAATTCTCAATGATGTGTGAGGTGAATTGAGTTCCTTGATCAGTGGCTATATCTCTAGGGTATTCAAACTTGTAAAACACATTCTCCCTCAAGAACTCAACCACTTTCTCTTTTGTGGCTACCTTGACAGCCTTGGTTTTAGCCCATTTGGCAAGTAGTCAGTGCACACAATTATGTAATTTTTCTATACTGATGGAGGATTAATGGGCCCAATGAAATCCATGCCCCACCTGTTGAATGGCTCAAGAGTCACTTGAGGTTGCAAAGGCATTTCATCCCTGGGAGTAGGTTTCCCCATTCTTTGGCACTGGTCACATTGGCTGGTATATCTTCTTGAATCATAGTGGAGAGTGGGCCAATGGTAGCTAGCTTGTAGTACCTTAAAGGCTATCCTCTTGGCTACAAAGTGACCTCCACAAGGCCCATCATGATAGGCCAGAAGGATGTCAAAAAATTCCTCCTCCTTGACACATCTTCTCAAAATTTGATCTAGGCCTATCTTGAAGAGATTTCCCCCAATCCAAGTGAATGGGGTGCTTTTCCTTATAATTATGCTATTTTTCTTGGAGGACAGATTTGGAGGAAACTGTTCAGCTACTAAGTAGTTGGATATGTCAATAAACCACAGAGAGAGAATTGAACTAGAAAAAAAAAATCTCATCTGGTAGTTGGTCATCAACCATTCCTTTCCCACCTGTAGGCAAAGCCAATTTGGACAAAAAATCTCCAACTACATTTTCTCTACTAGGCTTATCAATGATATTTAGATAAAACTATTGTAACAAAAGAAACCATCTAATAATTCGGGCATTCACATTAGGTTTGTTCATCAAATATTTAATGGCAGCATCGTAAGTATGTACAAAGGTCTGGTAACCAGTGATGTAATGTCTAAATTTATTCAAGGAATGAACAACATCTAGGAGCTCTTTTTCAGTCACAGTATAGTTCAATTCATCCTTGGACATATTTTTGCTGATGAAGTAAATGGAATAAGGTAGCTTGTCATCTATCTAGCCTAGATATGCTCCTATATCTTTGTCAAATGCATCAGAATGGATGTGGAAAGGAAGATTGCAATTTGGGCCTCGGAGTATAGGTGCAGTAGTCAACTTGTCATTTAGGATTTCTAGGGCCTCTTAGCAGTTTTCTAACTA
Organism: Pinus tabuliformis; assembly: GCA_031772625.1. Classification (NCBI taxonomy): domain Eukaryota; kingdom Viridiplantae; phylum Streptophyta; class Pinopsida; order Pinales; family Pinaceae; genus Pinus; species Pinus tabuliformis. The sequence continues at coordinate 1,792,366,592 of CM062818.1, forward strand.
TAAATATTTGGATTCCTTGGCCATTAGTCCGAACAAAGGTGAGGCTACCTTCCTAAAGTATTTTATGAATCACGTATAGTATCCAGGTAAACCTAAGAAACTTTTGACATCCCTTTGCTTTTGAGGAGTAGGGACCCTCTTTATGATAGCGATCTTATTTGGGTCCACTTGCAGTCCTTCCTGGGATATTGAGTGACCTAGAATAGTCCCTGCAGTCATCAAGAACTCACACTTCTCAGGACTAAGGGATAATTTCATTTCAATGAATTTGTTTAATACTTTTCCCAGGTTAGAGAGAGCCTCCAGGAAATCACACCCATAGGGGGTGAAATCATCCATATAAATTTATGCAGAGTCATGGAATAGCTCTGCAAAGAGTCTCAGGACTACCCTCTGAAAAGTGGAAGGGGCATTGCATAATCCAAAAGGAATGACTCTATAAGCAAAGGTGCCCCAAGGATAGTTCAATGAAAGGTAGAGGTAAATGGTCCTTTTTTGTGGCTTTGTTTAGCTCTCTATAGTCCACACAGTTTCTCCACTTCCCATATTTCTTTGGAACCAAAACTAGAGGAGACACCCCACTCACTATCTGAGATGGGGTAAATGAACCCTACATCCAACAACTTCTGCAGTTCTTCTTTGACTATATCCTTGAGGGTTGGGTTCATTCTCCTCTGAGGTTGGTGCACTGGCTTGTAGCCTTCCTTGATGTAAATGTCGCGAGTACACACCAAAGGGTGCACTCCCTTCATTTCCTTGTAACTACAGCAAAAGGCATCTAGATGCCTTCTTAGCATGTCATATAACTCCTCTTGTTGATCTACATAGAGAGAGGGGTTGATTTTTAAGGTTCTTTCTAGACCACATTCTATCATCTTGACATGAGTAGGACTTGAGTCAGCTAGGTACAAATCATTCCAAGGGTTATATTCAGCTTTCTTCACTAACTCCTCAAGAGACATGGATTTGGGGGGCTGATTGTGTAGGATTTTCTCAATCAGGTTGTCTTCATCAGGTTGCCCCCTCCTATAGTAGCATCTAGCATACAGATTGTGTAAGAGTAGACTTCATCTTCCTCCTCCTCTTCTAACCATAAAGGTAAATCATGCTCCAAAGATGGTTGAGCAGGAGGGTACAAGATGAATTGTTTGGACAAATTCCCATTTTTAAAGATCATATTCCCAACCATGCAACTTATGTAAGCATCAGTAGGGCTAACCATGTTCTTCCAAGGATGAGCAGATAACCTTTGAACTTGTTCTTAGTTTGGAGAACAAAGAAATCAGTAGGGTATTCACAGGAATCAATTGAGACCATCACATCCTCAAAAACTCGCTTAGGAGCTACTGTGGACATGTCTGCAAGCTACAAGACTGTTTTGGTCTTTCTTAATGATCCTTGGAGATTCAGTTTAAGCATAGTCTCCTTAGTCATCACATTAATGGGAGGCCCAAGATCAATCAAGGTATGAGGGACAATGATACCATCGATGTGCACATCAACCACAGGACTTTCAGGATCTAGATACTTTAGGAAAATCACGTGCCCCAACATTAATTCAGATAGTTGTCTAATGACATTAATGGTAGGGGTGTCTTTATTTCACCTCCCAGGATGTTTGAAACATTTCTCCTTGATTAACTGGTTGTAGATGCAAAGATCCTTGATATCTTGGAGGAGCAGGATTTAACACATGGGTTTTTCAATTCACCGAGAATTTTAATCTCTTTTGGGGTGTGATGGATAGGATGGATTAATCTCTGAGGAAAAGGAGGTGGATTTGCTTGAGGGACACTCTCCTAATTTTCTTCTTCAAGCTCCTTAGGTGGAGATGGAGGTTGATTATCTAGAAGCACTCTTCCAAACCTAAGGTTGATTTCTTGAATTTCCACAACATAGGCAGGGAAAGATGCTTCCCCACTGTAGACCTAATGTGCCTGTCTATTGTTTGGGTTCGTATTTGGTTGAGTAGGCATATGAGGTTTCTTAGGTGTAGGGTGAAGGAGTTTTGGTTGAGATGGAGGTGGAGGCATTAAGGCTTCATCTGAAATGATCATAACTTAAAACTGAAGTAGAATTGATTAGCCATTATTGAATTGGTTGTTAATTGAAAGTACAGAAATCGAGAGAACTGCATGAGAATAAATACTTTATGACAGCTGATTAAACATAAGTAAGATGCAAAAAAAAAGTGAAAATAGTAAAAACACAGCAATACTAGACAGAAAAGTTGATTATAGAGTTCGTCCCTAATGGATTACATCTCTGGGTCCGCTTTCAAGATGAGCAACCTCTTTATTAGGATTGAAATAATAGAGGTCGATTATACAAATTTTTGACCAAACTAAATATGCTCACAGACACTTCTAGTCACTGTCAACAGATATCTCTCTGAACTAGCTTTCCAACACCTATCACAGTTCCTAATTCTGACTCTGGATGCTCCTGTAACAAAACTGCCTATAACTTCCAGAATCTGCATACAAAAACCAAAATCACTCTCCCCCTTCCTTCAATGAAAAAACTGTCTTTTAACACCCACCAGGTGCACTTGAACTTCCTTCAATGAGTTTAGTAATGCATTTGGCTAATTTAGGTTTCTTGGGCCTCGATCCATTCACCTCTTCACTCCTTAAGATAGGGTTGCATGGTAGTTATATTAATAATAGCAACAAAACCTAACGAAAACCCATAAGTAACATTATATTAAACCATAATCTGCTAGTGGTTAGGTTGATTGGGCATAGGAGGCTGATGGTTACATGTGACTAGCCACAGGTTGCCACCTCCGCGCTTGCCCCCATGGTCTTGGCTAACGATGGCGGTTCCAATGTAACCTGTTCACATGTCTTACAATCTCGTGGTTTTTATTACGGTTAGACTGAACTCTGCGATGAACTCTAGCTCCATTCACATGACCACAGTTGATACTATCTATTCCCGCTACGGTCAAGGTTGTGGCTTCCACAACCGTTCACACAACACACCTCCGATGATTATAACATGGTTACGGTTTTTGATTCCCGACGGTTTAATTGCTAACCTGATGGCTAATCCAGGCCCTGTTCACATGTATAAGGTTCCGCTACAGTTTTGAGAACATTGTTAGGGGCTTTGTTAAAGTTTTTGTAATGTTTAACATGTTTATAACATATGCTGAGAGTGTTTAGAGTTAGGGTTAGGACTTTTATACATATCTTGTAATGCAATTGAGGTCCGATGGTTTTAGTGCTTAGGTTGTATGGTTAATGTGTATGGATTTAGGTTTATACTTTAGGCTTTTCACCATGGTTTGTTGCATGAGACTTTTAGGATATGTTTAATACAAAGAGTTAGGTTTAGGTGTTTTAGGTTTGCATTAGGTTTTTAAACATGTCTTTACCATAGCTTTAGTGCTAGGCCTTAGGTTAGGCTTAGGGCCATTACAAAAGGTCTTGCCACCTATCTTAGGTTTAGTTCCACTTATTACAAACCTCTTTGTCACAATATGACATTTAGTCATTAACACCATGACGACAACCAAACCTTACTCGATGACAACCCATATCGACACCAAATCCTATGAGGTGGATGACAAACACATGTCGACGACCAAATCCTGGCAGAACTGACGACAACCACATGTCGACAACCAGGTACAACACCACATCAACTGAACACCATGAAAAACCATAAACATTACCTGGATAACTTGAACCATAATCAACACTGTCGAAACTGAACGACACGGAACTGAATGCTGACAACAACACTGAACACTGACAATGAACTTGTGAAATTGATCTGACGAGATCCTCCTGGATCAATCCTCTCCACTTGAAATATTTTGGACCACAAAAGTTTGACTAAACAAATAGTCAATGAGGGTAGAGCTCCCTCACTTTCCACCTTGCCCTGATGATGTACCAATACATTCGATCAATCACCTACAAGTGATGACCCTGATGATGCTGACCATGGCACATTTTGAGTCGGTGACTTGTTCCATCCATCTGCAGTATGAACAACTTGCGACGATGGTCAAACAACCTATTATGAACATGGCAATTGATTTCTTTCCATGAATTACCATGAGTTAGTGATTCATACACATCTTTGAAAACAGTCTCTACAAGATATTGTTCAATACCATTGACATGTATTAACAATCTATTTTGCAGAATAATAGAGACAATCAAAGATGTTTTGACATCAAACCAGCTACTTGACTTGACATACTTTCCTGATTCCTAATTACTAAGTGAACTTGTTGCAATGAACCCATCAAACTATTATATGGAAACTGCTACAACTTAGTTTGTCTTTGAAAGTATTGAATTAGTTGTTAATTTTTTTGAATCACTTTTTCCTTATTCATTAAATGATGTTTCCATTGATTAGCACTTTCCCCTGATGCATAAGTTTCCCTTAAATACTTTGACACTACTTTAGAAAAGGCTTTGATATGAAAACAAATAGGCTTCCTCTCCACTTGAAAATAGGTTTCCAAACTATTCGAAACATGAAAAGGTGACAAAATATAAGATAAATTGAACACTGACTTTCCCCAATACTAACATGTATCCCTGTAACTATTAATTTACAAACTTGGATTGAATTGATTCATTCTGACATTAGGCAGAGGAACTTTAGGCACAAGCTATAATTCATGTTGTATTCCCTGCTTATGAGTAAGATGTTTGGTTTTACATAGAACTGGAATAGTTTCTATCTCTTTGATCAAACTATCTTTAAGATGAGACTCATAACTTGAACAAACATCCTATCGACTCTGTTAGTGTTAGTATCTGCATACTTTCATCAGGGATTAAAATTTTCTCTTTGCATTTTCATTTTAGGGGTCCCATACTGAAAATTTTACATCATTTCATTAGGTCATGTCAAACTGATCCACTGATGGTTGTCTTCTCTTCTAAAAGTCCAATTTCTCCCTCATAGAGTATACTTGCTGACCCTTCTTCAAGTATCTTCAGTTATGGTTTCATGGTCAATTTGCAATCATGCTTTCATTAGGTCATAGGTCATGTTTTTATTAGGTCTTAGGGTTTCATTTCCAAGGTCAAGATGCCTGATTTAAAAGTGTAAATAAAGGTCATCAAGGGTATGAGGATGATAAATATGTCAAACATGATGGCTTGTAGTTCATAGCCACTGAATAATTATCTTTTAACCTAATGTAATTTTCACATCAAAAACATGTTTTTGAGGTGAAAACAGAGTATTTTGAGTTAATTTGTATTTCTTATGTAATTTTAACTCACTATATGTAATAAATGATCCTAGATGCACCAGAACATCTATCCTTGCTGTAAGACAAAGAAACACTGCAAAAATCAGTTCAAGTTGAGAATTATCCACCTGAAAAGACACAAAGAAGAAAAGGCATTAAAACAAAGATTTGAAGAAGGACAAGTAACATTAGAAAGTGGGTTTTTCAAGTGAAAAATCAAAATTTACTCCTATATAAGGCCTTACATTTCATTTTCAAGTTCATCATTCTCATTTGGCAAGCAAGGAGTCAAAAAGTGAGAAGAAGAGAAAAGTTCGAGTGAGTTTTGAGCGAAGGAGAGTTGGCGTTGCGCTTCTGGAGCAATGGTGGAGTGTTGTTGCGCGTTGAGAGCTTGGCACTGTGCATTGAGGCCTAGTGCTGCGCGTCTGGAAAAATTCCTAGTGTAATTTTACACTATGCTGCGCTTCTAGGGTGGCACTGCATGTCTATGCACTGGCGCTGCGCGTTGAGCAGAAGCCCTCAAACTTCCAACAAACTTCAAAATTGTTCTCTCTTACCTTCAATGCAAGTAAGTTGACCTCCTTTGCTATAGTTTTGGTTTACATATCAACATCTTAAGCATCATTCTCCATGATAAATATGAAACCCTAACTTTTCCCCTAGTTTTGCCTAAAACCCTAAACCCCAATTACCATTCCTTCCTCCTATCACCTATCAATACAACCCTAAACTCTTTCCCTATCCCTTTATCCCCATATCCCTTTATCCCTTTATCCATATTCCATAACATTCCCATCCCTTAATCCCTCTTCCCAAGAGAAATATCACAAACAAAACAAGCCCTCCCTTTCATTTTTATCATTCCTACTCCTTCATTCATTTTCTAGCCCATAATCTCATCTCTCATCCTATCACTCCTAAAACAATTCCACTCATTCCCTTCATACAACCTCAACCCTGCAAACATGGACAGGAGGACCGAGACTATGAGGAGGAGGAAAACACAGACAGTGACACCTCAGCAGATAGAGCTAGGCATCAGAGAAAACCACACAAGGGAGGCAGGATTATTAGAGAAGAGCCATCAAACCTTAGAGAATTGCAGGCCTCTCAATTGGTTGTCACATGTTTCAGACATCTTGGCTCACTAGAAAGTAGAGAGAGTTCAATACCACCCTGAGCTCACTAGACATTTTGTAGCTCATCTTCAGGACAATAGGGTGACTCTTGCTGGGGTAACATTCACAGTCTCACCCTCCATCATTTCAGATATAACCAGGATTTCGAATGTAGGGGAGAAGTGGTACAAGGCCCAAGACCTAGATGAGCACTATTATGAGACTTATATCAAACTCCAGTACAAAAATGAGGTGAAGAGACTTTTTCCTTTCAGATTTCTTGAAGACAAGTATGTCCCCATGATGAAAATCATCATGAAGTATTTCACTTGTGAGGGCAGATTCTCCAGGCTGTACACCTATCACATCAGGCTCCTCATGCATTTTACCAGGGTGAGGATGTTAAACCTACCTTATTTCTTGTTCAGAAATATTGAGAAGATGGCTCATTTTGTTCAGAAGAAGCCATATCCTCAGCAGATGAGCAGTCTCTATCATTATTGCCTTATCAAGATGATTGTGCTTCATCATCTCAGTCTCCTCAACATCTCTTGGGAGACCTTTATTTCTCATGACATCTTCAGGGGTCCCCAAATTCCTCCACCAGTGTCTCAAGAAGTACGGGGGCATTCTAGCAGTATTCAAGTGAAAACAAACGAGGAAGCCAAGGAGACTAGAACTACTAAGGTGCCCTTTTACATGACATATTAGAGAGGCACAAGGATATTGTTTGCAGCCGATAGGCAAGTGTTTACTCCATGGAATGTGGAAGGGACCTTTCCTTCTTCATCAACCGATAGGAAAATTCTATCTCCACGGGATGTGTAAGGGGCTTTGCCTTCTTCATCAGCACAGCAGGTACAGGTGCAGCAACTGCACAAAGGGAAGGAAAAGATGCTGGAGGAGAGTTTTGATGATGAGGAGGAAAGAGACTTTGACTTGACAGAGCATGATGAGCCAAAGCAGCATTATACTCATCATGGAGTGGAAATCATTGACTTAGAGGCTCAGGACGAAGAAACCATAAAGGACATCATCATACAAGAAAAGGAGGCTCAAGTACAAGCTCTAGTGGACAATTTGGAGAGGGCCAAGTATGTCATCACATATTTGGAACAAGAAAACAAGCAATTGAGTGACAAACAAGTCCTCATGGAGCTGGAAATGCTCAAGATGAAACGACAAAGTGACAAAGAGGCACAAGTCACTTTGACTCCTATTGAGAAGGAGATTGAAGATGATAGAGAGACTTGGCTTGAGAGAGTCAACTTGCACCTTGAGAAGCTGCTACAGAAGGCCAATAGAGACAATCAGATGATCAGACACATGGCTTATCATTACAGGACCCAAAACAAGATTTGCAACATGAGGGTCAAGAAGATGAAAGCTAAGCTAAGGTGGGATTTGAAGGGCAAAAAGGAGGAGGATAGAATTAGGTTGCTTGCTGAAGATTCCTTGGCTCATCAAGAAACTTGATGATAGTGCTTCTCACCAATTTTGGGCAAGTTCAGAAGAGTTTTTGTCATTTACAAATTTTGAAATTTTACACACAGGAAAATTGCCTAAACGCGCGGCGACGCTTTTCCTAGGGTCACCCAATGGAGAAATGGTTTGCATTTTTGGATTTAGAGAGATGAGGACATGCACCCTAGATATTTTCAAAGTTTTTCGGGTAGAAATGGTCCACCAAAAGGTCAAAAAACACCCTAAAAATGACCTTACTGCCACTTTTTGGACACACAAAAGAAATCTTTGGAGAATCAAGCTTTTAGGGGACAAATGAGTTTCAAATTCAGAAATTCCAAGTGTTTTAGAAATTATACTTGAATACCTTTCCAATGAGCTATCATGAGCTCAATTTGAATGCCAGGAAGGCCTCCGAAAGGGACCTGAAAGTGTCGCTGCGTTGGGCTTGTGTTGTTGCACATAGCGTAGATTTTGCTCAGGATGCCTATTTTTCCAGTTTTTGACTGTGTTCTTGGATTCTCTCTCATGGAGGTTGTTTCACCTTTGTAAATTATGACTTGGCATGTAACTATGATAGATAAATAGTAATAGAGGGTATATTCATTACCTTAGAAGTTAGTTTGAGCTCAAATGAATCAGTTTTTCACTTTTAGAGGCAAGTTGTTGAGATGCCTATATTCATGTTTCTTGTTTAGTATTAGTTAGATTAGCTCCTCATCTTAGGGATTCGACCTCTGAGGATGGGAGGAGGTTGAATTAATTTCTATATCTTCATCTTCTTTCTCATTGTAAAGGGTTGGACTCAACTGGCTGCTCCAACCTTGATTGTACACCATTTGTAGCAATTTAGCAGGAGATTAATAAGAATTGCAGCGATTTTTATGGGATTCATGTGGTATGGAGTTTTAGTACAGTTTCTTCTTCTGTGATCATATGTTAATTTGTTTTATGTATTTCTTTAATCATTTCATTGCTTCTAGTTTAATGTTTTCAAGTTGATAGGCAGAATTCATTACATCAATGCTCTGCCTTGGGAAACCATTCACCATTTCATTTTTTCTGCAGTCTAGGAAGGATCCATGGTTTTCACATGCTCTTCTTAGCTTCTCACCAGTCTAAAACATCTCACCCCATCAAGCCCTATAGTACTAAACCTTATGCCTACCTTTTCCCATTGAACACCCTACAATCCTGACCTGATTTCCTAGCCCTAAACTGTCCAACTCCTCCTAATCCAGCAAACCCCTCAAAATCCAATCAAAACTTCATGCTACTATACCTAGGATAATATCCTTCACCTGATCCAGTCATATTGCCTGAGATCCTTATGGAGAGAGCCCTCTCCCAGCCTAGTAGGGCTAGCTACTTAGCTAAGCGTGGTTTGTGGTTACCCTGGCATTGCCTTCCTTCAGCCTGAGGTTCAATCCAGGTGATAACATAGTGGCGACCATACTGGGGATTGAAAGACTAATCACCCTGGTAATATCTTTCATTTGAATTCTTAAGCTTATGGATGATGAGTTTTAGAATTTACTAGGCTGAATTGGAAAGTTGTAAAGCAATATATAAAACTTCGAAATTTGAGCACATTGGCTTCGAGAAAGTACACTAGGGCCAATCTAGATCCAAACCCTGCCCCAGTAGTGGATAATCCTAACTTGATTTCAAGAAGACTCAAAAGACAAGAAAGTTCAGTCAATCCCACACCTTCAATAAAAGTAGATTATTTCCCAAATGAGTGGGTTTTTTTAGAAGACCTTCCCTTTGATCTGTTGTTTGACCTTTCCCTATTTAGAACCAGGTTTGAAAGTGCACTTGATGACATAGTTCTAGATCCCGAGTTTATTGCAGATCTCGAAGTCAAAAAGGAAAACCAGTCAATTGATGAGTATATCATAAATTCCCCTCAATCATCCCTCACTACTATTAAGATCCCTGAGCTGTCTGAACTAGTGTCCACTACCCTCAGTTCATCATTATTCCCTTCAACCTTTGAAATTCATTCCCCACCTCCATTTATACCTTCACTTCCCTATCAATCTATCATTCACCATCAATCACTTACTACCCCCAGTTCTCCATCAACTACTACATCAACTCCTAGTAGCCCAATCCTTGCTTTAAATCCACCTCGAGTTATGGATGCTCGATATGCACCCCTTGTTTTACCTTAGAATCTTGGTGCCATGCCCGCTGATTATCAAACCAAGATACCTTTCTTTGATGCCACTCAAACCATTACAGCTTAGCAACATGTTGATAAAATGAATGATTTCTTTGACCTCCATGAAGTAGAAATTGAAGATGTGACAATGAGATTGTTTGTACAAAGCTTTGGAGGTGAAGTTCGAAAATGGTTCAGATCTTTACCAGCAGCTTCTATCACCACTTTACCAATCCTCCATAGGAAATTCCTGGATCGGTGGGAGGTGAAGAAGAATCCACTTCAGATTTTGTCCAAGTATGAGAACATCGAAAGAAATATCGGCGAGAGTGTGCAAGACTATTATGTGAGGTTTAATGCAGTATACAATGCTATTCCAGCCAACATTAAACCACCAGAGGGATTGACTTTGCTCAAGTTTCTAGACGGTTTCGATGCTGATATGGCATATCAGTTGCAGGAACGTGATCCTACCACACTAGAAGACATGCAAAAGAATGCAGTGAGTGTAGAAGCAAACTTGCTGGCCAAAAGAGCAAGAATGAGATATGAGAAAAGAGTGACCATAAAAGAAGAAGCATCCACTTCAGATGTAAAGATGGATACATTGATTCGAACAGTGGAAAGGATGGTTGACCGGTTAACCATCATAGATAGACCTAAAACACCAATCCGGAATCCAAATTTTAGAGGACAGCAGCAACCCCAATTCCGAATCAAGCAGAGAGAACAAAAGGCACCAGAGCAACTAGCACAACAACAGCAGATCAAAACTCCCTTACAGTAGAATTATGTTCAAGGAATGGAAGAAGAAGATGACAAAGATCCAGTAATTGAAACAAATCACTTTTTCACTACTGATGGTATGCCTATATTTCTGACCGAAGATGAAGAATATGCAAAAGTTCCAGACATTCAAAGGGATGAGGATTACATCTTAGCAAATGATGTGGTTTTGGAGGCTGAATCTGATGATTATCAACGTGGTTATATGAATGCTTTGACTGCACAACAAAGGCAGTATTCTTTAAGGAGCAGAGATGTACTGGTCAATCCCATTTAGAAAAGAAAGGATGTGCAATCCAAGAATGATTCCTCAAACACTTAGAAGAAAGGGAAAGAGCTTGTTGATCTAAATCCCAGCAAGGTACCATCAACAAGTATCACTGCAAGCAAGAAGAACAATCAGCAAAAAGATAGTGCAGCAAAAGAGCAAGCAGATAAGAAGGACATTGGTGTCAAAGAGGTAGAAAAAGTTTCATCCTTTAATTTAGAAAGTGAAATTGCTAAATTAAAAGTGTCCATTCCTTTGACTGAGCTGGTTAAGAATAGCAATTATAAACACCATGTATCTAGAATATTTCAAATTGATCCTTTGTCAGACATGGTGAATGTCGAGGATGATCATCCTGAACTCATTTTTGGCCCAGCCATAGAAGGTCAGCCTGAAGATAGTGAAGTCCCTCCCTTTTATCTGAGTCTTAGATTTCATGAGTATATTCTCCATAATGCTATGTTAGATTCCAGAGCTTCCCACAATTTGATGCCTAAAGCCATCATGGAAAAGTTGGGCTTGGATATTACTCGGAAATATCATGATTTGTACTCTTTTGACTCCGGTAGAATTCGTTGCATTGGTCTCACAAAGATTTGGTGGTTTCTTTAGATCAAATCCCAGCCAAAAATGTCTTGATGGATGTGGTAGTTTCTGATATACTGCCTCGATTTGGTATTCTCTTATCTAGATCATGGGGTGCTAAACTCAAAGGCACTTTACAACTTGACTTCTCTTATGCTACCATCCCTGTTTTCGGTCAATTGAGGAAGTTGTACCAGGAAAAGAAAATGAAGTATATGATCACTAGTAAAGAGAAGCCTGTGAATCATCCGATAAATGTTGTACATACTGATTTAGAGTCCCTTTTTTGGTACTTTAACAGTGGATTGAATGATGTAGATATTCAACTTGTAGAAGTAGATGATGTACCAAAAATTTCCAAGAATTTTAGAGCAGTTCTTAATCAAGAAAAAGAGAAAATAGCAAGTTCTTCTGAGCAGCCCACACAGCAGCAAAAGGTCAGTGAAGAGCAGAAAAATGAAGTAATCAGTCAAGGTAAGGTTGAGAAAGAAATAGAATTTCAGCATCTAGAAGATGAAGCTGGCCTTTGGAGCATGGACTTCGATGGCGCTATGGGTAAGGATGGTGCTGGAATTTGGATTCGAAGCCCTACTTTCCAGCCTGCCAAAGTCCCAAGTAATGTCAGAGTGTGTTCCTACAGGTTAGCTTTTGATTTCTCTAATAATGAAGCGGAGTATGAGGCTTTGATTACAAGTCTTAAAATTTTGAAGAAACTGGATGCGAAAAGGATTTCCGTTTATGGTGATTCAGAGCTGGTGATTAAACAAGTAAAAGGATAATATCAAGCAAAGCATCCGCAGATGAGAGCCTACATAAATGTAGTTTTGGATATTTTGAGGATGTTTCTAGAATATACCTTAACAATAGTACCCCAGACTCAAAAAATCATTAGAGATTCACTCGCCACTGCGGCTAGCAATTTGAATATTCCAATGAATTCTAGCAACAAATTTGAAATTCATGTCAAACATAGACCTGTTGTTCCTGATAATTTGAGGTATTCGCAAGTGTTTTGGGATAATAAGGAAATTAATGCCTTTTTGCAGAATGAAGGAAAGTTTAAGAATGCTTCCATTGATGATGTTTGTGATTCCGATGAACAAGAGATTGAGGTAAATCAGATGGAGGTTTTACAGCTGAAGGATAATATTATTCCTAGAGGTCTCATACCTTTAGAAGAGCTTTTTGATTAGGATGATGTGGAAAGAAAACCGAGCTTGGTTCCTATGGACAAAGGAGTTGAAGATGTAAATCTTGGAACAGCTGACAAGCCCAAGCTTGTAAAGTTATCAAAAGCATTGTCTCCCGAAGTAAAGGCTAAGTATGTTAGATTACTTTCTGAATTTTCTAATGTTTTTTCTTGGGATTATTCAGATTTGAAAGTGTATGACAAGGATATCATTCAGCATACTATTCCTATCAAGTCGGATCAAAAACCTTTTAGATAGAAGTTGAGAAGAATCAATCCAAAGCTGCTGCCATCCATCGAGAAAGAGGTAAATAGATTGTTTAAAGCTGGCATCATTGTTCCAATTAGATTTTCTGATTGGATTTCAAATTTGGTCCCGATACGAAAGAAGACCGGAGAAATAAGGTTGTGCATAGATTTCCGGAACCTCAACAAAGTGTCCTTAAAGGATAATTACCCTCTTCCTAAGATGGACCATATTCTGCAAAGAGTAGTTGGAGCATCACAGATGTCACTACTAGATGGTTACTCAGGCTATAATCAGATCTTGGTGCATGAAAAGACCAAGACAAAATTGCCTTCACAACACCTTGGGGAACTTTTCAGTATGCCAAAATGCCATTCGGATTGAAGAATGCCAGAGCCACTTTTCAGCGGACGATGGACATAGCTTTTTCCAATGAGAAGGATGTTTTCTTGGTAATTTATTTAGATGATTTGACGGTATTTTCTGGTTCTGATGATGAGTATTTGCACCACTTAAGGATTGTCTTTTAGAAATGTAGGAAGTTCAAGATTTCTCTAAACCCGAAGAAGAGTCTTTTTTCCATGAACAAGGCTAAACTCCTTGGTCATATAATTTCTAAAGATGGTATTCACACTGATCCTTCAAGGGTGGAGGCAATCCAACATATAGATTTTCTACACAACAAAAAGGAGATTCAGACTTTCAATGGTAAGATGAATTTCTTACACAAATTTATCCGAAATTTGGCTGAGCATTTATGTGAAATAATTAATATGTTGAAAAAGGACAGCACTGTGAAATGGACCGAGGATGCCACAAAATCATTCAATTTGGTAAAGTTTGATTTGACTACAACCCCAGTCTTGATTAGTCCTGATTATACTCATGATTTCATTATATTTTCATTTGCATCTGAGCACACCATGGCTACGGTATTGATGCAAAGAGGGATCAGGTGGAGCAACCCATTACGTTTTTCAGTAGAATTATTAGAGATGTTGCCTTGTGTTAGAATATCATTGAAAAACAAGTGTTGGCTCTTATAAAAGAATTGAAGGATTTAAGAGTATACATTCTGCATTCATATACTATAGCCTATGTTCCTAATGCAGCAATCAAGGATGTTCTCATGCAAACTGATCCGGAGGGAAGAAGAGGTAAGTGGATAGTAGCAATGTTGGAGTATGATCTTGAGATTAAACCTACCAAACTGATTAAAGGATAAGGATTGGAAAAACTGATGGTTGAATCAAATTTGAGTGCTCTAGGTATAAATCTTATTGCAACAATGTCAGAGGACGAAGATGGTGGCTCACTCATTCAAGTATCAAAAATGTTTCTCAAATCACCTTGGTATTCTGATATAGTTTATGTTATTCACCATCTTTCGCCTCCTCCTGGAATGTCAAGAAGTAAAGGTAGGTCACTAAAACTAAAGTCTGCAAAATTCTATAGTTTAAATAGTCCTCTCTATTGGAAAGATCCAAGAGGAGTTCTTCTTAATTGTTTGGTTGAAGATGAAGCTCAGCAGGTAATGAATGATTTTCATAGAGGTGATTGTGGCGGTCATTTGTTTTGGAAAACAACAGCTAACAAAGTGTTGAGAGCAGGATATTATTGGCCAACTTTGTTTTCAGATTTATATAAGACAGTGATGGGCTGCCATGAATGCTAAGTTTTTCAAGGAAAAAGGAAGTTGCTTCCTCTTCCTTTGAAGCCAGTTGAAGTAAATGCACCTTTCCAGCAGTGGGGACTTGATTTCATAGGAGAAATTCATCCTACATCATCAACACAACACAGATGGATTTTGATAGCTATCGATTACTTCACCAAGTGGATTGAAACCATTATAACAAGGCAGGCCACAGACACAGTAATTATCCAATTTTTAGAATCTAATATCTTGTCTCGTTTTGGGTGCCCTCACAAGATTATAACAGATAATGCAGCAGCATTTAAGTCCAAGAAGATGGTCGAGTTTTGCAACAAGTACAATATTACATTGGGTCATTCCACGACATACTACCCGCAGGGAAATGGGCTGGTTGAGTCATCAAATAAATCCTTGGTGAACATTATTAAGAAAATGTTGGAGGCAAAAAAGAAGAATTGGCATCGAAAGCTTGTTAATTCCTTGTGGGCCAACAGAGTGAGTAGCAAGAAATCAATAGGTATGTCACCTTTTGAGTTGGTTTATAGTACCGATACAATATTTCCTACATCACTTGTAGTCCCAGTCATGAGATTATTATAGGAAGCTGGCAGCAAAGAGGATGATATTCAGAGTAGATTAATCAAATGATTCACCTTCAGCAAACAAGAGAAGAGGTTTCCCAAAACACTTTCCGGTTACAAGAGAAGATAAAGAAAATTTACGACCGCAAAACCAAAGCAGAAAAGTTTCAGCTGGGAGATGTAGTGTTTCGGTGGGATTCACGGAATGAGGAAAAGGGAAAGCATGGTAAGTTTGACAGTTTATGGAAAGGACCGTATAAAATCTCAGCTTATTAGGGACAGAATGCATTTTTGTTAAAGGAAATGGATGGTCAGGAATGTTCAGGAGGGCCAGTGAATGGTAGGCTCCTGAAGCACTACTACTTTTGAAGTTGTTCCCTGAAGTTACTTCACCATCATTGTATATACCAGTTTGATTTTCTTTGCAAGGCTTCAAGTACACTGTCATCTGAGCTTGGGGCCCAAAGTGAAGGTTATAAAGTTTGAATGATTAGTGTCAAGTTTGGTTGACTTGGTTTATAGCCAAGTTTAGAGTCGGTTTGGTTGTGAGTCAGTTTTCAGATTGTTTTGAGTCATTTTTCATTTTTTTTTGTTTTGACCGTATTGCCCAATGGATGGGGCACTTGGTCTATGGTGTTCTTGACACCTCCAAGGAGTTTCCATCCCCAATAAGGCTAATTTTAGTGTCAATATCTTCATACTTTCATCAGGGATCAAAATTTTCTCTTTGCATTTTCATTTTATGGGTCCCATACTGAAAATTTTACATCATTTCATTAGGTCATGTCAAACTGATCCACTGATGGTTGTCTTCTCTTCTGAAATTCTAATTTCTCCCTCATAGAGTATACTTGCTGGCCCTTCTTCAGGTTATCTTCAGTTATGGTTTCATGGTCAATTTACAATCATGATTTCATTAGGTCATAGGTCATGCTTTCATTAGGTCTTAGGGTTTCATTTCCAAGGTCAAGATACCTAATTTAAAAGTGTAAATAAAGGTCAGCAATGGTATGAGGATGATAAATAAGTCAAACATGATGGCTTGTAGGTCATAGCCACTGAATAATTATCTTTTAACCTAATGTAATTTTCACCTCAAAAACATGTTTTTGAGATGAAAACAGAGTATTTTGGGTTAATTTGTATTTCTTATGTAGTTTTAAGTCACTATATGTAATAAATGATCCCAACTGCACCAGAGCATCTCTCCTTGCTGCAAGACAAAGAAACACTACAAAAATCAGTTCAAGTTGAGCATTATCCACCTGAAAACACACAAAGAAGAAAAGGCATTAAAAAAGAGTTTTGAAGAAGAGAAGAAACATTAGAAAGTGGGTTTTTCAAGTGAAAAATCAAAATTTACTCCTATATAAGGCCTCACATTTCACTTTCAAGTTCATCAATCTCATTTGGCAGGCAAGGAGTAAAAAAGTGAGAAGAATAGGAAAGTTCGAGTGAGTTTTGAGCGAAGGAGAGTTGGCGTTGTGCTTCTAGAGGGTGGTGCTACGCTTCTGGAGCAGTGGTGGAGTGGCGTTACGCATTGAGAGCTTGGCACTGTGCGTTGAGGTCTGGCACTGTGCGTCTTGCAAAATTTCCAGTGTAATTTTACACTACGCTACGCTTCTAGGGTGGCATTGCGTGTCTGTGCACTAGCATTGCACATTGAGCAGAAGCCCTCAAACTTGCAACAAACTTCAAAATTGTTCTCTCTTACCTTCAATGCAAGTAATTTGAACTCATTTTCTACAGTTTTGGTTTACATATCAACATCTTAAGCATCATTCTCCATGATAAATATGAAACCCTAAATTTTCCCCTAGTTTTTCCTAAAACCCTAAACCCCAATTATCATTCCTTCCTCCTATCACCTATCAATACAACCCTAAACTCTTTCCCTATCCCTTTTTCCCTATTCCTTTATCCCCATATCCCTTTATCCCTTTATCCCTATTCCATAACATTCCCATCCCTCTTCCCAAGAGCGATATCACAAAAAAAACAAGCCCTCCCCTTCATTTTTAGCATTCCTACTCCTAAATTCATTTTCTAGCCCATAAGCTCATCTCCCATCCCTTCACTCCTAAAACACTTTCACTCATTCCCTTCATACAACCTCAACCCTATAAACATGGATAGAGAGGACCGAGACTACTAGGAGGAGGAAAACACAAACAGTAACACCTCAGCAGATAGAGCTAGGCATCAGAGAAAACCACACAAGGGAGGCAAGATTATCAAAGAAGAGCCATCAAACCTTAGAGAATTGCAAGCCTCTCAGTTGCCTTCATATGTTTCAGATATCTTGGCTGCTATGAGTTCTCTGAGCAGGTAGAGAGAGTTCAATACCACCCTGAGCTCACTAGACTTTTTGTAGCTCATCTTCAGGACAACACGATGACTCTTGCTGGGGTAACATTCATAGTCTCACCCTCCATCATTTTAGATGTAACCAGGATTTTGAATGTAGGGGAGAAGTGGTACAAGGCCCAGGACCTGGATGAGCACTATTATGAACCTTATATCAAACCCTAGTAGAGAAATGAGGTGAAGAGACTTTTTGCTTTCAAATTTCTTAAAGACAAGTATGTCCCCATGATGAAAATCATCATGAAGTGTTTCACTTGTGAGGACATATTCTTTAGGTTGTACACCTATCACATCAGGCTCCTCATGCATTTTACCAGGTTGAGGATGTTAAACCTACCTTATTTCTTGTTCAAGAATATTTAGAAGATGGATCATTTTGTCCAGAAGAAGCCATATCCTCAGCAGATGAGTAGTCTCTATCATTATTCCCTAATCAAGATGATTGTGCTTCATCATCTCAGTCTCCTCAACATCTCTTGGGAGACCTTTATTTCTCATGACATCTTCAGGGGTCCTCAAATTCCTCCACCAGTGTCTCAAGAAGTAGGGGGACCTTCTAGTAGTATTCAGGTGAAAACAGATGAGGAAGCCAAGGAGACTAGAACTACTGAGGTGCCCGTTTACATGACATATCAGAGAGGCACAAGGAGATTTTTTGCAACTGATAGGCAAGTGTTTGCTCCACAGGATGTGGAAGCGACCTTGCCTTCTTTGTCATCCCATAGGCAACTGCTAGCTCCATAGGATGTGGAAGGGGCTTTGCCTTCTTCATCAGCACAACAGGTATAGGTGCAGCAGCTGCACAAAGGGAAGGAAAAGATGCTGGAGGAGAGTTTTGATGATGAGGAGGAAAGAGACCTTGACTTGACAGAGCATGATGAGCAGGAGTAGCGTTATACTCATCATGGAGAGGAAATCATTGACTTAGAGGCTCAGGACGAAGAAACCATAAAGGACATCATCATACAAGAAAAGGAGGCTCAAGTACAAGCTCTGATGGACAATTTGGAGAGGGCCAAGTATGTCATCACATATTTGGAATAAGAAAACAAGCAATTGAGTGACAAACAAGTCCTCATGGAGCTGGAAATGCTCAAGATGAAATGACAAAGTGACAAAGAGGCACAAATCACTTTGACTCCTATTAAGAAGGAGATTGAAGATGATAGAGAGACTTGGCTTGAGAGAGTCAACTTGCACCTTGAGAAGCTGCTACAGAAGGCCAATAGAGACAATCAGATGATCAGACACATGGCCTATCATTATAGGGCCCAAAACAAGATTTGAAACATGAGGGTCAAGAAGATGAAAGCTAGGCTATGGTGGGATTTGAAGGTAAAAAAGGAGGAGGATAGACTTAGGTTGCTTTCTGAAGCTTCCTTGAATCATCAGGACACTTGATGATGGTGCTTCTCATCAATTTTGGGCAAGTTCAAAAGAGTTTTTGTCATCTTCAAATTTTGAAATTTTACACACAAGAAAACTGCGGTGGCATTATGCTTTTCCTAGGGGCACCCAATGGAGAAATGGTTTGCATTTTGGGATTTAGAGCGATGAGGACATGCTTCCTAGAGATTTTTCAAAGTTTTTGGGGTAGAACTGGTCCACCAAAAGGTTAAAAAAAACACCCTAAAATAACCTTTCTGCCACTTTTTGGACACACAGAAGTAGTCTTGGGAGAATCAAGTGTTGAGGGGTCAAATGAGGTTCAAATGCATAAATTATAGGTGTTTTGGAAAGAATACTTGAAGAACTTTCCAATGAGCTATCATGAGCTAAATTTTGATGCTGGGAAGGCCTCCAAAAGGGACCTAAAATTGGCATTGCGCGTTGGGCCAATGGCGTTGCGCGTAGGGCAGATTTTGCTAAGGATGCCTATTTTTCTAGTTTTTGACTATGTTCTTGGATTCTCTATCATGGAGGTTGTTTCACCTTTGTAAATGATGAATTGGCATGTAACTATGATAGATAAATAGTAATATAGGGTAGATTCATTACCTTAGAAGTTAGTTTGAGCTCAAATGAATCAGTTTTTCACTTTTAGGGGCAAGTTGTTGAGATGCCTATATTCCTGTTTCTTATTCAGTATTAGTTAGATTAGCTCCTGATCTTAGGGATTCGACCCCTGAGAATGGGAGGAGGTTGAATTCATGTCTATATCTTCTTCTTATTTCTCATTGTAAAGGGTTGGACTTAGTTGGATGCTCAGACCTTGATTGTACACCATTTGTAGCAGTTTAGCAGGAGATTAATAAGAATTGCAACTATTTTTATGGGATCCATGTGGTATGGAGTTTTAGTACAATTTCTTCTTTTTTTATCATATGTTAATGTGTTTTATTTATTCTGTTAATCATTTCATTGCTTCTAGTTGAATGTTTTTAAGTTGATAGGCAAAATTCATTACATCAGTGCTCTACCTTGGGAAACCATTCACCATTTCATGTTTTCTACAGTATAGGAAGGTCGATCCATGATTTTCACATCCTCTTCTCAACTTCTCACCAGTCTAAAACATCTCACCCATCAAGCCCTAGATTACTAAACCTTATTCCTACCTTGCCCCATTGAACACCCTAGAATTCTGACCTAATTCCCTAGCCCTAAACTATCCAGCTCCTCCTGATCTGGCAAAACCCCTCAAAATCCAATCAAAACTTCGTGCTACTATACCTAGCCTAATATCCTTCACCTGATCCAGACATCTTGGTTAAGATCCTTACGGAGAGAGCCCTCTCCCGGCCTAGTAGGGATAGCTACTTGGCTAAGCGTGGTTTGTGGTCACCTTGGCATTACCTTCCTTCAGCCTGAAGTTCAATCCAGGTGATAACAGACTCCTATGTTGTTCCTTTACACACATGATTACAAATATTTTATTTGAACTTATTAATCACTTCATCGGATTAGCATTAACTAAATTCAAGTGATTTTTACTTTGATGTGCCCTGACAATAAATTCAACCCCATCTTTCTTAAGGTGATATTTATGTTCTCTCCTGTAAAATACTACATCACAGTCATAAAGATAAGGACTTCCTAAGACAACACCACATATGTCTACCCGAACCACATCTAATTCCACTTCATCAATGTAATTAGTTGTAATGGAAAATCTTAATTGACACTATTTTGTGACTTTTATCTGAGTTGATCTATTTAGCCATCCTAATGGGTAAGGTCTTGGATGATTTCGTGTTTCCAAACCCAAACTTTTAACTAAATATTCAGAGATTAAATTCGCCTGTGATCCACTATCAAACATTGTATCTATCTTTGAATGCTTAGAAGTTATCCTTATGCTAAACAATTCAACTCTTTTATACTCATTTGAAGGATTTATGTTTGATGAAGATGCAATAGTTTTCGAACTTGAACCAGTGTTAGAATTTTTACCTGTCGTAACCATAGCAGTTATCCTCCTTTATCACCTAAATCTAAACCTAGATCTTGCTAAACTGCTACAATTTCCTTATTTTCATCCTTCTCCTTAGGGAACATTTTGGGCTTAAGTTCTGGATGAATTTTCCAACACTTAGATTCATCATGACTAATTCTCTGGAAATGAGAACAAGTAGGTCTTTCCTTCTGAGCTATTGCTAATTTCTTTATCTTCAAATTGTTCTTCCCCTTACTGTCATTGGAATCTTTGATTTCCAACTTTTTGGATGATTGTGATGAAAACTTGAATGGTCTGCCACTTGGTTCAATATGTATGGCCTGAACACACACTTCATCAAAATCATCAGGATTAAACATAAGTAATGTATGCTTCAAATATGAATGTAAATTGTCGATGTATTTTAATAAAGTTTCACGTGTATCCAATGAAATACCAAGTGCCAATGCTTTCTTTCTAAACTCCTGAGTAAACTCCCGAACACTTTGCCCTTTACCTTGCCTCAGATGCTGCCAATCAATAACAGCGTGGTGCATGTATCCTAAAAGATAGAATTGTTTTCTAAGAGCTTTTAAGAACTTAGACCATGAGGAGTTGACTTTTCCTTTACGTTTTACATCTATCTGAGTTTTACTTTCCCACCAGATTAAAGTTGTTCCCCCCATTCTAAGTGTAGCTAACTGAATTTTCGTTTTATCATCAGAAATGTTCTAAATACGACAATACACTTCTAACTGCTTAATCTAGTTATCTAACTTTTCAGGATTCATTTAACCATCATAAATAGGTAACTAAAATTTTACATCAAGTTTCAAAAGATATGTTTTCTCAGGTTTCTTTTCTATTTCAGATTCTGCACTAGAAGAAGAATAAGAAGAAGAAGATGATGATGATGGAGATGATGGAGGTGAAGGTGGTTTATCAGCCTTTCCTTTACCTTTGTCCTTCTTCAATGTCTTGGAAGAAGAAGCTGCATCTCTCTCCTTGTTGTCTTTGTCCAGTTCTCCCAACATCTGTTGCATAGTCAAGAATGCTTGCTGAAACTATTCATCACTCATCTTAGTTTGAGTGTTTTCACCTGCATCAGATCTTATCATGGTCAACTTATGAATGACTCATCGCTTTCCAATCTCTGGATCAATTTGCTCAAGGATTCCTTCTCCTCGTTGCGACTTTGACCTGGTTAACATTCAATGGAAAATTCTATAAACACAATGTGCTCTGATACCAAATTATATGATCTAAAATGATCATAAGTTAAAACTGAAGTAGAATTGATTAGCCATTATTGAATTGATTGTTAGCTGAAAGTGCGGAAATCGAGAGAACTACTTGAGAAGAAAGACTTTATGATAGCTGATTAAACATAAGTAAGATGCATAATAGAAGTGAAAACAATAAAAACACAGTGATACGAGATAGCAAAGTTGATTACATAGTTCGTCCCTGATGGACTACGTCTCCGGGTCCGCTTTCAAGGTGGGCGACCACTTTATTAGGATTAAAACAGTAGAGGTCGATTACATAGAGATTTGACCAAACTTAATATGCTTGCAAGCACTTTTGGTCACTGTTATCATATAGCTCTCTGAACTAGCTTTCCAACGCTTGTCATGGTTCCCAATTCCAACTCTGGATGCTCCTGTTACACTGAAACAAAAACTGCCTATAACCTCCAGAATCTACATACAAAAACCAAAATCACTCTCCCCCTTACTTCAATGAACAAACTGTCTTTTAACACCCACCAGGTGCACTTTAACATCCTTCAATGAGTTTAGGAATGCATTTCACTAATTTAGGGTTCTTGGGCCTTGGTCCATTCACCTCTTCACTCCTTAAGATAGGGTTGCATGGTGGTTATATTAATAATAACAACAAAACTTAACAAAAGCCCATAGATAACATTGTATTAAACCATAATCCACTGTCAGTTTGGTTGACCGGGCAGAGGAGGCTGACGATGCTCTGGAGGTTTTGGTGAACTCCGACTCCGTTCACATGACCATAGTTGACGCTGGTTGTTCTCGCTGCGGTCAAGGCTGCAGCGTCCACAATCATTCACACAACACAACCTCCAACGGTTATAACATGGTTATGGTTTTCAATTCCTGACGGTTTAATTGCTAACCTAATGGCTAATCCAGGCCATGTTCACATGTATAAGGTTCCGCTATGGTTTTGAGAACACGATTAGGGACTGTGTTAAATTTTTTGTAATATTTAAAATGTTTATAACATATGCCGAGAGGGTTTAGAGCTAGGGTTAGGACTTTTATACATAGCTTGTAATCCAATTGAGGTCTGATGGTTTTAGTGCTTAGTGATGAGCCCTAGAAATGGGTAATTATATGGGCTCATTTTATCTCTTAATTCGACTTAATCCACCATTATCATTATTTTATTGCATGTTTTTTATCATATTTATGCTAATAGAGTGAATTGGGTTAGTCATTATGCCAAAAAGTCTAATGTGTGCTTTATGCAGATTTTTGGTCAATTTTGAGACAAAATCAAAGGTTTAATGAGCATTTGGCAACCAAATTCGTGGAAGAAAAAGGGAGAGGATTTGTAAGAGAGTGTCCCCTTCATTTATGAGACCTTACCTCGAATTCTCCATCAAAAACTTGGAGCACAAAGCCAAGGGGCAGCCAAGCAAGTCAAGTAGGACTGTTGTTATCTTCAGTTCCAGGAAGCCAAGTTCCTTGATTTTAGGAGGATTGTTGGAGGTCCCCATTTGTATAAATAAGAAGGCTTAGGGCCTTAGTTTTTTAGTCAGATTTTAGTTATATTTTAGCCATTTGATAGTCTATTTTCACACTTTAGTGCAGCCTTGTAATCAGCACATTTTCGAGTTCTTCTTGCAGACAGTTTTTGTGATGTAACTATTATTTTTTGATCAATGAAGATGAATCCAGCTTTGAACCAGCTCTGAGCTTTCTTAGGAGGCTGTAGCTCTTGGGGTTGGGCCCAACCCAAGTTCCCAGTACCTCCTTTTTGTACTTTTATGTGTTTTTACTGCATTCATAGAATAATTTCTGTTATATAGGTTAAATCTTGCTTTGTTACTTAGGTTGTTTTTGATGATTAAGATAGTTGTTCTTGCTTCAGGTTGATTTGACAGTTTGGTAATAGAAAATATCCACAAAAATGCTACCAAGTAGTCCTTGATCTCATTTCTCCCTCCTTGGGACCATGAACTGAGACCAAGGCACACTTGTTGCCACAAAAACATTATTTTTGCCTTCCAATGCAATTGCTAGTGTTAGATTTTAATTTTGAAAAGTTGATATCAGTTGTGTCTTCATGCTTAGATATATTCTTGCTTAGTTTACATAGCTTTATTGCATGATTTCCTGTCTATAAACTTCTGTTCAACGTGTTTCCTGTTTCTAGATCAGAATTAGGTCAAAATAGATAAATCTCTGTTTTTTAATCTTTGCTTGGATCAGTTTTGGAAAGTAGTGTGCAGAACACCTGTAAGACACTCCAGACTACCATTCCTCCATTATACAACCTATTCCAGCCCCTTTCTCAAGACCTCCTTCACTCATTCGCCACACTTTCCCAACTTGCCCTAATTTCTACATTTTTGTGCAACATTGCTTTCTTCATCCTTGAACAAATCCAACCATCTTCATCACTCCTAAGCTTCATTTACCAGGTCCTAGATCCCTGAACATCCCTATCCATCCTTCATTTCCACTTTCCCACCATTTTTCCACCATCAACCCTCTAAAAACCACTTTCGGCCTGTTCCTGTAGAACTTCCTGTAGAATTTCCTATAGATCCCCTACAGCCTCCTGTAGAAGCTCACGCGAGCGATTTTTCAAGATCTAAGCGTGGTGGAAATCTCCAGAAGGGTGCTAGGGACCCCTTAGGTCCTCTCCACACCTTCCCAACCTCCTACAAATGCCCACTCCATTTTCTTTCGCCAATAAACCTCTGCACAGTAAAAAATAGTTAAAACACATGCATAATAATTCTGCATAAAATTGCTCAAAAATACAAAAAGATGATTTTTCCATATTTTCCTTCAGAGGTAGCTTAAACACATGCATTTTACCTTTGCAATAGTCAATGGCATCCATTTCAGTAGCTTACATCTCTTTTCTTGCACAAGTAGGGTTAGTCGGTAAAACTAGGGTTTGCATTTCCTTTCAGCTTTCATTTTCTTTCTGCAAGTAGACTAGCCTCTTTTGAGTTAGCTTTCATCCATCACAGTTAAAAGCTTCTTCTAAGAACTCATAGAAGTTGGCTTAAGCTCCTAGTGAACTTGTGCCAGCTGATCAAGTGACAGCCTGTAGTAAGAGCTAGTACTTGTGCATATAGCACCGTCGCTTTCAAGTTTGTTACGAATTATCGGGTTGATAAAAGTAAAGTAGGGAGTCCCAGGAGTTGTAGCATCATTGATGCAATACTGGAGCTCACCATCTTTTTGGTGCTGTTACTGGGGAAACGTTGGAGTACTTTTTGATTACTGATTTCTTCTTTTTTTTCTGCAACATTTTGCTAAGTAGTTTATTTCATTTCAAATTCTACAATTTTCATTTCAGCAAGCGTAGATTAGACATTTCCTGCTTTCATTTCAATTCTGCAATTTCATTTCAGCAAGCATAGATTAGCTATTTCCTGCTTTCATTTCAATTCCGCAATTTCATTTCAACAAGCGTAGATTAGCATTTCCTACTTTCATTTCAATTCCGCAATCTCATTTTAGCAAGCGTAGATTAACATTTCCTGCTTTCATTCCAATTCTGCAATTTCATTTTGAGCAAAATAGATTAGTCCTTTCCTGCTTTTATTTCAATTCTACATTTTCATTTCAGTAAGATAGATTTTAGTTAGTTGTAGTTCAATCTATTTCAGTTTTGCAGGTACAAGCAGAGGAAAAAAAAAACAAAAATCAACCAAAAAGATTTCCTTTCATGCCTTGTAGGAGTAGAGATAATTTAGAAAAATGTTTGCACAACACCCCCACTGCTTCACATATCCAACCTTCTCTCTTCTTCGATGGCTGTGATTAAGAAGAACCCTTACGTGGATAGCAAGACATATTTGAAGAACCTCTAGGCGAGAAGAAGAAGAAAACATTCCTCTGGAGCAAATGGCTGAAAATAGAAATGTTGGGGGTAGTACCTTTTCTTCCAACTCATCCATTGAAGGTGAAATTGGAAACATGTGGGAAGATTTCAAGAGCGAGATGAGATAGACTATTGCCATGCAAATGGATACCTTGCGGATCCAAAGGAAGCAAGAGGAAACCGAGAGGGCTTTGGCCATCTTTTGTCCCAGGTGCACTAGAAAGCATCCTAGGAACGAATGTCCATTGAACTCCATAGAAGTGTGTTTTGTCTGTGAAGAAGACCATCCTACAAATCAGTGCCCTTCCTTGCCTGGAATTAAAGTTGCATATCAGAGGGCTAAAGGCGCCACTGAACCACTCTATTTCATGAACCAAAGGAGGCCACATGGACCCAGACCTTACTAGTAGGGAATGCAGGGGACATCCCAGACTTATTACAACCCCTATCAAGCCACTTCCATGCCTTCTTGGGGTCCCCCTACTCATCCTTCCTAGTCCACACCCCCTCCTTGGTCGTATCCATCTCAATATCATTCTCAACCAGCCACTCATCCATTTCACCCCTATGCTCAGCCACAACCTCAGTGGAATGCACCTCATCAGGGATGGAGGCCCCAGTACAACTCTCCTCCCGCTCCTTTGCCTCCACCACCTGCTCAACCACAACCATCGCCTCCTGCTCCACCAAGGCAACCCCAAATACCTGCTCAACCGAACCCGAACCCAAATAATAGGTAGGCTCAGCAAGTATATAGTGGGAAACCACTTGCCCAACCACAACCCCATCCACATCCATCTCAAATATACACCCCCACTCAACTACCCATACCACCATTTCCAAACCCACACATTGGAGTAGCTCAACCCAATTACAATGCTGAGACTCAACATTTCCAAACAACTCCTTTTGAGCTCAATGATATTCACCATAGCTCAGGGAGAGTATTGCAAGGAAGAGATTATATTGATATCATTGAAGTACCACATCCAGCAGAAGAAGATGCAAAAGAGAAGAGCAAAGAACCATGGGCTGCACTTGATAAAGAGAAGACAACAGAATCAGAGATCAAGAGAGCTCCCTCATGGTTACCATCAAATCCTCCATGTATTCAAGAGAAGAACAAAAAAAGAGAAAGATATGAAGGTCATGGTAGAAGAAGACATGAAGAATGATTCAAATCAGTAGAAAATCCAAAGACATCACAGCTATATTGAGATATGGTTCCAGACGGTCACTAAGGTGCAGCATCACTCTCTTCCTCAACTATGCTTGATCCCTTCAAAGTTAAATCATTTCGTCTCTGAAATCCAGATACCTGTCCAAGCATGCATTTCAAGCCTCCACATCATTTTGTCTATCATCTTGATGTGCACATGGCTCCATTGGAAGTATTCTTATACTTGAAAATGATTTTGTTTTTCAGGTAGGGTAGGGTAGAAAAAAGAAAAAAAATTAAAAATAAGAGAAAAAAATAAAAATCTAAGGTGAAAAACTCCTTGGAGGCACCTCATATTGGCTCATTGATTGAAAACCTCCATGAGGCGGTCAATGGGTTAGAAAGAAGAGAAAAGAAAAAGGGAATAAGATCCCTGGATGAAAACCTCCCTTGGAGATGCCTAGGGCAGGCAATTAGGGTGAAAACCTCCTTGAGGTGCCCTAGTTGTTTTCAAAAAAAAAAACAAAGAGAAAAAGAAAAAAGAAACATGAATTTCTAGTTGTATTGCAGGTCTGCAAGAAAGCTTCAGGAAGCAGCAGCAGGTGCCAAGAAAGCTCTAAAACCAATAACAGCACCTATCCTACCTTCCCTCACCCTTCTCCATCATTCTTGACATCCTTTCCACCTCACTGTGCTTCTTTTCTGAAAATTGTGTTTTCTACAGGAGAATCCTGTAGAAATTACAGAAAGCTAGAAGTGGACTTCAAAAGCAGTTTGGGGAACAGGAAAAATTCATAAAGGGTTTATATATCCTCCTACAATCTTCAAACCCCTCTTCGATCATTTCCATGCCTGCATCACACCCCAAGCTCATTTTTCTTACTGTCCAAAAAACTGCAGAATGCTTTGATACAAAAATACATAGAGCCGAAATTTGTTTTTTCCCTAACTTGAAAACCGTGCATCCATTTAAAAAACTATTTCATGGGGAGTTGTATAAGGATGATAGCAACATGCCCAAGAAATTTCAGCCAATTTCAGCGCATGGTTTCCAAGAAATCAGCCTCCATCACCTTCAACCATTTTTTCATTTTCTCCATATCCGTCCATCCATTTAAAAACCTGTTTCATGGGGAGATGCATATGGGTGATAGTAAACTACCCAAGCAATTCAGTCAATTCCAGTGCACAGTTTCCAAGAAAACAGCCTCCATAACCTTCATCCATTTTCAGTTTTTCTCGAAATCCATTCATCCATTAACCACAACGTTTTTATGGGAGGTGCATAATGATGATAGAAACATGCTCAAAAAATTCAGGTAAATCCAGTCTATCGTTTGGGAGCTATGGACAAAACAAGTCGATGTCTTCCAAATATCTAGCATCAGCAGCATGAGGGTGCAAATTTGAAGGTTGAAATAGACTCCTACACCTTATATCCAGCCAGAGGATACCTGCACAAGAAAAATAGCCACACATCAGACAGAAAAAAGCATATAGTAGAAGGGATACAGGCATGCAGCAGCAAAAGAACCAAGCAGCACGCACATTTCGACTTACAGGTAAGTGTCTAAACTAGTTCCTCTATTTGCATCTGTATGATTCGAAACTTCATAAATGAATGAAATGGTTGGATTAAGCCAGAAAGGTGGATAGTTAACTGGACACCCTCAGCTGGTTCGATTAAACTCATCCAGAGATCACACAGCACACATGTATAGTCAACTCACGGGAAATTTGAAAAACAGGTAGTGGAAGATGTTTTGAACTCTAGCGCAACTGATGTCAAGTGATTAATAGGTAGAAAGCATGAAGTTTCATAATAGCACTACAGTTGGGACCAACGGTTTTCATGGGGCCAACGTAAACTTGGCCAGCTCACCCTCCATCACCAGAAGTCTCCATAAACATCCGTAAGAATTCATCTTTGAAATACTCTCACCACCTTTGTTTCCATTTTACCATCGTCCCCGTAGCTACAGCAAGCTCTATACCACCTCCATAATAGTGAACTAGTTGTTCTCTGCCATTTTTCAGAACCCTCCTACTTATCGGGTTCTACAAGAACAGAAAACACAGTCTACAGGAGCAAGAACACTGTCTACAGGAAGATTTCTACAAGAAGGGCAGAGAACAGCCCTACAACCAGAAAATTCGAGCTTGGAACAAGGTAGGATTGGGGAAACCTCTCTGCATATGACCTATTTGTATAAGGTGGTGCATTAAAAACATAGTATTGGGTTGAAAGGAAGGAGAATGAAGCTTAAAATTATGCCTGCATATCTTCTCTGAGTTCTACACAGTTCTCTATTTTTTTTTCCTCTGCATTCGAAGTTTGTCTTCTTTTTTCTCACATTCTTCTGAAAAGAGAGATGCAACCATAGAAACTAAGCCTGTGTGAAAAAAAATGAATTTGCAAGATTGTCCACTCTCTGAAAGAAAAAACTGTGTTATTTGTTCTCTGTTCTGTCAAAAAATTGATTTCTTTTCAAAAACTGAGAAGCAAATTCAGGTTGGAAATAGTTTGAAGAGAGGAAAAATTGCAAATTGTTGTTGTGAAAAAACACGAAAAAATTCCAAGAGCAGTAATAGGTTCTACAGGAGCACCTACAGCCAGTTCTACAGGAGGGGCAGTGAGCTGTTTTTTTTTAGAAGAAAACACAAGTTTTTGCAAAATTTCTGGCTTCAGGAGGTAGGTTCCATGCATACCCACCTTGATTATCAATATGTGGAAGGAATGATATCATTTTAAGGAAGAATTAAACCGGAAAAAGAAGAGTAATTGCATTCAAAAATTTTGCATGTTTCTTAAAAAAGAGAAGAAAACAAACAGCTTTATTTGTTGCATGTTTCTGCAAAAGAAGTGATGCAGTTTTAGGGAAGAATTAAGCCTGAAGAAGGAAGAAATTGGGTTAAAAAAGGTCTGCCTGTTTCTTAGAAAAAAAACACATTTTTCCCCTGTTTTCCTTTTTTCTTCAAAATTCTTATTTCCATCCTTACATTTCGTATTCAGAAGGGGTATAAGCACAATGACAGAAGGATTCATAGACTCCAACATTAATTTTAAGGTAGGGAGTCCAGATCAGTTGGCTCACGGTGGCTTAATTAAAATTTTAGTGGAAGAAGCCCTCCATACATTCACACTCCCTATAGCATGGGAAGTCTTCAAAAACATGACAGTAGAAGATGACATAAAATCCCTCAACTATGATCTCAGTCCTTCTGATAGTGAGGAAGAAGAGTAGAAAGGGGGATAAGATGAAGCAACTGATGACTCAGCAGGACAAGAAAAGGAGAAGGAAGAAACTAAAATAGAAGAGGAAAAGGATGAAGAGACAGAACAAGAAGAAACAGAGTAAACAAAAAAAAGAAAAAGAAGAAGAGAGACAGAAGGAGGAGAAAAGGAGGAAGCAGAGGCAAAACCAAGGAAAGGGTCCCCTAAGACTCTGGAAAGAGAGGTAGCAACTGGTCTCACTGCCCTGAGCACACCAATTAAGCCAAAAGAAAAGAGAAAAAGGTAGGCCTCCATGTATTTCAAGGCCAGGAAAAGCACAAGAATTCAAACAAGCAGAATAGGAGGAGCAGTGGAAGGACATGGAAAAGAAGGCAGAATTTTATGGCACACATGAGTAGACCACATCAGAAGCTTGGGATGATAGGGAGGCCACCAAGGCCATCAAATATGAAGAGATAGATTAGTTGCTCAGAGGATGAGCAACACCTTCAGTAGGGGGTGATGATGAGCCCTAGAAATGGGTAATTATATGGGCTCATTTTACCTCTTAATTCGACTTAATCCACCATTCTCATTAGTTTATTGCATTTTTTTTATCATATTTATGCTAATAGAATGAATTGGGTTAGTCATTAAGCCAAAAAGTCTAATGTGTGCTTTATGCAGATTTTTGGTCAATTTTGAGACAAAATCAAAGGTTTAATGAGCATTTGGTAGCCAAATTCTTAGAAGAAAAAGGGAGAGGATTTGTAGGAGGGTATCCCCTTCATTTATGAGCCCTTACCTCAAATTCTCCATCAGAAACTCGGAGCACAAAGCCAAGGGGTAGCCAAGCAAGTCAAGTAGGACTATTGTTATCTTCAATTCTAGGAAGCTGGGTTCCTTGATTTTAGGAGGACTGTTGGAGGTCCCCATTTGTATAAATAAGAAAGCTTAGGGCCTCAGCTTTTTTAGTCAGATTTTAGTTAGATTTTAGCCATTTGATAGTCTATTTTCACACTTTAGTGCAGCCTTGTAATCAGCACATTTTCGAGTTCTTCTTGCGGACAGTTTTTGTGATGTGACTATTATTTTTTTATCAATGAAGATGAATCCAGCTTTGAACCAAATTTGAGCTTTCTTAGGAGGCTGTAGCTCTTGGGGTTGGGCCCAACCCAAGTGCCCAGTACCTCCTTTGTGTACTTTTATGTGTTTTTACTGCATTCATAGAATAATTTTTGTTATATAGGTTAAATCTTGCGTTGTTACTTAGGTTGTTTTTTATTATTAAGATAGTTTTTCTTGCTTCAGGTTGATTTGACAGTTTGGTAACAGAAAAGATCCACAAAAAGGCTACCAAGTAGTCCTTGATCCCATTTCTCCCTCCTTGGGACCATGAACTGAGACCAAGGAAAACTTGCTGCCACAAAAACATTGTTCTTGCCTTCCAATGCAATTGCTAGTGTTAGATTTTATGCTGGAAAAGTTGATATCAATTGTGTGTTCATGCTTAGATCTGTTCTTGCTTAGTTTCCATAGCTTTCTTGCATGATTTCCTGTCTATAAACTTATGTTCATCGTGTTTCTGGTTTCTAGGTCAGAATTAGGTCAAAATAGATAAATCTCTGTTTTTTAATCTTTTCTTGGATCAGTTTTGGAAAGTAGTGTGCAGGACACCTGTAAGACACTCTAGCCTATCCTTCCTCCATCATACAACCTGTTCTAGCCCCTTTCTCAAGACCTGCTTCACTCATTCGCCACACTTTCTCAACTTGCCCTAATTTCTACATTTTTTTGCAACATTGCTTTCTTCATCCTTGAACAAATCCAACCATCTTTATCACTCTTAAGCTTCATTTATCAGGTCCTAGATCCCTGAACATCCCTATCCATCCTTTATTTCCACTTTCCCACCATTTTTCCATTGTCAACCCTCTAAAAACCACTTTCGGCCTGTTCCTGTAGAACTTCCTATAGAATTTCCTGTAGATCCCCTGCAGCCTCCTATAGAAGCTCACGCGAGCGATTTTTCGAGATCTTAGCGCGGTGGAAATCTCCAGGAGGGTGGGGACCCCTTAGGTCCTCTCCACACTTTCCCAACCTCCTGCAAATGCCCACTCCATTTTCTGTCGCCAATAAACCTCTGCACAGTCAAAAATAGTTAAAACACATGCATAATAATTCTGCATAAAATTGCTCAAAAATACAAAAAGATGATTTTTCCATATTTTCCTTCAGAGGTAGCTAAAACACATGGATTTTACCTTTGCAATAGTTAATGGCATCCATTTCAGTAGCTTACAGCTCTTTTCTTGCACAAGTAAGGTTAGTCAGTAAAACTGAGGTTTGCTAGGGTTTGCATTTCCTTTCAGCTTTCATTTTCTTTCTACAAGTAGATTAGCCTCTTTTGAGATAGATTTCATCCATCGCAGTTAAAAGCTTCTTCTAAGAACTCATAGAAGTTGGCTTAAGCTCCTAGCAAACTTGTACCAACTGATCAAGTGACATCCTGCAGTAAGAGCTAGTACTTGTGCATATAGCACCGTCGCTTCCAAGTTTGTAATGAACTACCGAGTTAATAAAAGTAAAGTAGGGAGTCCCAGGAGCTGCAGCATCATTGCTGCAATACTGGAGCTCACCACTTAGGTTGTATGGTTAATGTGTATGGATTTAGGTTTAGACTTTAGGCTTTTCACCATGGTTTGTTGCATGGGACTTTTAGCATATGTTTAATGCAAAGAGTTAGGTTTAGGTGTTTTAGATTTGCATTAGGTTTTTAAACATGTCTTCACCATAGCTTTAGTTCTAAGTCTTAGGTTAGGCTTAGGGCCATTACAAAAGGTCTTGCCACCTAGTTTAGGTTTAGTTCCACTTATTACAAACCTCTTTGTCACAATATGACATTTAGGCATTAACATCATGACGACAACCAAACTTTACTCGACAATAACCCATATCAACATCAGATCCTGCGAGGTGGATGGCAAACACATGTTGATGACCAAATCTTGGCGGAACTAACAACAACCACATGTCGATAGCCAAGTACAACACCACATCAACTGAACACCATGAAAAACCATAAACATTACCTAGATAACCTGAACCATAATCAACACTGTTGAAACTAAACGACACGAAACTAAATGCTGATGACGACACTGAACACTGATGACGAACCTATGCAACTAATCTGACGAGATCCTCCTAGATCAAGGCTGGAGATTGGTTGTATGGGGGCCTTCACCCCTGGGATGGTGCATTCCACTAAGGTTGTGGAGGAGTATATGGTTGAAATGGTTGGTTGGTAGGTTGGGAATGGTATTGAGGTGCAAAAGACCATGGAGGACGTGTGGACCATGAATCATGAATAGGAGGGCACCAAGGGGGAATGGCTACATTTTGGTTAGGGTTGTAATATGAATAAGGCAAGGTTGCACGAAACGGGGAAACGGGTACGAGTTTCCAAAACGGGAAGCGATACGAAACGCGACCTCCCCAAATTTTGGAAATGGGGAAATGTGAATATATATATATATATATATATAACATTTAAGAAATATGTGCAATCATAAAGCATATATGATACATTCTAATTTATTACATTATGATAAAACTGTCAATTGTCAATGCATAAACTATAAGTATCTAAATTTGCATCACATTCACTCATGAATAATCACATAATGAAAATAGAAATATCCAAAATCAGCCACGAGAAATTTCTAATTTCTTGTCTCGTGCTTGATTGGGAGTCTCTTCCTACATAGTCGAACGACCTTAATGCTCCTGATTAAATACAAGTTCCATACCCTAGTACATGATAAAATCCAATGGAAACATTGCAATCCCCCCAATCCTGAAATCCTGAAATCCTGAAAAACAAATAAGTCTGCTGGATTTTGAGTGAGATCTAAAATTCTACTTTCTCCATATGAAATCCAATGAGGGTGAAACCACTCTCAAACATCCTGAGTCATTTCATGTTAATGTTAAAAATTTAAGTAAAGGGATGAAAATGAAAAATAAAGGAGAATATCACTTTTACTTTAAGAATTTAACATTACCATGAACTGCATATCAACACTAGGGAAAAAGTTCACTTTTATAACTTTAGACAGGCATCTGGAAGCAACTAGAAGTCACTAGGCTAACATAAGAATAGATTAGAAAACAAATAAAATAAAAAATAAAAAATAAAAACACAAGTAAATGCTGAAACGTGGGTCGTACAGCCCTGAAACGCGTTTCAGACCGTACTGGCCACGTTTCAGTTTCGTGAAACGTGGCAGTACGACCTGAAACGCGTTTCAGGGCCGTACCAAACGCGTTTCAGCGTTTCGTACCCGTTTCCCTACGAAAACGCCCTTCTGCCCCACGTTTCCTGCAACATAGGAATAAGGTGCCCCTTGCATGCCTTGCTTGTATGGTTGAGGTCCTTGAGGCACAAATTTCAATCACCCCTTAAGTTCCTTGATACACAGATTTCAATCTAGGTAGAGAAGGGCACTTATGTGTGGAGTGGTTCTCCTCACAGATGGAGAATATTTCTATAAGATTCAATGGATATTCGTTCCTAGGGTGCCTTCTCGTGCATCTAGGGAAGAATACAAATAAGGCTCTTTCTGCTTCCTCATGCTTCCTCTTGATTTGCATGGTGTCCATTTGTAGAGCTAAGGTATGCAACATTTCACTCTTGAAGTCTTCCATCATGTTCCCAATTTCACGTTTTATGGATTTGTTGGAGGAGGATGAATTGGCAAAAAATTGACTAGCCCTACCCTTCTTTCTGGCTGCCCTATAATGATTTTTTAAAACTATCTTGATATCATCATAAGGTAAGTGATAGATGTCCCCTCCTAACATCATGTTTAGGGTTTCTAGGAGTTCTTCTCTGATCCCTCTAAGAAGGACTAGCTTAAGCGATTCAGAATCAAGGGTGCACTTGGCCCTTTTGTACCCAAGTTAGAACCTTTCCTCATAATCTTCCAAATATTCATCATGTCCCAATATCATTCTAAAAAAATCCTCTTTCGTATCTTTGGACCTTCAGTAATCCCTATACTTATTGTTGAAGGCTTGTTGGATCTGAGCCTAGGTGGTGATGTTATCCCCAAGTAAACCCATGAACCTGCACAAGGCTGCATCTTTGAGGGTGGATGGGAGAAACTTCAACTTTTGGTCATCAGAGGTGTAATCATAAGTTTTGCATATGACAAAAAAATCCAAGAAAAAGGTATCTAGGTCCTCTGAGGTTTGGCCATGGAAGTGAGGAATGGTAGAGGGGCTTATGTTTTTCATCCTAGCATCTCCATTAGCTTCTCTGATGGAAAAAGCACCCTCAACTCTATTCTCATCTCCTTCTCTGTCTCCAATCCCATTTCTATTTTTAGCCATGGTGTAGGTTGGTGGAAAGGTCTCTTCTTCTTCCCCAATATACTCTTCAAAGATATATGGTTATTCACCTAATGGGTCCTCTAGCTCATAGCCACTAAAGAAGAGGGAAGGTTGGTTGTTAGATGCGATGGGGTATTTGGAAAAAATTTCCCTAAGTTGTCTCTACTCCTATGAGGCATGAAAGGAGTGTTTTTTTTTTCATTTCAGAATTACTTGTAGAACAGAAAGAAATAAAATATTTGAAACTATTTGTTGAATGGAACTACTTGCAGAATTGGAAAGAAATCAAATATTGCAACTACTTGTTGAATGGAACTACTTGTAGAATTTTAAATAAATATAACTAAGTCAGACAATATATATATGTAATTTGGATGTTATTTCAATGGGATTTTTGACCGCATGCTTTTATCGCATATTTATCAAAGGAAGAGGGATTTTCTCTGTGTATTGGTCGATCCCAGAGGCGTGGTGACCTTCGAAAACCTTTCTGTGCATCTGAACTGTATTTTCCTGTTAACTGGTATTTATGCGTGTATTGGTTTCGTTTCTTTTCTTCTGAGTCTTATTAATAGTGATTCGGCCTTGTTTTCCAACTAATACTTTGATTGAAGCTTGTTGGAGTGGTTTTCCTTTATATCGGCATGCCCTGTTTCCCTTATATGCATTGTTGAGTTCCGCAGGCAGAAACTCTGTTTTACACTGGAAAACCGTGAAAAACCTTAGTCGGAATTGAGTTCCGGACTTGAAACTCTATTAAATATGGTCGATACCCTTATCAGGTCCACAACCATTATCGCATCGTTGTGTTGGAGTGGGGAGGAATTAACCCTTTGAAGTGCCGAAGTCCGAAGTGCGACTTTCAGATCCGAAACTATAATATGGAGGCTTTAATAACCTATCGGGTCCATGGCTTATCGCATTCGCAAGCCTTTAAGTGGAGAGAGGTCTGGCAAGGAGATATTGGAATCGCCGATTGCAATTGTCGATAGCTCCACATGTTATCGCATTGGAAGGCATAATGTTGTGTTCCATTCTTTGGGAACTATCGATAGCGATTGCAATAGTGTATAACGCTTTCCCTTGAAAAAGACTCGCCGATAGTGTATAACGCTTCCCTTATAAAAGACCCGCCGATAGTGCATTTCCGTGTATAATCACATTATGGTTGTGTGAGACCGCTGATAGTGTATTTTATGCACAATTATGCTAATTCCACCCAAATTCCCTGCCAATAGTGTATTTCGTAATTCCCATGGAATTACAGCTCCGATAGAGGAAAAGAGGCTTTGTGGTGTAAATTGTTTCCGATAACAAGGGTTGGGGTGATTAAGGGGAAAAGAGTGGTAATAGCGGCCAAAAAGGAAAATTTATGAATAGTCAGTCTAGAAATAGATGACTGATACTCTAGTTAGGATTGAAGAAGGGTTTCAGCCAGAATTAGAGGAAATTATATCAGGATTAGGGCGTTTGTCTACATCGCCTGCACCCAGGCCACCAAGCCTCATTACCCATTCTATGAAGGGAAGGTTGTAGATTCTGAACAACAGACAAATGGTGGAGCTTATTCGTGAAGGAGGAAGACAACTCATTTTGTGGCTCCATAGATAGGCATGATTGCAACAACACAAGAGATCTCATAGGAAATTTTAAAGATACATAATTATATAGATAATCTCCAGGGATTGATAATGTTCATGTGAAGTTAGATTCAGTCCTCACAGTTAAGTCGCATGACCCAAAATAATAGTGCTTAAGAACTATACATGATTTAAAGTATGCATAGTTATTGTAAAGATATTGCTTATTTTAGATTCTCATTATATGAATGCAATGATTATTAATTATTTATCACTTTTGTTTTACTTTTCTTATTTTTCCATTTTTATATATGTATATATGTATATATGTATAGACATATAGATGTGAAAAATTCTTCAAAAACCACCTTCTTCTTTTTTACAAACACTCAATAGGTAAGATAATATTTCATAAATTGGCCATCTATGGCATGACCAACATCTTCTCCTTGGAAATTTATAAGGGAGAATTAATTTTCACCTTTGACCCTATCGATTACGAATGATCCTAGCCATAGATTATCGAATTTTTCAGTATTTCTTGACTCCTCATTCCTTTTATCCCACTTGGGAACCCAATCACTAGGAATAAAACCCCTGTCTTTGGCACGTTTGTCAAATATTTGCTTAATTTTTTCTTGATGTTGGTTAAATTTCTCATATACCATCTCTCTTTCATGTTGTAGTTGAATCATTTAATTAATTTTCCTTGGAAGTTCATTAGGCTCTTCATTGTCTTTTTGTAGATTCTTCATAACCTTCATCCCTAAATAAAGTAGGAAGGCAACATCTAACCCATAGAACAATTGAAAGGTGAAGTGCAAATAGATTTCTTAGTGTTGATTCTATCTTCCCATACCACATATTTCAACACTACGTATCAATTATGCTTTTTAGAATGTAAACATTTATTTAAAATTTTAATAATGTTTTTGTTAGTGGACTCGACAAGCCCATTTCCCTGAGGGTAATAGGTTGTCGAATGTCCTAATTTTACTTCGTAATTGTCACAGAAATTTTTAAAGGCTGCTGAACAGAAAGGTTTAGCATTGTCGGCTACGATCATTTTAAGACACCCAAAATGTGAAAATATATTTTTTTGTTAGGAAATCTGTCACTGATTTATTGTTAATTTTTCTTAATGGGATGACTTCACCTCATTTAGCGAAATAATCAATGTGTTAACGGTGTTGGACTACCAACATGTCACGGGATTTCCCCGATAAGAAGTCCCAACTAGACCTCAGACCGCTTGGAGTAGGACTCCCAACATTGGGTAGTAATGTAGTGCCTTGATTGTGGTAGCGCGGAGAGGTAAGTATGATAACTTTGGTCAGAAGCAACTATGTGACCTTGGAGTGAGTCAAGTGATATGCATGGAGCTTCTAACACAAAGAGGGGAAAGGTAATGTGTCCCTTAGAAGCCTGTAATAGTACACACCCTAAAAGGAACAAACGAGCGAAATGACATAACAAGATGGAAGCGGAATAATCCACAATCCAAAGTGACGGGTTAATCCAAGAACACGTCTCCAACAAGATTCATACAATTGCATAAAAAATATTTCATACACAAATGCGTAATTTAAATAACATACATTACTAAAGAAATGAGAATAGTCCAACTACAATAACAACATATGCATGAAAACATGTTGGCTTAGTTATATGTACAAGTGAAAGTTCCATTCATACAGACACCATTGACAACCACTAGCCCTAATAGTGGAACCTTGCAGTCAACACCACCTATTCCTCAAAAGAGATGTACTTGTTATATGCTATAGAGAATCCAAGGCTCATCACAATACTCTCCAAACCTTCTCTAAGCAATTCCTAGCCAAAATATTCGCTCCCAAAACCCTGCTCTTTGACTACCCTCATG
Source organism: Pinus tabuliformis (assembly GCA_031772625.1). Classification (NCBI taxonomy): domain Eukaryota; kingdom Viridiplantae; phylum Streptophyta; class Pinopsida; order Pinales; family Pinaceae; genus Pinus; species Pinus tabuliformis. The sequence goes on from CM062818.1 coordinate 1,792,405,965, forward strand.
ACTCTTCAACTTCTTTACAAATAACTCTTTACATTACATAGTGAATGTTCACATTCCACTAGTGACACTTGTAATTTCACTTACAACATATTTACTAATAATATACATTTTGCACATGTACCCATGTGAGACAAAATAGGCTAGAGACAGCCTAACAACACAAAACACTATGACTCCAAAATTTGGGGAAAGACCAACTCGAAAGCCTACACTTAATGCTACTCGGTCATGTACTGATCCCAAAATTGGTACTGTGCGATGTTTTCCCAAAACTACTTGATTTTGTCTTCCTCGCAGTGGAATCTTGCCTTCATAGCATCCCAGTATATGGTCTTGGAACCTGTGTCCAACTCATCTTGAATCATGTGCAACATGGTGTTGACCATACCTGGACCATCGATGTAATTTTTCATGTTTTGTGTGCTGAGCTCCAAGTCATCCCTGGTGGCCTCTCGCCTTAGCTGGTCCATGTACCTTTCATCCTCTAACCAGACTTGGTTCTTATATTTAGCATCGGTGAGGTAACTTGCCTTTGTTCACTCTCTTCCTCAGTTGTTGGCTATTCTGGATCATTAACCTGTATTGGCATTCTTTTCTCTGTCATTGCACCTTGCCTTTGTTCTTGTTCCCTCTTCTGCTTCTCTTCATGTTCTTTCCTCCTCAGCTCCCATCCTTCCTTCGGTTTTTGTTCTTCTTGTTGTGGTCTCAATTCTGCTACTTGCAAGCTCTTATTTTCTCTCTTCCTCTACTCTATTGTCTATGTCCTCTACTCCCTTTTGCTTCTACTATCAAAGTTGCCTACATGAAGATTGAACGTGCTTTCTCTTTGCAGCTGTGTTCTCCCTTTATTATGTCAGTAATTTCCTCCTTCCCTGATCTTGTACTAGATTGTTTCCTTTAGCCACTATTGTTGGTCTTACTACCATGTTAGTGTTGTTTCCTTTTCTGTAAATGGTTGGGAATTTGCATATATTGGAAAGTAAATTGGTGCTTGCTCAACGCTTCCCAAGTACTGCTTTCAGTGGTATCTCTTGAAGAAGCTCTCTTTAGTACCATGGTACAATGATTGTTGGAGATAGGTGCTTCATGCATGTGGTATATATGGGACAAAATAGACACTCATGGAAAGAAAACATTAGCCCTTATAAATCTAACTTCACAGCATGATCAACCAGCAACCAAGGAAACTGATGAGAGAAATTGTGCAATTTTCACTAACAAGGGTGACTGATTGATTGTGGGAACTACACATTGTGTAGTCCCAACAGTCAGTGTGGAAGCTAGATGACTGGAACTTTGGAATGCATTGTTCAGTCTCGGTCAGCACCTAGGAGAAACTGTGCATCGCATAATCTCAGTGAACAAGATGGAAGACTAACTTCTGGAACTATGCCATGAGTAGTTGGAGACAACCTAGGACAAGCTTTGTGCAATTCCAAAAGCCAAGGCAGAGACGTTGAGCTCCCAGATTGTGCAGTGCATGCAGTGAAGTTTGAGATTCGGGCAGGGGGGCCTAGATCTGTCCATGGGGAGTGTGAAACCAAGAAGATTTGAATGATGATGTAAGGATGAGTGTATATCTAACTAAGTGTGGATGTATGCATGTAAAACAAGTGCAACAATGGATCAAACTGAAGGAACAAGAGGGATGTGAAGGGAGTTGTTGCACAGTGATCGTTGGTGCAAAAATGGGAAAACTCATGTGATGCTTGGGGAAGACAATGTATAACTTGAAACAACACTTATACAACTAAAACAAGTTAAAACTCCAGTGGCCGTTCAACAAAATGAGTGAAACAACACTCTCATAAGCTAAACAAACAAAAGTGACAGAAAAAATAGCAAAAGGTGATAAAAGAAAAACTCACCCCAAAAAGTGATGAAAATTCTCCGAAGGCTCCTTAATCTCCTAGGGAATCTAAAGCTTCATGATTGAATGTATAAGTGAGCTCTAGAGGCATCCATTACATATATTTGAGAAAAATGGAGTTCATGACGCATATGCTTGAGATCAAGGACAACAACGACACTTGGAAAAAACTTCTAAAGATGGCAATGTGTCACCTTTGGGAAACTAATAATAGATCCCTACTTCCTTGGGATGTTTTTCTCTTAGCTTCTTTCTTTTTGGGAAAATTGCCATGCACTTCCTCGAAATATTACATAGTTCTAGGAAGGACCAGAAAAATCTCTCGTTCATGCACTGAGTAGTTTCTAAGCACAGTAGGTTTTGTGAAATTTATGGGTTGAGTGGTTGTGGTTACCTCTCATGCTCTGAACAGTTTCCCAGCTAAAGACAGGCTACCAGCTGGGTCTATGCAATTCTGGAGCAAAATCTCGTTGTGGACTTGAACTGCACATTTCTTCAGATAGTTGCCCTCTAGGATTGTGCAGATCAGCAAGGCAGTGCTAGAACCAGATTGCAACCAAGTGAAGAGGTCAGCTTGTGGTTAGACGACAAAGAAAGTAAGCAAACAAAATTTGTAAATCGAAATATAAAAATCAATGAAATTAAAAGTACTCGGGTCAGTGTGAGATAAGTTGTTGGGATTTGGTAGGGAGGCTCGAAAACGAAGCTTAGGAAAAATTTTGAAAATTTTGGAGGATGTTAAAATTTTGGAGGGTGGTTTTATTTAGCATCAGTGAGGTAACCTGCCTTTGTTCACTCTCTTCCTCAGTTGTTGGCGACACACTAGTAGAACTCCAGCTCTCTGTATGGACCTTGTCTCATGTAAAGCGACTATAAATCCTTTGAAAGTATTGTTTGATTCTTTGATTATCATGTTTCCTTCACTAGCTTGGGTTAAAGATATATTCCCTTCCATTCTGTTAATCGATGAGATCACATACCAAGCCAAGATAGCTCAATTGTTTCTATTGGGGATGAGGGGTATATTGATGCACAAGTAATATAGACTGTCAGAGTTTTAGTTTCATCTCTGGTGTTGCTCTGATGCCAGTAGGCTTGGACAATACCCCGACAAAGTCACTTTAGGAACACAAGCATCGCTCCACTGCTAGCGGGCCTGGATAGTACCCTAATGGAGTTATTTTCTTTAACTCTCTACGTAGGAAGCCTTTCTCTTCTTTCACCTTTATTTTATTTTTATTTTTTTCACTTTTCATTTTCAAAAAACTGTGCATAGGCACATATTTATTTCATGAGGCGGAAGAGGGATCCCAACTTATTAAGGGCAAAAGAGGTTTTACCTTCATAGAAGGATGTTATATATACTTCTGACATACTTGTTAAGGTTTCCCCCCTCAACTTACTCTACTTGACTAATTTGACAAGGGTTAACCGAAAAATAGAAAACCAATTAGAGTAGGTGGTACTAGTTAAAAGTGCAAGCATTGTGACTTTACCAAGACTCGCTCTGAAAGGAACGTATTTTCCATCAGGGTATCATCGACTGAAATCAACGTAAGATATTCATAAAGAGAGGGAATAAGAAGATAAAAAAATGTTAGTAGTTGTACAAGTCCTCTTGTATTTCACCCTGCTTGTCTCAAGAAGCCAAACATAGTTTCATGGGAAACTAATCCTACGGGTGCATAAACAAACAAACAAGAAAAGGAAAGCAGTAACATGAAAGCAAAACAAGTAAACAAAAGAAAAACAAGAAAGAAAAAACTACTTCTACTCCTAAGCTAAATAGTGCATGGGCCTACTTACATGAAGTGATACTTCCAATGCAACCACCGGTGCCTTGATTGGCCCATGTAAGTGAAGGCATGGTTGACAAGAATGATATTCAAGAAAACCAACAAGCAAGAAATATAAGCAATGAAAAACAACATGCTCGAAGTTTGAATGTGTCAACAGAAAAGAAAAGAGTAAAATCACATGACAGACACTTTGTAGACGTACCATGGTGTGGCATAACATTGTACGCAGTCAACAAGCATGTACACTCGTTCGACCTTGACAAACGAGTAAACATGACTTGCTACGTATGACTCCTCCAATGCATGAGAAATAGGATCATGTGATTCTAGTGGAGGATGTGAAAAATGTAGATCAGATTGATTTTCAATGTGCACAAGAGAGTGATGAGGAGCTTGTGGTGATTCAACACTTTTATGATAGAAAGTGGAACTGACCTCAGGACTGCGAGAACCTAACATAACCATCAGCTCAGGCTGAAGTGCCCGATATTTTGATGGGTTTACACTTCATCAACAGATATATCATCAAAGACTGGTGGATTAGAAATATCAACAGAGAGTGAATCAGAATCGTGATCAAATGAATGAGTAAAAAGATCATGAAAGCCATGATCAGAAAACTCGAGATGGGCATCGACATCCTCATGATCTAAAGAATCATACAAACGGGTTGATGAGAAACAAAATTTTTCACCCTCTGAATTACCAGAAAGAAAAGATGAAAGATTGTGTGGATTTGGAAATAAAGATTTGTCCACTCCTCAATCAAATGACAGACTGACATCCTGTGTGTCATGTAAATGATCGAAAGTAGAAACATCCAAGTATGAATTTTCACAAGGAAAATCAGAAATAGAAAACTCATAGAAGATGTCAGGATATAACAGATGAGGTGCAGAAGAAAGGAGGTCATCCTTCACCGCATGTTCTTCAGATTCCCACACACTCATAAAAAATGATAATGCATGTTGGCTACTCAACACTTAGTCCGTTGACATCTTGATCCTCATGAAAAACAAATTTGGAGTCGAGAACGAATGAACACAACACAGTAAAATCTAGAGGATCATAGGAACCATAGGACGAAGGTTGAGAAAAAGTGATCACGTGACAACCATCAGGGTTGCGGTCCAAATCTATGCAGATATCCAGAGAAGGTGGGGTGGGAGGAGGTGACAGTTCAACAGATTGGTTCACAAATTCTCCCACCTTGTCCTACAGAGCTAGAGTTGTTTGATGAGAAGAGGAATGAGGGTCACTTGTGACAGGAACATTTTCCATCTTATATTTGGAATCTCTAACACCAAGGTATGCTGGAAGAGGTTCTAATGATTCTAACTTATGCGTATTTTTAGATACGTGAAGAATACAATGAAACCTTTCTTTGGGAAATTTCTAATCCATTTCATCTTCAGGGATTTGAAAAGAAATATTACGTAAGTGATCCCAAAATTATGCAACGGATTCATCAGGTGCTTTCTGTAACTCCAGAATTTTTTTATTAAGTGCTTTATGGTCATAACAGAAAAAAGCATTATCTAACTCTCTGATCATGTGATTAAAAGAGTGAATAGAGGTTGCGGGAAATGTGATACACCATTGTTAAACATGTCATCCAAACGTGTGAGCAAAAATACCACAGGCAATGTTGTCCGAGGGGAAATCATTCCTTTCACAAAAACCTAAGAAGGCAACTTTGTTATTATGCCTTCACCGTTGTATGTGAATCGTGACAAGTCATTGATGACATCCTCCGATGCTTCAAAATCATTTTCATGAGAAAAACATGTTAGATTTTAGATTATAATGTAAGCCATGAATGATGTGCAAATATTTAAAATAGACTTTGAGGGCTCAACTTTTGATCTGCCCCTCCTTCTAGTGCTAGAAATGTTAACACTATTGGACCCGCCAACATGTCAAGAGATCTCCCTCGTAAGAAGTCCCAAGTAGACCTCAGACTCTTTGCAGTATTAGTCCCAGCAGTGGGTAGTAATGCAGCGCCTTAACCGCGGTAGCGTGTAGATGTAAGTATGATAACTTTGGTCAGAAGAAAGTGTGTGACCCTGCAGCGAGTCAAGTGAGATGCATGGGGGTTATAACACATAGAGGGGAAAAGGAAGTGTGTCCCTTAGAATCCTATAATAGTTCGGAGCATCAAAGGAACACATGAGTGGAATGACATCACAAGATGGAAGTGGAATAGTCCACAATCCAAGTGATGGGTTAATCCAACAACACTTCTCCAACAAGATTCATACAATTTCATACAAAATAGCTCATACACAAATGCGTAAGTTAAATAACATACATTGCTAAAGAAACCAAAATAGTATAACTACAATAACAACATATGCATGAAAATGTGTTGGCTCAGTTATATTATTAAGTGAAAGTTCCATCCATACATACACCATTGACAACCACTAGCCCTAATAGTGGAACATTATAGTCAACATCGCCTACTCCTCCAAAGATATGTACTCGCTCTACGTTGTGGAGAATCCAAGGCTCATCACAATACTCTCCAGGCCTTCTCTAAGAAATTCCTAGCCAAATGCTTGGCTCCCAAAAGCCTATTCTATGACTTATGAGGTTCTATTTATAACAAAGTGTGGGGTGACCCTTGACATTCCCCTTTGACTCTTTGACTACGCTCATGACTCTTCAACTTCTTTAGAAATAACTCTTTACATCATAGAGTGACTATTCATATTCCACTAGTGACACTTGGAATTTCACTTACAACATATTTACTAATAATATACATTTTGGACATGTACCCATGTGACACAAAAATAGGCTAGAGATAGCCTAACAAGACAAAACACTATGACTCGAGTGCTTGGGAAAAGACCAACTTAGCAACATCCACTTGATGTTACTCGGTCACGTACTGATGCCAAAATCGGTACTGCACGATGATGTCCCCAAACTGCTTCCTTAACCTTGTTATCCCCCACAATTTCCCATCATGTTTGTTGGTGGAGTTGTAAGATTAATATTCTTTCTTCTTGGAGACTAGATTCTCTTCTTTCAAAGGTGTGGTGGAACATATTTTGTAGTTGCTTGTTTTTTTTTATCTTTTGAAATTTTTCTTTCTTCAACTTGATTTTTCCAGACACATGAGATCGCAACTAATGAGGCTTCTTGCGATGTTTCATCAAGGTTTGAATCTGAACTATGCATTATAGTGATTTCTCGATCAAGTTCTTATACTTCAACTTGCCTTCCATCTAGTATTTTATAGTATCTTAAGGACATGTATTCACATTTATGTCCTAGTGTCCAATTTTCTCTACACTTGCAACAATTATTTTTCTTTTTTATCCTTTACTCTGACTCATTACTTGAAGTGTCTAACATGTTTTCAACTTCCTAAGTATATAATTTCTTGTTAAGGCATTTGTTTCTTGATTTCCACTTGTCTCCACAATATCTACATTTGTTTGTCTCCTTTTTACCTAAGTATTGTTGTTGGTTTTCATCTTCCTTGAATCATGGTAGGTTGAACTTATTTTTTGATTAAATAAACCCAATTGCACACATAGCTTCATCAATAGTATTGGGCTTGCATAGTTTCAAGTCAGCGCGAATGTAGTCTTTTAGTCCACAAATATACATCTTCATAGTTGATCTTCAGTTAATCCATTGTTTCATATTCCCAGGACTTCCCATTCATGGGTATAATCACTCATAGAGCCCTTTTTGCTTGAGATGTATAAATTTGTTATATAGTTCGTCATTGTCCTCATCATGAAATATTTTTAATAATGTTGTGATGAATCCTTTCCAGTGGAAAAAATGAATGTCACATTTGTTTTTCCACAAGAGAAACCAATCAAATGCTTCGCGCTCTAAGGTATTGGACATGGTCATTATCTTCTTTATTTCACCTAGTGGTGGGTTTGCTCCAAACATTCCTTCCATCTTGTTGACCAAAAAAATTTCTCCTTTTTTATACTTACTGTCATACTTTGGTGTTTCATTCTTAATTCGTTGGTGGTTTCTTTCTAGAATCCTGGTCTGGCATTGGCTACCTGAAAATTATATTTTGGGTTGCTCTGGTTGTTCAAGTTCACCTGCTCTTTGTGGGTTATTCATTGGTTCCTGTTAGGGAGAAGACTGTAACATCAATGTGTCTACTTTACCTATTATTTTATTAATTAGTTCACCATGTTCATTGAGTTTTTTGGTAGTCTCGTCGACTTTGAGGTCTTTATGTAGTATTTGCTCCATTAGTGATGTAAACTTCTTTTGACCTTCATTAAATTCTACCTGTGACTTTTCCAAGCTTCCAATACGATATCACGCACTATTGATTTTTTTCTTTTCAAGGATTTATATCGGATTGTAATTATTCATTATTCACCATTTTTTTCCTTGCAGATGCAAGCTTTTCTTCTTCTTCTTCTTCTTCTTCTTCTTTAATTAATAATATATATATATATATATATATATAATTATAATTATAAAATTAGAATTATATAAATATTAACTTTATAATCATGGAATACTTATATAAATAATTATATAACAAATATATATAATAGTTCTATAAATATCATAATTCGCAGAGATTGACTTTGGCCAACAAGGATGGAAGGCACAACGCTTTTACCAAAAAAATGTGACAGTCTAAAGTGAAGAAAAAAACATTGTGTGGTTGGGACAATAAGAACGACGATGTGGAATAGTTATGATGGGATATGAGTGACATCGATAGATTGATTTTCGATTGCAGTAGGATAGGACAACGGTCAGTCGGTGAAAGATAAGAATCATGGACAAGGGTGGTCAGCTAGGGAAGATAGGTAGCGAGGGACGCGACAAAAAATGCGAAGGAACCAGAACTAATTTTGGATTGCAGGTTTCTGTGGAGTGGTTTTTGAGAGGTTGAATTCGGATAATCCACAGTGTTCATCTTATTTCTTTTCGTCGACGTTTCGAGCCTAGAGCAAGACTCATCATCAGGACTTGAAATACAGAGAAGAGGAAAGGGATAGGTGATAAATAAATAAGGAAAAGGATGACAGCTGGGATTTTTAAGCCGACCTAATGCCTATGTTAATAAACCTTATATTTTATTTTGTTAAATTTAATAATTGTAAATATCCTAAAACATAGTCTAATTATTACGAAGAGCCACGGGTTTGCTAGCTTAATGCTTGCTTTTATTAATTTAAATTGGCTGATAACTACGCTAAAAAACCTATCCTACTAGCATGAAGGTGAAATGGGAACAATGAGATAGGAAGTGCAGAAAAAATCAATGGAGGGCAAAACTTGGATGGTGATTGGAAGGATGTGAACCCTTACAACGGACATAAACACACAACAACAAAACAACGAGATAATACAGTTGTAAGCAGAGAATTGACCTCGCTGTCACTCCCACACCACTCACTGCCTTCCATTTGGACTGTTGTTCCCACTCACCTCCATGTCATTTCTCCACATCACCCTTGCAGACCCCACTTCCTTTCCACCAACCATGTGCCTCCACATCATCCCCCACCTCCATGTCACCTCCCGCCTCCACATCATATGTATGTTTCATGATCAATTGAAACTATGTTTTTTCCTTATATAGCACAATAATTTCAAACATGGTTTACAAACAACTGAGAACGCATTTTCAAAAATTGAAAGAGGTTTTTGTTAACAACATCATCATGTAAAATGTATCTCTCATTTTTCTAACAACTAATATGGTTTGGGAGATTCAGATGAAGCTTTGTAGGCATATTTTCCTGAATTTCCTTATTTTTAGCCAATGTTTTCAAATGTGGTTTCCTAGCGGGTGGAAATGAATTTTCAAAAATAGAAAGATGTTTTTGTTTCTAAAATCATCATTTACAAAAAATCTCTCTATTTTCTAACATCTATTATGGTTTGGGATATAAAAAGGGATCACTGGAACCTATCTTTTAGAATTTAGAGAGGAAAAATCTCATGGACAATTAGTGACTTGGATGCCACCTCACCAAATAAGAGTTGCAATCAACTTCAAATTTCTCTTCTTTATCACCAAAAATCCTCAAGGATAGTTCCATAACTCTTCAAATAGTTTTAGTTTCCTTTTTTTGTGTTCTATTTTTACAATCAGTTTAGGATATTTTGAAATGAATCTTGATATTTTAAATCAAGATATTTTGTAATAAATTTCTATAAATACTTCATCATTTGAAGTAAGAGGTGTTGGGACTTGGATTGAGAAATACTACCATTAGTGTAAAGTTGATCACTGGATTTAGTGGTGTTGGCTTTTGGGGGCCTAACCTAGGTTCAAATTTAGTTAGCCAAACAAATCCCTCCACTACTGGCCCTTTCAGCATCAGCCCACGGAGCGCGAACTAAAGTCTCACCCGAAGCAGTATGGGGGGATGCTGGAACCAAGTTTACACACCCTTGAGATGGTTGTGACGTCGGTTTATTCCAACTATACCCGCAGGTTGCTTCGCGCTCTGTTTCACCCTTTAGTACCCTCGCGAAGTGTTACAATCGACTTTCGCAAGGCCCTAGCCAGGGGCTGAAGTCCTTTCGCACTGCTAGGGCAATGAACTGCACTATTACCCAAACTAGACTAAGTATCTTACTTATCTTATTGACAGATCTTAATTATCCTCGCATAAATAGTTATTCTAACTTGCTTTCTCTTAACCAATACAATTATACACATTCGCGCATTAGATAAGCTTTAGAAGTGAAATTCATACCCGATATAACAAATGCATAAATAGGAAATAAATACGCAGAACTGATAGAAATATTCTATTTATTAATACTTCTAGATGATTACAGACTTGACTCACCCTACGCACTCAGCTGCAGGGGTCTGCGCACTCAGTTGCGGACTACTAGGCCTCTGCTCACTTAGTTGCAAAGCCTCTACCTACGCTACGACCCAAAACTTAGACTTACACTTCAGAGTTATCTCGCATACATCATTCCATTATTTGATCTACGTATTATGCTATCAAAATACTTAGAGCTTAGCTCTATTTATACAATCCCATTACATTGTCAAAATAAGGGCAGAAAACCTTATGACTATTTAATAACTACGCGCTCCATGCCCACAAAATGCAGAGTCTTTACATTGGGATTAAAAAATTGGACCAAAATTTGGGCTCTTAGCCCCAAAATTGCCCTTGGGGGATCCCGTGCCCAACAAGCCCCCAACACAAACATCGTGACTCGCCCTCGAGTCACTCTGCAGGTGCGGAGATCTTAGCACGAAGACCTCCCAACTATGTTTGGATTGTTGCAAGTTCGGCAACACACTGAGCAGCTTCCTGCTAAACTTCCTCTACGCATTGTTCAGTGACCATTGTTGTTGAACTGCTACCCTGAATCCTCTCCTAAGTTACTTGCAGTTGCGCAAGATTTGATTCAATGGAGGTTCTAATTGTATAAGCCTCGTCGATCCACTACTGTAGGAATGCTTTCAAAACTGCCTCTTTATGCCAAGCAGCATCCACCTACTCCTTGAGTGCCTTTGCCTACTGCATCCTTGCAAGCCTCTATGTAAGGGCAACCGTCTATATGATCCCTTTTACCTCATTGTATTTCTATTGCAGCTCGCGCGCCTCTGTCTCTAGGCGCTCTATGTTTGGGTCCTCCTGCAAGGTGGTTAGGACCTCGAATGACTGCTTGAATAGCTTCATGCAGTCTGTTAATACACTGCCAACCACCACCATTGCTATTGTGACTATGGTGGTATGCTATTCTCTGACCTCCGGTGGAGTTGAAGGCTGAGCCTTCAAATGTAGTTCTGTTATCTGAAGGTTTAGCTCCAACTGAACCATGGCCATTTCTACTCTTGCATCACGTACCCCTGTAGCTAACTTACGGATGCACGCCTCCACCAGTTCCTCTGCTTGAATGGCCAACTCTAGGACCATTTGGCAGGCTTCCTCCATAACTTGCATTATTTAATTGTTTTGCTTCATGGCCTTATTGCATTGTAGGCTCAACTGCTCAATGTTGATGTGTTGCTCACTCATTACCTGTATAGCGCGACTCCCTAACCCGAAGTTCTATAGTGACTCCATCCTGCAAGAGATAGAGCATCTCCTGAGGGAGCGCAACCATGTTTAACTCGACCCCTTTCAAACTACTGACCATAGGCCTATCGGCCTCATTCTCTGTAATGAGTGCTCCATCTGGTAGCACTATTGTGTTGGTCACCCTAGCGCGCAACATTTCCTCGGCAACTGAAGTGCCGACTGCGAGGCTGGTGGACACTGTGCCAGCCTATGGAGTGTGCACCTACAACTCCTGTATTTGTGTCCAGAGAGCCCCCAATACCAACTGGTTTTGTTCCTCAAACTATTAGAGGGCCTCCGCGGTGACATCCCTCATCATTTCACTGATATCATGCAAGTCCCCTTTAGTGAGGGTGATATGGTCAAAAGATGTCTTCGAGGCCTTTGTTTTCTCTTGCATCCCTACCTTCTCTCATGGTCACGAATGTTTTAGCTGGGTGGACATCATCTGCGGGTCCACCTTGTTCTGTATTTGTCCCTGGTTCAAGCGAGTGTGACTTCTATCCTTATTGCTCTTCTTTTGTTGTTTTCTGCTGCTCCACCAACTTCGCAACGTCTCGTGCTACCTGGGCCTTATCCAATCTGTCTTATTTCCTGTGCTTTTCTGCTAGCTACACCATCTGAAGTTTTGTCTCCTTCTTCCGCTGCGCGGCGAACTTCTATGCTTCCACCGTGGAGTCAGCTGGAGCATGCCACTCTAGCGGCCAAGACTCAAGGACTATGAATATCACATCGTTAGTCACCAAGTACGGTAAATCATGCCATGTCTTTGTAGTTTCCTTCCGTGCCCTGATGAAGACATGGTGGAAATCGGCTTTGAACTCCGCAAAGCTCTGCAAACTATTGTAGACTGTGGGCGATAACCACGGCTTGCGATTGATCCCCATCTGGATGTTCATTTCCATTAGCACCCAAAATATCTTGCTTTCTCTGATCCGCTATGCGTCCCTAGTCGCCCACAGCGAAGTGTACTTCGCTGCCTCTGGAAGGTCCTACACGATCGACGGGAACTAGTTATCTTCGTGTAGCTCCCATGCCACCAGTACTATCGACAACAGGAGCCATGCATAATGAAACATTTTTCCCTGCTCCTGTGCCTCGCGGCAGTTCACAAGGAACTCACCACATAGATAGTTCACCCAGTTGAACTGGACCCCTTCTACGCATTGCGCTGCTAGTGCAACCACTAGCATGGGCACCTCATTCGCGTGGCACTTCTGCATCACCTTCCCTGCCAATATCTGTACAGGGTTGTTGATGCTGGAGATGGCATACCCTCGCTTCTTCTTCTCCAATTTAAACTTCTTTTTCATTGCCTCCGCGAGGGCCAACTCGCCACCTTTTCCCTCTAAAATGTTTGTTGGATCCTCCCATGAGCAAGGGAGCCGTGTAATCCGGTGAATCAGATGGTCTGTGATGGGGATGGGATCCTCCAGCCACAAGCACCCATCATGCACCAAGTAGAGCAACTTCCTGATGACAAAAACGGTTACTGGGGCATGGTAGTAACGCGACACCCATAGCAAGTTTAGCAACCCTGCTTTCTATACACTTTTGAGCTATTTGTGCGGCTCCAATTCAATAATTCTAGCTGTCGCATCGATCTTCTGATGCGTTAGCTTCAAAATCGCTAAATGCAGGAACTTATCGTGGTCCGCGAGGTCCCAATCTTCAAATTTCAACTTGGGAACCCCAAGTTCACTCCCTCAAACACAATGTTGTTTGGGAGCCGGGGAGTTTGCAGAGATCTCTTGCTCTCATCTATATCCTTTAGCACCTTGGATTTTCCCTTGCATAGGGGAACATATTTCGGCAACCTGGTGATAGGGACCACACCCTGGGTTTCGACTTCCATCTCTACATCCTCCTCCTCCACTAGGATTTCTTCAAACACTTCCTCCTCACCGGCCTCCAGATTAATGGCCTTCCCCTTTTCCTCCAATGTGATCTTGGTCCTCAATGGATTTCTGGGTGAGACGCGCACCACGATCATGGCCTACTTATCCTTCTTAGGTCTCGATGTGCGTGGTGATTTAGGGACCTCAACGATTATTCCGGTGCTCTCTGGGCTTCCACTTCCGCAACTGCGTGGCTTCCTCAGTTGTCACTACTCTTGTGTTCATGACTTCTTCGGGTGTTGACATCATTCTAGTCAGGAGGTCCTGCGTCTCCTTTGGCAATGTTTCAAACACCGAACTTACTCTCAAAGCCTCAAAGTTTGAAAGGTCCATACACAGTTGATAGCGCAACAGCTCATTTCAAAAAAGGGAAAGTATTGTTCGCTGGACAGCCACTTGTAATTTATAGCACCTTTTGAATTTGAATTCGACCACTCCCCCCATATTCGATCCATTAATGCTAGATTGGCGGAATATTTTCAAGAATATAGTCCATAAAGTTCTCCTTAAATGCCTCTCGCCCACTCCATTTGGCCTCAAACCAAGCATCAAACTGTGAATAGTGACTATAACGATCACTTTCCGGCAGACCTGTGCACCAGCGCAGCTGTCTTCACGTTGTCGCGGACCTTGCGACACTTCGCTACTTCGCTTAATGCTGACATCACACAGTTCCCGGGCATAGTATTTTATAGTCTCGCGCCTCCTTCTAGTTGCCTGGAGTGCTAAGACTATGCTTCTCTCGGCCAGTCAGATGGTCAAGCCACCTATGTATGGCTTCAAACGCCTACCATTCACTTTTCCTGGGAAGGGTTCTCCATTTAACTTTACCAACTGCACCACGCCTCCATCGGCAATATCCTTAATAACATACGGCCCCAGCCAATGCATTCTGATTTTCCCTGGAAATTTATCAAAATTACTGTCATACAACAGCACCAAATCATTCACCTTAAAGGTGCGCAACTTAATATGTTGGTAATGCCATGCCTTTTCACGCTACTTTTCGGCCTGTTGGTGAAATCTAGCTAAAAATCGTTCTTCTTCGAGCTCATCCAACTGCGCGAGCCTCTCCTCTAGGGCTCTGCGATCCGTCATACCTGTGAGCGCTACTATGCACAGACTAGGCACAATGTATTCCATAGGCATTACTGTAATTTGTTGAATGCTTCTACTGTCTCGTTAGCTTGTGGGTGATAATGTGTGCTCTTCTGATGATACACCTGAAACTCTTTCGTCAGCATGTTTATCATTTCATTTAGGAAGTTTGTACCACGATCACTCATCAAGATCTTCGAACATCTAAATTGCATCAGTACATGTTCAAATAGAAACTTTGTTGTAGTCGCGCTCATGTAATCCTTCACCGGTTGTGCTTCTAACCAACAAGTCAAGTACTCTGTCATAGTGAAAATATACCTCGCGCCTGTCTTTCCTTAAGGCTGAATAGGTCCTACAAAATCTATTGCCCACTTTTTGAAAGGTTGCAATGTCATTTGTGGATTCAAAGGAATTTTATCCCTCCGCGATGGCTTACCTATTCTTTGACATACATCACATGCCTTGCAATATGCTTTTGAATCCTGATGAAGGGTTTCCCACCACAACCCTGCGTGTAGAATCTTCTGTGCGGTTTCTCTTCCTGCATAATGTCTTCCCAACGTTAAGAGCCATCTGTAAATTCACCCCCCCAACACATGCTTATTGACCAAATATTTTAGCATGGAGTACATGTGCCTCTATGCAAGTTGGGGGCTCTTCTCCATAGGCCTACGTCCACTTGGCCAGATGCGTGCGTGAATCATCCTACCCATCATAATTTTTTGTTAGTCGCATCTTAGGCTTCCCAAACCGTACTCTCATCATTTTCCTACATTTGCACCAATCATCAAAACATCCTTTGTGCATACCCCACCATCTCGCAAGCATAGCACACAGTGCCCAATCCAAGGCCTGGAAGCGTTGCTTTTCAGGCACCTCCCTTTCAAATGCATCCAAGAAAGTATCTACCTCATTTAGACCATCATAAGTAGGAAAATCTCTCACTTCTGTCGACACCCAGTGCAGTGACTGGGTCATCATATTGCAATTCAGCGTAGTTACTTCATGTAACCAATTCTACCAGCGCTCTATTTCTTCGTCGAAATCTGAAGTATAAGAGCTCTCGCACTCCCATGAAATCCACCCATCCACAATGGGATTTACGTAGTCTTGGTCTCACATTGTTATCTTGTAGATGCAGTCTATATCATCATCACTTTCATAGTCGCAAACCGGTTCCGTATAGCGCGATCCTTCAGTGGGGTCCAGGGGTATTATTACGTGCGGTGATTTCTTCTCAAAGATCATTTTTTGCTTCTTCAGATTAATTACCCCATTCATATCAGTAGCCCAGTCAATTCCTAGGAGTGTGGGGTAGGGATTGTTGTCATCAAAAATCTCTATTACTTCAAAGTCTGCCAGCGTACTTTCTCCCTCAATATCCACAATTATTCCCTGCAATCGCCCCATGGGTATTATTTTCTACTGATTCACCATCCTTAGCTGAATTGGACCACTGCAGCGCAGGTCTCCCCATTTTCTCCCATTCCTATTTCGGTAGAACATTCACATCTGATCCCAAATCCAGGATGACTTGATCCATTTTGTATTCTCCAATCTGCACGGTGAGTCTCATTTCTTGTCCTGTCCTTGTCTTATGTTTTCCGATCTTGTGGACTATGTGCGGTTCACTTGGCGCGGTCCCAACACAGCTATTGATAAGTTCCTGTAACCCTTTCACAACCCTACTGTCACACAGTAACTTCATATAGGTTTCCAGGAAAGTTGTGAGCACAGATAGGTCCATTTCTAGCTCTGATTTATCTTTGCTTCCTGAAGTGGAGGCATCAGCGAAGCTCTTCTTAGCTTCCATGAAGGTTTCACGAGTGCGCTTCAAATCAAACTCATCCCCTTTCGTTGGGGCTTTGCAAACCCATGTACTATCTTCTGGCTATTTTCCTTTGTCATCTCCTATCGCGATTCCACTTCAGAGCACAATGTTTACGTTTGGATCTTCCTCGCACGGCTCAAACCTCATCATCTGCAGGTTCTGAGTCAAGGGAGGTGGTAGTGCTCCTTTATTGTGTATCCTAGCTATTAGCATAGGACAATCTTCTGCCTCATGATCAAACAATATGCAATACTTGCATGACAGACGCGTTGGATTCATGCAATCATGGGCACAATGTCTTGGCCCTCCGCAATTGTAGCAAATCAACTATCCATGACCTCTACTAGGTCCTCCTCCACCTCGGCCTCGCCCTCGCTCGCTCCCTTGATATCCTGTCTTTGCCATTCCTGCATCCTGATCAAGGGGCCATGTTTCGGCCTAAACATTGTAGGTGGGAGTTCTATCCATCATCAATTCATAGCTTCTGCAAGTACGCTCGTCATGTCCCACCTACCTACAAAAGTTGTAGAACAATTTTTTCGAATTTTGCGTATACTTCTGTAACAATTGGCAGTTATTCATGGCATGTTTTCTTGCTATTTGACAGATAACGCACCACAAAGTAGGTGCTGCGCTAGTTCTTGCTTGAGCTTCTGGCCTTAAAGGCATCAGTCCTCCTCCTATGAGGTAATTTGTAAAGACCAGACAGTGGTCTTTGTCATGACCTTGACTCTTGCATTTTACGCACCACACTTCTTCACGCACCTCTGGTCGAATTGTCCTATCCTGTTTCAGACTCTACATCTCAAGGCACAAATTCTTCAGCTACGCATGGATCTATTGAACTCCTAGGTTAGGATCTTGCATTAGGGTCTCATGTAGCCTCATAGAAATCTCTAAGGCCTCTACCTGAGTTGTTATCTTCTGTTGCGATAGCGCACTCCTTAAGTGTGGTAGTAGCGAAGCTACAAACCACTCACGATGTTGTCCATCTGTCAGATTCATGTTGGCTTCGTGGATCGTACATTTCAGCCTTTGATCTAGTTCCCAAGGAGTCTCACCTGGTAGCATCGTGATCTCTTTAAATCCCACAATCGACTGCGCTTTAGACTTAGGCCTGCTAAATTCTCTATTTAGCATTGTTTGGATATTTGTGACTCTTGCATTCGGGTTATCATTGGAATACTTAGTATACCAGGTTAGCACGCGATACTGCAGAGTGCTAACTAGTGTTTCTTTCTTTATATGGTCATATGTAACACCTTGCGCTTCCCATACAGCCCTTACAATGAACCACAATTGGTTTGAATCCTCATTTCCCAAACCTTTGAACACAGGAAAATTCAGTGTGTTTGCCATACTGAATTGTGGTGGTGGTGGAGTTGGTACGGGTGAAGATGGAGGTGATGGTGGTGAAGCTGATGGTGGTGTGGGTGGAGGTGGGATTCGTGGAATTCTTTTTCTTATCAAATGAATAGCACTTCGAGGAGAGACCTTCGCGAGCTCTTCCTCATCCCCTCACAGAGGTGAAATCAAGGGGTTATTTTCTGGACCCTTATTTCCTTCATTCTTGTAAACATTTCCGCTTCGCGTAGCCCCGAACATCAAGGTAACTGCATAACCTACTTTTCACACAACAACATTTTAATCCAAGTATTCAAAGATTTTACGTACTTACCTCACAGCCCTTTGAGAAAGCATCACTCTGCCTCGCTATAGTTGACTAAGGTGTCGATTGCGAACTCGGTAACAAATCCTCCTATAATGCGATCAAGGCAATGATCGACGGCACACGTGATCTTATCCTCTGATGCTTCCAACCTTCGCACTAGCTCTGGGGTCCACACAATAGGACCGTTAAGTTTCCATCTTCCTTGGCTATCTGCTAGCTTCACGATCCACTCATATAGCTCAATAGGGAAGGATGCAAAAAAGATTTTGTGGATCTCCATATACAGGTAGCTATCTATCCACTCTTCTTCTGATAGTCACGGGTTTCTATTCTCCTGCGCCATGAACTTGTGAATTCTTCTGTCCAACCACCCTTCAATTTCTTTCTTAGTTGGATTCCAGTGATACGACATCACACATCTCTCATACAAATTCCGGTCCTGGAAATGGAACCATTTGTTGGCTTATGGGGGCCTGACCCAGGTTCAGATTTATTTAGCCAAATAAATCCCTACACTACTGGCCAAGCCTATCGGCATCAGCCTACGGAGCACGGACTGAAGTCTCACCCAAAGCAGTATGGGGGGATGTTGGAACCAAGTTTATGCACCTTTGAGATGGTTGCGATGTCGGTTTATTCCAACTATACCTGCCTTCATGCAGGTTGCTTCGTGCTCTGTTCCACCCTTCAGTACCCTCGCGAATTGTTACAATCGGCTTTCGCATAGCCCTAACGAGGGGCTGAAGTCCTTTTGCGCTGCTAGGGCAGCGAACTGCACTATTTCCCAAACAAGACTAAGTATCTTACTTATCCTATTGACAAATCTTAATTATCTTCACATAAACAGTTATTATAACTTGCGTTCTCTTAACCAATACAATTATACACATTCGCGAATCATATAAGCCTTAGAAGTGAAATTCATATCGAATATAACACATGCATAAACAGGAAATAAATATGCAGAACTGATAGAAATCTTCTCTTTATTAATACTTCCAGATGATTACAAACTCGACTCGCCTTGCACACTTAGCTGCAGGGGTCCACGCACTCAGCTATGGACTACTATGCCTCTGCGCACTCAGCTACAGAGCCTCTACCTATGCTACGACCCAAAAATTAGACTTACACTTCAGAGCTATCTCGCATACATCATTCCATTATTCGATCTATGTATTATGCTATCAAACTACTTAGAGACTAGCTCTATTTATACAATCCCATGGTCCGTGGACCATGGGTAGATCTTCTACAACTGATATTACATTGTCAAAATAAGGGTGGACAACCCTATGACTCTTTAATAACTACGCGCTTTGCACCCACAAAATGTGGAGTCTTTACATTTGGATTACAAAATTGGACCAAAATCTGGGCTCTTAGCCCCAAAACTTCCCTTGGGGGATCCTGCACCCAACAAGTGTCCATTTGCATTAATACAAGAAAATTGTTTCAGGATTCATGTGTCATATCTGTGTGATGAAGTGCTTCTTGCTATAATTCAGTTTTTCTCTATGTTTTTTCATATGCATTCAAATCAGTTTTTTCTTTGAGAAAGTTGAAGAAAAGAAATTTTTTTGATGTACACTTTGATTCTAGCTTAAATAAAAATCAATGTTTTATTCTAAAGTTAAGCAATATAATTCTTAATTGCTCTTTGCTTAATGGACACTTAATCATTTCTTCCTTCTCCATCTCATAAACTACAAGGATCCAACAGTATGCCTACCTTGCCCTGTTGCACTTAAGCTTGATTATTTCTACATTTGATCATCTTAAACCCTTCTGACTCCATTGCCCAATGGCCTTCCCTTGTTGTTCCAACCAAACCAATTCGAAAACCAAACTCTGAACTTTCATAACTAGCCTAATATCTCAATATAAGAAAATCTAAATTTTACAGAGAGATCCCTCTCTAAAGCTTACAAGGCTAGATCCTAGTTTCCAAGTGGTTTTGTGGTTACCTCTGCAATTATTTCCGAACCTTATTAAATTACACAGTGATAACACCTTCATAAATAATTAATTATAATTTATTATTTTATTCATAACAGTGCTATTTATGTAGTAACCTTGAACACAAAGCCAAAGATTGCAAACTTCCATGTACCCTAAATAAGTCTAGATAGAAGATGGAGGCCACTACAAGCACACAAAATGATGAGCTAAAGGGAAATGAGACAAAAAAATGTAGCCCACTAAAGTGTGGAAGAGGGAGAAAAAGGATCAGCCTATGACTTCAATGATAAATTGAAGTCAACTTAGTCCTAAGGGAAGTTTCTCAAGAAAGAAATGAAGAACCTATTAAGTGGTAGAGCAGAAATTATGAAATGTGAAGTCTCTCAGGGGGAGAGAAAGGACGTGGTTTATATCCAAAAATGATATATGCATATGGTATGGAGGACATATTATGTGAACCCATTGATTAATTGATACGTACTGCAAATACTCTTAGAATAGGCAGACTAAAGGGTGCATGCAAATATTTGAAGAAAATGGTGGTTGTGGGATTGCTTCTCAACATTGTTATTCTCAACTCTCTTATCCATGAATATTATAAATAATTAAATTGAGAAGAGAAAAGAGTAACAATTAATATTTTTGTGTATGGACTTGATAAGAAATAGCACTACATGAAATACTATTACAAATCTAAGAATATATTTAAGCCTAGAAAGAGATGCAAGTTGTTGGTGGACTGAAGTCAGATTTTTACACATATTCTACTCCTATCAATGATTTTTGAGTCAGTGGCTTGTGCCATAAATTTCATATTATATGCAGAATTAAAACCTTAAGAGAATATTTATAAGGACTTGAAAATTCATGGAAATTGATCAAATTGTTAAATGATGTCTTGAAGAACATGTTTCATCAAAAGTCATGTTAATTTTCCATTGTTATATGCTTAGCACAATCACTTATTACAATTTTTCTTCAATTAGCAATCAATTGTCCAATAATTTCAAACTTCCAATAACAATAAGAAATTGTAGATAGAATAGTAAATCCAATGATTAATGGAAGATAGCCAAGAGAAATGACAAGAGGTACAAGATTTGGTCAAAGACTGGGGAAAAACCCACAAGGGTGAACCCTTTCCAAATTCTTATTATATTAGATTGTCATCAAATGTTCATCAGAGAGATACAATGTTCTAGATCATTAATAATAAGTCAAAGGTCAACAACTTTGACTATACAATTCAACTATAACTATTATCCAATGAGAGATGAGCCCAAAAGTAAAATCTAATCTAAAGTCAAAGTCTACAATTTTGTGTCAAAGTCAATAGCAGTCAATAACAATCAAATATGCCCTAACCAGTGAATGTTTAGCAATCAAATCAACTCAATAAATAGTCAAAATATTTGACTTTCCTTGTTGGTCAAAGTCAAATCAAAATATTCCCAAAAGAGCTCAGTCAAAGGAGAGAGAAAACTGGGGTCAAACTATGATCAAAATTTAGTCAACAAACCTTTGGTCAACCCAAGTCAACCTACCCATAAAATTTTGGTTCCTTCGCCAAGAAATTCAACCTCCAAAAATCATAATTTTCCAAGTCAAAATTCCATGTCAAACTTGGTCAACAACTGCCGAAACAAAAGTCAACATAGAAAATTTAGATTTAGCCTCTTTCCCTTTACACGTGTGAGCTCAAACTCCTTGCTTCAAACTTGTACAAACCAATCAAGAGAGGAGAGAGAAGAAGAGATGTGATGATGTGATGTCCAAATGAGGTGTCCTTGATGTGTATGAATATGTGACTTTAGAGACCCAATTTTGACTTTAGTTCAACCTGTACTTTTGTGTACTTGTGGGTTTTTCATTAAAAATAATATTTTTCCTTGACCAAATTAAATTCTTCCAAGGGAAAAGAGGGTCTTCTCTAGATGAGGAAGGTTGTCCAAAGGAGGGAATTTGTCCCTGAGTTTCCAAATTAACACTCCCTCTTAGCTAGAGAGAATTTTTAGACTACATCTTGAATCTCATCTCAATAGTCTCGTTATCATCATCACTAAACCAATTCATATCTCATCATTGCTCATCTCTACTCATCTGCTAAACATTCTCAAATCTAAAGAAGAAGAATCATTGTAGGGGAGCTCAAGCTAGCACCTTATATCCAATGACAATAAGTGAGATAATCCAACTTGTCGTAAGAGATAAGGATCACACATCCTATTGCCTATTGATCTTCCCACCTTGACCCTTAAGAATATGTTGTATCGGCTACAACCACCCTCAAAATTTTTCCTTAAATTCGTTTTGGAGCCTCCCTACCAACCTTTCACAGCAACATGTCTTGCTTCGTCAAGTACACAAGCTTCAATTCTTTTCTTGCAGAAAAGCAACCTGTCTATCAGAGCTTGTTGCATCCCTATCATAAGTTGTTTGTTTGGACTTGGTCCAGTTGTAGACTGAGCATCTCCCTCAATAAATTGCATAATTCTGGATGGAAACTAGCCTTCCCTCCAGAAATTGTGCAATTCAGTCTGGCAACCTGCTGGGCTCCAGAATTGTGTAAATCTTCCAGTCAGACTTCATCCAAAAAATTGCGCAATTCCTCCCAGCAGGGCTGCTCAGCCCAGGAATTTCACAGTCCTGGGAAACAATCAGCTTCTCTTCCCATAAATTGTGCAAATCTCATGGGTAGTCAGCCCAGCTCCCGTCCAGAAATGTGCATTTTCTCCCAACAGTTAAGCAACCTCTTGCATGTGCAATTGAGTTGATCGGTTCCCTCTGGGACTGAGAAAAACCAATTGGCATGCATGGGTTGCTTCTCCCAAGGCAGCATGCAAAGGCATCCCTTGATTTGGGGATCTACTTTTAGCGACTAGAGGTTGCATGCAAGGATCATTTCGAAAACCTCCCACCAAGTGTCGCTCTTCCTAGATTTGTGGCATGCGTGTCACATCTTTGATTTCATCAAAACTCATCAACCGGATGCTATAGAGCTCATTCATCACATCAACCTTGCAACTATAACATCCCACGTCGCATCTAGGAGTCATCGGCACATTCATCTCAGTTGCTTTGGGGTAAGCCCACCTTCCATTGTCTTATGTTGCATTTCTGGCACTTTTTGTGTTTCGCTTCGTATGAATGATGTCTGCTTGAGTTCAGTGAGTGCTTGCTGTCATTTTGATACATACTATATTGTATTAGCATTGTTTTAGTTTTCGTCAACATCTCACTATTGTCGCATGCATGAAATTGTTTTTCACAAGCAGTCGCTGATTTGGCAACTCGCCTCACCCACATGCATGTTGTTCCATTTTCTGAATTTGTCATTCAAAATTTGCATGCACAATCATTCACTTATGCTTACACTCAGTATCGCCATGCATTCACATTCACATTTGCTTTCAGTTTCCCATTGGCAAGTCTGGGCAGCCTTGGCCCAAACTCTACCTCACCAAGATAGTATTGCACAATCCTGAAAGGGAAGGCTCTGTCTTCCTATCAAGAAATTCACATTTATGTCCAGTGATTGTCCTCCAGTCTTGTATTGTGCAATTCTGAGGGACAGTGACTGCTGGCCCAGAAAATTATGCAATGTAGTCACTGGGCCTGCAACCATTGCTAGCTAAGATTGCGCATTGTGCAATTCCAGCAGTCAATAGCTAGGTTGGACTCTACATTGCACAGTTCTAGTAGTCAGTCATCCTCCTGACAGCCCGGACTGTGCCTTGTGTAGTCTTGGTAGTCAATCTCCCAACCTCTCGGCGGAAATTGTGCAAGCTTCATGATCAATCACACAAGTATGTTGCAAGTCAGTTCTCAAGTTCATTTTGGTTTTCGACCGATAGATTTCTTGCCATGAGTGTTGCCATGTCTCCAAGTATCACAGGTGTTCATCTGCCTCTCAACAACATAGGTACAATGGTTTCCGGGAGAGCAGAGTTGAAGACATCATTCAGAGCATACTTTGGGATGCAATCGATCAAGTGTCTATGAAATTGCTTACCCACGAAGACATCAAATTGTTCGTAGACAAGGAGATCAAGACATGATGGCAGTAGCATCACAGTAAGCAGCACCATGAACAACATCTAAAGGTAGCATACCAGATGCAACGAATGTAAGAGGAAGCTTGTTGACAACACAAAGACGGAACAAAGTTGCAAGCTCAAGCAGATCTACTTGTGGTGAAAGCAACTTTGGAGACTCAGGTTATGAGGTGACGACGCAACATGAAGATC
The DNA here is from genome assembly GCA_031772625.1 of Pinus tabuliformis. Classification (NCBI taxonomy): domain Eukaryota; kingdom Viridiplantae; phylum Streptophyta; class Pinopsida; order Pinales; family Pinaceae; genus Pinus; species Pinus tabuliformis. The sequence continues at coordinate 1,792,430,396 of CM062818.1, forward strand.
ACATGAAGGCAGAGAACGGAACAGAGAAGGAGTTTCATGTGCTCAAGCAGCAACTCAAGGAAGAACAGGAGCTGCACAGATGAGAGAATGAGTTGTAGCAGGAACAAGTACAACAGGGGGTGCAACATGCACTAACAGATGAAATTGTGCCCGTATAAGTTATAGATCCATCCCAGCAGCTGGCATGGAGCAGGAAAGGTGATCAGTGTTGTCGATCACATGGAAGGGAATGTAGCAACGTGCATGTCATTGTGCACATTTATGCGATCCCACCCTTTCGGCACACTCACTGAGGTGAAGACAAGAAGCAAGTCTGACGGAGGAGAGCTAGTGCATTTCTTTGGAGGAATAGGTGGTTGTGTCTTTAACGTTCCACTATTGGAACTAGTGGTTGGACATGGATGTATTATATGACTGGAACTTACACTTCTTAATATAACAGAGCCAACACATTTCATGCATATGTTGTATTATATTCTATGATATTTGGTTTACTCTAAATGATATATGTATTTTTTTTCTCACGCATGCATGTATGGACTATTCTGTATAAGTATGTATGAATCTTTCTGAAATATGCTGTTGGTTTAACCATCACTTTGGATTGCTTGCTAACTTTCTTTCCAGCTTGTGATGCATGTTCGCTCGTGTGTTACCTTGCAAGTTGGGTACTGTTATAGGTTTCCAAGGGGCTCACTCACCTCACCCTCAGTGTGTTAGAACCTCTCATGCACCTTCCTTGTCTTACTGCAGCTATCACACCCTTGCTACCAACAGAGTTATCTTAATTGACTCTGTGTGAAATCATGGTCAAGGCATTACCGTATGACCCACTGATGGGACTCCTACACTAAACGGTCTGGGGTCTAATTGGGACTTCTTACCGGGGAGATACCCTGACATGTTGGCAGGTCCAGCACCATTAACAGAATCAAGTGGTAGAACACCTGCATCATTTCACTTGGGGAGGATAGCCCAACTTACCAGTGGTAAGGATCACAAATACCCAAGTCTTCTCACCCATTGGCCAGATGGGGAGGACAATCCCAATAATCCCATCTTATGGGTGGGATACCAACTGGGATATACTCTGTCAATGGTAGAGGAATATATCCCAACTTTTCAAAAATGAGAAGGATCACATACACACTACATCGGGAATAGGTGAGATATCCCAACTTGCGATAAGTGGAAATGATTGCACATCCCATTATCTGGAGATCCATCAACACTAAGAGCTCTAATGGCTTAATTCCTCACCTTGTGAGCTCAAACAACATAGCTAACTTTCCTCGATCAGCCAAGGCCCTTACCTAGGAGGTTCACATCCATCAGTCCAGGTTTCTCTCTAAAGACCAAGAATTTCCCTTTTGGTAAAGCCTTGGTAAGAATATCTACTATCTACTCGTCTATAGAAATGTGATGAAGTCTCACTACTCGTCTTTGCACCATGTCTCAAATATAGTGATACATAATCTCAATATGCTTGTACTTGTTGTGGAATATGTGATTCTCTACCTATTAGATCTAACTCTCATTGTCGCAATATATAACTTTCATATCTAGTACCTTCTCAAACAACTCTCTAAAGAGATTCCTCAACCATAAAACCTCAAAATTTTCCATGTTGGTAGCAATATACTCAACCTTGGCAGTACTAAGGGAAATGAACTTTTGACTCCTTCTCATCCAAGATATCATGGAAAATCTAAGGCTAAAACAACATCTTGAAGTGCTCTTCTCATCAATAACATTTTTGTCCCAATCCACATCAGATTATCCATGTAATCTCACATCTACAACAATGTACCTTAGGCCAAGATTATTTATCCCATGCAAATATCTCAGCACACACTTAGAAGCAACCCAATGTGCATGTAGAGGCTCAATCATGAATTGACTCAAAGTATTAATTGCAAAACATATGTCTAGATGGGTGTCACAGGGAACATCAATGCCCCAATTAATTATCGATACTCAAAAGGATTTTCCAAGCTAGGTCCTAGAACACTTATGCATAGCTTCTTAAATTTCATCTCCATTGATGTGGCCATAGAATTACATTCTACCATTCCAAATCTTGCCAACACCTTCACAACATATTTTTCTGGAGAAATCAAAATCTCACCAGTTCTTTGCCACACCTCTAAGCCCAGGAAATAGTGCATCAACCCAAGGTCTTTCATCTCAAATTTAGAGGCCAACTCCCTCTTGTACTCGAGCATCATAGGCTCACTACCTATCAAGAATAGATCATCAACATATAAAAAAAAAACGTCAAAGGAATTCCTTGGACTACTTTGAGGTAGAGGTTCCAGTCAGCATTTCTTCTTGTAAATCCAAGATTCACTAGGTAGCTATAAATAGGGGCATACCATGCCCTAGGGACCTGCTTCAATCCATAGAATGCCTTCTTTGTTGAAAATACTAGGGGGTGGATAAGTATTATTTTCAATTGTTATTATTTACCAATTATATCACTTATAATTAGAACACAAAGAATGAACAATAATAATAAATGCTTTTATTAATCAATGATGAGGACTCCAATCCTATTTACAATGAATTCAATACAATAATGTGTAGGGATCCAACCCTATATGAATACTTCAATCTTCAATCTCCTGGGCTCCAACCTCTATCTTGCCAAGCTTTGACTTGGTCTTTTCAAGGCTCCAACCTTGTCAATTTTCTAGGCTCCAACCCTGTCTCTGGTACAAGCTTCAACCTAACCTTTTGAGTACTTCGATCATCTAGGGCTCCAACCCTCTCTTTGGTGTAGGCTCCAACCTGATATATTCAGGACTCTTATCCTCTAGGGCTCCAACCCTCTCATCGGTGAAGGCTCCAACCTGATATAATGAGGACTCCTATCCTCTCTTCGGTGTAGGCTCCAACCTGATATAATGAGGACTCTTATCCTCTATCTTCCAAGGCACTAACCTTGTCAATATGAGGCTCCAACCTCCTGCTTCAATTTGTCAAGATAGGTTTAGTAATAGTTCACAGCTCCCAATTTCTTCTTCAACAAGCCCTACTAATCTTCAACAATGCCTTCACTTAATCTCTACATCTATTCATCTATGATAAACTTGTCTTCGCATGAAGGAGTTTGCAAAGTTACCTCATGATGATTTCAACAATGCATCATGATCTCCAATGATGTCTCCAAGATCTGCTAAATATTTTCAACGATATATCTTCAATTTGTTGTGCTAAGACTTAATGTTTGCACCAAATAAATCTTTGTTTTGAGACTATGTTCACAATGTCACGGTTACTGCTTCAGAGGTTTTTGATATATTACTTCCAAGAAAAAACTCACAAACACTTCAATGCTAGTGTCATATTCTGCTTTCTTTAAACAATGACAGATCAAACCTTACTTCTCTAGTTCGAGGTCATACAGATCCGAGGTCATATCAATCCAAGAATTAACCTTTCCACAAATCCAAGACAACGGTACAAAACTGAAATGAGCTGCTAAGTGAACCTTCACTGAATTGTTCTTCATGTTGCAATATGTACTTTATAAAGATTAATTTATCATAGGTCTGATTCTTTCAAATATTAATCCAATCAAAGAATTTATTTTCCTTCTTGACCTTCAGCTTCCTTTCCTATATTCCTCCAAGTTCACGAGTTATGAATTGTCTTTGCTTCTGTGTAATGGATTCTTGAGATCAATCCTTGAGGTGAAGCATTTGACTTGTATTTATTTGAGTTTCACTGATAACCAAAAATATATTTTCATTAGGGAAGAGGCCGACTTGTACAGGAGGTGGTACATTAAAAAATATATCGGAGGGGAATTTTGTTAATATTAAACCAAATATAACATAGAATTTTTATTTACAGAAACCACATAGTAACATAGGAAAGTCTAAACCCATATTACAATGGATGCTTGGAAGTCCCACATGCCACGTTATTGCATTAATCTCACGATCACAACCTCATGAATATTGGAGGTTTTCAAGATGTACACATCCTCTATCCTCCTATATCGTCGATATAACACAAATGTCCCTACTTCCGACATAGCAGATGCAATATTCAACAAACTTGTTTTGATACTCCTAATCAGGTCTGCATCGTGCTCTGACCATTGATGGATGTGATATTATATTAAATTATTTTTGATAAATCAATTAAGTCCACAACTCTATCACAATCATAGATTTTAACATGTCATCCCTTTGAAACTTGCGATATGGTAGATGCGACATTATATTAAGTCATGTTATAATAGAGCGATCGGGTCCATAATACATATCACAATCGGAGGTTTCACTAGGACAAGGATTTGAAAACTTATGATATGGCGGATGTGATATTACATTGAAGCTGATACAATAAATTGATCAGGTCTGTATATCAAAAGTTTGGATATCAGAGGTCCCATTCAAATCAAAGATCAAAGATCGAGATTTTTGAGATTTAACACATAATAAAGTGTTGATATGATTTCCCAAAGTTCCTTCGTTATAGATGTTCTTTTCTTTGTCTCTTCCTCTTGGGCATATGTGGTCTTCTTGCGTATTTGCTTCTTGGCTTGGCTCTTCTGTGGCTTCTCACTCCTGTGACTTCTGATGGCTACTCTTTGATTCCCATTGGATTCTGATAGATTTCCAATGGCTTCTGATGTATTCCCCAATGGCTTTCGATAGCTTCTGATGTCTTTCCTCCTTGGGTCTACTCCTTTGGTCCATTGCTTATATTTTGTCTGTATATATATATTTAATCCTTATGGTTCTCCATCTCACCATATCATCATATATCATCTTGATATGGCATCTTCATAAGAACTTTCATCACTATGAGCATTATGATCAAGGGGCATCTTTATAAGCATTATGATCAATGGGAAATATCATGTATCACAATAATTTTCCATCACAAATAATGTCATATTGACATCAATGACAACCTTGACTAATAGTCTCCCCCTTTGTCATTGATGGCAATATTCTTTCCCTTCAAACATTCTCTCCCCATTTGACATCAATGGAAAATGGGATGCCCAAGTACTCCCCCTATCACACTACTTCTTGTCATGTTGCTTCTTCTGTTGTTTCTTAGACAGTTTCTTGTACAACTCCCCTAAACCTGTGCTCCCTTTTATGTCATCATCATGCTGCTTAGTCACCTCTGTCATTTTGTTTTATAGTTCTTCAATGTTGTTGTACTAATCTAGGTTTGTTTTACTTCACCCCTCAAGTATTATACCCTTTGTTTGTATATTTTTCTTTGCAGAGACTCAAATACCAGTTCGAATATTATGTAGTTTTTTGTATGTCCTTTTGTTTCAATTGAAGTCTTCTTACATAAATGTCACTTCCAGATTTCAACTTTGTTTAGTAGTTTCATTTTTTCTGTCTTTACCAAGCATTTATTGCCTTCTGCTATCAGTCTGATCTTAGAAACCTAATTTTTTCAACGTTAGTGACTGTCTACAATTTAATCATAGATGATCAATCAGCTCCCCCTGCTTGCATAAACTCCTCTAGCTCTTATGTTTGCTTCAGACAAGAAATATTGATGAAAGTGATTAATGGATGATTTTCTTGAATGGAGTTACTTCATGGAGATGATCTATTGGGAGATATTCCTCATGGTACAATTGTCCATACGTGATTCATCAAGTGTCTCATATGGTTCTTCATAGCTGGAACAGTTCATAAACAGAAGCTCCCCCTAACAGTATGGATGGTATCCTCTTGGACGAATCACATTATCAAAATTTGTCAAAGATGTATTCATCAGATTAATAACATATGTTGTTGGCTTGAGTGTTTGAGAGGATTTCCAATCCAATATACTTCCTTCTTCAGAATTGTGTGACTTTCTTTTCTGGCTAAGTATATGTGCTTTGAGCTTGTTTAGGAACCCAAGATAAGTTACAATTGTAAGTCATATGTCCAATGTTATGACATTTGAAGCACTCATTCTTAAACATTAACAAGAGAGCATAGTTTCCTTTTGTAAATCTTGTTCTTGAGAACTGATAGGAATCTTCATATGCTTTGAAGTGCTCAGCCATGTGTCCAAAATTTGAGCAGGAATAACAATAACCATAAAACAAATTTTGGTACCTACGGAATGATGATTGCCCTAATTCACTTCTGGGAGTATTATGCTTCGGAATTCTTTGATGATATCCATATGCTAGGTCCCTATACTACTAGTTTTACCCCTTATTGTTATTAGTGCAACCCCTTATCATATTGTTGTGCCGATAGAAGCCCACTATTGTTATTATTGTTCCCTTACATTATTATTGTTATGTCGGCTTTGATTATATTATGACCCCTTAGACTCCTATATATAGAAAGGATGTCTTGTCATTTGTATCATCCAAGAATTGTTCATTTGTGTAATGTAAAGGAGGTTTCCCCCTCGAAGAGGCTTGTTTCTAAGGTGTTGATCTATATTTTCTATCTTTTTGTGAGCTGGTTTCATAACATTTGGTATCAGAGCTTTGGATTCTAGGGTTTCGCTTCTCCAAACAGGTCATCGTGGAATTTTCATTGTAACCTTTTTTCTGCGATGTTTTAGATGCTACAAACAAAACCCATTTGAGAATAAATCTCACTGAACCTTGGGTCCAAATTTTAGATCTTATTGCACTATATTTTCAGAGATATGATCTGAGGACGTTAGGCTTTTTGAAAATGCCAAAATTCCATCTCAAACCAGCCATTGTGGAATTTTCGCAATACTTATTTTTCTGCGAAGGTTCAGATGCTAAAATTAAAACCCATTTGAGCCGTAATTTTGGTGAAGCTCGGGCCCGAATTTCAGATCTCGTTTCACTATATTTTCAGAGATACAGTTCAATACATTTAGGGTTTCTGCAGACTCCTGAATTACATCCTAAATAGGTGACTTTGGGAAAATCGTCATAACTTTCTCTTTGAGCATCAGCTTGAAATTTTGTAAGTTACAAAAAGAGGACAGACTGTAGTTTTCTGTGTATTGGTTTTAGGTGCTAAGGTTGAAACACTAAAACATGGCACTTCGTACAAGTGCACTCTACTAAACCAATCTATAATCAGGTCATCATGGGAGATTTGACATAACTCTTCCTTTCAGAATCCAATATTGATCAGACTTGCGGGGTTAGAAAGAGCACTCATAGGGCTACTGCAAGACACAATTTCAGGACTTGGAGATCTAAAACTACAGATTTACAGTCGTTTCAAGATCAAGCTCCTAAAATCAAGAAAAGGTGATATGAGGAATTTTGATGGCAAGGATCTGTTAAATTGGATACTACAAATGGAGAAATATTTTGATCTACATGAGGTGAAACTGTTACAAAAGGTACGTATTGCATCTTCATATTTAGAACCAAATCAATTTTTATGGTATAAAGGTATTTGTTCTCATAAACCACTTGTTACGTGGTCAATTTTCACAGAGGAAATGATAGCACATTATGAGAATACAAAGAGCAGCAACTTCTTTAGCCAATTGATAAATCTCAAACAAAATCGTTCAATGGCAGAGCACATTGAGGACTTTAAAAAATTGAATATAGGGGAAAATGATATTCCAAAGAAGCAGAGGATTGATGTCTCCATAGGAACTTTAAAGGATAACATTCAACATAAGGTTCATCTTTGGGAACCTGATTCATTGGAGAAGACATTCAAGTTGGCAAGAAAAGTGGAAAGAAAAATTATGGAAACAAGGAAGTCTACCCCTCACAATTATAAATATGGAAGTGTTGTTTCTCCTAGCCTTCCACAACCTACAAGGTTGACGCCACAACTATTGGAATCAAAAAGAGAAAAAGAGCTTTGTTACAATTGTGATAACAAATACATTAAAGGTCATAAGTGTGTTGAGAAGAAATTATTTTACATAGATTGTGAAGAGGAGGAAGAAAAGGATCAAGAAACATCAAAAGAAGAGGATATACACTAGGAACCAACCTCATAGAAAGAAGAAATGAATCTGACCATATCTTGTAAAGCATTGGAAAGAATTACCACTCCTCAAACTCTCAAGATAGAAAGACATATCAAGAAGAAAAAGGTTCAAGAAGTGAAAGATCACATCAAGAAAGAAGAAATGAATCCGACCATATCTTGTAATGCATTGTCCAGAATTACCACTCCTCAAACTATCAAGATAGAAGGACATATCAAGAAGAAAAAGGTGACAGTGTTGATTGATTCGGGCAGTACCCATAATTTTATTGATTGTAAGATAGCCAAGGAATTGAATTGCTTCCTATATCTAGCACCAGAGTGTCAAGTGATGGTTGCAAGTGGAGGAACCATAAATTTCTCTAGAAATTGCCATAATATCAAGCTATCCATGGGATAATATGTATTAAATAGCCCAATTCTTTCCATTCCAATGTGTGGTGCTGATGTTGTACTAGGTGTCCAATGGCTACAATCCTTGGGTACAATAGCTTTTAATTTTCAAGAAATTCTCATGAAATTTTCTTCAGAAGGAAAGGAATTTGAATTAAGGGGTATCACATGGAAATCAAGAAAGATAATCAGCTCTAACGGACTGACAAAGCTTCTAAAGAAAGAAAAACGAGGCATAATTGCACAATTATGTTCGCTAGAGGTTCCCACATTGAAATCATATATTTCTCCATGTCTCCAAAAAGTCTTGGACAATCATTCCAAGGTATTGGAGACTCCCAAAGTCCTCCCACCTATTCGTGATCATGATCATTCTATTCATTTGATTCCAGGAAGTGCTCCTCCAAACATTAGGCCTTACAAATATCCCTATGATCAAAAGAGTGAAATTGAATGTATGGTTGCAGAAATGCTAGAGGCTGGTATAATTCAACCTAGTCAAAGTTCTTTCTCTGCTCCAGTAGTATTGATGCACAGGAAGGATGGGTCATGGCGCATGTGTCTATATTATAGAGAGCTTAACACACTCACTATTAAAGATAATTTCCCATTCCTATCATTGATGAAGTATTGGATGAATTGCATGGATTAATTTACTTCACCATGTTGGATCTTCGTTCAGGATATCATCAAATAAGAATGAAGACTGAAGCCATTCCTAAAACAACATTATTGAAGAAATACACATTTTCACGGACTCCAGAAGCAACGAAGGCCTTTGAACATCTTAAAGAGGCAATGTGCCAAGCACCGGTCTTAGCTACGCCAGACTTCACAAAAACCTTTATTGTGTAATATGATGCATCAGGAAATGGAATTGGTGATGTTTTAACACAAGAAGAAAGACATATTTCTTTTGAAAGTCATCCAATCAAAGGAAAGTATTTACACAAAGCTATTTATGAGAAGGAAAGGTTGGCAAGACTACATGCACTTAAGAAATGGCGACCTTACATAATGAGAAGATCACAGTTCAAACAATATTGCCAGAACTTGACGAGGAAGGAAAAATCATATTGGAACCTGGAGTATTCATAGAAACAAGAACCTGACAGCTACGAAATCAATCAATTTCAGAGTATCTCATCAAGTGGAAGAACTTACCCATTGAAGATTCCACATGGGAGGACAAGAATTTTATACACAAGCATCCATAACTACTCAAGCGTTGAGGACAACACTTTTTGAAGAAGAGGGGCATGTTAGATCCCTATACTACTAGTGTAACCCCTTATTGTTATTAGTTCAACCCCCTTATTATATTTTTGTTCCCATAGAAGCCCACTATTTTTATTATTGTGCCCTTACATTATTATTGTTATTTTGGCTCTAATTATATTATGACCCCTTAGACTCCTATATATATAAAGGAGGTCTTGTCATTTGTATCATCCAAGAATTTTTCATTTGTGTAATGTAAAGGAGGTTTCCCCCTCGAAGAGGCTTGTTTCTAAGGCGTTGATCTATCTTTTCTATCTTTTTGTGAGTTGGTTTCATAGCACCATATCCTTTTGTATCCTTGACACTTTCTGCACAATTTTGTCTTGTTGTACTTCTAAAATTATTTTGTCCTGGAAGCCTTTAATCAGATCTATAACCTCTTGTAGTCTTGACACTATATTCATATCTTCTTGGAGCAGGGTTTCTTCCAATTTCATCTTGACTCTTCTCTTTTCCTTTGCTGGAACTGAGGACATCAATATTTCTTCCAAATTTTTCCACATCTTTATTGTTTGAAGCACCAAGAGTTTCTTTACTTTTGTTTGAGGATTCACATGTATAACCAAAACCTATCTTATCAAATGGAGATCTCTGATGGCTGAGAAAGTCAGCCAAGGCTTGAGAAATTTTCAGGCTTTTTTTCAGCAATCCAACTTCTTTCCTTAGTGAAACAATTTTTTCTTCCAATTTTCCACAGTCATAATTTTTCTTAGCTAGTTGTTTCTCAATTTCTTCCTTGACTCATGTTTCTTCATTAGGTTCTACTTTAAGGGAGATGATATCTAATTTCATCTTGAATATTTCTTCATCCTCCTTTGCTAGATTGTTCTCCATTTCTTTCTTCATCCTTGTTGCTTCACATGTTTCGGCTTTGAGCAATTTTGATATTTGATTTCAGTTTGAATATCTCTTCATCTTTTTCTTCTAGTCAGAATATTATGGTGTTTCTTTCCTTTTCTGCATCATCAAATTTTCCTTCTATGAGAGCCAAAGCTTTCACCACCTTATTACATCCTTGTGCTTGTTTCTTTGTTTCTTCTAGTTGAGATCTAAGGGAGGAGACCTCTTCCTTGCATTGACCAGTTTGTACTTCAAGTTTATTTAAGATCTTGTGTCTTTGTTCAAGGTGGCTTGACAAATTTTCTTCCCTTTTCTTTACCTTGTCCAATTGATTTTTCATGGATATGACTTCTTCATGATGCTTCCTCTTGTTTTGATTAAATTCCTCCTTAAGCTTGGTGAGCTTCTCATCTCTTTCTCAAACTTGAATCTTGAATAAGTTTTCTTCCTTCCTTATCTTGTCAAGGTCATGGTCACCATCTTGTGATTGCTTCTTGAGCTCCTCATTCTCATTTTTCAAACTACTTATCTCTTCTAGGGAAGCTACAAGATTTGCCATGAGATCTATTTCAAAGCCATCTTTACACTCTTCATATTCTAGGTCTTCCTCGGCCTTGAAGTCTTCTCTCATGTTTTCAGCTTCCTTAATGGATTCTGGATTTCCTTCTTTCTTTCCATCATATTCTTGGCTAGTAGTCATGGTCAATGCTCATTTTAAGTGAAGATCATGAATTTTGTCCCACCTACCTTTTGTTGAAAAAAAATTTCCACTTTAGCCTTTATAGGATCAAGTAGCCCATTCAATATTGTTGTCATTACTTTCGTATTATATTCCTTGGATTCTTTTTCCATCATGCTATCAGTAATTATTGATTCCCATGCATCAACATCTTGAGACATTAAGAAATTCCTCATTCTCATTTTCCATATAGTGAAGTTTTCATTTAACAATGGAACTTTTCCAATTTGATTATCCTCAATTTTCATAGTTGAGGTAGAGACATTTGTAGAAGGATTGGAGGATTTCTTTCTAGGATTTGCCATTTGTGTTCTAAGGATCACTCTTCAAGTTATTAGGCTTTGAAAGAAGGTATTGGCTCTGATACTAATTGTTAGAAATATTGGGGGGGGGTGAATTAGTATTTCCTTTCAATTGTTATTATTTATGAGTTAGATCACTTCACTCAGTCAACAACATAGAAAAGAGGAAGAATTGTTCACAACTCATGAAAAACAGAAGGAAGAGACAAGAGCACCTTTGATAAAGTTTTCTCAGTGATATTTTGGCTCGAATTCTTGAATATTACAGTGACTGTTCTTTATTACAGTGCTCGAATTCTAGACAGCTCAGACTGTGCTCACACAACAACTCAAACATTGAATATACACGTAAGCAGTGGCTCGGACTCACCTTTTGAGGCTCAATCTCTTTATCTCCTACAACTCGGACTGTGGTATATCACAAGGGTTCAAAAGTTCTTAACTATGCCTTGGATAACAATGACTTCAGATAACTCAAATTGTTGTGAACTATAGCTCGGACTGTGCCTTCATCACAGTGCTCAGATTACATTCTTTGTTGTGCCTTCATTACATTGCTTGAATTGTTCTTGACTATAATCATTCGGATCCTTGAATAGTGAAGGTTAGGTCTATACACTTTGGATCAGATAACATCGGATGTTGAAGAAGAGATTTGGTATAGTGGACAGAGACACGAAGCTTCTGTGTGTAGACTTCTTATGGGATTAGCCTCAGAGAATTGAAGGGAATAGTCAACAAAGTCAAGGAAGGGTCAAGACCAGTTTTACACTATTCCAGATTCAGAGTTGAATTATGATTGCAGCATTAATACTCCTATACCTACATTGAAGATATAGGTACTGTGAAGACTAATGGTGGAGACCTATATTGGACAGGCAAGCACAACGTTTGAAGCTAAATGAACATGTACGATGAAGAATCTTATTGATGGAACACAAGTAAGTATATCACTCATTTTTTTTTTATCAACATACATTGAAATCAGTGAAGGTTTTTGGATCATCTATTAAGGATCCAGTGGAGAGTATTGAAGACACTTTTTAAAAGGATAACTTGAAGACATTATTCGAGACTTTGATTGAAGCCTTTATGGAGTGACCTTGAAGAATATCCCAGATTGAAGACATTTTGGTGAGAAGTCATGAAGTGACTTGGAGAAATTGTTTGGGTACAATGAAGAGCAATGATGACACCTTCTAAGAAGACAATGTTGTCATTGATGATGCAACGTGGAGGCTAAGTGAAGGCATAGCTGATGATTGACAAGGCTTGTTGAATAAGACATCAGGAGTCGTGAAGTATAACCAAACACATATTGGCCTCAAATACCCCCCACTATGAGCAATATGGCCTCAAAGAAAAATGTCTATCTCAATATTTGAATCAAGATAAAAATATCTCAATATAATTCTCTCTTTATCTCTAGCCTAACCCTCTAGGATATTCCAGTATAAATAGAACCAAAGAGACTCCTAGGAGGATGAATGTGGATGCTTAGGGTGATGAGAAGTTAAGAAGCTTCTCCAATAATGTACCCTAGCCTACTCAAATAGGTAAGATAAGGTGATGAGTTGAAGTGATCTCCTAGGAATCATAAGTGTCTATAATAATGTTCTTTGCCACACATACAAAGCTAAGAGAACTCGATTGTTACCGCACAGAAGATGGGTCTTCCATGTGGTTGGAGGGTTCTAGACATACTCATAGGCCTCCCTCTGTGTGGATAGAAAGTAAAACTATGATAAAGAGTGGTCAACGGCGCAAGGAAAATGGTCACCAATATAGTGTCTCAAAGGTAATAACCTTGGGGAGAAAAATAGGTTGATAACAGATTCCCCCTAATGCAGTGGGATGATATAGGTAAAATATTTTTGCTTTTTGTATTTTTGTATTTTTTTGTTGTTTTTTGTATGGGTACAAGGTTACTAATGTGCTATAAATGTGGTATGTAGATATTGCACCAACACACCCTAAGGGTTATTATCCATTAAGGAGAGTGGTGCCACCAGACCAAGCTTAAGAGGTACAGGCAGCAAATAGCGAACAGGACAAGAACGAGGAGTTGAAAAAGGTCACTCGCAGTGTCAAGAGTTTGACATTAGGGTTTCTACCTAGGTGCATCATAGAGATGCCTCAACACATGTAGGGGCATACAGTGGGAGTAACTTCAGCTCTTCATCGAGGTCTCCTTAGACACATTCGAAATCTTATAAAGAGACTTCCAAAACTCAAAGACTAAAGCCCAAAAATCCTCCTAAGCACCAAATTAGCCCCTCATTAAAGTCTTCTTCAAGGAAGCTTTCAAACTTCAACCCAAAATTTCGGTTTTGTAACTACTCCTCATAATTTCGTCCTCCTGCTATAGAAACGTCACAAAAGCCCTAACTTCGAACATGTGGAGAGAGAGAGAGAGATTAACCCAAGAAAATTTGATCCTTCCTTCCTTTCTTTGTCCTTCTAGCTCTTCTTTTCCTTCGCTATTGCAGATAGAAGTTTAGATGAGTTAGTATCTCAAATGAGGTCAAGCTCCTTTTTATGTATAGCCTCCTTGAGGGGTTGAATAGCCCTCCCTTTAGGTCTACATGTACTTGACTGGGGCCGACTTGGTCTTGGAGAAATAAATGGCTTTTTCTTGACAAAAAAAAAAAAAAATGTTATAGTGAGTCCAAATGGCACTATAATACATGACCTGATTTCTTTTTCATCTTAGAAAGACCTAGAAGCATGAAGAACTTGATTTTGACCTAGACTTGAGCATGAAACCCATGCTTTACATAAAATAATTATTTTTTTCTTTCTTTATACAAAGTATATAATGTCATTATTACAAGTAGGTCATTGTGAAGACCGAACCTAGTTACCATTTCCAACACTTGATGTGTATTTATATGTGATTTTGGAGACCCAATTTTGACTTTAGGTCGACTTGTACTTTTGTGTACTTGTGGGTTTTTCATTAAAAATAATATTTTTCCTTGACAACATTAAATTCTTCCAAGGGAAAAGAGGGACTTCTCCAGATGAGAAAGGTTGTCCAAAGGAGGGAATTTGTCCCTGAGCTGCCAAATTAACAAGTCCTTTATGAAGGCCAGGATATCAAGATAACTCTATAATTTTTTTGAGGGAGAACAAGTGCTTGTTTAAATACTAAGAGATCAAGGCTATCAATCTTTGAAAGTGTTTTTGGTTAATTAGAGAGTCACTAACTCATAAAAATCTTAGTACGGTTTCTAAAATAGTGGGAAGTGGCAACATCATGAGAGCAATATACTTCATCTTTTGGAAATAATCTCAATCTTGAGACATACAAAAGTAACATCAGTTCTGAAAACAAGGTTTGAGAAGTCAAAAACAAATTGAACAATGAATATTCAAACACAATGAACAATATTAATGTTTCAAAGACTAATATGTGTGAAGAAATATTTTTTGCAACACTTTGAAGGCAATACCATTGGAAGTTTTGTATCCATCTAAGCCAAAATACAAATAATCCAGCAGATTGGTCATGGATGAAAAGTTAACAAGGCTTGATACATTCCATAGAATTCATTCATTGCTGCAACAAATACAGTGTAGCTTCCAATAGTTCTAGAGGTGATGTAAATAATAATAGAGATAGATCCAGGAGGTAAATTAGCAATATAGATCACAGATGCTCACTTTGCGCAAAGGAAAAACAATCATCATCAAAGATGCTACAAACACATTGACTTGTTATCATATGCATCAAATTTGCAAAGCAGGACATCATACCATATGAAAATAAAATAGCACAGTAAATCATAACATCTTAATAAGAAAATGAATGGAGCTTCTAGCAACTACACACAAGATCTAGCAAGAAAATGACGACCCAAAGAGATACTAGACAAGATGCAAAGACTAAACAAACACCACTCCAACAAGAAAATGGTAGCCCAAAGAGAATTGAGCGATCAGAAGAATAATTATTTAGAATTTGAAGGAAATGAATATTGGTAGGGAAGGTACTGTAGAGAAGGGTAACTATCTTGAGAACAAAGGCATAATTATGGTTAGGCAGAATTGGCAAGAGACAGAGACACAAATGAATCAGTGCCATACATAGTATTGACAACCTGAATATAGTGGTTTATTATTACTATTGATTGTTACTGTGTTGTGTATAACAGTATTATACCTTTAATAATTATAAGGAGAAAATTTGTTGTCCTATACATTAATATATATTCATTCATACATAATATAGAAATGGTGAAAACATTAACAATGCATATGACAGTGTTATGACTACATTAATAGAGTATATATTATAGCATTATTCAACAATGTTACAACATTATATATATATATATATATATATCTATATATATATATATATATATATATATATATATATATATATATATATATATATATCTAGAGAGAGAGAGAGAGAGAGAGAGAGAGAGAGAGAGAGAGAGATTTGACAGTGTTACAGTGTTATTTGACAAAGTTATTACTATAGTGTGTTACATAGCAATTACATAGTGCCCTACATAACAATTATTGGTGATATTTTTTAAGTCAACGGGATATTGGTTATTATGGTGAATATGTTATGGTTATATGGTGTCTATGTGTATGTCATTATGTGCCATATTTCAGTGACAAAAACAAGCTATAATGAAATTCAAAGTCTAGTTAATGGATTCAATGGTTGGGTGGTAACATACATACATAATGATAAAAAAAATTATTAGATAGGCCCTTGTGAAGAATATTATACAAGTGATTAAATCAAATTAAAATGGTTCATAAAAATAAAAAAGTTTCATTTGTGTGTATGGTACTCAATACAAAGAAATTATATCTTATCATTATTTGTCTATACTATAATTCAGTAGCAATTATACCTTCACATACACCTTTTCAATCATGCATTATCTACTCTTCCAATGAAAGGCTTTGGTCATCTTTCACAGAGTTGGTAGGTACTTAGATCAAAAATTTCTTCTAGCAGGTTAACAATAGATTGGCTTACGCCATCTGGAATGGGTACCTTATTCTTCTCAACATCCAAACCATACGCACAAAGAAATCAAACATCGACCAATCTAATTTGTTTCATGGACAGAGTATCATGTGTTCTCTATATCACTAAGGGCACAATAAATATCCTCATCGCTACTAATGAAAGAGTGCAGCCTTCAATATATGTCATATATGTAGAGAAATATATCATTATATGATATATATTATTATTATGCAGAGATGTATTATTATTGTGATGTTATGAAACCAGCTCACAAAACAGAAGGAAAGATAGATCAACAAACTAAAAATTATCCTCTTTGAGGCGAAACCTCCTTTACATTACATAAATGAACAATTCTTGGATGATACAAATCATAAGAACCCCTTGGTATATATAGGAGTCTAAGGGGTCACAACATAATCAGAGCCTACATAAAAATTATAATGTAAGGGCACAACAATAATAATAGGGGGATACACTAACAATAATAATAAGGGGGATACAATAATATTATAGGGACCTAACATTCCCCTCTCCTTCAAAAAAGTGTTAACCTCAATGCTTGAGTAGTTTCATATGATTTTATATAAAATTATCATCCTCCCATGTGAAATCTTCAACAGGTAAGTTCTTCCACTTAATGAGGTACTCTAAAATTAATCGATTTCGCAGTTGTCGGGTCCTTATTTCTGTGACTGCTTTAGGCTCAAATATGATTTTTCCTTCTTCGTCAAGTTCTAGAAGCACTGTTTGAACTGGAAGATTGTCACCAATAGCCTTCTTTAAGCATGAAACATGGAAAACTAGGTGTACTCAGGAAGATGTAGGCAACTCCAATTTGTATGCCATAGTACCAATCTTTTGCTACACCTTGTAATGACCATAGTACTTGGGTGATAATTTTTTATTCTTATTAGCTTGCTTGAGGGACATTTGTTTGTATGGTTGCAGCTGTAAAAATACTCAGTCACCTACATCAAAAGATCTTTCATTGTGATGTTGATCTACCTGTTGTTTCATTCAATTCTACGTCAGAGTGAGGTTATCCTTTAAGAGTTGGAGAACTCTTTGTTGATGCTCGATGTGATCTTCCACAGCTTGAACCTTAAAATTTTATCTTAAATATAATGTGATGGACGGTGGACGATATCCATAAATTTCCATATATGGGGTCATTGTTTTGTAGTATGGAAGGAAGTGCTATACCACCATTTAGCTAAAGGTAACTGCTTGACCCATTGTATTTGTTTATCATATACAAAGAAAAGAGGATATCCTTCCAAACATTTCTTCACTCTATTAGCTTTCCCATCATATTGAAAATGATAAGATGAGCTATGAGCTAATTTAGTACCAAGACAAAAAAAAAAGTCGTCAAAAAATTTCTAGTGAAAATGGGATCTCTATCACTTACAATAATCTTTGGGTTTCCATGTACATTTTGAATTGTTTCCATAAATGCAATAGTAATTGTACTGGGTTTAAAAGGATGAGATAATGCACAAAAGTGTGCATACTTGGTAATTCTATCAATTACCACCATGATGAAACTCTTTCCTTGAGACTTGGGTAAACCTGTGTTAAATTCTATTGGGACCTCCTCCCAACGCTGAATTGGAATGGCTAAAGGTTGTAACGGACCTGGGGTCTTAATTGTCTCAACTTTATTTTTTTGGAAAACCAAACATTCTGCCACAAAATTCTAAATATCAAATTTAAGACCATCCCAAAAAAAATCCTTCTTGACTTTGTGGTAAGTTTTAAAAATTTTGAGTGCCCTCCTAAGGGGGAGGTGTGCAATTCCAAAAGAATCTTTTGTTTGAGTTAGGAATTCTTACAAATATATAAGCGATCTTTGTACCATAATGAATCATTTTCCCAGCTAAATGAGATATTTGGATCTTGTTGCAAATTTTGAATGAGTGTCCACACCTCTTCGTCATTCTTCGATTCATCCCTTGCTTTGATTATCCAATCAGGTTGGATAATAGAAATGGCATAAAGAAATGTTTCCACATCGTCATCCTTTCTTGAGACTGCATTTGCAACAACATTTTGCTTCCCTTTTTTGTAGATGATTTCAAAGTCATAACCCAACATCATTGTGACCCATTTTTATTACTCTTCTAAATATAATATTCATTCCAAAAAGTATTCAAGACTATCATGATTTGTTTTTACCTTGAAGTGTCTTCCCATTAAGTAAGGTCGTCATTTCTTTAGTGCGTGTAGTATTGCCAACATTTCCTTTTTGTAAATAGGTTTGTGTAAATACTTTCCTTTCATTTGACAAATTTCAAAAGAAATGGGTCTTCCTTATTGGATTAAAACAACACCAATTCCATTTCCTGAGGCATCACATTCCACAACAAAGTTTTTTGTGAAGTTTGGCATAGCTAAGACTAGTGCTTAGCACATTGACTCTTTAAGATGTTGAAAGGCCTTAGTTTCTTTTGGAGTCCAAGAAAATTCATCTTTCTTCAATAATGTTGTTAGAAATGCTTCTACTATTCCATAATTCTTAACAAACTTGTGATAATACCCTGTAAACCCAAGAAATCCTTGAAGATGCTTTATGATTGTAGGTATTTTCTGCTCCTTAATGGCTTTAATTTTGTTAGGGTCTACCTTAACACCCTTATGAGATAACATATGACCCAAACATTCCACCTCCTATACTCCAAAGAAACATTTGGAGGTTTTTTCATATAATTATTTCTCCTCCAATAATTTGAGCACCCTGTCAACATGTTGAACATGATCCTTCCAAGACTTGTTGTAGATTAGTATATCATCAAAAAATACTAACACGAATTTTCTAAGGAAGAGTTTGAAAATGGAATTCATCAAACCTTGAAATGTGGAAGGTGCATTAGTAAGGCCGAAAGATATGACCAAAAATTCATAATGGCCCTCATGATTTCTAAATGCTATTTTCAGAATGTCTTAGGTATTCATTCTAATTTGATAATATCCTGAATGAATATCAAGCTTGGTGAAGTAAATTGCTCAATGTAATTCATCGAACAATTCATCAATTAATGGAATGGGAAATTTATCTTTAATAGTGAGCTTGTTGAGATCCCTGTAATCCAAACACATACACCATGATCCATCCTTCCTATGCACTAATACTACTGGAGTAAAGAAATAACTTTGACTAGGTCGAATTATACGGCCTCTAGAATTTCTACAACCATATGTTCAGTTTCACCCTTTTGGGCATAAGGATATCTATAAGGCCTGATGTTTGGAGGAACACTTCCTAGAATAAACTGAATAGGATGATCATGATCATGAACAGATGGGAGGCCTTTGGGATTCTCAAATACCTTGGAATGATTGTCCAAGACTTTTTGGAGATATGGAGAAATAGATGATTTCGATGTTTGAACCTTTAGTGACCATAATTGTGCAATTACGCCCTATTTTTATTTCTTTAGAATATTTTTCATGCCATTAGAGTTGATTATATTTACTGGTTTCCCTATAATACCCCTTAATTCAACTTCCTTTCTTTCCAAAAACAAATCAGTAAAATTTATTGCAAATTAAAATTTATCGTCCCCAAAGATTGTAACCATTAGACTCCAAGTACAACATTAGCACCACCCATTGGAATGGAAAGAAATGGAATATTCAACACATATGCCCCCATGGTTATCTTGATATTATGGCACTTTCCAAACAAATTTATAGTTCCTCCATTTCCAACCTTCACTTGACACTCCGGTGTTGGATATAGGAAGCAATTCAATCCCTTTGTTATCTTACAATGAATAACATTATGGTTACTACCTGAAACAATCAACACTATTACCTTTTTCTTATTGACATATCATTCTATCTTGAGAGTTTGAGGAGTAGTAATTCCTACCAATGCATTACAAGATATGGTCAGATTCATTTCTTATTTCTTTAGGGTTGTTTCTTGGTGTATATCCTCTTATTTTGATGTTTCTTGTTCATTTTCTTCCTCCTCTTCACAATTTATGTAAAATAATTTCTTCTCAGTATACTTATGACCTTTAGTATATTTTCTATCACGACTGTAACAAAGCCCATTTTCTCTTTTTTCCTCCAATTGCTGTGGTGTCAACCTTGTAGGTTATGGAAGGCTAGAAGAAGCAACACTTCCATATTTATAGTTGTGAGTGGTAGACTTCCGTGTTGCCATAATTTTGCTTTCAACGTTTCTTGCTACCGTGAATGCATTCTCTAATGAATCAAATTCCCAAAGGTGAACATCAGGTTGGGTGTTTTCCTTTAAAGTCCCTATGAAGACATTAATCATATGCTCCTCCGGAATATCAGTTACCCTGATATTCAATTTTTGGAAGTCCTCAATGTGCTCTGTCATTGAGCCCTTTTGTTTGAGACTTATCAATTGGCTAAAGAAGGTATTTCTCTTTGTATCCTCACAATGTGTTATAATTTCCTCCGTAAAAATTGATTAAGTGACAAGTTTTTTACGAGAATAAATCCATTGATACCATAAAAACTGATTGCGTTCTAAATATAAATATGCAATGCATACCTTTTGTGTGTTTTGCACATCGCGGAGATCAAAATATTGCTCCATATGTAGTATCCATGTTACCAAATCATTGCCATCAAACTTCCTCATATCAATATTTGGAATGTGGAGGGTCTTAAACCCAACATTAAATTCTATAAAATCATCATTCATATTCCTTTTGTCCTCGTTATGGTTTTCATGGAATACCTTGTCACCACTGGGAAGTCTTTCTTGTAGCAACTTTGTCAAACCTTCCATGTCTGCTTTTAAACCATTCATGTCACCTTTTATTTCTACTTTTAAACCATTGATGCCAACCTTTATTTTTTATTTTAAACCATCCATGTCCCCTTTTAGTTCACCTTTGGTTGCTCTTTGTGAGAGTGAAAATTGTTGCACTTGGTCCCGTAATTTGGATATGTCATGTTGCAATTCTTCCTTTTCATGCATCATATTGGAGCTTTCTAAGGGCTTAATGGATGTAGAATTATTATTTTTAGGCATTTTAGAACAAAATATTGATATCTCTACTTCAATATGCCCTTGGAATCAATTCAAACTGAATTTTCAAACAAAAGTTATGCAATTTTTAAAAAATACACATTTTTTTCTTGCTTTTAGGAGATAAAACTTGAAATAGTTCTAACTCTACAATTTTGGTTCTTCAAGCTCTAAAATTGTTCCCTATAGTAGCCCTCTAAGTCTTCTTTCCAACCCCTCAAGTCATACCAAGATTGTATTCTTCTAGAAATAGTTATGCCTAATCTCCCACGATGACCTAATTATAGACTAGTTCAGTAGAGAGAAGTTGTACGAAATTCCACATGTCACTATTTCGATCTTAAGACCTAAAAATGATACATGAAAACTATCATCCATTCACTTTCAATAAATTTTTACAAGATTCAAATCTGATGCTCACCTATTTGAGATTAAATTCTAGAGCCTGCAAAAATCCTAACTTTTTCAGACCATATCTCAGAAACTATAGCAAACCAAAATCTGAAATTTTTACACGAAGGTCATCGAGATTTTGTTTCCACATGGTCGAAATTTCAACTTATTAAGCCTTGTAGAAGAAAATTTATAGCGAAAATTTGAATATGACTTGTTTGAAGCAGCGAAACCATAGAATCTAAAGCTCTGATACCAAATGTTATGCAAGTAGAACACAAAATAGAAGAAAAGATAGATCAATGACTTAAACATTATCCTCTATGATGGGGAAACCTCCTTTACATTACATAAATGAACAATTCTTGGATGATACAAATGATAAGACTCCCTTGCAATATATAGGAGTCTAAGGGGTCACAATATAATCAGAGCCTACATAACAATAACAATGTAAAAACATTAACAATAGTGGGCTTCTATGGGGCACAAAAATAACAATAGGGGACTACACTAACAATAAGAATAAGGGGGGACACACTAGTATTATAGGGACCTAACATGTGATATATCATTGATACAAATATTGGTGTTATATATTATTCCTTGGTGTTGCATTATATGTAAGGTTGTGTTGATATTATTGCCAATTATTACTACATTGATATTATTGCTGCAATTGGCATTGATATATAAGGTTGTCATACACGTTGATTATTTGCATTCTTAATACAATCATAAATCCTTTAATATATGGTTAATACAATGTGTGTGTTGATATATTATGGACAATCCAATGGTGTTATTAATACAGTGGGTTGATTATTTGATGGTGGATATTTGTTGGTGCTTTATCATAAGGCATGTGTTATCACTATTAGGTTCATTATATATGAATTGGAGTTATTTTCCCTAATTTTTTTATAACTCTATTGACAGCAAGCCTTGAAAAAGTTATCAAAGCATATGAAATGCAAAAATTATAATAGCCACAACATGAATTATTTTATGCCACTTATCTAGTATAGATTAAGATATATACCTACGATACTTCACACATATACACTTCTTTGTGGGGATTTGCATGATATAAATTGATATTTGAGAGGACTCACATGATATCAATTTATTCTCTACGATGGTTTGTATGATATAATCTAATCTTTGTGGTGGCTAACTTGACATAAATTTATTCTTGCAAGAATTTCATCAATAACCTCATCAATGTTTGGATGCTATTCACTTAGATAGATTTATCTAGGAAACAATATTCTATCTTCAATTCATGTGGAGATTGGAGCTCTTTCATTACTAGGGATGTTACACTTCCATTCAAATTAGCGTAAAGAGATTCCAAAGGAGAGACGCAAGCTTCGCCTTTCTATCTTGGACTTATCAAATAACTATATTATAGGGTTTACAACAGAGTTCATGAAATGACCACGTTGAGGAAGCTTCTATTGGTTGGGAATCCTCTACGGACCCTACACAAAGTGCAAGTTATTTATTGGAGAGTTGAAGGTCATTCATTGTAGATGGATATGAAGGAAACATGTGCAACGATGATCCAAAGATAAGTATCACTCTCTGCTTTTGAAAGTTTGACGATCCATGGTTGCCTTTAAATCTGTAAACAATAAGTCGGAGAAGATTTTCTACATCCAAATTTAAGGTTAGGCCTCCAAATAAACTGGTGACTGTATATGTGTGGAACATTATAGAAATATAAAACTAGAACATTGCAAAATTGTCAAAATTGTTACAGTAATGTGAAGATTTCACTCTCTGCAAACCTCAATGTTATTTTTGAACAGGTAGGCTCACATTATGGACATTAATAAACATATAAATTCCATTGGTACTCTCACTATAATAAATACATCCCAAGATTGAAGCTTTGGTGTTGTAATTTTCTTCCCTATTTTTCTATGAATGTTGTTGCATCATAAAATGTATACATTGAGGTATTCTTCATCACATTGTCACCATTTTAGGTGATATGTTTTGGGTCGTACTCAGTCATTTCTCAATTACATTCGTAGTAGACTACTAAAAGATGAAGAAGCCAAAGCCATAGTTGTATCATCAAGGAATGGGTTTTACGTTGATTTTTGTTGGAATAAGGAATTACTGAGGGGGGGGAGTGAATCAGTAATTAGTGTGATTTTTCAATTATTAACTCAATTACCAAGTTCCTTTCACTCTTGGAAGTTACTTATGTGAGCATTACCAAAAATATTTAAGCAGCAATTTAAACCATCACATGAATACATAATCCATATGTATAACAATATGCACATATTGACACAAATATTTTTATGTGGAAACCCAAAGGGAGAAAACCACCAATCTGTTTGTTTTATGATGTAATTTTAAGATCCTACTTAATTACATCAGTTTTTTTGTGAGCAACAACTCACAGGAGGCCCCCAACCCCCTTCAATATAGCAAGCCACAAATTTCCAAGAGGAACAAACCTCTTAAGAATGAAGGCCACCACCTACTCTCACAAACTAATCTACTTTCATGAAATTTTAAAACTGAAAACAAAGTCCTATACAAATGCTCAGAAATATAAACCTAATCAGTTTCTCCACACAACACTTTCCCTTTTGCTCTGCAGTTCTTCTTTGCATTTCACTCTTTACTACTCAACTAAATCTGGTCTCGGCCCTCAGCTACTCTATATAACTATTAACTCTTGGCACTAGTCACCATTCAACTCACGCACTTACATTCAACACCTCACTTACAATATTGGTCCATGCAAAAACTCTACATCCCTTTTTAGCACAACAAAAACCTTCGGTTTTGTTTCATTGCAACACAGTGAACGATGTGGTCTCTCTGACATCCACACTACTCAAGGGCTTGCACCATCATGGCTACCCATATTATGTAGGATATTTCTACCTGTTTAATCTCATAACTGCAATAAGGCTCTCCATTTTTTCGTTCAATCAAATTTCTTGGCCACTGCAACTTAATTAATCTCTGAGAATGGGCTTCATTCACTCAACCATTGTAGCTACATTAAATCATAGAATGGACACCTGATCATTTCTCCATGTTGGGAATTAATTCTTAGTTCATACTAAGTGTTGCAACAAGACTCTTCATCATTCTTAAGTTTCCACTAAGATCATAGTGTACTGAGTGCGTGGCTCTCGTGCTCTATAATTAGATCTTCCACGCTTAGCCATATTTCATTTCAATTCTTTATCGCATGCAAGGTAGATCAGAAGTGGCTTTTTTATGTTTGAGATAGGCTTCATTAATTCATTGTGTGCAATCATGGTCCTTACTTATACCTTGACCTACAACTCTCGGTACTTTCCATTGACTTTATTAGACAATTTTTCATTCAAACAGTTGTCAACTTGCTTAGTTCCTAGATAAGCCAGCTATGGAAAATAACTAATTTGGCATAACCACCAAATATGGATGGACTCATATCCAAAGTTTCCAACTCGTTCATATCCATAGGTTCTAATCCATTAGCTTGCAACTCCCCCTTTCTAATTGCTTTTGGCTAGAAGGCCATCAATCACAATAACATGCGTAAACCACCACAAAGCCAATACTTGGGCATGCATTCTGTCATTTGACGAAATTTTCAAATGTCGGTGAAATATTTCGTCACCCAGATTTTTTTACCTCGGCCGAACACTTTTTGTGCCCATTTATTTCCACCAGGGTGAGCCTGCAGGCTTACACATCCCATGGGGTCTTCCCGATGCATTTTCCACTGGCTCGTCATTTGACACAACCACGTCTGCCTGACGCCTAGTCATCCCACAAGTTCCTATGTGCACACCACTCAAACCTTCTAGGCACGGTATGATGGCATGTTGATGTCACTCATGCCATGTGGTGCCTCTGATGTGGTGACATGTTTCATCCACATTTGGCCCATTACGCCACCCAAAAATGATGAATATGCTTGCCATGTGTCCCTTTGTACCAATGTCATGCTAACATCACCTTAGTCAATCCAATGCTTCGACACGCTTGCTTTGAGGAGAGATAAAAGAGTGTCGGGCCTAGTGTTTCACAACGAATTCCTTTGTTAATTTTTCAAAGGGGTCTCAACCATTTCTTTAATACTTCCCATTCTCTATTATTGCACTGCTACCACGTTTCCTGGTGCTATCCTCTTGGTGGTTCTCTTTGTGCACTTAATAAATCCTCCAGGGTATTCTCACCGGGCCTGGTTCTCAAGTGGGACCTCCCAACTTTAAAGCCTCCACCAATAAAAAAAGGTATTGATTCATGCTCTACTATTTCATGGGCTTTCCACGCGAGCCTATTGCTTCCATCCTGATCCTTCCTCCTGCAACCCTTTGTAATTTCGTCGGGGTCACTACTGCAGGAATATGTGTTATGTGGGCTCTACTAGTGACCAATCAAAATGATCTTGTTGTTTTTTTGTCTTACCCCGTAAGCCTGATCCTCATTTAGTGGTTGCACTTTTCTACTCTGCCAAACTTGGATATGCTACAAAAGGCTCTACCACCTCCTTAGATTTACTAACTTTGACTTGGGGCACTTAAACTTTGACTAGAAATATCTCTTAATCCAGGATGTCATTTGCAAACTCCCACATATTATTGAAAATCTCTTTTCCAGCACTAACCAAATATGCCACTTACATGAGCTTTAAGTTGATCTCCTAAATTAGAAGCTCCCCAAATCGTAGGACTCCCAACCAACATAGTTATAATAATTTATAACTTCTTTACATATCCTTCTATTATGGTGGTTCTCTAACTATGACTGCAACAACCATGGGACTCCCCCTGAGACCAATGCTAGGTTGGTTGACATCAATGCCAACACACAAGATGCCACTATCCATTCAAGCAATGCAAACTTCCCAACAATCTCCCCCTTTGGCATTAATGGAAACAGACCAAACTCCCCCTTAAACTAAGATTAGGTTTTTCAATCTTTGTATGTCCCCTAGAATCAATAAACTTCTCCCCCTTTGACATCAATGGAAAAGGATGTACCCAAAATCTTCCTCTTGAAACTTTGCATCCTACTCTTCAGTTGATCTGACAAGTTAAGTAGCTATCAATGCTCATTATAATGGAGTCATTTGGTTGGAGGAGAGACAACTCCTATTTGTTGTCTAAGATATTCAAAGGGTTCTCATGTCAGTGGCTTAGTGAAAATATTTGCAAGTTGCTCACTAGTGGGAACGTACTCAAGCTGAACAACATTGGAAACAACATGTTCCCTTAGGAAATGGAACTTAATTGGAATATGCTTGGTCTTTGAATGCATGACAGGATTTTTAGAGATGTTGATAGCACTAGTATTGTCACACATGATTGGGATTGGATCAATCAACTCTACCTTGATGTCCTTTAAGGTATGCTTCATCCAAAGGATTTTTGAGTAGCAAGTGGTAGCTGCAATATACTCTGCTTCAGTTGTTGATAATGAGATGGTGTCTTGTTTCTTGTTGACCCATGATACTAGACAATCTCCCAAAAATAATGTTGCACCAAAGGTGCCCTTTCTATCATCAATAATGTCTGCTCAATCAACATTGGTATAATATTTTAACTTAAAATCCTTACTGTTGGCATACCATAGCCCATAGTCTATTGTTCCTTGTAAGTACTTGAAAATCCTTTTTACAGCATTAACATGGATTTCTTAGGGACAAGCTTGAAATATGGCCATCAACCCTACTACTTGCATGATATCTGGTTTGGACGCTGTGTGGTAAAGCAAGATTCTAATCATTGATCTGTAAGTTGTTTGGTTTACAAGAGACGTGTCATCTTCTCTACATAACTACAACCAATAACTATGGGAGTGCTAATTGGCTTGCATTCTTCTAATCCAAACTTCTTCAATGTTTCTCTCAAGTAATTGGATTGAGAGATGAATATACCATTCCTTGATTGAGAAATTTGCAGCCCCGAGAAGAAGGATAGTTCTCCTATCATGGACATCTCGAATTCTTTCTGCATACAGTCTACAAATTGATGTCCCAACTGCTCCAAGTCACTGCCAAAGATTATGTAATCTACATAAACCACCATAATCAATAAGTGATCATATTCAAACTATATATATCCAATCTGGCATACCAAGCTCTAGGAGCCTATTTGAGTCCATACAAGGCCCTTTTAAGTTTGCAAACAAAATATTCGTTTTCTAAGAGAATGAACCCTTTTGGCTACTTGATGTATACTTCTTCTTCCAAATCTCCATTGAGAAAATCCAACTTCACATCCATATGATATACCTTGATGGTTTTTTGATTGGAAAACACAAGAAACATTCTAATAGTTTACAATCTCGCTACTGGTGCAAAGGTTTCCTCAAAATCTATCCCATCTATTTGGGCATACCCTTTGCAGACTAATTGAGCCGTGTTCCTAATTACTTGACCTTGATCATTTATATTATTTTTGAAAAACCATTAGGTTCCTATGACGTTTTTCTCTTTGGGTCTTGGAACAAGCTCCCAAGTAACATTCTTCTCAATTTTATCTAATTCTTCATTCATTTCCTTCACCCAAGACTTATCCTCACTTGCTTGATTGATATTCTTAGGCTCAATTTGAGACAATGGAACAAGGTTTGTGCAACTCGAACTACCAAGGAATCTCCTCCTAGTTTTAACATCAAGCATTTGATCACTAATTATTTAACTCTTAGGATGCTTATTTCGTACATACCTTGAAGGAGTTTTGGGTCTTTGCATTGTATTCCTTTCTTAATATTTTGCCTATGTTTCTTCTTGGTCTAGGACTTTGGTGGCTGAATTTTTTTCTTCATTTGAGTTCATGTTTTTTTTTACAGCTCATATTGTGGAAGTATTTCATCCACTACAATGTTAATGCAGTTGTCTACACTTTTGTTCTCTTGTTGAAGCATTTATATCTTTTACTTTTGACTGAATATCCAAGGAATATACCTTCATTAGCTTGAGGATCAAACTCTCCAAGTTTTTTATCATTTCTTTTAATTAAGAATTTTCTCCCAAACACCTTGTAGTGTTTCATTGATGTAGGTCTCCCCTTCCATATCTCATATGGGGTCTTATCATTGTTAGTCCTGAGATGTGTTTTGTTCGCTAAATACATTGCTACTTGTGTTTCTTCTCCCCAAAAGGTGTGAGGTACATCTTCCTCATCCATCATAGCTTTGTCCATCTCTTGAATTGTTCGGCTCTTCCTCTCTACTACTCCATTTTGTTGTGGATTTTTCGCTACTGAGTACTTCCTCCTTATGCCATGCTCTTCAAAATACTCTTCAAACTGTTTTGATGTGAATTCTCCAACTCTTTCTGATCTTAGGAATTTGATCTTTAGATATTTCTCATTCTTGACCTGAGCTTTGAATATCTTGAAATTCTTCAGAGCTTTTGATTTCTATTTTAAGAGTGTTATCCACATGGCTCTAGTATAATGATCAATAAATAAAATGAAGTATATTTCTCCTCTTGGGCTCTTCATCCTGGTTGGGCCATAGATGTCAATGTGAACCAACTCCAGAGGCTTAAATGATGAGAACTCCTTTCCTTGAATTCAATCCTTGTCTTCTTACAAATTAGCAACACTTGTAGGTTGAGTCATCAAGCCTTGACAATATTGGTAGCCCTCTTATTGCTTCCATATTGTTGATTTTTACCAGACTGTTGAAATTCATATGACCAAGTATCATATGCCACAATCAAGTTTAATTTGTCTTACATAAGTAGCATCTTACTCTGGAGTCATCAAACACATATACATTATTGTGAGTCCTGACTGCCTTTCCCACTAGTTTTCCATTTTCTTCCTTTTGGATCTCACAGTATTTGAATCAAAAAGTCACATTATAGCCATTATCACACATCATACTCACAATATAAAAATTGAATTTGATACCTTCTACATACAACACATTTTGAGATTTAGTCTTTCAAAGGTAGGAATTTAATCTTATCCCAGTCATGTGCTTAGAACACCAACTATCTACATACCATCTATTTTCTTGTTCATGCATAGACAAAGTCAGTCTACACTCTGTGGTTCTTCCAATCGTGTGTTTCCAACTCTTCTTGTCTCATGGAAAGGATGGTTGTCAAGCATTATCGGATTTATAGGTAGACTCAAAATGAATTTTACACTCACTGGACTTATGCCCAAAATTGTTACATTTGAATCATTCCACATCATCCATCATGGGAGAGAAAGGATTTCTATTCCTAGGAGGAGAGTTTTGAGATCTAAAATTATGATACTTTTTGTGTCTGAAATTTTCATCTCTTTCAACTTTGACTCTTCTACAATTAATATTTTTATGTCCAAAGATATGGCATTTATAGCAATGAGCATAAAAAAAATTTGGGTACCTGAAATTGAAGAGATTACTTGATTGGGCCGGTTGCAGATACCTTTGTTGTCTTGTTGTTTGGTTCATTTCCCTTTGGTGTGAGTCCTTTGAGACATTAGAATTCTTGTTCCAATGTTGGGTGCCTCTCTTGCTTTATTTTTATTTATCTTCATTAATTCTTCCTTGAAGCACCTTCACATAGCTCTGAATTTATTTAAAACTATGAACCTAAAATTCATGTTTCTCATATAAAACTCCTGTGATCTAGAATATCAAAGGCTAGTATTTTTTTTTGGAGATATTTGACTGCACATAATCTTATCTAACTTTATTGTCACTTCTGCAAAAATTTTATCCATACCCTTCTCGATCTCTAATCTCTCAAGATATATTCTCAAAGTGACAATTACTACCTCCATACTCTTACAATTTTCTTCCCATTCATGAATCAAATCATTAAGAACTTCTTCCTTTCATTTTGCTTCTTCTAACTTTACTTTCAGGGACAAAATATATTCTTAACACATTTCTAAGATCATCTCTGATTTTTCCTTGATCAGCTCTTGCTTCAAGAGTCTATTCTAGCTTCTCACATGTTTTTTGGCTTTATTCTAATCAATGAGCTAAGTTGTCTTTGCTTCTAATGGCTTCTTCAAGTTTTTCTTTTTGATAAACTAATTCCTAATTTTCTGAGTTATACATACCTTCTTCAGCTTGTAGTGGTTGTTCTTTTAGTTGCTTGTTCTTTCTTCTGACCTTCTTTAACTCATCAAAAGAACTTATGACCTCCCCTTCAAGGTCCATTATTCCTTCTTCTTCCTCTTCATAATATGGAACATTTTGTTTCTTGGAATCAGCTTCAAGTGCCATAAGTAGACATTCATTTGACTCACCCTCTGAAGAAACCTCACTATCATATTCTGGTGTCAAGATATTCTCTTTGGAGTAGAGCCCCTTCTTCTTGAATAACTTATTATTTTGGTGTTTTTGAGCTTTCTATTTGGACTTTTGATCTTTGTCCTTTTCTTTGTAAGGAAAATTGGAAGAAAAATGTCCAACTCTTCCACAATCAAAGCATTTGAAGGGCATCTTCCCTTTATGCTTCCCTAAACCATGTTTCAATTTCCTGGTAATGTGAGTCATCATATTCATAGTTGGAACACTCTTGATGATATTTGTGCTCCTTAACCTTCTTGGACACCTTGAAAGTTGCATCCTTTGGTTAAATCTTCTCTTTTGCTACTCTCATATCATAAGTTGTGAGAGTACCAAGTAGCTAAGCCATTGTGAGACTTTTTAAATCAATCATTTCTTCAATGGTTGATATTTTGGCAATAAATCTCATAGGAAGATATCTTAAGAGCTTCTGAGAAATGACATCTTCTTTGATAGCTTCACCAAATCCTATAATCATATTGGTTTCTTCATTAACTCTAAGGAAATACTATGCTATGCTTTCCTCTTCACTCATTCTTAAGCTCTCATAGCTCATTCTGAAGTTTTGAAGTTTGGTTTACTTTACTTTCTCATCTCCTTCATGACTATGATTGAGCTTGACCCATACTTCCTTAGAAATCTTACAATGCATAACCTTTACAAGTTCATATTGACTAATGCCATTCTTTTCTTTAGTATTATTTCCATACACCTTCTTACAATCTGCATCTGTGGGAGGGACACCAAGGACAACATAATCTACCAACACAAAACTCCAAACATCTACCCCTAGCGACATGAGATAGACTTCCATTCTAACTTTCCAAAAGACATAGTTTGTCCCATCAAAGACGGTATCTTACTTGAGTAAGCATCTTGACTCTCTTGTCTAAACATGATTCCTTATAGATCTACCTTCCAGTGGTTAAATTATTCCTGAAGGAACTTGGCTCTGATACCAATTTTTGGAATA
Organism: Pinus tabuliformis; assembly: GCA_031772625.1. Taxonomy (NCBI): domain Eukaryota; kingdom Viridiplantae; phylum Streptophyta; class Pinopsida; order Pinales; family Pinaceae; genus Pinus; species Pinus tabuliformis. The sequence goes on from CM062818.1 coordinate 1,792,462,555, forward strand.
AGGAATTACTGAGAGGGGAGTGAATCAGTAATCAGTGGGATTTTTCAATTCTTAACTCAATTATCAAGTTCCTTTCACTCTTGGAATTTAATTATGTGAGCACTATCAAAACAATATTTAAGGAGAAATTTAAACCATCACATGAATACACAATCCATTAGTAGAGAGGTATGCACATATTGACACAGTTATTTTTACGTGGAAACCCAAAGGGATAAAACCACCAATCTATTTGTTTTATGATGTAATTTTAAGCTCCTACTTAATTACATCAGTTTGTTTGTGAGCACAAACTCATAGGAGGCCCCCAACCCCCTTCAAGATATGAAGCCACAACTTTCCAAGAAGCACCAACCTCTTATGAATGCAGGCCACCACCTACTCTCACCAACTATTCTACTTTTCATGCAATTTTCAAATTGAAAACAAAGGCCTATACAAATGATCTAAAATATAAACCTGATCTTCTACTCCACACAATGCTTCCCCTTCGGCTCCGTAATTCTTCTTTCCACTGCACTCTTTACTACTCAACCATCTTTGGTATCAGCCCTGATCTATTTTGTATAAATTTTAACTCTCGGTACCAGTCACCCTTCAGCTCACGCAGTCACATTTAGCACCTCACTCACAATACTACTCAACAAAACAACTCTACATCCCCATTTAGCACAAAAACAATATTGGGTTTTATTTCATTGCAACGCAGTGAACGATGTGGTATTTGTTAACATCCACACTTCCTAAGGGTGTGCACCATCATGGCTACCCATACTATGTAGGACAGATCTTCTTATTTAATCTCATAACTGCAATAAGGCTCTCAATTCTATCATTCCATCAAATTGCTTGGCCACTGCAACTTAATTAATCTCTAAGAATGGACTTCATTCACTCAACCACTGCAGCTGCATTAAATCACATAATGGACATTTGATCATTTATCCATGCTAGAAATTAATTCTTAGTTGAGAATGAGTGTTGCAGCAAGGCTCTCCATCCTTCTTAATTTCCCACTGAGATTAGAGTGTACTAAAAGTGAGGTTCTCGTGCTCCGTAATTAGAGCTTCTGCACTTAGCCATATTTCATTTAATTCTTTATCACGTGCAAGGTAGATCAAAGGTGGCTTGTTTATGTTCAAGATGGGCTTCATTAATTCATTATGTACAATCTTGGTCCTTACTACCTTGACCCAGAGCTCTCGGAACTTGCCATTGACTTTATTAGCAAAGCCTAGATTCAAACAGGTGTTGACTCGCTCAATGCCTACATAAGCAAGCAACGGGAAATAGCCAATTTGGCATAACCACCAATAATGGATGGACTCATCACCAAAGTTTCCAACTCGTTCATATCCACAGGTTTTAATCCCTTAGCCTGTATCTCCCCCTTTTTAACTGCATTTGGCTAGAAGTTGCTCAGTCATAATAACTTGTGAAAGCCACCACAAGACCAAGGATTAGGCATTCATTCTATCATTTGATATAATTATCAAATGCCAGTGAAATATTCCATCACCCAACTCTTTTACCTCTGCCAAACACTTTGTGCTCTTGTTTATTTCCACTAAGGTGAGACATGTGGTCTTACATATCCCATGGGGTCTTCCTAATGCATTTTCAATTAGCCCGTGCTCTAACATGGCCACGTCTTCTCGACGCCCAGTCAACCTGTTGGTTCCTCTATTGACACTACTCAAACCTTCCTGGCCCAAACCTATGTGATGATGTCATGTTGACATCACTCATGCCATGTGGTGTCTCAAGAGTGGTGACACATGTCATCCATATTTGGCCCATTTGGCCACCCAAAAATGATGAATCTACTTGACATGTGTCTCTTTGTACCGACATTATCATCACATCACCTTGGCCAATCTAATGTTTCCACGTGCATGCTTCGAGGGGAGAGAAAAGAGTATCGAGCCTAGCATTTTGCAACGAATTCCTTTGTTAATTTTTCAAAGGGGTCCTGATCATTTCTTTAATATTTCCCTCTCTCTATTGTTTCACTACTACCATGTTTCTTGACGCTATCCTCCCGGTGATTCTCTTTGTGTGCTCAATAAATCCTCTGAGGTATTCCTAAGGGGCTTAGCTATATCAAGTGGGACCTCCCAACTTTAAAGCCTCTGCAAATAAAAAAATTTCTTGATGCCTACTCCACTATTTTTTGGGTTTGTCCACATGAGCCGGCTCCTTCCATCCCATACCTTCCTCCTACAACCCTTTGTAATTTCATTGATATGCACCCATCGGGGTCACTGTTGTGTGGATATGTGTTATGTGGGTTCCACCAATGACCAACCACAATGCTCCCATTGTTTCTTTTTCTACCCCTATAAGCTCAGTCCTCATTTAGTGGTTTCACTTTTCTACTCTGCCAAACTTGGCTATGCTCCAAAAGGGTTTGTTATCTCCTTAGATCTACTAACTTTGACTTGGGGCACTTAAGCTTTGACTGGAAATAACTCCTGATCTAGGAGGCCATTTGCAGACTTCCACATACCATTAGAAATCTATTTCCAAACACTAACCAATTATGCCACTTCCACAAGCCTTTAAGCTGATCTCCTGATGTATAATATCCCCCAAATCCTCAAACTCCCAACCATCATAGTTATAAGACTTTATAGTTTATTTTCATATCCTACTACTATGATGGTTCTCTACCTAAGACTGCAACAACTCTAGGAATCCCCCTGAGACCAATGCTAGCTTGGTTGAAATCAATGCCAAAACAAAAGATGCCACTAGTCATTCAGGAAATGCCAACTACCCAATAATTTTCATGAAGGAATTGTCATGGAATCTTGTTACACAGTATTTTGTCACGTCTCCTAAAATTTCCTATGACATACCTTGAAATGCCCGAAACATGATCATTATACAGTATACTCATCCATGTATAAAATTCAGATCCCTCCTTTAACTTTGCTTGGAAAATCTTTGGAGCTTTCCCTGAAGAAATAGCTCTTAAAACCCTAAAATGAGGGTCATCGCCCTTATGAAGCTCAAAACCATGATGATTGCTTGTTGCACCATGTTAAGATAGTGATGGCATCGCTCTATTCTCTTTCATACCCATGATGGTATCAAAAAGGAAGTTTTCCCAAAGAGGATGAGAAGCTTCATGATCTAGAAGCTTCCAGAGTGGCGAGCTGGAGGTGGTTTCACATAGATGAGGTCGAATCCTCCTAATTTGAACTCTTGGTCTCATCCCTATGAGCTAACTCCTTGATATGTGTGCCTAATCCTATCTTTGGAGAAGTCCTAACTCTTTCTCCCAACCTTTAAATTCTTCCCCTCCCATTCCTAAATGGTGGATCTATGTCCATTTGCACCCCTGTGTTGATCTTATGCTTAGAGGCCATTCATTAGACTTGGAGAAGGAGTGTTTGGAGAGTTTCTTGGCTTGGACTTAGATTACCACTCAAGGAGAGCCTTTCAACATCAAGGCTATGGTTGTAAGATTCCCTTCATTCTTTAAATAATATACAACAGTTGGTTCATCTTCCCAAAATATATATGTTCATGTATGTATTAGCTTGGCATTCCTTGATCAACTAAGTAGGTTATCATTGGTTTTTCTATTGGTTTTGGTGTGCTTTGTTGTCTCTTGATTACTTTTGCAGGTACATAAGCACTGATATAAGCAGGGACAAGTCTGTGACACAAGCAGTTTGAGGAGCTCAACAAAGGAAATCGGAATAGCATTAGAGCAAGGTAGGTCATCTCTCTCATTCTACTTTTCAATTATAATCTAGGAAGATGTCTAGTTGATTGTCACTTCAATTTCTAGACCCACTCATTGGGCTAGAGGGATCATCTCTATCTGCAGAGAGGATTAACCTTGTCAACACATCTCAACATGCAATATCCTCAAAGGAATTATCGTTGAGTGGACTAGGCTTAGAAACCATAGAAGTCATTGCATGGGAATCAAATGAAGTGGTGAGCTTGGATATTTGCAAGAAAAAAATCAAAGAGTTTCCAAATGAGTGTGCTTCACTTGAGACATTGCTTCTGTCATATAATAATATTGAAGAGCGCCTAGTGGAGTGTTTGCATCTCTTTCAAATCTTCGATGTCTAAAGATTGAAAAAAGTCCAATTTACCTAGTCCTACATGGTGCCTTTGCAGCATTATCAAAGCTTCTTGTGTACATGGACAAAATATTCTAACGAGCACTAACCGTGCTTATTTTCTACAATTATCAACTTTTTAGGGTTAGTTCCAGCAATTGATGATGGTGGTTTCTAAGGCTAGGGAAAGTCATTATATTATCACTAATCATTAAATTCCAAGTGAAATAAGTATAAGTCATATTATGTGGGATCTTGAACCAATCGCAAGTGGAGGGAGTCTATTGAATGAGAGGTTCAGCATTGAGAAATCATGATAGGACTCGAGGAACATTTCTTCGCTCAATCGATCAATTTTTTTGAGATCCATGCAATTTTGAGGTACCTTGCTTATGCATACCCAAGGGATCTAGATCATTGGTATCTAGTTGAACTTTCAAAGAGAGCCTGGATGAAATTACCATTTATTGGTCATATTTTTCAATGCCCAATGGACTCATATTGCCTTGTTGTCATGCCTATGTTTGGATGAAATGGTTAACCAACTATTGTCACGCCCATGTTTAGATGAAATGGTTCATCAACTACGATTTAGAATATAGATATATTACTCTGATTGATTTTTGACCTTCATATCGTGTTTCTTAATGAAGGCTTATTGAGTTCTATTCATAATGGATGAATAAATAATCATTTTTTGGGTGATTTACATTATAAGCTACACAACGCATATTTATTTTCATATTCTATTTCAAAAAACGATTGTTGTTTTTTTTCCCTTTTGGCTAGAAACATCTTCAACTGAGATATAGACCTTGACAAATTTAAAATAATTATTCTATGTAATGAAGAGCAGAATATAGATCTATTATTCGCAACTATGAAGAGCATAATTATTCACAAGCTGCATTTGTTGGTACCAATTGTCATCTGGATGTTGACGGGAAATTGGAGAAATGAATAGATAATGCAAGCCTATGCAGCTAAAGTGAAAATTTGTTGCTCATGTGATCATACCCTAGACTGTGGATGTATATTTGAAGTCAATCCTAGAACATTTGTCTTGACTTCTGCTAGAAATTCTAAAGAAGCATTATCTCAAGGAGTATTTCTCTATGATATTTTAAAATTTCAAGCAACAAAATTTCATCTATTATGTCTGCAATAAGGAAAAATCCTATCAGTAGAACCACTATCATACTCCTTCAATAGCGAAAACATATGCAGTATGTGCTACTAGTTGTTCTTGGAATGGTGTTGCAGTGGGTGTTAATCTAATGTGATTCATAATATTGATTGACATTAAAAATTAACATCAAAAGAGAAATTCCTTGAATATAAGCTAAGCATGAAAGACAAACAAAATTCCTAGACCCTAATTCTCAATTATATGCTCGAGAAATTGAGAAGATTAGTTATAATGAAGACTATCAATGAAGAAAACCTAAATCATAATGTTCTCACTCAAGGAGGAACTCAATTGTTGATAGGATTTATACCCCCTTGCCATTAATGTCAAAGGGGGAGGTAAGAAGAGAAGAGGAGAAGTGTTTTTCTCAAGACAAAAGGGGAAGGAGCACAATTTTTCCATCAATGCCAAAGGTGAAGATTGTTGGAATTGATTTCATTGATGACAAAGGAACAATATGAGCAGCAAGGTATGTTGTGGTTTAGGATTAAAAACAAGATATATGCTTGATGTGTCATGTTTTTGAAGAATTCAAGGAGGTTTGAAAGGCATATTCTTGATGATGTTGATGTTTGTTATAGCTTGATGTATTATGGTTTTGTGAGATGCATTATGTAGTATAGATCAGTGTTGAAGAGGCACAAGGCAAGGCAATGAGAATGAGAATGCAATACAAAGATGTGATGCAAAGGGAGATGTAAAAGAAGTAGAAAGACATGTATTTAATATCATTGATGTATGCACAGTTGATGTTGTGATGATTGTGAGCAGCAAGGTAGAATAAAGAATGTTGCAAAGAGGTGCAAGGAAAGGTAATGTGATTCATTGAGCTATGCTTATAATTGATGCTATGTTGTGAAAGAGTTGTGATTATTTTTATTGAACTACTAGCATATGTTTATGTTTTTTTGAAGTGTTCATCATTATATTTTTTTATCATTGTTATGATTGATGGAAAGGCATGTCGATCTGATTACGCAGTTAATGTGTGCACAAATGAACAAGTATTGTTATGTTTTGGAGGTGAACAACTTGCTTCCATATGTTGTTATTGCATGATGAGTTTATTGCATGTTGATGATTTTTCTTATATTGTGATGGCAAAGGAGCAATAAGGAATGCCAGATATGGTTGATTTAATGGCTTGGTTGGTTATGATTTCCAAGCAGCTTGGTATGTTTGATATGCTTGTTGTGTTTGGGTGCAAGATATGCTAGATATGCTAAAATTGTTGACATCTGAACAAAGGACCAACAAAGTATCATGGCACAATTGGTGTATGCATAATTGTGTGAAGAGTCACATTGATTTATGCTTGTTTTGATGCATTGGTTATGGAATTGTAGTTGTATATATTGAGCTTGTTTATTATCGGATATTATTGTGATGCAAGGAAAAAGAAAAGGTATAAGGAAAATGCATGAAGAATGTTGTTATGCTTTTGATGTTTTGATGTTATAGTTGTTGATGTATTTCTAATGTATGTTGTAAAGAATATCATTGCTATGCTTGTTGATTTAATCATTACATAGGATGAAATTAATATTTGGTGAATCATTTATTTTATTTTAATATTCAAAATCTCAAAAGGTGTGAAACAAATGAGAAGATTGCAAAGAGACAAGTCTTTTCACTTCATATTCATGTTTTCAATACCAACAGCCATGAAAGTTTGCTTATAAAAATATGTGAGGTTGAAAGGTTTTATGGTTAGAGAGTTAGAGAATGTGAGATTTGATTGAAGTGTTATTCATTAGTTACCTGGCACATATATAGAGTTGATGTCAAGCAGATTTGAGGAGAAGAAGCAGAGATAGAAGTGGAGGTATACAAAGTTATAGATAAGGTAAAACAACATGTTGTTTCTTGTATGCATTATGGGAATGTAATCTCCTTTCAAGTTGTAGCTTGATAAATAATAGGTTGGAACTTGTTGAAGAGCCAACCTCCTATGGGTTGTAGCCTGCAGAAAACTTATGGGAGTTTGAGTTTCTTTGTGTTAATTTTGTAGTGTTTTATGCTTAACACAATCACTTATTCCAATTCTTCTTCAATTAGCAATAAATTTCCAATATAATTCAATATTCCAACAATAATAAGAAATTATAGATAGAACGGTAAATCAAATGAAAAATAGAAGACAGCCAAGAACAATAGAGACACAATATTTGGTCCAAGACTAGGGAAAAACCACACAAGGGGGAAAACCCTTTCCAAATTCTTCTTTTATTAGATTGTCATCAAATGTTCAGTAGAGAGATAAATTGTTCCATTACATCAACAATGAGTCAATGTAAAACATTTGACCAACCAATATCAACTAACCAATATCCAGTCAAAGATGAGCCCAAAAGTTAAATTTGGTCAACAAGTCAATTCAAAAAATTATGTCAAATTCAATAGCAGTGAAGGCTACCCTAACCAGTGAATAATCAATAGTCAAATTCCTCCAAAAGTTCAATCAAAGAAGTAGAAAATTCATCCTTCCAAGATCGGTCAAACCCAGTCAAAATAGTCAACAAATATCCCACATAATTTGGTCAAAGTCAAAGCATTGACCTCTGGAAACCCTAGCGCAGAATATAAAGTCAACACAAGTCAAAATGAGAAACAAAACACTGTCAAATCAATAGTTAACTCGACCTCCCAAACATTCCAAGAATTTAGTCAACCCAAGTCAAAGGCTAGTCAAACAAATCCAAAACAAAATTCAACGTTAGTCAATAGATTCTCCCTCTCTCTCCTTCGCATGTGCAGAATCGAACCTACAATTTCATAGATATATGAACCAATAGAAGAGAAGAATGTGATGTGTGATGATGCCTCCAAGTGATAAGACATGAGGTCTATTCATATGTGGTTGAGGGGATCGAATTTCCTTTCCCAGGTCGACTTGTACTTTTTTGCAGTTGTGGGTTTCACATCAAAATTGATATTTTTCATTGACCAAGTTAAATTCTTCCAAGGCCTAGTAGGGTCTTCTCTAGATGAGTAAGGCTTTCTAAAAGATGGAATTTCACCCTGAGCTTCCAAATTTCAACACTCCCTCTTGGCTAGGGATGAATTTCTAACTGCATCAAAAATCTAGTCTCAAATGTCTCGTTATCGACATTGTTGTATCATGTCATATCTCATCTTTGATCATCCTTGCTCATATCTACTCATATGCTCATCTTTTGAACACTCTCAAATCTACAGAAGAAGAATCATCATAAGGGAGATAAATTTGTCAACCTATATCCAACAATAGGTGAGATACCACTTACCATGTGAGGTAAGGATCACATAAATCCTATTGTTTGTTGATCTTCCCACCTTGACCCTCAAGATTCAAGTAATAGAACACTTGCATCCTCTTTAACTTAGGGGTGATACCCAACTTACCAGTGGTAAGGATCACACACACCCAAGTCTCCTCAACCATTAGCTAGATGGGGAGGGACAATCCCCAAAAGCCAATCTTTTAGGTAGGATGCCAAATAGGATATACTTTGCTAAACCTGATATAAGGAGATATCTTCCTTGTCATAGAAGATAAAGTTCATGCACACCCTATAGTGGCAATAGAGGATATACCTAACCTACCATAAAGGGTAAGGATCACACACACTTATTTTCCAGATATCCCTCTACCGTAGGAGCTCTATGCCTTAATTTCTCTCCTTGGGAGCCCAAAAGGGGGGGAAGAGCATAGCTTAGTGTCCTTGATCAGTGGGTACCCTTACCTGAGAGGGTCACATCTATCTATCCAAGCTACTCTCTGAAGACCAATAACTTTCCTTTCAATAAATCCTTGGTAAAAATATTTTTTATTTTCTTGTCGGTCGAAATGTGATGGAGTCTCATTGCTCCTCTCTGCACCATATCTTGGATGTAGTGGTATATAATCTCAATGTGCTTGGACTTTTCATGGAACACGATATTCTCTAACAATCAAATCCCACTCTTGTTGTCACAATATATCATTGTTGTATCCAAAACCTACCCAAATACCTCTCTATTGTAGGAGCTACAACCACCTTCCAAAAATTGTCCTATGCTTCATTTTGGAGCCTCCCTCCTAAATCACAACAACTTATCTCACACTTAACCAGGTACTTATCCTTTGATTGAGCTTTATTTTTTTCTTTATGGATTGTTTTTATTACATGATTTACTGTCTAACCCACAAGCCGATCTCTTCACTTAGCTTCATCCCATTCCAGGCTTGCCTTAGTGAACTATGCAATCCATGAGGGAAACTAGCCTTCAGCTCGAGAATTGCACAATCCAAACCAACAATGAGCCTTTAGCTCCAAAAATATGCAGAACCAACTGACAACCAGCCTTAAACTAGGAAATTGTGCAGAGCATGAGAAGCAGTCAAGGCCACTCAGCCCATAAATCCTGTAGAAGATTTTCCCTCAGCATTTGCGCTATGCATGATCCATTGAGTTTCCCATTCCTTTCCAGAACTGTGTAATCTCTCTGGGAAACACGTGGCAGATTTTTCCCCAGAAAAAAAAAAAAAAAAAAAAAAAAAAAAAAAAAAAAGAGAAAATCATCCCTAGAAAATAGGGATCTATTTTTACTCCAGAGGTGGCACTTGAGTGATTTTGGAAACTGCTGCCAAGTGTCACTTTTTCCCAGATTTTTGGCCTTCACATCATAAACCCTAAATCGACCAAATCTATTTAATGGATGCTTCCAGAGCTCATTTTTCACATTTGATCTTGGAGCTCTGGCATTCCTGAGGAGATCTAGGAACCTTCAGCACCATCATCGCAACATTTCTAGGTAATTCTTGCCATTATAGTCTTTCGCTGCTTTTTTTTGTCGCTTTTATATGTTTGGCTTGTGAGAGTGTTGTTTTACCCGTTTTATTGAACAACCATTGGCATTTTGATTTGTTTTATCTTGTAGAAGTGTTGTTTTAAGCTTTTCATTACCTTTCCCAAGTGTTTCATGCATTACCTAGTTTTTGCAATAACAGTCGTCATTGTGGCGACTCTTTCCACATGCTTTATTGTTCTTTAGTTTGATTGATTCCTACACTCATTTTATTTGCATGCATATTTTCTCACTCAGATATGCACCCACCATCATTTCCTCCTTCAGATATGCTCATTTCCATGCTCCCATTAGGAATATCTAGGCTTCCTTGGCCTGGATCTTGCCCTTCCCGCACATGCACTACGCATTTATGGATCTCAAGGCTCTAGCTTGGCTGCATAAATTATGCAGAGGCTACCAAGGCTTGGCTCCAACTGCACATTGTGTAGTTCTAGGAGCCATTCCTAAGCCTTGGCCACTAGGATTACACAATGTGCAGTCTCACATGGCCTAAGACTAACTGAATTACGTATTGCGCAATTCCATTCAGTAAGACCTCCCCACTGGTAGCTAGTACTGTGCAATTTGAAGAACCAGTTGGTAGTCAGTCACCTCTATGAGCCTTGATTGTGAAATTCCTCCTAGCAATTGCCCAATTTGTTGTTTGGTCTATTCTTGAAGTGCTTGTGGTTTCAAGCTAACATTTGCATGCCATGAGTGTCCTCTTTGTCTCTAGATACAGTAGTTATTGACAAACTCTCAAATAATTATAGGTAAGATGGCTTCCAAGAGAGCTACATCAAAGGATATTTTTTAGAGTAACACTGGGGAAGCAGTTGAGCAGGTGTAAGAGAAATTTCTAGTTTATGCAGACACTCAGTTGTTCAATGAGAAGGGCATGAAGTTAACATGGTAGGAAATCAAGGATATCTTTGCAGAGGACTTCAAGGATGATCTAGAGGATCTGCAGGTGTATGTCAATGTCCACCGATAAGGCTTACATAAGGTTACATGCTGGTACCCTACCTTCGCATGTGCGGACATCATCCACTAGATTATCTCACACATAGATCCAGAGACTATGACATTGAACAGTGCTAGTGGGACATAGCTTTCTACCTTTAGGATGGAGAAATATCATCATATGTATCACATACCTCATTCGGTGAACCGCATGGATACACTTTTCTATGCCACCCACCGTTGTGTGAACACCAGAGACATTATAAAGTGTTGGGTTAAAGAGTCATCAAATTTCAGAGAAACACCCAATCATGTTTACAAGACTAAGTCACTTAGAATGGCCTACCAACTATTGATCATCTTTGCATGTTGATTGTATGGTTAAGAGAGCACAGAGACCTTTCCGAAGAATTGGGTGGTTGTGTTGGACCAGTTGTTGAATGATGGAAGGCCATTCAACTGGTCAGATTTGTTGGCTCTTCAGTTGAAATTCGATGTGACTAATGCCCGGAATCTTCCCAAGGATGAGAAAGTGAGATTCTACATGTATGTGTATTTACTTGATGTAATTTTTGCCTAGCATCAGTTTCCTAGCATGGGTTGAACATGGACACCCAATGAGAATGTCGTCAACATTTAGTGCAAGTTTCTTTCCGAATGGAGCTACCGAGGAGTTATGGTGAGGCTAACTGACCATTCCATCATCTCGGTGTACAAGTTGAGCTTTGAGAAGGATCCACCTTACATGTCCAAAGAAGTGATGGAGGCAATACTTAGCATTATATATTGGTATGCCTCACCCAGTGGCAGCTTCATCAGGATGTTTGGTAGAGATAAGCCTCCGCATGTTCTACCAAGGTATTCCATGGACAAGTTGGTCATGCAAGATGTCTCATATCACATCTCCACAGGGTTATCAGTAGGGTTGCATAGGAGGAAGAATGCACCGTGCCCGCTCTTCCTCTATCAACTGGATTATAAGATACTAAGAGCTTGAAATATGTGGATGTCGAAGCTAAGGATATAGAAAATTTCGAGTTCGACAACAAAGAATTCAATTAATATGATCCCCACGGTATTTGCAAGAACCACTCGGTGAAGGTGTACTATCCATGGATCCACACGACATGTCATTAGGAAGAGGAGGACCCTTGGAGGTATTGTTACAACCACTGCAAGCTCAATGAATTGGTCAGTATAGCCACAAAATGGAAAGCTACTCTACAGGCAGCAACGTCGCGGGAAACAACAAAAACAATAGAAATAAGCAGAAAAATGGCACAAGACAAGAGTAAGAGGAATATTGTCGAGAATCCAGAGGCTGAGAAAAGCTACAAGTTCAAAGAATATCCTCTCATTGAGAAAGAAGATTTGGTAGCGGAGGAAAAGAGGAAACAACGCATAAAGAGAGCATAGAGTAGGGAGAAAGAAAATAAAAGGTTGGAGGAAGTAGAAAGGAAGTTGCAGGAAACAGATAAGAAGTTGAAGGAAGAATGAGAGCTAAGAAGGAGAGAGAGAGAAGAGAAGTAGAAACAGAACAAGAAGAAGGGAAAGGCGCGATGACAGAGAAAATTTCACCCATACAGCTTGAGGAGTCAGAACAACCAACAGATGAAGAAGAGGGTGAGCAAATGCAAGATCGGTGTCGAGCCGTAAAAAGGGTCTTTCTCACCTCTAGTTACCTCACATTAACTTGTCAATCCAGGAAAGATTTGTTATCTCAAAGAGTGTACTCAGTTTGAAGTGGTCATTTGTTAAAGTAATGCTAGTAGTATAGCTCAAGAAAATACAAGAGTAAACGGATGCTTGAAACAAGATCTACTTACAGCAAAATACTTTAAAACTAAATCATGCACTTGGAAAACTAAGCAATTTATCAGTCAAGGGTCTAGTAACAATAACTCATCCCTTTGGAAACTGATGTAACTAAAGGTAATCAAGGAATAGATCATCAATCTGGGGACTAGACAACAAATGCCAATGCCCACTACAGTTTCAGATCGTTCTACACACCAAAGCAACAATAACGCAGATAACAGGAAATGGAAAAACAACTAAGAAATGGAACAGCAACTAGAAAAACTAAGTCTGATGTACAGCAACACCTTAATCTACAAGAACAAGTGCAGCAATCGTATCCTACAGAAATCAAATGGAAATCTTTACTTAAAGGATAAATCGGACAGTAAATAGAAATGGAACGGCAACCAATTACCAATGAAATATAGAACAACGCTTAGAGCCAATTGTGAATACACAGTACCGAAATAAATAACACACACAGCACATAGAGATATTAAGAGAAACAGTAATTTGCGTCAGATACCACAAATATTGATCTCAGTTAGAAAGGATAACGATCGCAATTCATAATGGAATAGCAATGTCAATTGAACAGCAATCATAATGAAGTATAAAACATAGACGAATATAGTAATACCAACTTAAGAATATTACAGCTCGGTTACTCAGCAATTGAACAGCAATAGCATTCTGTAAAGGATAGTAATGTTACATTAATGACTTAAAGGAACAGCAATACATTATAAGGTCAGAATGAACAATATGACTTTCCTGTTGTAGAGAACGATATTGTAAATATAACAGAGTTGTGATATAAAATAAAAAAACACAGCAGGTTACCGATTAAAGCTGATAACAAAAACCACACACGAACTAAAGATAATGATACAGGAGCAAGTGTTCCACCAGGGTCGGGCCCTTAGCCTCCAGGGACACACTGCTTGAAATTATTCCAGGATCAAAGATGGAACAGCAACCAGATTTATATTAAAGCATTAAAACAGAGTTACAGTGGATCACTTCTCAACGAGAGTTGATGATCAAAGTTTCAAATACAGAGAAAAGTCACAATAAAATTAACAGTCTCCCCCCCCGGGTTAGAAGTGTTGCCCCTACTTATAACAGCTCAAGTGGAGATATCAAGGATGTGAAAATAGTTAAAGCAGCGATCCCTCATGATCAAAGGATCCTGAGGGATTCTCCAAGCTGTTAATCCTCAATTATCCAGTCGTTTTCTTGCGCCGAGTTGATATCTCCTCTTCCTTTCCTTAGCTGAGATGCTTTAATTTAGATCGTCTTGTTTTCATATGGTTCCCCGCCAAAGGGACAGCGGTTAGCTTGGCCCTGTCTTTTTCTTTGGAGCAGCAATCTTTGGTTTTTCCCTTTTCCTTCATAAGAAATGGCAATTATTAGCGTTTCCATGTTGCATATAAATCTTTATAGATTTGTCATGATTTCCCATTATCTACCTAGTTCATGATGCAAAGATGTTACAAGTTCTAAAGAAAAGAAGACAAAACAATCAATAAAAGCGTACCTTCTTCAGTACTCCACACACCCCCCTGCTTACCCTTTTTCATTCCCTCATGAAAACATTGTAGTTGACATGTAAGGCAGTGAGAGAGTAGGCTGGAGATTGGATCTCATGTGGTGGTCTACAACTATGATGCCTAACTAGGTGTTCAAAAAGATGGCTTGTCTGACCCTCAGGCATTTCATATAGGGCTTGGTATCCAGGTGCAGGGTGCCAAATAATCGGACTCTGAAACCTATATCCTAACCAAGATGGCCCTGCCCTCAAGATAATTTTTCCATAGAGGTTCAAATGATCAGCGGCTAACTTAACGTTCTCGTAATTAAATGGTTCCCTGAGTTGGATGTTCGGATTAGAGGTCTGATATCGAAATTTAGTAGCTGCAATGGCAAGGTCCTTAATGGTAAAGAAGTATCCTATCCTTTGCTGATTGATTTTTGTATGAATGGGTCCTAACACATCAATCACGCCCAGAGTCCTCATGAGGTTCTTGTGTTTATTCCATAACTGTAATGGATCAATCACGCCCGGAGTCCTCATGAGGCTCCTATGTTTATTCCATAACTGTAATGGATCTCTAGGCTCAGCTCTTACCCATAAGTCTAATCCATTTTCTTGTCTTTGGAAGGCATTATAGGCTTTAATCCATTTGATTTGATTAACTCCAAATGAAATAAATGCCTGCAGTTGGATATCCCCAACGAAAGGGTCGGGGTTCTGCTCTGTCTCTTGATCTAACACAAGGTTATGCAGATAGAATTCACACAGTAGTCTTTGAACCTTTACTCCATAGTGCTTACAACAATTTATAAAATCATCAATAGTATTAATTTGTATAGGGGCTCTTGCTTTGACGGCCTTAATTTTCAATTGCAAATATCATTCCATTAAAAACAAGGCATAATTCTTGGCAGGGGCTCTACATGCTAGGATGTCAGTGTACAAAGAGCATAAGGTATCCATCTGTCTGATAACTACATCTAATATATGAGTTACCTTTGTGACTTTTTCTTGTTCTTTTCACCATCCTTCAAAGGCCTGGCTTTCGGATAAATTGACATTCCTTAGCTGTTGTTGTAATTCTTCATACTTTTCTCGAGAAACCGTTTGTTCCGTGAGTTTTTCTACTGCTTGCTGAGCTTGCATCAAACCCTCTCGTAGGGTTACTGTCCTCAGATCGCTATCCCACATAGTAATGGCCAGTGGAAGATTTACTTGAATATTCCTATTGTGTCGCCTTGTGTTTATAGTCTGTATTCCTTCAGAGGATTGTGCCTCTGTCTGAACTTCCTTGTCACAGGTTGATATATCGTCCGTTTTCACTTCAATATGAGCAACAGTGAAATGTTGTTCCTTTTTCTTTCAAACGGCAGTCTACACTTTAACAAGAGTTTGAACAGTAGACTGTTCTTTGACAGTGGTTTGAACAGCAGACTGTTCTTCGACAGGGGTTTGAACAGCATACTGTTCTTCGACAGGGTTTTGAATAGTAGGCTCAACAGGGGTCTTTCGAACCTTTTTTTTGGGGGGTCTCACCAGAGTGGCTGCATGTCTTCAACCTGAAGTTCTTTTTGCTCTCTTTCTCATTCTCAAACCCTGATTTTCTGTCAAAGTCGAGCTATCACATTTAGTAACCTTTGTTGTTATTTTCGTAATCGTTTAATTTCTTCTATTTCCTTAGAAGGAACAGTTGTCTATTTACTCGAGCCTGGACTGTTATCTTAGCCAATTACATGGTTTTCCTTTTGGGGTGCTCCTTCACTGTTTTTTTCAAGTTGCTCAGGAGTAGAAACCCTAGCTGGCTCTATTATTTCCTAGGTAACTTCTTTGTCCACCCCTTCTTCTTCATGCAATTCTTCCGATGTAGTCTGGCTGGGAGCGGATTGTTCCCTTTCTATATCTTCATCATTTTCTTCACCTGTCATACTTTCATGAACAGAATGATTCTCCTCATTTTCTTCCTCGTCACGCAATTCTTCAGGTGCATTTTTGTCCTGAGCAGAATGCTCTTTTGGTTCTTCCTCAATCTGGAGGCCTAGCGGGCTGAGAGGCTGGCCATATTCGCCCATATTGGCCAGAATTTTGGCCAGTTCATCCTCTTGCAATGGATTTTGCAATGGACTCTCCTCGCATTGCTCTGTCTCTGCCTCCACCTGCTCAGGCTGCTCAGTCTCTTCCTCTGTTTCTCCTTCCTCATTTCCTCCCACTTCTTTCTCATTCTCTTCTCCTTCCAATTGTAGGGGTTGCTCGTCCCCTAAGTCGTCTATCTCCACAGGTTGGCTGGTACTCCCTTGGGGATTTTCCAACCTCCCTCTAATCCATGCCAATCTAACTGATTTTCTTCGTTTTGATGGTCTATTTGGTGTACTGGCAGTATGTTTTCATTTTGGGGCTGGCGGAGTCGGTGCCCCATCTATCATAGCAATTAGCTCTTCCCAACTGCTCTGTTGCTGAGAAAGACTGTGGCTAACTATCAGCCGTATCAGTCCATGGTGACTTACTACCGATTCTACATGTTGTGACTTTTTCATGCTTCGAGCAACATCATGAAGTAATGAATTTAAAAATGCAGGTAGGTTCACAGAGCATTTCTCTTTTAATACAGCTAAGAGTTTAAGGTGTCGTAGTCTTACCACGTCTTTCCTGCCTTCACAGGTGATGTAGCTCTAGATGATCCTCGCCAATTCTGCCCATGGCTCTCCTAATGCTACTGGTAGGACTCCCTTTCCTCTGACTGTCAGGTTCTGGCTTTCATCCTGGAAGATCTTCATGATCTTTTGTAGTCTCTCCTTCTTTAGAGTCCACACAGGTCCGGTGGCTGGCAGTCCCGAGACTTCTGCAATTATGTCATCGGTAACTGCTATGTGTTTTCCCCTTACTGTGGAGTGGTATTCTTGCAAGTTCTGTAAGAATTCTATTGCCACGGTCTCGTTGGATTCCTGTAAACGATTAAGATAGACTAACCATCCTGCCCTTGCCAGGATTTCCCGTGCAGTGTTGGAAACTGTCAATACCTGTGGTTCTCTTCGAATTGACCTTCCTCCCATGCTTTAGCTCACTATAAAAACGCAGAGACGGCAATGGAACAGCAGGCTATTCAAACTATTAGAAACACAGAAACACAGAGAAAATAGCAAATCCGCAAGGCTCATTCAAATCTTACTAATTGTTGCAGACTATGATACGGAAATATCTTAGGAACAGCAAGGAATGCAAATTGAAAAATGAGATACTGTTAAGCCTTGCTATGAGTAAGAGTTTGCTGAATAATAGCCTGACACGTATGTCAGCAAATTATGAAGTCAGCCCACCCTTGTTACAGGGAAAAGTGTCTATTTAGAACTGCTCTATCCCACTAAGGTGTGACAGCTACCTTAGAAACAAACAGAGAAAAACTACTTTTGTATTTCCTTTATGAATTATAAACAGAGAGGAATAGAAAGAACCAACCTGTGTCTTGCGCTAATCCTTTTATCCAATCCCTCTCTTCTTTGATAGTCTCCAGCTACCTGCTCCCTTGCATGCCCAGCTTCATAGAATACCTGTAAGATCACAGAAGAAGAGCACTATACAAAGACACGGATCTATATTCATAAATAACTTAGGATCAGATTTAAGTTAACCATACAAATGTGACAAGCATCAATGATACAAAAGCATAGAGGAAAACTCAAATAGTTTTTATTGATAAACAAGAAAAGATCCAGGAGGAGTTACAACCAATGGTTCCGACCCAGCATCAACCTCCCAGCAAAGAAGCCCCTCTTCACCTCAAACAAAGCATAAATCACCCAACAATTTGATGTTTGTCTCTAGAAACCAACAGCAATTCCTTACGATATGCAAAATTCCAGCCTCTGGATCTCTGGGATGAGGGGTCATATATAGATATGTGTAAGGAGGATGAGTCAGCTTGTGATTTGATTAGTGTCTTCTCTCTGTCATTTCTTGCTTCCACTTGGAGACTGAGGGTCTCTTACTCATCTTTGGTCGAATTCAGTGAGGCAAGTGTCACAGGAGAAGATTCTGGAAGCTTCCATTGCCTCTCCACCTCGCGAAATGACACTTCCATTTGTCATTTCTCGCCCATCGCACCATACAGAAGGGAGTTTTGAAATGCAACGCACCCTCACATTGTATTTAGGTGCAATGCAACACACTTAGCCAGTGGAGCAGCTGAAATGATCCTGTTTTGACCAATTCTGAGCAGTTTCTGGTGGAGAACTTCTGGGAGAAGCTGTAATCTGTTGACCTTGTTCCTTTAGGGGTTAGAACAACACTTTTAAGGACTTAGGAGCCCTTGGTTTATGGACATTTCATGCTTGGAGTTGTAAGGCACAAAAATGTCTATAACAACCCCCCCCCCCGCAATGTGATAGGCCATCCTCGGCCATCAAATGAAGGAGCGGCGGGCCGATCTGTTCTAGTACAGGGTCATAAAGGAACAGCGTATGCCAATATGCCATGTTTACAAATGAAGCAGGTTACCGAAATCGAGGTGTATAATAGGATCGCTTAATAAATAAGAAAATGTGGTTACATGATGCGAGGCTGAGAGGATAGGACAACTGACGTGCACAATGAGTGTAATGCGATCATTGTCTACTTTTCCCATCATGATTGGTTATGATGGATTTTCATGTGTTTAATGGTTCGGGGAAGTGATATGCAAAATCTTATTTGATAGATTACCAAGGTATAAGACAGAGAAGGGTATGAATGATTACTATTGGTGTATAAGAAATGTGACTTCAATACCATTAACAGAGCTCTGCTTCCGACAGGTGTCCATAACCTTGGCAGAGTTGTTTGTTTCACCCATGGAACCATGATCCTTTGTGTATGCCTAGGAAGTATTGTTCAGTGTCAAAATGGAGGTCATTATGTTGGCTTGGTAACCAGTTAAATCATAATTCCATTCACTAGGAAGGAGTGAAAGGTGGGCAGGCCGGCTTGTGATGAGACCTCCTATTGCAAGGACTCTTTATTTTTTCTTGATGTGCCTCTCGGACCATATCCATAGTGTGGTGGCCATAGTGGGAATGCCACTTCACTTTCTTCCTTATGATCATGGTAGGCTAGCTCTTGATGAGATCCCCTATCCTGCATTTGACAATTCAGAACATTCTTCTTTTTTCCTTTTTTTTTTATAAAATGCTTTCCTATTTATACACAAAGGGTGGTTCGGCCCTCCTTAAGAGTAGGAATGGTGGAAGAAGTCTTAACATCTCAATAGAAAAATGTAAACCCTTTGTTCTTATTCCTTAATAATAGATAAAAAAAAGATTATGGGAATTTAAAAAGAACCAGCATGATAAATATGACAAACCATTTCAGTATTAGTAGGGTAATGACAGAAAAAGTGATGAATAATTGTGTCCTTTCTTTGTTCCTCTTTATCAATTCACAGCAATTTCTTGTAAAAGTAGCGATTTTATATAATTTGTTGATTTCTGTATGCTCTAGCTTTGTATTCATTACATGAGTACATAGCTGTGCTCCAAAAGACCTGAAACAAGAGGAACATAAGGTATCTTGAAGCATAAGTAAAAGGAATACAAGAATGTTGTCGTTTGAAAAAGGAAGAGAAAAGGAATACAAGTGTTGTTCCTTTGAAAAAGGAACAGCAAAAACCGAAAGTGTCATTCCTTTGAAAAAAAGGAACAGCAAAAACCAAATCATGTTGTTCCTTTAGAAAAGGAACAGCAAAAAACCAAAAAGTGTCATTCCTTTGGAAAAGGAACAGCAGAAAAGCAAGTGCTAAAAGTGTCGTTCCTTTGGAAAAGGAACAGCAAAAACGCAAATGTCGTTCCTTTGGAAAAGGAACAACAAAAATCAAAAAGTGTAAAAACTCAAATGTCGTTCCTTTGGAAAAGGAACAACAAAAATCACAAGTGTTGTTCCTTTCAAAAAGAAACAGCAAAAAACTCAAATGTCGTTCCTTTGGAAAAGGAACAACAAAAATCAAAAGTGTTGTTCATTTGGAAAAGGAACAGCAGAAAAGTCAAATGTCGTTCCTTTGGAAAAGGAACAGAAAAAATCAAAAGTGTTGTTCCTTTGGAAAAGGAACAGCAGAACGCTCAAATGTCATTCCTTTGGAAAAGGAATAGCAAAATGAAAATGAAAAAGGAACGGCTGAAACAAAAGGTGTTGTTCTTTTAAAGGAACAACAACAACGACAAAGGTGTACACAAATGTTGTCCCTTCAGGAAAGGAACAGCAAAACAACAGCGCTGTTTCTTCTGAAAAGGAGCAGCAGAAAGAAATGCAAATACAAAAATATATATAGAACAAAGAAATTATGTACAAAGTATAAGAACAAGTGAATCACTTAATGAATCACAGGTGAGGAAGATTGCTCTTCCTCCTGTAGAATTTGCATATCAGATTCCTCGCGTAGTTGCTAGCAGAAGGATTCCCGAGTAAGTGGTTTGTGGTATAATCGAACTCGATGGCCATTTACTTTAAAGGTATGTCCAAATCCGTCAATAGTGGCTAGAGTTAGGGTGCCATTATCATGTACCTTTTGGATTTCATATGGCCCCAGCCAGCAAGTCTGAAGTTTCCTGGGAAAATCCTGAAACCTAGAATCGTATAAGAGCGCCCAGTCTCCTTCGCAGAAGACTTTGTTTTTAATGAGAGCGTCATGCCATTTAGCTCGCTGTTGTTGGATTAATGCAGTATGTTGAAGGGCAGAGAGCTTGATTTCATCTAGCTCATTGATCTGCTGTAATCTATTAATCTGTGCCTCGTTTAGATCTAGGCCTACTTCTTGTGCTATTCGCAGTGTTTGGATTTCGAATTCTATGGGGAAAATAGGTTTCTTTCCAAACACCAATTGGTATGGTGAATAGCCGATAGTGCTTCTCCATGTTGTTCTGTAGGCCCACAAGGGTTCTAGTAGTCTTGCAGCCCAATCGCGTCTATGTGACGCAATGGTTTTTGTCAAGATTGCTTCTATTATTTTGTTGTTGCTTTCTACTTGACCGTTTGCTTGTGGGTGGTATGGAGTAGTAATTTTATGTTAGATATGATAGTTCTCAAGTGTTGCAGCAATCTTGTTACCAGCAAACTGTGGTCCACCATCTGTAATTATGCCTCTTGGAAGCCCATATCGCACAGATATATGAAATAGGAACTGTATGACAGAATCCTATGTAGCTCTCGATAATGCTTCTGCTTCAACCCATTCGGTGACATATTCTGTTGCCACCAGAATATATGTTTTTTGGTTCGAGGATGGGTTAATTGGACCAAAAAAATCAAGTGCCCATCGCTCGAATGGTTCAATAACCAGTTGTGGGTTCAGGGGCATTTCGTCAGACTGGCCAAGGCGTCCTGCCCTTTGACAACTGTCACAAGTTTGAATGAACTTCTTTGCGTCTTTGAAGATCGTAGGCCAATAATACCCTATTTGCAGCACCTTATGTCCAGTTCTCTGATCGGCAAAGTGTTCGCCACATGGTCTATCGTGACAAGCTTTCAAAATATCAAAAATTCCATCCTCCCGGAAACATCTCCTGATGTGCATATCTGCTCCTGTATGGAACAGGTAGCCCCCAATCCAGGAAAATCGAGCACTTCACTGGACAATCTGTTTTCGTTCATTGGGGGTCAGATGTTTTGGTAATTTACCTACTACTAAGTAATTTGCAACATTAGCATACCAGGGTGTTTTAATAGTGACAACAAACAAATGCTCATCTGGAAATTGATCTTCAACTGCTGTTGCATCCACTTGTTTTGGCATTCGCGAGAGAAATTCAGCTACAGGATTTTCTTTTCCAGGTCTGTCCTTGATTGTAATATCAAATTCCTGCAGTAAGATCAGCCATCTAGTTATTATACCATTTGTGATTGGTTTATTTGCTAAATATTTTATGGCAAAGTTATCTGTATACAAGATAACAGGATATCCAGTAATGTAATGCCTGAACTTATTGACAACATGTATTACAGCTAGAAATTCCTTTTCAGTAACAGTGTCATTCAATTCAGCAGGGGATAAGTTCTTGCTAATATAATAAATTGCATATGGTTTTTTATCTTCTTCCTGCCCAAGGACTGCTCCAATAGCTGTATCTAAGGCATCTAATGAAATTTGGAATGGCAGGTCCCAATTTGGTCCTCGAAGGACTGGAGCTGTGGACACAAGCTTCTTCAGATCCTGAAAAGCACGGTCACATTTTTCTATCCAAATAACGTCAACATTACCCGTCAGTGCATATAGAGGTGCAGCAATGTGTGAAAAGTGTTTTATAAACCTTCTATAATAACCAGAGAATTCGAGAAAACTGCGTACCTCTGTTTGAGTGGTAGGAGTGGGAATTAGCAAAATTATTTGAATTTTGGCTGGTTCTACTTGTATGCCAGCTGCTGAAATATAATGACCTAGAATAACTCCTTCGGTAATCATCATATAGCATTTTCCATGGCTTAAGCAAAGCCTAGTGGCAATGCAGCGCTACATGACTTTTTCCAGTGTGTCCAATGCTAGGTCAAAATCATCTCCGTATGGTGTAAAATCATCCATGTATACTTCAAGCCCCTCATTTATTAGGTCTAAAAAAATCTTGAGGATAGCTCTTTGAAATGTGGCAGGAGCATTGCATAGGCCAAAAGGTAGAACGCTATAGGCAAATGTTCCCCAGGGACAAGTAAAAGTGGTTTTGTCTTGGTCTTCAGGGGCAATCTGAATTTGATTGTATCCACTGAAGCCATCTAAGAAAGAAAAGAATTTCTTTCCTGCTAGAGTGTCTAATACTTGATCAATGAATGGAAGGGGAAAGTGGTCTTTTGTGTTGCTTTGTTTAGTTCTCTATAGTCTACACAAATCCTCCACTTTCCATTCTTCTTTGGTACCACAACAAGTGGAGAGACCCATTTACTATCGAAGATAGGGTAGATGAATTTAACATCTAAAAGTTTTTGAAGTTCAGCTTTTACAACGTCTTTTAGATGAGGATTAAGTCTCCTTTGTGGTTGGTGAATAGGTCTCGCATCCTTTTCTATGTAAATGTGGTGTGTACATAACTGGGGGTCAATTCCTTTCATATCAGGGTAGTCCCATGCAAATGCCTCTTTATGTTTCGTCAATAATTGGATGAGCTTCTTTTCTTGTTCGGAAGTCAAGTTGGCATTAATGTTTAAAGTCTTTCGTGGCTCAATTTCCACAATTTTGCTATTCGAAACAGAGGTAGTAGGTATTGTTTGATCATGTGTATCTTTAAGAAGATCCTCTTCTAATTCATTTTCAAATGCTACTTCTATCATGTGACATTGTATGTGGGATCTAGGTTCAGCTTGGCTAATGAAATTATTAATGGCATCATCCTCTGTTTGGTCTTTGAAATTAAGGGCCTCTTGTATGGTTAATGGAGATCTAATATTTTCAGTGATGTATGATAAGGATGCTTGTTAGTTTTTATTGTTGTGACACCTGGCTGTGTTGGGGGGTATAAAGCTAGATTCTTAATATTTGTCCCCCTAGTAATGGTCATATTACCTTGTCGGCAGCCAATATAAGCATCAGCAGTTGCAAGCCAAGGTCTGCCTAAGATCAATGGATGTCCATCAAGTCGTTTTTTGGGGTTTATTATCAGAAAATCGACCGGATACTCCCAGGAGTCAACAGATACCATAACATCATGTAGTGTGCCCTCTGGCCTAACTACAGATCGATCAGCCAGTTCTAATAAGGTGGAAGTCGGTTCTACTGATGTAATGCCTAGTTTTTGGCAAGTAGTGGTTGTTAAGATGTTAATTGCAGCTCCTAGATCAACTAAGGTATTTGAGAAGGTTTGACCATAGATTTGTACGGTTACTATTGAATTTCCTGGGTCTTCGTATTTAACGGGTGTTTCTTTTCTTGATAATAAGTCAGAAAAAGTGCCAACTACTTGGACTTTTGGGTTATTTGTTATTGTCCTCCTTGGTTTCTTTATACATAGTTCTTTGATAGTCTTTGCATATATCGGGATGTCTTGAATGGCTTGGAGGAGCAGGATTTTTATGTACAGGTTTCGAAATTCTCCCAGAATGTCAAAATCAGGATATTATATAGGTCGAGGTATAATTAATCGTTCTGGGAATGGAGGAGAGGATATGGTTGCTAGATCATGACTTTGTTGTCTGGTCACGTCCTCTTCTTGCAATGGTTGTTCTACAAGCAACTGATTTTCAACTTGAACTATTTTATCTCCCTCTGTTTCAATGATACGCCCAGATCTTAATTGAAGGTCATTACACTCCCTTAGATCGGTTCCTATCTCTGGTGTTTCGATTATTTGAATGGACTGGATCGGTCTGTTATTTGGATTGGGGTTGGGTTGGGCTGGGAGTTGCGGCCTTAAGTTAGACTAGGGGTTTTGTTGTAGGGCTGGCAGTGTAGGTTGAGGGAGCGGGATGGTTCCTACTGGCTGATTCATTGGTCTTTGCTAGTTTGTCTGCCAGGTTTGACTCTGTGAAGTAGGAGGAGTCCATTGTGGTGGAAAAACATTGTTTTGCCAATATGGTGGGGTATAGGGAAAATTTGGCCAATTGGGTTGGCTTGCTTGATTCGACCATGGAGATGATGAAGGGAATGATTGTTGTGACCAATTCAGGAAGGGAGGTTGATTTTTCCACATTGAATTATATTGTTGAGCATGATATTGTGGAGGCTGGAAAGAATAATTTGGGTCTGAAAACATACCTGTTTGTCGCGGCTGCCATTAACGGCACTGATTAAGTAGATACACCGATTCTGGCTCTTCTTCTGCCTCCTTGTATACCGCTTTCAATCCAAGAAGTGAGGGGCAGCTTTCTGTGGAGTGGTCTTTTGTAAAAATGGCACAAACTTGAACTGCATCTAATGGACACTCCTTGTGGCTATGTTTCTTTCTGCATCTGGGGCAGAAGATTTCCAAATTCTGTTATGCTTCTGCTTGCTTTTGTTTGGCCTGCATAATATCAAGTTGTGTTGTTAGCGTCACCAATATGTCAGTTTTAAAATTTTCTAATAAATTTCCAATTTCTTCACGAGTTACTCCTGCCAAAATTCTATTATCTCTTACAAATCGATCATGTTCGGCTGGTTTTAGCCTTGTGCTGCCTCTCGAGCTCCTGATACATAAATCAATTATGTCAGCAAAATTTTCTTGAGAAATATCTCCTTTCCCCATAATGTTTAATGTCTCAATCCATTGTTCCTTCATTCCCCTAATTAATGTTGTTTTTAATACATTATCTGGTAAAGGTAATGATGCATAAGGAGATCTTTGAAGATTATACTAGAATCGTTCAACATACTCTTCTAATGTTTCATTTGGTTTAGCTACCATCTGAAATATTTCATCTTTTAATTCTCGAGACCTGCAATAGTCCTGATATTTTTTTAGAAAAGACTCTTTCATTTGATCCCAATTATTTATAACACCACCACCTAATCCCATAAACCATATTAAAGCAGCTCCTTTTAATGTAGAGGGAAATAATTTCAGTTTCTGGGGGTCAGTGGTATAGTCATATCCTCTACACAGCACATCGAATTCAAACAGAAATGCATCCGGATCTTCTGATGTAAGGCCATGGAATGTAGGGATATGCTGGAGGGGAATTGCTTTCATAGGTGCATTAGCTACAGTATCCACAATGGGGTATTGTAGTGTAGAGGTTTGGGTGTTACGCTGATTCTGGGCCATTTGGTCAAATATATGCCAATAGCCTTCTGGGATATCTAGGAGGGTATTCTTAGGTTGTCAAGGGGGAATGGCTCTAATGGGGATGGCCTTAACAACAATTCCTTTATCTGGGATGATGAGAGTGCCTAATGTCTGGGGGGATTTAGGTTCTTGAATTTCGTTATAAATGATTTTTGCAGCACTTCCCTTATCTGGGATGTTTAATGGCTGAATTACCCTAAGAGGAGATTTTAGTTCTTCAGCTTCTCCTGTTTCTCCTCTTCCTTCACAGAGATTACTAAGGTTCCCTTCCTGCAATGATTTGAGGCTCGAATTTTCAATTTCTTGAAAATCTTGCTCTTCGGTTTGACTATGCACCTCAACAAAGGCTACAGATGGTGATCATATTCCCTGAAGGGAACTAGTAGGTTGTCTGGAAGTAACTTTTCTAGGTCCTACTGAAGGCTGAGATTCTGCTTTCTTAAGGATTTCGTCTATAAAGGTCAATCGTCCAAGGGTCACTGAACCCTTAGCTTTATCAGACTTGGGTAGAGGTTTAGGATTCTTTTTTGGCTTTTTCTGCTTAGCCATGCACACAAATCAACTGCTAGGTTCTACCCAAACAAAATAGCAACAAATCTGCAGGAAATCGGGCAAGGGAGCAGGGTTATTACATACTCCACACGCGGGTTCTTACCTTCCGTTTTTAAAACCTAGCTCTTTCCTAACATGTTCTTACACTACTCTGGAAAATAAACAAATGACTACACTCTTCCCCGACAATGGCGCCAAAATGTCGAGCCGTAAAAAGGGTCTTTTTCACCTCCAGTTACCTCACATTAACTTGTCAATCCAGGAATGATTTGTTATCTCAAAGAGTGTACTCAATTTGAGGCGGTCATTTGTCAGAGTAATGCTAGTAGTATAGCTCAAGAAAATACAAGAGTAAATGGATGATTGAAACAAGATCTACCTACAGCAAAATACTTTAAAAACTAAATCATGCACTTGGAAAACTAAGCAATTTATTAGTCAAGGGTCTAGTAACAATAACTCGTCCCTTTGGAAACTGATGTAACTAAAGGTAATCAAGGAACAGATCATCGATGTGGGGACTAGACAACAAATGCCAATGCCCACTATAGTTTCAGATCGTTCTGCACACCAAAGTAACAATAACGCAGATAACAGGAAATGGAACAACAACTAAGAAATGTAATAGAAACTAGAAAATGTAACAGCAACTACGTCTAATGAACAGCAACACCTTAATCTACAAGAACAAGTGCAGCAATCGTATCCTACAGAAATCAGATGGCAATCTTTACTTAAAGGATAAATCGGACAGCAAATAGAAATGGAATGGCAACCAATTACCAATGAGATATAGAACAGCGCTTAGAGCCAATTGTGAATACACAGTACTGAAATAAATAACACACACATCACACAGAGATATTAAGAGAAACAGTAATCTACGTCAGATACCACAAATATTGATCTCAGTTAGAAAGGATAACGATCGCAATTCATAATGGAACAGCAATCATAATGAAGTATAAACCATAGATGAATACAGTAATACCAACTTAAGAATATTACAGCTTGGTTACTCTGCAATTGAACAGCAATAACATTTTGTAAAGGATAGTAATGCTACATTAATGACTTAAAGGAACAGCAATACGTTATAAGGTCAGAATGAACAATATGACTTTCCTGTTGCAGAGAACGATATTGTAAATATAACGGAACTGTGATATAAAATAACAAAACATAGCAGATTACTGATCAAAGTTGATAACGAAAACCACACACGAACTAAAGATAATGATACAGGAGCAAGTGTTCCACCAGGGCCAGGCCCTTAGCCTCCAGGGACACACTGCTTGAAATTATTCCAGGATCAAAGATGGAACAGTAACTAGATTTATATTAAAGCATTAAAACAGAGTTACAGTGGATCACTTCTCAACAAGAGTCGATGATCAAAGTTTCAAATACAGAGCAAAGTCATAATAAAATTAACAGTCTCCCCTTGGCTAGCAGTGTTGCCCCTACTTATAACAGCTGAAGCGAAGATATCAAGGATGCGAAAATAGTTAAAGCAGCGATCCCTCAGGATCAAAGGATCCTGAGGGATTCGCCAAGCTGTTAATCCTCAATTATCCGGTCGTTTTCTTGCACCAAGTCGATATCTCCTTTTCCTTTCCTTGGTTGAGATGCTTTAATTTAGATCATCTTGTTTGCATATGGTTCCCCACTAAAGGGACAGCGATTAGCTTGGCCCTGTCTTTTTCTTTAGAGCGGCAATCTTTAGTTTTTCCCTTTTCTTGCATAAGAAATGACAATTATTAGCGATTCCATGTTGCATATAAATCTTTATAGATTTGTCATGATTTCCCATTATCTACCTAGTTCATGATGCAAAGATGTTACGAGTTCTAAAGAAAAGATGACAAAACAGTCAATAAAAACGTACGTTCTTCAGTACTCCACAATCGGGAGCTTTCTCAGCAGATTGAGCAAATGGTTGAAGTAACAGACATGAAGTTGGGACAGGAGCCATAGGATTAAGATACAGACATTCTGAGAGCACCTGAGGTCGCCCCATAGTCTCCACCACCTCCAGTATCAGAACCAATCCTGAGCAAGCAAGGAGAGGTTGTTCTCCTTGATGATGATCCAGTGACGGATGTGTACAATCTATCATTTGACAAGTTGCAGCAGAAGATTGTACAGGTGCGGAGAAATAATTTCCCAAATGATCACGTGTCACCTGAATTTATGAAAGCATCCAGTCACCATGGTTGATGCCACTATGGCTTATGCAAGAGCCACGGGCTCAAATGTCAAATTCCTATTAGCAAAGAATGAACATATGGAAAATAATTTGCAAGCAGCCGGCAAAAGGTAGAACAATCCACGGGATCCACAATGGCAAAGATGAGGAAAGTGGTACTTGTTGAAGTATCAACTCTTGAGGCCACCATGCAGAAACTCTATGACAGATTTGTCACCGTGCATAAGATGGTTTTCCATCTATATGGCTTTCATCAGCGGAGCAAAAATGTTGTCCAAACTCTCAAGGACATACATGCTGCTATTTCCCATGTGCAAGAATGGACAATGAGGTACAAGGGAGCCCTGCTTTACTTGAAAAATATGATGAAGCCACATGTAGAGCTAGACAAAGCATGGATCTGGATGTTGATCTAGAACTATGAGCAGCTTGCCCTACTCGTCACCAGCATATAGGATTCATATGCACGATTGTATAAGAGTCTGGAGGTCATGGTAAGAATGCATAAGATCTTGTCAATCGTTTCCCTCACTAAAGCCAAGGAGAAGAACCAAGTCCGGCTAGAGGTCAATAGGTACATGGAGCAGCTAAGGCGAGAGGCCACCAGCGATGACTTGGAGCTGAGCGCAAAAAACATGCAGAAGTACATTGGTGGTCCTACCGTCATCAAGACCATGTTGTACATGCTTTAGGATGACTTGGACAAGGGTTCAAATACCATATACCGATAAGCTATGGAGGCAAGAGTTTGCTATCAAAAAGATATAATCAAGTAGTTTAGGGACACCATAGCATAGTACCAATCTTGGTATCAGTACGTCACCGAGAATCATCAAGTGGAGGTTCTCGATTTGGCCTTTCCCCAAACCTATGTATCATATTGTTTTGTCTTGTTAAGTTGTCTCTAACCTATTTTGTCTCACATGGGTACATGTGGAAAATGTACATTATTTATAAATATATTGTAAGTGAAATTGAAAGTGTCATTAGTGGAATGTGAACAGTCACTATGTAATGTAATGAGTTATTTGTAAAGAAGTTGAAGAGTCATGAGGGTAGTTAAAGAGTCACAAGGGGAATGCCAAGGGTGTTGGCTTGTATGGGCCTGACCCAGGTTTAGAGGTGATTTAGCCAAGCAAATCCAAGTACCACTGGCCCTTTCGACAACAATCCACGGAGCGTGGACTGAGGTCTCACCCGAAGTAGTATGGGAGGGTCCTAGAACCAGGTTTCCACACCATGGGGATGTCTGATGATATTCTGGAGGTCCGCGGTTTGACCCTATGCACACGTCGCTACGCACAACTGTCAGTCCCTCGCAGCCTGTGATGCTGCTTCCGTGCAGGCCCACTCGGGGTGCGACCCATATTATACCCAATTTCCCTGTTATTTAATCTATTATTACCCGATTACTCAACTTATTTGTGTAATACTAGTGATAATTAACAGCATATCCAGCAATCATATTAGTTTGCACAATAAAAAAAACAGTATAAATGTAAAGAAGGCAATACACAAGCAAATGCACAGAAATTGGAATCAACTTCTCTTTATTATTCTTCATTCAAGATTACAGACTCGACACCACCCTGCGTACTCAGCTGCAGGGGTCCACGCACTTAGCTACGGACTCTACTAGGCCTCTGCACACTCAGATGCAGAGCCTCTTCCTACTACTACGACCCAATACACTTAGACTCTTACTCTTTCCTCAAACCATGTGTATTCATCTATCTCTCCAATATGCTCTCTTTACAACTTAGATCCTTGCTCTATTAATACAATCCCATGGTCCGCGGACCATGGGTAGACTAACATGACATTACATTACTTTACAATACTTAGGGAAGACAACCCTATGACTCAACCTATACTTCGCGCTCCGCGCCCCCAATTCGTGAAGTCTTACAATATATTTGACCAAAACTTGGGCTTTGAGCCCCAAAACATGTTGTGGGGGGATTCCATGCCCAACAAGCCCCCAACACAATCATCGTGACTCATCCCGAGTCACTCTGTTGGTCCAGCGATCTTGGCACGGAGTCCCTCCAACTAGTCTCATACTGCTCGGAGGTCCACGGTGCACTGTTCTATGGTTTGTTGGACCTACTGCATGCACTCTTCCAATGCTTCTTTGTGAGGAACAACTGCCTGCCTTAGTGTGTATAGTCCCTGCATCTGTGCGAGCTTTCCCTCAATATCGGTCGTAATGGTGAAGGCCTCATCAATCCATGGATAGATGCACACTTTGAGAAGTGCCTCTTTCTATTTTGCGGCATCCACCTGCTCTTTCAATGCCCTGGCTTGCTGCATCTTTGCCAGCCATTGAGTGAGGACAACTGTCTGTGCAGTTCCTCTTACATTATTGTATTGCTCCTAAAGATCGCGCGCCTCTATTTCCAGGTGTTGTATGTTGGGGTCCTCCTGCAAGGATGTGAGGACTCCAAAGGCTTGGTCCAACATACCAGTATAGTCCTGCAACACCTGTCCAATTTCTTCCAATCCTTTTTAAATAGCTCTAACGCGCTTCTCTCTAACTTTCGGAGGAGTGGAAGGCTGCACCTTTCGCTGCAGCTCGGCAATCTAGAGATTTAGTTCCAGCTGCACACGCGTTGTTTCCTCTCACGCGTTTCAGACTCCACTTACCAAATAGTGGATCCGCATTTCTGTTGGTAGGTTTGCGGCGATGGACAACTCTGGAACTCACCGGCATGCTTCATCAACTATTTTCACTTTCTGCTGATTTTGTGACACCAGTTCATCACGCTGCAGGCTAAGCTATTCGATATTGATATTTTGCTCCCTCATCACCTGAATCGCGTGGCCCTCCCTAGCATGAAGCTCTACTATTATGCCATCCTGCAGTTGGTACAGAGTGTCTCACAGAAGGGTAGTCAAATTAAGGTCAAGTCCCTTGATCCTGCCCACTGCTAATCTGTTGACCTCATTCTCTGCTGTGAGCTTCCCTTCCGGTAGCACTATGCTGTTGGCCATCTTTGCTTGTAGTAGTTGCTTCACGGCTGATGTGCATGCTATGCCATAGGTGGCTATAGTTCCTTCCTGTGGGGGTCGCCCCTGTAGTTCCTATAACTGCACCCTTAGGGACCCAACACAATCTGCTGCTCCGACATGGCTTCTTGGAGCACTTCCTTGGTGACCTCGCGAACCATGTCACCGATGTTGTAGAGGTCGCCTTCTATCAACGTGATCGGGTCGATGGCCAATTTAGAGGCCTTGACCTTTTTCTGTGGACCCGTTCTCTCTTTGATGCACAACCTTTTCAGTTGAGTGGAAGTTGTGCCCGGGTCCACATCTTCTTCTACAAGGTCTATGTCCTCTACTTCCTGTCCTGTAGACAAGTCCTGGCACTCCTCGTCATGCATTGTAGTGGCCCCTGTTGTCTATGCTACTACTGCTACTTTGGCGGCCTTTGCCTGCTCTGCAGTTGCCTTTGCCGCCTCACGAACTACCCTTACCTCCGTGGCTGCTTTTTCATTGCACCTCTTCTTAGCCAACTTCGTGATGTGAAACTTCCGAGGCACACCACTCGAGAGGCCATGATTCTAACACTAAAAAAATTGCATCATCAATGACGATGAAGGGGAGCTTGGTCCATTGCTGTGCTAGATCCTTACACGCCTTGATGTAAATATTATGCATGTCCTCCTTGAAGTCTGCAAAGCTCTGCAGACTGTTGTGCACTGTGGGGGACAGGCGCAGCCTTCTATTGATCCACATACGAACGCTCTCCTCCATGAGCACCCAAAAGATCTTTGTCTCGCGAATTCGCTTCGCGTCCTTGGTAACCAAGAGCGACGCGTACTTTGCGGCCTCTGGTAAGTCCTATTCGATGCTCAGGAACTGACTGTCCACTGGCAGTCTTCCCGTTACTAGAAAATGGACAAGAGTAACCATGCGTAGT
The DNA here is from genome assembly GCA_031772625.1 of Pinus tabuliformis. Classification (NCBI taxonomy): domain Eukaryota; kingdom Viridiplantae; phylum Streptophyta; class Pinopsida; order Pinales; family Pinaceae; genus Pinus; species Pinus tabuliformis. The sequence continues at coordinate 1,792,495,326 of CM062818.1, forward strand.
GGAAGGTCTTGCCCTGATCCTGGGCTTCTTTGCAATTGGTCAAGAATTCCTCGCAGAGGAACTCAGCCCAGTTGAATTGGACCCCCTCTGCGCATTGTTCGTCCAATGTAACTACCAGCGCAGGTACCTCATCGCCATGACATTTTCTCATTAACTTCCCAGCCAAGAGTTGGGTGGTACGTGCACCCCTTTATCTTTGATGCTGTCAATTGCGTAACCCCTCTTTTTCTTCTCAAGTTTATATTTATTCTTCATGGCCTCCATGAGAGCCAAATCTCCGCTTTTTCCTGCTATCACCACGGGGTTCTTTCCCTTACAGGGGAGCTGGGAAACTCTATGGATGAGATCCGTCGTGATGGGAATAGGCTCCTCCAACCATAAGTACCCATCGTGCTCCAGGCAAAGCAGCTACTTGATGAGGAAAATAGTGATGGTTGCGTGGTGAAAGTGTGGAATCCATAGCAGATGAATCAATCCGGCCTTCTCCACACCGAGCAGTGATTTTCGCAGCTCTGATGTTATGATTGGCCCCTCCGTGCTCTGCTTCATGAAGCTCTCCATCTCTAAGTGTGGGAACTTCTCGCTGTCTGCAAGATCCCAATCTTCAAACTTCATTGTGGGCACGTGACCCAGGTGTGAGCCCTTAAACATAAATCCATCGAGGAGGAGTGGGGTCTGGAGTGTGCTCTTAGTGGCTTCTAGATCCTTTGGTATCTTAGTTTTCCCTTTCCAGGGAGGGACATACTTTGGAAATTTCGCTACAGAGTGCATCGATTATATGTCCTCTTCCATGTCTTCTGCTTCCTCTATCTCATTGACGAGAGCCTGTAGGTCCTCGTCCTCGTCATCTATCTCAATGGTGACAGCCTTGCCTTTTTCTTCCTTTGAGAGTTTACCGAACAGCGGATTCCTTGGGGACATGCGAACTGGTCCTGCTGCCTGCTTATATTTCTTGGGCCTCGGCGTCCGAGGTGATTTTGGGATTTCCAACATGACCCCAGTATCTCCGGGAACATCATGTATCATGGGGTTCTGCGTGGCCTCGTCGGTGGTTCCTTTTGCAGAGCCCAAACCTCTCCTGGTAGCCACCACCCTGTTTGAATTGTTTGTGGTCGTTCGCGAACTTTAGGGCTCAAATATTGCTCGGCACTCAACACTCTATGCTCTAATCAACTGCTCAAATCTCAAGTGAACAAGTGTTGTCTCGTGGCTAGCCCCTAGAGTTTTATAGCACCTTTTGAATTCAAATTCGACCATTCCCCCCAATTCTGGGCCATCAATGCTTTCTTGGCAGCAAATTGCCCCAAATATTGCCCTTAATTCATGTCTTAAATTCCCACCGCCCACTCCCTTTTGCCTTAAATTGGACATCCTGTCATGAATAGTGACACCAATGGTCACTTCCCAGCCTACCCATGCGGCAGCGTAGCCCCTCTTGTGCGGTCGTGACCCTTGTGACATGCTAATTATGCATGCACCTCCCTCATCGCGCACCTCCCAAACAGACTCTTTTATAGTCTCGCGCTCTCTTTCAACTGCCTGGAGCGCTGAGACTGTGCTTCCTACAGCTAGTTAAGTGGTCGCACCACCTGTGCAAGACTTCAACTCGCCTTCCAATATAGTCTGCGGAAACTCCTCAATTGCCTTTGTGATAGCCGGCACCGCGCGTTCTACTGTATGTAGTGCGCTCCCCTGGTTACTTCGTTTGGTGAGGTGCGGTCGTAGGCATGGCAGGAGAGTCATAAATTCTCAGTGACAATATTCTAATCTAGTGGTATGATCATCTACACCTTGTCTTGTTATCCTTGGTTGATCGACAAGACATGCTTGCTTGATCTCATTTTCCAACCTTTTCATCTCGGCGTCCATCAAAATGCTTTTCTTCCTTAGTCGTACCCAATCTTTTTCAAGTTCATGAAGTCTAAGGTTCCCTCACCGAATGGCTTCCTGAATCTCTATGTGTTTGACCTCGCATAGCTATGTGATTTCTTCATCCTGGTCTTTGCATACTATCACAACTGCGGGAGCTATTATGTGCAGATTCCTCTTTGCATTCTCTTCAGAAATTATGGTCTCTACTCTGTTTCGCACCTTTGGAATCATTTCCACAGTTAGGGTTTTGCACATGGTCCTATAGGCCCATTGAACCGCTAGTACGCGCAGGTCCCAATCAGTGCATCTTGCCTGGTGAACCTTGTTCAGTACTTCACACACCCTATCGAATGCTTCATCATAGACAATTGGTAGCACGCATCACCTTTCCTGCTACTGTAGTTTGTTCTAATTCTCTATTCTGGGAGTGGTGTGCACTTGTGTGGGTTGTACAACATATGTCTGTGCCCATCGAGAAAGGTGGTCGTGCAAGTCGTTCTGCCCCTGCTGAGTGGCTCTCGTTCTAAGATGGGGTTTTCCAAAGCATAGGCACATAATCCTTCTACATCTACACCAATCCTCAAAATTTACATGATGTGTACCCCACCATCTGCGAGCATCGCGCTTAGTGCCCACTTCAGAGCATCAAACCACTGTTGTTCTGGTACTACGCTTTCAAATTTACACAGGAATTCATCCACCACTGTCAACTCATCATATGTCGAGAGATCCCTTGCTTCTGTTGTCACGCAGCACAGTGAACTAACCATCATGTTGCAATTAAGTGTTGTTACTTCATGAAGTCGATTCTGCCATTGCTCTATCTCTTCATCTGAATCCGAGGTGCAGGAGCTTTCGCACTCCCACGAAATCCTTCCATCTGCAGTCGAATTCACCCAATCCTCTTCTCGCACAGTTATCTTGTAAATAAAATCGAGATCGTCATCACTATCGTCATCGTGTACTGGTTCAGTGTATCGTGCTCCTTCGACTGGATCTAACGGTACTACTATTCATAGTGACTTTTTCTCAAAGATCATGTTGCACTTCTGTTGAAGCCCCAAAAATCGGGTCGACAGCAAGGGGGATACCCACCCGGTCCGGACCTTCGTTGGCAGCTCCTTATCCGTTTGGTGTAGCGGGTCTGACTGGGGATAATGGGACCAGTTTCCCAATCTAAGGGTGTGTGTGTGTGCAGAGTTGGATGATGTTGATCTAAGAGTTCTAATCTAAGCTACTTTAATCTAATTCTATGCTATTGTAATCTAATGAAAACAACACATCTAATCTATGCTAACCCAGGATGTATTCCTTCTATTATGCGATCTAAAGAGATTTCAAATAATAACTGGTAATAAAGATCATTCAGCTATCATAAGAATGGAAATCAATTAAGATGAACCACTTTGCATAAAAAGTTAGGCAAAACAGTTGTGAACAGCATATCGCATAATAAGTTATTCATATATCAAACATAAATAAATGGCTCCACCGTACAAAAGTGCCAAATGGTAACTCAAACATTCATGCAATAACATATAAACAACTAAAAACTGTATATCACTTTAAGAATATAAGCATAAATGGTCAAGAGATAAAAGTACCATTTATGACTGGTCCTACTCATAAGCTTTAAGCAACAATGATTTATCTCTACTTGTTCTAATATCTACCAAGAGTACAGAAATGCAACATCAGTAGTAGATATCAAATGCAAACGTTAATAAACCTTGATCCATTCATTCATCAAAACCTCCTCTGAGGGTGCAAAAGTGCATGTTCTGAGGACAAGTTTTTGACAAATTTCTGGACCCTTCTCTAAATGCATGAGAAGGGTTTAAATACTGCTAACTAAATAACTTAATTACATAAATTTAGGATACGGTTTAAATGACCGCCCTTTATCTAAGCAAACTTATTTCTAAAAGTTGAATCTAATTTCTAACTATTTCTGCATTTGCTCCTTAGTGTTTGCGAGCATGCAACATTTGCCTGGGAAGAGTCGGCTGGTTGTCTTCTTCTTTTGCTTGAGCTACGAAAATAGAAATGGCAAGCGTTGGCACCACTTTTTAGTAAACTAGAAGATATTTTTGGGAATCATCTGCTGGCTGGGCGAATTTACTGCGTATATACTTGGTAACAACCCAAATTCCTCTTAAATTGCCTCTGCTTTTGCTATCTCGGTTTCCGGACTCGTGGATGACTGAGCAAGTCAGGGACTTTGCTTTCTGAACAATTTTCTTAACGATGCGCGATTAGTGCTGCCTCCGTTCTTTGATCCGGGCCTTTCTGGTGTGTTTTCCGCCTTTAACGCTTTTTCCTTTACCGGGCATAAGCTTCAGAATTTTGTAAACATGCTGCTTTTGTGAGCTTTTGACCTTGAGTGTCGAATCGCCTATTGATATCAGCATTTGTTCAGTAATACTCTGAAATCTGTGTTTCTGTTGCATGCGGTATCTGTTTATGAGGGCATCTCTTCTCTGTTCTCCGAGTATTGACGCTTTTCCTTTTTCCTTAGATGTTTCCTGCACATTGCTTCATGTTGTTTCCTGTTTTTTATTCCTGCAGTTCACGCAAAGGAAAAGAGTAATGATAATAAATTTTGACACGAAAGCTTTAAGCTCTACGAATGTATAAAATCATGACACCCACAGTGAACTGACTCTTCGAAAAACACAAAACTATCCTTCATGAATACTTTGGCGTACATTCATTAATTTCCTTTAAGGCGCGTGCCCAATTTTTGGTTTAGGGACAGCTTTTCTTGAATGCTGAGCCGAGGAAAATTTGAGATGGGTGATTTCTGTGACTCGCATCGCAGCATCGCGGATCGCATTATCAAGATGTGTCATCGTAGAGTTTCCTGATCAGTTTAGCGCAGAATCGCGCAGATCGCAGCATCGCATTTATCGTAGATCGCATTTATCGCAAAATCGCAGATCGCATTTATCGCAGATTGCATTTATCGCAAGATCGCAGATCGCATTTATCGTTACAATTTGTTAAGTTATTGTGTGTTGTTTATGCGATGTTGCGATATGCGATGTCGCATATCGGCCATCAGAGATTTCTTAAGATTTTCATTTATGGGTGCTTCTTAATTTATGCGATGCGATGAATTTCGCGTCGCTTCTTCGCAGTTTTTTATTGTGCTCATAAAGAAATGTTTCACTCTTCTCCGTGTGATGTATTTTTTGAGGAGTATAATAAAAAAAAAATTATAAAATTTTTTGAATTTTTTACTAAGGGTCCCCACTTCTTTAGTGTTATTGCTAATACTAAAGAAGGAGGGGGGTTGTTAGTGGTCACAACAATGGCGATTCACTTGGAAGAACCAGTTATCTCTGCTTTTCCATTGAATTTTTTAAACTTCCAAAACAGAAAAATTTTCATAAATCTAAACTTTGTTATGGACAGATAGAGTACATTATGCCTCATTCTATCAATGATATTTTGTTTCAACCTCTTTCTATTCTAATTGTTTGCTTCCTCAGGCTTGTCCTTGTATTTATATCAGCCATTACTTGGTCTTGTAAAGATAAAATAAAGTCTTCTTTGTGTGCTAGCCTTAAAATATGCTCGTTTGCCGTAGGTAGAGCCTCTGCTGCCAGCAGGCGTCCATAGTCTCAATAGGGTTACCTGTTACCCAGCAATGATCCTTTATCCTGTTTAAGGTTATCTACAACCTTCAAAGAAAAATCCATATTGACACTTTTTCCTTTTTTATTCTTAAAGAACGATGTCTTGGTTTGGTAGCCAAATTATGACACAGTCATTCACTTGATTTACACTTTTGCTGAACAAGCTGGCTCGTGATGAGACCCCTTGTCTTTTGATTTCAACAATCTTGATTCATTGCCCTGTTTTGATGGACAGTGTTTGGCAAAGTCAGCAAAGTTATAATATCTGTGATCATGATAAGTCGGCTCGTGATGAGACCTCTTATTCTTTGAGATATAGTGTTTCTTGGATTGTCCCTCTGAATGCTGCGATTTTCTTTAACAGGGAGGAAATCATTGTTTTCCTTAAGAAAGCTCTGGACGACAATAATAGAGTTTGAAAATAGTAGTTTTACAGAGAATCTTTATTTTGTTATTGATACCTTTCATTGTGCTGATATAAAACAATTCCTTCGCTAAAGGTTACTTTCATCAAATTTTTTGAAGTTGAAACTAGTATCATATCTAGGCTAAAGTTTTTTAACTGTATCTGTCAATAATAAAGATCAGATTTTCAAAAATTTTCTATTTATACAAGCAGGACTTCAAAATCTGATAGAGAAATGGTGTCTTTAGTAAATGTCAAATGCTGTTAACCACAGCAAATTTTATTAGGGAGGAAAATATTTAAAGAAATGAGAGGTAACTATTCCCTTGGATTATGTACATGATAGGGGTAATTTCTTCTCTTATTTTGCCTACCAACATTTAAAAATTAAATTATCCACCTAATAACCTAGCTAAACTACCCCTACTTCTATTCTAACTATACACAGACAAATTGACTAGGTAAAATGATATTTCCAGTGAAACCATCTTTTCATTTTTATTCCTACACATATGTACCTTTCAAACATCAGTGTTAAGAATAAAACTTTTCTTGGACTGTGAAAATTGAATGTAGGATTAGAAAGTGTAACTTCAGGCGGAGTTCCGCCTGAAATTTCTTTCTTATGAAATCTTCTTTCCAATTGGATACCTATTGGATCATAAAAATCAGGATGAATTTCTGTTATGGATTGGTGATCATGTAATAGGAAAGATGACAAGCCAGGTTGCGAATATGATTTTTTAGTTTTAATGGCCTGTAATCTACTATGCGTTAAAGTCAAGCTTTTATCAATTTCTCGTAAAAGGAAAGTTTCCACATATAAATCATTAAATAAATCAATGAAGAATAGATGGAAATTTTTGGAAAGAGATTTATCAATCAACACGAATTGCTGGCAAGTTTCCAAAAATACTTTTTTTTGTTGATGATGTTTTGGATGACATAGAAGTTTCTTCTGAAAGGCTGATATTGATTGATCGTGGAATTGAAAAAGTTATGTATTTCCTTGACACAATTTAGTTTTCCAAAATGGTAATACATCTTTCGAATGTTCTTTGATAAGGTGCTCAATATACCATAGTAATCTATCAAAAGTCTGAAAATTTAAAATACAATCCGATTTTATACAAAATGAGTGCAAGCGAAAAAGAATGCAATGATTATCTGTACAACTAATGTTACAGCACAACTGGGATTGACTTGAAATATCTTCTTTTTCACAAGAACTGGCCAGAATTATGGGATCCGAGTAATTTTGAATTACGTCTTGTGAATCAGAAAACAAGTTATGATTGGGAGCAAGCATGGGGGTTTGCTCATGATATGAATCATAGATCGGGATATTGTTTTGGATAGTAAAATCATGCAAATGATCTGTCACTCTGGAATGAGAATCAACTGATATGATTCTTGAATTAGAATATCTCTCATTATCTGAGCTCTGTTGAGTTACTTGAGATAAATCAACATCATCATCATCAAAGTAGCTATCATAAATGATTTTACAGGTTTCTCTAGATTTTTCTTTTTTATCCAATATTTTCAGAAAAGGAAGGTCAAGTCGTTCTTGTTTGTAAATGACCAAAGGATGTTCTATAGCTGCCTCTTTATCTTGAAAACCTAACGGTGATTCATTTGAATAATCCTCTGTACTTTTTGAGATATCATTAATACTAAGGGGGAAAAATTATCATCACTAAATACATCAGGATAAAGAGAAAAATGTGATTCCGAAACAATGCATTTGAAAATATCATCGTGAAAAAATTCTTGTTCATCACATTCATTGTAGACATCGGGCTTTAGATCATACCTTTGCGTGTTTGTATTTTCCGAAAGAGAATTAATTTGTTGTTCTAACCTTGGCGTCTGCATTTGTTGACTTGCGATGATATTATCTAACCTTGTCTCCAAGTTGCTTTCTGGTTCCAAGGCAGGCTTTCTTTCAACGTTCTCGCTTTTGTCTTCTTGCATTAGAGCAAGCATGTTTCCTAAGCTTTGGGAAGTTTCTTCATCATGAGTGATTGGCACATTCAAATTGGAATTTTCATTCCTATTAGAAGAAAATAAAACAAGACTTGGACTAATTTCTGATGGATCGAACATAGGAGGTAGGGAATGCTCAGCATAATCTGAAGATTCTTCATTCATGAGTTCATTTTCAAGATCATATTTTAGACAATCAAGATGAAATCGCATATTAAAATCCCTAACAAATTCATCTTCTTTTCGTAGATACTCAATTTCATCATATACCTGATCATAATCATAGCAATCAAATTTACAAATGAAAGCCTTGACAAATTGGTCCCAGCTGTGAATTGAGGCAACTGGGAGGGTTCTACACCATTTTCTAGCTTCCGCCATGAATGTGAGAGTAAAAATTCTGCATAAAATGCCTTCATCAATTCTTTGAACGTTCGAACTTGAAACACTTTGAATAAATTGAAGGGCATGATTAAAAGCAGAAGAATTATTCTTACCATTGAATTTTACCTGAGACAAGAGTCTTACCACTTCAGGTGGAGTGTTGGAAGAGGCACGAACATGGATGCAACTCCAAATGGGAAGTTTGTGAGCAGCCATCCTAATTCAAATGTTTACGATTTCAAACCATTCCAACAAACACTATGCTCAGGTCCTCCTTCTAGCGCCAAATATGTTGAAGCCCCGAAAATCGGGTCGACAGCAAGGGGGATACCCACTCGGTCCGGACCTTGGTTGGCAGCTCCTTATCCGTTTGGTGTAGTGGGTCCGACTGGGGATAATGGGACCAGTTTCCCAATCTAAGGGTGTGTGTGTGTGCAGAGTTGGATGATGCTGATCTAAGAGTTCTAATCTAAGCTACTTTAATCTAATTCTATGCTATTGTAATCTAATGAAAACAACACATCTAATCTATGCTAACCCAGGATGTATTTCTTCTATTATGCGATCTAAAGAGATTTCAAATAATAACTGGTAATAAAGATCATTCAGCTATCATAAGAATGGAAATCAATTAAGATGAACCACTTTGCATAAAAAGTTAGGAAAAACAGTTGTGAACAGCATATCGCATAATAAGTTATTCATATATCAAACATAAATAAATGGCTCCACCGTACAAAAGTGCCAAATGGTAACTCAAACATTCATGCAATAACATATAAAAAACTAAAAACTGTATATCACTTTAAGAATATAAGCATAAATGGTCAAGAGATAAAAGTACCATTTATGACTGGTCCTACTCATAAGCTTTAAGCAACAATGATTTATCTCTACTTGTTCTAATATCTACCAAGAGTACAGAAGTGCAACATCAGTAGCAGATATCAAATGCAAACATTAATAAACCTTGATCCATTCATTCATCAAAACCTCCTCTAAGGGTGCAAAAGTGCATGTTTTGAGGACAAGTTTTTGACAAATTTCTGGACCCTTCTCTAAATGTCTGAGAAGGGTTTAAATACTGCCAACTAAATAACTTAATTACATAAATTTAGGATACGGTTTAAATGACCACCCTTTATCTAAGCAAACTTATTTCTAAAAATTGAATCTAATTTCTAACTATTTCTGCATTTGCTCCTTAGTGTTTGCGAGCATGCAACATTTGCCTGGGAAGAGTCGGCTGGTTGTCTTCTGCTTTTGCTTGAGCTACGAAAATAGAAATGGCAAGCGCTGGCACCACTTTTTAGTAAACTAGAAGATATTTTTGGGAATCATCTGCTGGCTGGGCGAATTTACTGCGTATATACTTGGTAACAACCCAAATTCCTCTTAAATTGCCTCTGCTTTTGCTATCTCGGTTTCCGGACTCGTGGATGACTAAGAAAGTCAGGGACTTTGCTTTCTGAACAATTTTATTAGCGATGCGCGATTAGCGCTAGGCACTAATTGCGCATCAAAAACTACCTCCATTCTTTGATCCGGGCCTTTCTGGTGCGTTTTCTGCCTTTAGCGCTTTTTCCTTTACCGGGCATAAGCTTCATAATTTTGTAAACATGATGCTTTTGTGAGCTTTTGACCTTGAGTGTCGAATCGCCTATTGATATCAGCATCTGTTCAGTAATACTCTGAAATCTGCGTTTATGTTGCATGCGGTATCCGTTTATGAGGGCATCTCTTCTCTGTTCTCCGAGTATTGATGCTTTCCCTTTTTCCTTAGATGTTTCCTGCACATTGCTTCATGTTGTTTCCTATTTTTTATTCCTGCAGTTCACACAAAGGAAAAGAGTAATGATAATAAATTTTGACACGAAAGCTTTAAGCTCTACGAATGTATAAAATTATGACACCCACAGTGAACTGACTCTTCGAAAAACACAGAACTATCCTTCATGAATACTTTGGCGTACATTCATTAATTTCCTTTAAGGCGCGTGCCCAATTTTTGGTTTAGGGACAGCTTTTCTTGAATGCTGAGCCGAGGAAATTTGAGATGGGTGATTTCTGCGACTTGCATCGCAGCATCGCGGATCGCATTATCAAGATGTGTCATTGCAGAGTTTCTTGATCAGTTTAGCGCAAAATCGCGTAGATCGCAGGATCGCAAGATCGCAGATCGCATTTATCGCAAGATCACAGATCGCATTTATCGTTACAATTTGTTAAGTTATTGTGCGTTGTTTATGCGATGTCGCATATCGGCCATCGGAGATTTCTTAAGATTTTCATTTATGGGCGCTTCTTAATGTATGCGATGCGATGAATTTCGCATCGCTTCTTTGCAGTTTTTTATTGTGCTCATAAAGAAATGTTTCACTCTTCTCCGTGCGATGTATTTTTTGAGGAGTATAATACTAAGGGTCCCCACTTCTTTAGTGTTATTGCTAATACTAAAGAAGGAGGGGGGTTGTTAGTGGTCACAACAACTTCTTCAGATTTATGACTCTGTTCATATCAGTGGCCCAGTCTATTCCTAGTAGTGCGGGATAGGGATTATTGTCATCGAAAATCTCAATCACTTCAAAATTTTCCTGCACGCTCGCACCTTCAATATCTACTCCTACCCCTTGCAATCTTCCCATGGGCAAGATCTTCTATTGGTTCGCCATTCGTAACTGAATAGGAGACCATTGTAGCGTAGGTCTGCCCATGCATTCCCATGTTTTTTTGGCAGTACATTCGCGTCTGATCCCAAATCCAGGATTACCTGATCCATTTCATATTCATTGATTTGCGCAGTCAACCTCATTTCCCTTCCTGTGCGTAATGCATGCTTTCCAAGTTTTCAGACCACGCACGGTTCTCCTGACCCCGCGCACCTAGTGATAAGTTCCTGTAGCCCTTTTACTGCCTTGCTATCACATAGCATTTTCATGCATGTCTCCAGAAAGGTAGTGAGCATTGAAGGATCCATTCCTAGTTCTAATTGATCCTTACTACCTGAAGTGGAGGCCTCCGTGAAGCTCTTCTTAGCTTCCATGAACGTCTCCTTCGCGCATTGTAAATCAAATTCGGGTTCCTTAGTAGGAGCCTTGTGAACCCACGCACTTTCTTCTAGCTGCTTACCTTTATCATCGCTAGTGGTCATATTGCTCCTAAGCATCATGTTTACATTCAGGTCTTCTTCGCGCGGTTCAGACCTCATCATCTGCAAATTCTAAGTTGGAGGGGGCTGAAGTACCCCTTTTTCACACAGTCTTTCTATCAAGGTAGGGCAGTGTTCTACCTCATGATCAAACTTAGTACAATACAAACATGATGTCCTCGTTGGGTTTGTACAATCGCGGGCATAGTTCCTTGGCCCTCTGCATTATAACAAATTAACTATATGCGACCCCTTCCTAGTCCCATTCCACCTCGTCCTCGACCGCGCCCCTGAAATCCAGTGCATGCAATTCCTGCATTTGGGTCGCGGGCTCGCGTTTCTGCCTGCACCCTGTAAGCAGGAGTCTGATCCATCATTAGTTCATAGCTTCTGCAGGTGCGCTTATGATCCGAATTGGATCCTTAAACATTTTTCATGACTGTTTCAAAATTATTTCAGATCAAATCTTATGAATAACAAGTATCATAAATGACCTCTGGACAATGGAAATTATGGCCTGCATGAAACAACAAGGACCCTCAGTCAAAGCGCACTAATCATTGGCCCATGGAGACCACGCATGGATGCAAATTGGCAATCAGAAGCCTAGATCCAGAAATAGAGGTAGTTTCTAATACGCGATTAGCACAAACCCTCAGAGAAGGAAAGCCCCGAGCACTTGGTCAAGAGGGAAAATAAGAAACCATGCGGAAAACTTCAGAAGGCGGGTCCCGCGCCCAAAACTGGCAGTATATTGCGTGCACTTAGAGCGGTAAGCGGGTTTGGCCGAGTTCAGCGCGATGCCATACACCGGGCGATGCATGTCCAGTGGATGAGAGAGAAAACTTCTTACATCATGTGAGTAACGGTCGAGCAACTTACCCGCGTGATATAGACGGAGACCGTAGGATCTAGAGGCTCTAGATCAATGGTGGAGAATTCACCCGATGGATGACTAGATTCGACAGGAAAATATATTGAGGCACATAAAGATTTGAGGTCAGGCATGACTGATGAGCTAGCAAAAGCATCAGTTTCGCGAGCAAATCCTGGAGTATCAGAAATAATGACTGTTCAAAAGAAAACTGACACTTAGTCCGTAAGGCGACAAGTGGCCACCTCTCTGTGCAGAATTACACAGCGATGATGACGCAAAGCAGGGAATTCTAGCGGACAAAGGCAGGCGATCTAGAGAGCTGGGAAGAGGAAATGAATAGTCAGGGAGAAAATTGCCTTTAAGCCACAAATAGACAAAGAGCAAGAAAAATAGAAGTAGAGAAAGAAGCGAATTGCAGAGAACAGAGAAGCTGAGCTAACCTGGAGAGCAAAGGCAGCATCGAGCAGACAGAGACAGAGAGAGTCCGAGAGTCTGTGAACTCCAGAGAGGGCTTGAGAGGTTCAGGCAACTCCTCTGTGTATACCTGTCCGGTATTGAGTACCAAATTGGGCTCATACCATTGAGACCAGTTGAGGTTGAGATCCAGTAAAGGGGAGTCTGTGTACTCTAGAGGCTTGGGGAATCCAAGTACCACCCTACTGATCATCATTTGTTAAGTGAGACTCAAATTGAGCTCCTTATTGTAAAATCTCTGCTTTAAGACACAATAAAAAGGCCACCACTGAAGGCAGGACCAGGAGACGTAGCCCAGGAGGATTGGGTGAACTCCTTATTAAATTTGTTGTCTTATGTGTTTTCTTATTGTGTTTCTCTTACTGTTTCAAGTGTCTGTGTATTTCGCAATCTTATCAATCCGTTGCCTAAAATAACATAGACACACCCCAACACATGAGTCTGTAATACCTTCATTAATTAACTGATATCATTCACGAGTGATTTTAAGATCAAGTGATATTAGAGCTCCTAGGTTGTGTAAGGTTAGACAAGCTTGTGCTGGATTTTTCTATTGAATTCTAACTAGATCAAAGCTTAAATTAGGAGAAGAAGAGTTGGTCAAAACTAACCCAGAGATTGGAAGAATCTATCCTTAGAAGAAAATGTCAGTGGAAAGTCCCTTGGGGCCAGACCCTCAATTCATTGATAGTTTCCTGGCCATGAGGTCCATGGTAGAGGAAATGTATAGGGACTTTAGGAAACATAAAGATGAGGATTCATCAGGCTCCAAACAAGATAAAAGAGAAGAAGAATCTCTCCTCCATGACCACTCAAAAGGCAAAGGGAAAGAAGAAAGTTTTCTCACACCTCCTAATAGCCCTAAACATAAAAAGAAGGCATCTTTGATTAAATTAGATGTTAAATTTGATTTACCAATATATGATGGAGAGTTGAATGCAAAGAAGTTGGATAATTGGATCAGACAAATTGATGTTTATTGCAGAGTGCAGAGTATCGACTCAGACAAGAGTAAGATTCAGCTAGCCAGCCTACACCTTGGAGGCACTGCCTTGGTATGGTGGAAAGGCAGGACATAAGCTGACATGAAGAAACATGGTAAGATTCTTTCTATCTAGAGTGAATTTGTTTCTGCAATCAAAAAACAGTTCTATCCACTAGCTTACATGCAGCAAGCCATGATGAGCTGGCAAACTCTTCGCCAATTGAAAGGGCAAAGTGTACAGGGTTACACTCAAGAATTTAGGAAGAGAGCTTTGATTCTAGGAATTTCATTAGACTCACCTGAGACTCTGCTGAAATACATAGGGGGTCTACATAGCTACATGAGGCACACTATCCTCATGTTTAATCCCACTAGTATAGATGAGGTATCTGTTCAAGCTACGCATCTAGAAGCTAGAGGAAAGAATGGGAACCCAGAAGTTGGGGGATCATCCAAACCCATTGCAAGCAAGAATAAGGAGAAAAGAAAATAGAAATGGAAAGAAAGGAAGGCCAATACTGCACAAAAGACAAAGTCTTCATGCACTCACTGTAAAAAGGATGGGCATGATGATGAGCACTGTTGGATTCTACATCCAGAGCTAAGACCTAAGAAGTTTGAGGGAAAGAAGAAGAAGACTGTTGCAGCTATTCAAAAAGATTTGGGGTCAAACTCAGGAGATGAAACAACCATGGCAGCCACACGTATAAGAGGTAAAAATTCTAAAGAATCTACTAGTAATTCTGCACAATCTATTAATGATGAAGAAAATGAGAGAAAAAGACATGAGCTTTTCCATATTCGAGTTGTTTCCAAAGATCAAAAGATTGATACTTTGTTTGATAGTGGCTCACAAGTAAATTTAATTTCTGAAGCAATTGTAAAGAAGTTGGGATTATTGACTACACCTCACAAGAAACCATACCCATTACATTATTACTAACTACTTGTGGTCCCTTACATGATATGGGTTAACCACCTTATTTATCACTATGGTCCATCCCATTATTATTACCTTGGGTACCTCCCTTTGTACCCCATATTATCCCCCCTAGGTATATAACATTCCACCCCCCTTAGCATGTTTCATCCCCTAAACATGGGAAGAACACAAATAATAAGATCTACTCAAAAGAGTAGTCCACTGGTACCATGCACGTGCATCTAGCCATCCAAGAGAAAGGTGAACCCTCGATCTTGTTGGTGCCTCGCTCACTTGAGATGGAAGTTGACTGTAG
Organism: Pinus tabuliformis; assembly: GCA_031772625.1. Lineage (NCBI taxonomy): Eukaryota > Viridiplantae > Streptophyta > Pinopsida > Pinales > Pinaceae > Pinus > Pinus tabuliformis. The sequence goes on from CM062818.1 coordinate 1,792,510,340, forward strand.
CAACTCTTCTGTGTTGATGTGTAGTAGGTGGATCTTCGCTCCTCTCTATCTGTCATGTGGGGGTCATTGTCCTTGTGGCTAATTGGTTGCCATCTTCTTCGTTGTTGTCTTGCGGGGTGATGTGGGGGATAATATGTTGAAGTTTTAACCCATGGTGTCTTTTTCTTGAATTCACCCCTTACCGGAGCCTGACTGTTATCTGTTGCATGTTGTGGTGCTTGCTGTGGTGTCTTATCTTTCAATATTACTTCAACCACTAAGCCCTTATCTGATGTATCAGCACCTGTAACCTTTTTTTCTTCAGCCTCTGTTTGTGTTTGATTGTCGATCATCACTGGCTCATCATCTGATATGTCAGTCCCTGGAACATCTTCTGCTTCAGCCTCCATGTACTCTACCTGTTTATTGATGGAAATATCCTGTAATGTAACTTTCTTCTTTTTATACCAGAGCTTCAGGAATTTCTTTTGCACATTAATATTGATAGTACTCATAGATTCCATCCAAGGATATCCCAAAACAACATCCATATTATCCATTTCTGAAGTATAAAAATCACCATGCAACACATACTTATCCATAGAAATCTTCAAATCCTTATACACTTGAACGTCGTCATCATCAACTTGTGTATTTTCAATGTGTTTGGCTGAAACTTGCAATTTTTTTGCCAAATTAACATTGATAAAATTATGCTTGCAGCTAAGATTTATAGACACAATGATCTTCTCCTTCTGAATCAATCCATGAACCTACAATAAGGAGATACCAGCAGAAAATAACCCTTTAGGTTTCTTGGTTTCCTTCTTTCCTGTAAAAATAAAATCTTTGCTATGTTGTGTGTCTGTCTGTGTAAGCTTATCCACAAGATTAGATTTACGGTCAAAGTGGTCCATAAGAGCTTTTTTGAATGTGTCCCAAGTCAAGGGCCTTCCATAGCAACGTTGTTGCCCTTGCCACCATTGTTGTCTTTCATTGTCCAAGTACATTGTTCCCATACTCAGCTGAGTCTCATCATCATAGACATAATCCAATTTGAAATATTTCTCCATTTGTGCTAGCCATTTGGCTGGATGAGAGCCATCAAATTTATACAAGTCCCTCAAACTCTGATCTAGGCCCGCCATCACAAAAAAATTGGCGAAAATTTAAATTGTCACAATTTAGTCAATATTGCTCAGAATCCCTATTATGATTTGTTTTTGGAAGTGGAACAACCATTCTGCATCTGCCCATGTGATAGAAATCCCGATCCAGGCATTGGAATTTCAGATCTGCGCTGCAACTCTCCCGCTGTCACCAAAAATTCTGAAAAAAGAGTTGATTTTAAATCAGCGATATCTCCCACATCCGGACTCCGATTCGACTGATTTTTTTTTTTAAATTGGGTATTTTTTCATAAAGAATTCAGATCTGGAATTATATTTTGCAGATCTTGCACCAAGGCGTCCAGATCTGTGCCGCAAACTCGCTGCCCTGAAAAATTGTCTGCAACACCACTAATTTTTAAATCAGTGATATCTCCTTCATCCGGACTCCGATTCGGCCGATTTTTTTTTGAAATCGGGTATTTTTTCACAAAGAATCCAGATATACAATTATATTTTGCATATTTTTCCCCAAAACGTACATATCTGATCTGAAAACTCACCGCCCCAGAAATCCTGCAAAAAATAAAATAAAATAAAAATTCTCCACTGTTTTCCCAAGAAAGTGCTCTGATACCACTTGTTATAGATCTAACCCAGAAAATATATGAGAATAGAAATAAACCCAAGAATAACAAGATCTGAGCATAGATAGAAATGATTCACTTTATTGATATCAAACCCTTAAGGTAGGGCAACACCATACATTCACTCCTTAAGGAAGGAGAACACTCCACAAGCCATATGCATGTTCATACAATATTCCTTGACATCTCTCCATGTGGAGTCTCTAGCCTCTATATAGGCCTCATACATACAATACCATGGATCATTACCATGGTTCCCTCATACCATCGAACTAATACCATGGGCCCATTACATTATTACTAACTACTTGTGGTCCCTTACATGATATGGGTTAACCACCTTATTTATTACTATGGCCCATCCCATTATTATTACCTTGGGTACCTCCCTTTGTACCCCATATTATCCCCCCTAGGTATATAACACCATTTGAGATCCAAACATATGCCAGTGACTATGCCATGGGAGCAGTGTTGATGCAGCATGGTAAACCCATATGTTATCATTCTGAGACATTTAATTCTGCAGTAGTTAACTATCCAACATATGATAAAGAATTGTATGCATTAGTACAGAGTGTGAAAAAGTGGAAACATTACTTAATGGGCAAAGAGACAATTATACATACTGATCATCAACCACTTCAATATCTACACTCCCAAACTAAGTTGCAGCAATCAAGACACCATAGGTGGATGGGTTTTCTACAACAGTTTCATTTAGTCATCAAATATAAAAAGGGCATACACAATAAAGTTGCAGATATGTTGTCTAGACCTATTATAAATGCATCCACTATACTTAAGCATAATTCAGCACTGCATGAGAGCTACATTGAACAATATGCTCAAGATATAGATTTCAAAGATGTATATGCAACTTTAAGTCAAGGCAAATGAGTAAGAGAATTGGATTATCACATTAAGGACCAACTCTTGTATCATTGTGAGAAGCTATGCATTCCACAAACTGAAAGAGTAAAGATAATTCGGGAAGCACACACTTTTCTAATATCAGGTCACTTTGGTGTAAGTAAAAAGGTTACACAGCTGCAAAGATTTTGTTATTGGCCAAAAATAAATGAGACAGTTTCTAAATATGCAAGAGGGTGTACCATGTGTGCTAAAAGCAAGCCCAGCAATAGAAAACTAGGCTTGTACACTCCATTGCCAGTTCCTTCTCATCCTTGGGAAAGTGTTTCCATGGAATTTTTTGGAGCACTGCGTAAATCTAGGAAAGGTCATGACTATTTATATGTTGTTGTGGATAGGTTCAGCAAAATGTGTATTTTGATACCTTGTAATAAAGAGATTGTTGACACCTAATCTTCATGATTGGGAATTTTATGTAAATAAATAAATTGGGAAGGTGAACAATCATCGGGAGATGAACTGAACAATCACTCCCTATTGTATATAACAATGAGTTACCTGTGGAATAATACACCAATCAGTTTTTCTGCCTTTGGAGAGTTACTGCCTGGCCTGACATGGTATCAGAGCCAGTTCTAAAAATAATTGTAACTCCCTTATCTCTGCCACTGCCTCTGTCCTGAAATGCTCTGCCTCCATTGCATTGCATTCACCTGATTACTCTGTCCTGAGCGCTGCTCTGCCTCCAGCTATCAATTGAGAGCTACGTTGAGCGTCCACCGTGTTGCATTCTACGTGAAGGTGTTTGACCAGTATGCATTGTGATGGGCGTATGTATGCCTTGAAGTTAAAACAGTGAATGGAGATTTGGAATGATGTATGCCTTGAAGTGAAAACAGTGAACGGAGATACCACTGCGCAGTGCATTAAAGCTGCACTACTGTCGCTCTGAATGCTAACTCTTTTTTTCATGGGAATGTAATCTATTCCTTCTGATATGTTAGAGTCGGCCACAAAACACTGTATGCTAAGGTCCAGAATACACAGCATCTCATAAAATTTGCATAAACTCCTGCAGATGGGTAACAAACATATGTTTTTGTAGGATTCAAGCAGGGATAGCTTTTTTAACGGCAAGTTTTATCAGTTTTTTTTGGCACTACATTCCGTTTTTCGAATTTCGTTGTCACCAAATTTGAACATTAACATGAAGACGAATGGAGCCAAGAAAGAGAACTACTGTGCGTTTGCATTAACGCTTGAATATTAATGCGCAGTCGTATTAACGTTTGAGTGCAGACGGGCAAGTGGTATTATCATTTTGATGTGTGAATGTGTTTGCATTAGTAACCCTTTTGAATTAAAGCTGAATCCGCTCACTATATTCAAGTATTGAATGTGTATTAAAGCTTAGTGCATCCGGGGACTGTGGGTATTAACGCTGAGCATTGTGGGTGTATATATATATATATATTGTCCAAGTCTGTGGTATATATATATATATATTGAATGGTTTTCTTGTTTAAAAGAAAATGAAAGGGGAGGATATTTTATAAATTTTGGAGACATTTAAAAAAAAAAAAAACAGAGTGCATAAAGAATTTGAAATCAGCAGAGTTGCCCTTTTGAGTACAACTTCATTGTATATCAGCAGGAAGTTTTTTTATTAGCGAAAGTTTTTTATCAGCAGAAGTTCTTTTTATCAGCAAAAGTTTTTTTATCAGCAGAAGTATTTTTTTTACATAATGCATTCAATCATCTCTATGGTAGGAATAGTTCTCACTGGCAAGGAGAACTATCCTGAATGGTCCCGGATCATAAAACACACCCTCATCTTCAATGAGTTGTGGAAAGGAGTGTGTGTCAGAGAAGGAGACAATGACCCAGTGCAGCCTACATCAGACAAAGAGCTCGTCATTTGGGAAAACAAGAACAGCAAAGCCTATGCATTAATCGCAGCATCTGTAAATGAAGAAGTAAGTCGCCATATTTCATCATATTCAACTACCTTTGAAGCTTTACAAAAGCTAAAAGGACTCTATGACTCACATTCTGCACTTGAAGTTGTTCAGCTCATGATTAAACTCTTCACTCTTGAACTGAAAAATAATGATCCTCTTGCTCTTGCATATGAAGTAAAGTCTATAATGCATGATATTAAATCCACTAAGGTTGAGCTGGATATCCCTCTTATTGCTTTTCTCAAGGCACTCTATCCTACCTACTCCAATTATCTTGAGTCTTTACAAGCAAATGGAAATCTTAAAGATATAACCTTTGACTCTCTTGTGAAAAAGTTTGCTGAAAGAGAAAAAGCCTTTGGAAAGAAGACAGCTCCTGAATCTTCTGAAGAGACTGTGTGCCTTGCTCATAAAGAAAAGCATCCTACTCAAGATTCTACAAGAGGAAGAGGTGGACGAAGAGGAAGAGGAAGATACTTCAGAGGCAGGGGGGGCAGACATTCTCAAGGAGAAAAGGCAGATCTGCATTGCATTCGCTGCAAACGAAATGGATCACATGATGCTTCTACATGCAAGCTACCATGGGACAAAATTGAGCAGAAAAGAAACCAGCAGAAAGGTAAAACTGATGATACAGACAAAGGTAAAGCATCTGAATCCGCTCACTATATTGAGGCACAATGTAACATTGGAGTAAATGAAGATTTGTTTAATGCTTCACTTGCTTCTTCGAAAAATGATTGGTTCCTTGATTCAGAAGCAACCTGTCACATGACTCATAGAAAAGATTTTTTTGAAGATTTCACTGACAATGTTGATGGAGCAGTATACTTTGCAGATCAGTCCAAAAATCAAACCATCAGGGCTTGGCACAATCAGGCTTAAACTGCCTGGTCTTCCAGACTTTCTTCTGGATCATGTTCTATATCTCCCACAGCTCAAGAGAAACTTGTTGTCCTTGGTCCACATCCGCTAGCAAGGTCACTCCATTCATATGTTTGATGGCAAGCTTGAGGTAAGAAAAGCATCTGACCACTCACTTGTCATGAGGGGAATAGAAGAAGAAAGACTTCTAAAACTGCAAGGAACCTCTGCTCATGCACAACATTTCTCATATATTTCTCATCGTGAAGAAGGTACACTTCCATCAAGTTTATTATGGCATGCTAGATTTGGACATTTAAACTATGACAGTCTCTGCTTATTGAAGAAAAATGGTGTTGCTGGTTTGCCTACAATTCCTAGGAAACATAAGCAATGTGATGCTTGCATTCTAGGAAATCAGAGCAAACAGTCTTTTCATGATTCACATTCAAGAGCACATAGGAAGCTTGAACTCATTCATTCAGATTTATGTGGTCCAATGCCTGTTCCTTCTGCAAATGGAAATAAATATATCATGACATTTATTGATGATTACACCAGAATGTGTTGGGTTTATTTATTGAAGAACAAATCTGATGCTTTTCAAACATTCAAGAATTTTCATAAATGGATTGAAAATGATGCACAATCTCATATTGGGTCCATTTGCACTGATAATGGAAAAGAATATACATCAAATGAATTTGAACACTATCTTCGCCAACATGGGATCAAACATCAAACAACTGTGCCTTATAATCCCCAACAGAATGGTGTAGCTGAAAGAATGAATAGAACAATCTTGAATATGGTACGATCCATGCTTTTCTTCAAAAATGTAAAGATAATGTTTTGGGCTGATGCTGTTCTATGTGTTGCATATATAAAGAATAGATGTCCATCTAATGCTATAAGAAACAAGACTCCTTATGAATTGTGGTATGGACATGTTCCTTCGGTAAAACATCTCAGGATCTTTGGTTCCACCTGTTATGCTTTGATACCAAAGGTACATAGAAATAAACTTGGTGCTAGAAGTCGTAAGTGTATCTTCCTGGGGTATTCAAACACCTCTAAAGCAGACCGCCTCTATGATGAAGTAAATAAAAAGCTTATTATATCTAGAGATGTCATTTTTCTTGAATCATCCAAATCTGACAATGTTGTTGAGCGGCAATTTGATTGCTTGGATAGATTCGCAAAAACGAAATCATTTCAAGAATTTGATAATCAGATTCCACATCTTGAAGGGGGGATTCCTATACTAGATCAACATGTGGAATCTTCTTCTGAAGAACAATCTCCCCTGCATGAAACTCCAACAACGGATGATGCTTTAAGTGATGTAATTGATAGAATTGGGAGACTCAATCTTGATTCAGTCCCAACTCAATCAACAGAGCAGCCTGGACCATCTCAGAAAGGTCCCCCAAAATGGCTGACAAAGACACTTGAAAGTGTTCATCCTGATGAAATTGGAAAAACAGGAACCAGAAATTCAAATCGACAAAATGGAGGTGATGTAGATGACTCTAATTCACCTATTGATATGGATGTTACTTATGATTGTGAATTGAACTTCTCTACAGATTTTGAACCAACTTCCTTCAAAGAAGTTGCTTCTCATGATGAATGGAAAGAAGCGATGCAAAAGGAGTATGATGCTCTCATAAAGAATGGCACTTGGAAGCTGGTTGATCCTCCATTTGGAACCAAACCAATTGGCTGCAAGTGGGTCTACAAGAACAAGTACAAAGCTGATGGCTCACTTGACAAGCACAAAGCTAGGCTTGTGGCAAAAGGTTTTGCATAGAAGGAAGGGGTTGATTATGAGGAAACTTTTTCCCCCACAGCAAAATGGGCCGCCATCCGGACACTCTTTGCACTAGTAGCTCAGAACGGTTGGAAAGTCCATCAAATGGATGTAAAAACTGCCTTCTTGAATGGAGATCTAAAAGAGAATGTTTTTATGTCCCAGCCTGAAGGATTTGCTGTGAAAGGACATGAACATAAAGTATGCAAACTTGTGAAATCCTTGTATGGCCTCAAACAAGCACCGCGAGCCTGGTATGAAAAACTGACTGAGCATCTTCTGAAACTCAACTTCAATCATTTTGATCTTGATGATGCAACTTTATTTGTCAAGAAAGTTGGCAAAACAGTTGTGTATCTTGTGGTATATGTAGATGATCTTTTAATGACAGGGAACAATGAAAGCTACCTTGCATCCATAAAGAAGGAATTGGGGAAAAGTTTTGAAATGACTGATTTGGGCTATGTTCATTACTATCTTGGCATTGAAGTAATCCAACATCCAAAATCCATATTTCTTTCTCAAAAGAAATACATTGGAGATTTGTTAAACAGATTTGGCATGACAGAGTGCAATCCTCTTTCTACTCCAATGGAACAAAACTTAAAACTCACATCTATTGAAGGAAAGGAATTTGAGGATGCAACAAAGTATAGACAGCTTGTAGGAAGTCTCATCTACCTCACTACTACCAGACCAGACATTTCATTTACTGTTGGAATCCTCTCCAGGTTCATGCAAAACCCTTGTGAGGGACATTGGTCTGCTGCAAAAAGAGTTCTAAGGTACTTGAAGGGAACTCAAGACCTTGGAATCAAGTATACACAGGTGGACGACTTCAGCTTGATTGGATACTCTGATTCAGACTTCGATGGACACAAAGAAACTGGGGTATCTACCTCAGGATATGCTATGAGTCTTGGATCAGGAGCTATCTCCTGGAGATCACGCAAACAATCAGTTCCAGCAGATTCCACAACAGAAGCAGAATACGTGGCAGCAGCTGAAGCAACGAAAGAAATTGTGTGGCTCAAGAAAATTCTTGAAGATTTGCAGGTAAAACAAGTATAATCAACTCCACTCATGATTGATAACACCTCTGCAATAAAACTGGCCAAGAACCCAAAGTTCCATGATCGAACAAAGCATATCAATACTAAATATCATCTGATTCGACATCATGTTGAGGCCAAAACAATCCATCTCTGTCATTGTTCCACAAATGAGCAAATTGCAGACATCTTCACCAAAGCACTTGGAAAGGAAAAGCTTGAACGATTCAGAATGATGCTTGGACTCACCAACATCCCTTCAGATTAAGGGGGGGAATGTTGACACCTAATCTTCATGATTGGGAATTTTATGTAAATAAATAAATTGGGAAGGTGAACAGTCATCGGGAGATGAACTGAACAATCACTCCCTATTGTATATAACAATGAGTTACCTATGGAATAATACACCAATCAGTTTTTCTGCCTTTGGAGAGTTACTGCCTGGCCTGACACAGATTACAGCTGAACAAACTGCAAAGTTGTTCTTTCAGCATGTATGGGTTCATTTTGGATTACCCACTTCGATTGTATCTGATCGAGACACCCGATTTGTTGGGAAGTTTTGGTCGAGTTTGTGGGAACTAATGGACACCAAACTGAAGAAAAGCACAGCTTTTCATCCACAGACATATGGCCAGACAGAAGTAGTTAACAGGACAGTAATCCAGTTGCTCAGAGGCTATTGCAGCAAGCATCCAAAACTTTGGGATGAACATTTGTGTTATGTGCAGCATGCTTACAACCGAGCAAAACATTCTTCTACACAGAGATCTCCTTTTGAGACCTATTTTGGTTTCACACCAAGGTCTTCCTTGGATATTGTCTTTGGTAAAGACATAGCAGTTGATGGACACATTGATGTGGACAAGGCAACCAAGTTCATTGAACAAATCCAAGAGATTCACAAGGCAGTACAAGAACATCTGGAAAGGAGCCAAGCCAAATACAAGGCAAGGCATGACAAGCATCGGATGGAGCATAGTTTCCAAGTTGGTGATCAAGTCTGGCTGTATATCAGCAAAGACCAAATGCAAGGTGAAGGTAAAAAGCTAAAGCCAATAAGGTATGGACCTTTCAAGATACATGAGAAAATTTGTGAGAATGATTTTCGCCTTGATTTACCAGCTTACATGCACATCTACTCAGTCTTTAATGTAAACAGCTTGAGACTATTTTAACCTTCATTAATTGAAGATCCCAAAGAGCAAAGTCAATTGCCTTCTATTGATGATCTGTTACCTGAATATCTCAATGAATTGCAGGAAGACACGGTTCTGGACAGGAAGGTGAGGATGACGCATAGGGGAGATGTTGAGTACCTCAAGATTGGACTCAAGGGTTCAAAGCCAAGCAGTGAAAAATGGATAGATATTGGACAAGTGAGAGAGTTATATCCTCACTTAGTCAATGCTTGAAAACCGACTTTTGGTGGTCCAAAAGCTTTTTCAGTGGGAAGGTCGTGATCCGAATTGGATCCTTAAACATTTCTCATGACTGTTTCAAAATTATGTCAGATCAAATCTTATGAATAACAAGTATCAGAAATGACCTCTAGACAATGGAAATTGTGGCCTGCATGGAACAACGAGGACCCTCGGTCAAAGCACGTTGACCATTGGCCCATGGAGACCATGCATGGATGCAAATTGGCAATCAGAAGCCCAGATCCAGAAACAGAGGCAGTTTTTGATACGCAATTAGTGCAAACCCTCAGAGAAGGAAAGCCCCAAGTGCTTGGTCACGAGGGAAAATAGGAAACCGTGTGGAAAACGTCAGAAGGTGGGTCCTCGTTGTGGCCAGCAACAACCCCCCTTCTTATTTAGTTTTATCACTAACACTAAATAAGTGGGGACCCTTATTCAAAAATTTAAAAAATCAATTAATGCTTGTATTTCCTTTTTCAATAAAACTTACTATCATAAACTTAGGAGAATACCCTCAAAAAATCTAAAAAGACTTAAGTTTTATGATAAGTTAGAATAAAATCACTCCTTAAAATGCGTCGCATCGCAAAAAGGGTAATGGATGCCTTCCTACAAGTGGAATTCTAAAAATGCGAAATTGCGATGCGAAATCACACATCAGAAGACCTTCATCACATTGCATGCCTCAAACATCACTTACGCTGAAATGCCTTAAACCACCGATATGCGATGGCACATCTCGCGAATCGCATTTTGCAGAAAACACATTGATAGATGATTACCACACACAACGTAATTGCGATATTGCAATTTGCGATTTGCAATATTGCGATCTGCGATATTGCGATCTGTGATATTGCAAAGTAAATCGAAAAATTGCCTTATCACAGATCTGCAAGGCCCGTTGTTCGAGAAAGTTTTTTTCATAAACCGAGGCCCAGTTATGCACATTTATGTTAATTAATGAGTTAGTTGGCAATCATTAATAAAATATGGTTTTGATCTTATCAAGGAGCCAGCTCACGTAAGGTGGTATATTTTATATGTTTTCTGCATTTAAAGCTTTCCCGTCACCTTTTTCTTATAATCGTTCTCACCTTATTTTTAAACTGCAAGAGCGAAGAGCAGAGAAGCATACAAAGCATAGTTCAAGATATTATGGGAAAGAAGGGTAAAGCTCCCAATTCTGAAGATAAAGAGATGACTCCCTTGTACACAGACACCACCTGTAACAAAGATGCCAATATTACTACTTGGGAAGGCATGTATAGTTTACTTGAGGAAGAAGATCCCAAGGCAATGGAGGTTACGGCTACAGCAGGCTCACACGGGTCTTTTGAGGCATCTATTATAGATCTAGCATGTTCATTCTTGCACAGGATAGCGGCGAGGCCCAAAATTCTCTCGTACACGGACATGGTTAAATGGATACTAGATAGTGCTGATATCACAAACAGACAATTCAAAAATCAGAACCAAGAACGTATAAGTCGTTCTTTCCATAAAATTTATCCTCTAACAAAAAGCGAACAAGAGGCTAAAATCGCATCAGGGAAGCCTGGATCATGAAACGGAGGCAGTTTCCGATGGCTAGGCAAAACCCCTCGAGATGGAAAGCTTCAAATTGCTCAGTCGCCTATAAGCTCAGAAATTTGTAGGAAAAAAGTGCTAAAGACGGAAGGTAAAACTAGAACTCAAAACCAGTGGTATTTATCTTCAAAAAATATGTAAATATCTACCAAATGTACAGCATCTACAAACAAGCTAGAGACAGAAGGCTCAAGAAAGGGCAGAGTCAATTCAAAGGTTAACCAAGTTGAATTGGGATTCTTACTGGGCGTACTTGGTAAAACCACACAGCCAGTGCATGACTCTCAAATGTATCATCAATTCTGTTGAGAAGATGGTGCCAGCTCTTACTGATTCCGTTTTCACAGGACAACTAAAGTCAGAAGTCGGCCAGCCAACTCTCCTCAAGCAAATGCTGAACACTTGCGACTTCAAGGAACAGATACATAGATAGTTAGTTATTAGTTTTAGTTTTAGATTCAGTTTTAGTTTTAATTTTGCTTTATTTTTGCCTGAAATGAGGACGGTCATTTAAACCGCATCCTACATTTTTGTAATAAATTATTTTTAGAATTAGTTAGTAGTATTTAAACCCTTCTCATGCATTTAGAGAAGGGTCTAAAAATTTATCAAAAACTTGTCCTCAGAACATGCACTTTTGCACCCTCCGAGGAGGTTTTGATGAATGAATGGAATAGGATTTATTGATATCTGCATTTAATATCTACTACTGATGTTGCACTTTTGTACTCTTAGTGGATGTTGGATTAAGAAGAGATAGATCATTATTGCTGGAGCTCATGAGTAGAACTAGTTATAAATGGTACTTTTATCTCTTAACTGTTTCTGCTTATGTGTTATGGTGATATTCATGTTCAGTTATTTATATATGAATGCTTAAATGCTTGAGTTATCATTTGGCACTTTTGTACGGTGATAGCTATTTATTTATGCTTAGTATATGAGTAGCTTATTATGCGATATGTTTTTCACAACTATTTCGTCTAAATTTTTATATGAAATGGTTTATCTTTATTGAATTATTTTCTCATATCAGTTGAATGATCTTTATTACCAATTGTTGTTTGAAATCATTTTAGATCGCATAACGGAAAGATTACATCCTGGGTTAGTTTAGAATTAGATATTTCTGTTTATTAGAATACAATTGCATGTTGTTAGATTAGATTTAGAATAAAAAGCATTTTACTTAGGAATCATTAGGAAAGAAATATCAATTCTCAACACACACACACACACACATATATTGGAAAACTGGTCCCATATCCCTAGTCAGACCCACTATACCAAACGGAAAAGGAGCTACTAACCAAGGTCCGGACCGGGTGGGTAACCCCTTGTTGTAGACCCGATTTTTGGGGCTTCAACAATCCCGCGTCCAAAACCAGCAGGATATTGCGTGCACTTAGAGCGATAAGTGGGTTTGGCTGAGTTCAGCGTGATGCCATACACTGGGCGACGCGTGTCCAGCAGATGAGAGAGAAAACCGCTTACATCACGTGAGTAACGGTCGAGCAACTTACCCGTGCAATATAGATGGAGACCGTAGGATCTGGAGGCTTCAGATCAATGGACCCGATGGATGACTAGATTTGATGGGAAAATAGACTGAGGCACATAAAGATTTGAGGTCTGGCATGACTAATGAGCTGGTAGAAGGATCAATTTCACGGGCAAATCCTAGAGTAACAAAAATAACGACCGTTGAAAAGAAAATTGACACTCAATCCGTAAGGTGACAAGTGGCCACCTCTCTGTGCAGCATTACATAGTGATGATGACATAGAGCAGGGAATTCTAGTGGACAAAGGCAAGCGATCCACAGAGCCGGGAAGAGGAAACGAACAGTCAGGGAGCAGATTGGCTTTAAGCCATGAACAGACAAAGAGTAGGAAAAACATAAGTAGAGAAAGAAGCGAATTGCAGAGAACAGAGAAGCCGAGCTAACCTACAGAGCAAAGGCAGCATCGAGCAGACAGAGACAAAGAGAATCCGAGAGTCTGTGAACTCTAGAGAGGGCTCAAGAGGTTCAGGCAACTCCTCTGTGTATACCTGTCCGGTATTGAGTACCAAATTGGGCTCATACCATTGAGACCAGTTGAGGTCGAGATCCAGTAAGGGGGAGTCTGTGTACTCTAGAGACTTGGGGAATCCAAGTACCACCTTATTGATCATCATCTGTTAAGTGAGACTCAAATTGAGCTCCTTATTGTAAAATCTCTACTTTAAGACACAATAAAAGGGCCACCACTGAAGGTAGGACCAGGCGACATAGCCCAGGAGGATTGGGTGAACTCCTTATTAAATTTGTTGTGTTCTTTGTTTACTTATTGTGTTTCTCTTACTGTTTCAAGTGTCTGTGTATTTCGCAATATTATCAATCCATTGCCTAAAATAACATAGACGCACCCCAGCACATGAGTCTGTAATACCTTCATTAATTAACTGATATCATTCACGAGAGATTTTCAGATCAGCTCATCATGGCCTACTGACTTGCATAAGCTACAAAACAATTGTTGGGACGTCTACGTATATTTCTGCAATAGATGACAATTATCTATAGTGTGTTTTCCTCCTATCTGATAGATCATGCACCATAATGCAGGAGCCACGCTCAGCCCTGCCTGTGCCTTAGGTCTTAACGGCATCGGCCCTCCTCCTGCCAAGTAGTCCGTGAACACTGGACAATGGTCCTTGTCATGCCCCTAGCCTTTGCATTTTATGCACCATACCTCCTCGTGCGCCTCTGGTCGAGGCCTGGGTGGAAAGTTTTTGTTGTGACAGCGTCGTCCTTAGGTGCGGTGTCAGTGATGCTACAAACCATGCATGGTGTTGTCCCTACATTAATATCATGTTGGCTTCGCGAATCATACCCTTTAGTCTTTGGTCCAAATCCTAGGGGGTCTTGCCCGGGAGCATCATGATCTCCTTAAACCCGATGATTGATTGTGTTTCCGACTTTGGCCTGCTAAACTCCTTGTTCAACGCGGCCTAGATTTTTGCGATTCCTGCGTTCGGATGTTCATTAGAATGCTTGATGTACCATGTTAATGCATGATCCTACAATGCGCTCACCAATGTAGCCTTCCTAATATTGTCATCCGTGATGCCTTGTGCTTCCCATACTGCTCTTACCACGAACCAGAATTGGTCCGGATCTTCATTCCCTACTCCACTAAACACTGGTAGTTTGATCGCACTCGCCATACTAAACTGTGGTGGTGGTAGAGGTGGGGTGGGTGGAGATGGAGGTGAGGTGGGTGAGATGGGTGGTGGTGTAGGTGGAGGTGGTAAACACAGAATGCGCTGCCTTATCAGACTAACCGCGCTTCTCGAAGAAACTTTCGAGATCTCTTCCTCACTTTCCGCGAGGGGAAATTAAGGGACTAGTTTCCAATTCTTCACTACATCCACTTCTGTAGATCTTCCCACTTCACGTAGTCCCAAACATTAATTTATTTTCATAACCCGCTTTTCACACAATAGCATATTAATCCAAGTGTTCAAAGCTTTAATATACTTACCTCGCGATCCCTTGAGGAAACGTCGCTTTGTCTCATTGTAGCTGACGGTCATGTCTACCACGAACTCAGTGATAAATCCTCCTATAATTCAGTGGAGCCAATGGTCCACAACTCGCGCGATATTATCTCCTAACGCTTCTAGTCTGCACACTAATTCCGGAGTCCACACGATTGGTTTGTCGAGCCTACACCTTCCCTCACTGTCTATTATCTTCGCGATCCACTCATACAACTCAGAAGGAAAGGATGCAAAGAAAATTTCATGGATTTCTGTATACAAGTAGTGCTCCAGCCATTGTTCCTTAGATACTCGTGAATTTATGTTTTCCTGCGCCGCGAACTCGTGAAACTTATTGTTCAACCACTCTTCAATTTCTTTTTTTGTTGGATTCCAATGGCACGACATCAGACATCCCTTAAGCAAATCCTGGTCCCAGGAACGGAACCATTTGTTGGCTTGTATGGGCCTGACCCAGGTTCAGAGGTGATTTAGCCAAGCAAATCTTAGTACCACTAGCCCTTTCAGCAACAGTCCATAGAGCGTGGACTTAGGTCTCACCCGAAGTAGTATGGGAGGGTGCTAGAACCAGGTTTCCACACCCTGGGGATGTCTGATGAGCTTCTAGAGGTCCGTGGTTTGACCCTACGTGCACGTCGCTATGCACACCTGTTAGTCCCTCACAACCTATGATGTTGCTTCCACACAGCCCTACTCAGGGCATGACCCATATTATACCCAAGTTCCCTGCTATTTAATTTGTTATTACCCGATTACTCAACTTATTTGTGTAAGACTAGTGATAATTAATAGCATATCCAACAATCATATAAGTGCGCACGATAAACAAAACAGTATAAATGTAAAGAAGGCAATACACAAGAAGATGCACAGAAATTGGAATCAACTTCTCTTTATTATTCTTCGTTCAAGATTACAGACTCGACACCACCCTGCGCACTCAGCTGCAGGGGTCCGCGCACTCAGCTGCGGACTCTACTAGGCCTCTGCGCACTCAGCTACAAAGCCTCTTCCTACTACTACGACCCAATACACTTAGACTCTTACTCTATGCTCGAACCATGCATATTCATCTATCTCTCCAATATGCTCTCTTTACAACTTAGAGCCTCACTCTATTTATACAATCCCATGGTCTGCAGACCATGGGTAGGCCGACATGACATTACATTACTTTACAATACTTAGGGTGGACAACCCTATGACTCAACCTATACTTCACACTCCGCACCTACAATTCGTGGAGTCTTACAATACATTTGACCAAAACTTGGGCTTTGAGCCCCAAAACATGTTGTGGGGGGATTCCATGCCCAACAAAGGGTCACCCTATGCTTTTTTATAAATAGAACCTCGTAACTCATTCCTACAAAAGGAATGTACCTAAGTTCCCTCTTAGCTTAGGAATTTTGCTTCCAAGTTTCTACCAAGTAAGAAACTTATTTCCAGGCTCTCTCTTAATTAGAGACCTACAGCAACTCCTCATGTGGAGGGACAATAAGCTTATTGAAGAACTCCTTCTTGTCATCTCAAGAACTTTTCATTTTCTAGGATTCTTGATTATTGGGACTTATTTATAGGGCACAGACCATCCATGAGTCATTCATGTCATCATCAAAAAGTGATCTTTCATCCCATATCAGACCTTCCTTCATGCCATGTTTCCTTCTTCATTCTGTGTTTCCTTAGGGATCTTTCATCCTACTACATGGGCATCAGTGTGTTGGTAGTGTTGGACCCGCCAACATCAGGGAATCTCCCCGATATGAAGTCCCAACTAGACCTCATGTCGTTTGGTGTAGGATTTCCATCCTGTATGATGGCCTAGTTGCCATTATCTTAAATATTTTCCTCAACTCTTACTTGTCAGCACAAGAGAGTGGTCTGCTTTGTCTTCCGAGAAGTGAGGTTTGTGTGTCTGGTGAGTGTAAGTGTCACTTGTGTCAATGGTTCTTTCACTGTAGAGGGAGAGGGTGGGAGTGAGTCCCAAGTCGGTTGGGAGAAGTCCCAACTCTGTTAGGAACACACAACACAACAGGACATGCATAACTTCCGGCAGAACAGTCCACACGGATGCGACAGTCACAACACACAAGGGAAGATAACACGTATAACACTCAGTAGATTAGTCCACGCGAGTACAATGGTTGTTATAGCAAGTTCCATGTGAAAGGTCTATCTGATGTCCGAGAGAGTAGTCTACACGGGCGAGACAGTGTTAATAGCATATACAACACATTTTCATTAACATATGTGTATTACAACAAGTGAATTAGTTCAAGTTTTAAATATTAGTCTTACAACATATACAATACATGTGTGAAAATGTGTTGGCCTGTTAACAGGCTTCTGAATTAAGTAAAAGTTCCAAGACACATCATTACACCATACATCACTAACCCCATGTGGGGGGTGTTGGAGCCACTGCTTACTCGTCAAAGAAAAGATAATAGACTCTCTTGGCTATGTGGGAAGAGTTGAGGTCAAAAAGTCCCTTTCATGTACAAATGAGGGGCTATTTATAGCCAAGGATGAAATGGCCCTTGTGGTTGTTCGAATACCCTCATGACTATTTGACTTCCATGACCTTTTGACTTTACATGACTCTTTGTACAACAAGTGGGTCTCTTGGACTTCCATGTTACATTACATTGATTTGACAACATGGCCCACAGTGGAGATGTGGACAACATGACTGATGACATGACTCGACATGACAGTGCTAGTCCATTCGTGCCATTGTTGGAGTGCATGTCGAGCTGCAGTGTTGTTTGGTGATGGATGTCTTCATGTTGTGTCATACCTTCACCTCCGCATGGCAAAGTGCGCAGACTCTTCGATGGTCGTTGGTTCGCTTGATGTTTCTTTGGCACATTGCTCCTTTATTGTATGTTAGAAGGCTTGACAGGCTCATCTCTTCGCGAAAGGTTCATGTTTGTCCATTCGTGAGCACACCTTGCATGTTTTCTCATCCGTCCGTCCACGAACACATCTTTGCATGATCATCCATTCACGAGCACACCTTTTCACATGCATCGTTCGTTCGTCTGTTGGTGAACCTATCCTTTTGCATGTGCTCCCTTCATTCATCCCATTCGTCTTTACGCCATGTTTGTTGGCCATGTTTGTTGGTGTACCTGTACCTGTAGTCACTCATGACAAGACAACATCAAATCCAATAACCTCCTAGTCTACCATGACACATGATCATTTCATATGTAGGTGACCGGGAGAGGCAGCAAGGTTGCGAGGCGGGATGATGGCTCTAGGAACTGCTGTTGAAAACTGCACAAGAGTCACTAGGTGTTGAAGATGGGCAATCCAAGTTGACAGTGACTATCCGCAACATCTGGTATTTTCCTGAACGAGCAGGTAGCAAGGGATTGCCAACAAAATTTGTGCAATGTTCTAGAGGAATAGGTCGGGTTGCATGGAGGATCAACAAGAAGAAATTGCGCAATTGTTTGGAGAAACTGGCTGGGAGCCTGGTAGCCAAAACTATGCAATTCCTAGAGGGAACTGGCATTTGGCTGCTTGGTCACTGGCAGCATAAATTGCGTAATTCCCAAGGGGAACAGGAAGTCAGCTGTTGGGAGCTTGGCAGCAAAAACTGCGCAATTCCTAGAGGTAATTGGCAGTCTGTTGCTTGGAGCTGTTGGGGATAGAAATTGCATTGAGGCTGGGAGGTCGTCTTATTGATCATCTCTATGTAATTTCTAAGCTAAGCGTACTGCTGGGCAGCAGAGGGCCTAATCATGAAAAATATGTAATTTTTTGGATGAGAAGTCGGTCGACTTTCGGGAGGACTGGCTAGAAAAACTACGCAATCTTTTGAGGGAGGTAAGGATGGGCACTGGGTATCTATCCAGACTGTCTACACAATTTTCCTAGCCAGCGGAGTGGTAAAGGACTGCAGCCTCTGTGAAAATTTTGAGGGGAATGAGTCCCGAGGTGTCTACGAGGTCAAATCCTTTGATCAACTAGCTTGGTGCTTCTGCACTATTCTGGGCGACAGTCGATCGAGTCAATAGCAGGGTGATGGTCTGACTTTCAAAGGGGAATCTAGTCGTCATAACTTCAACAAATAAACTAAGTGTGTGAACGAGTGAAAGATGCATATGTGATCTTGCAAACGCACACTTACATGACTTGACGATGAGATGACTCAAACCATCCAGACACACATACTCAACATGACTGATTGAATGTGTAAGCGACAACCGCGAAACTTTTTGTTGATCATTGATCGATCGTGATGATGCTTGCACAACAGTGAATTTGACTCCGTGTGTGAGTGCAACAGATGCTCTCATAGCAAACGCAACAAGTACACACAAAACGAAGACTTTGAGTATAGTTGGAACATGGTCGAAAGCATGACTTTGACATCAACATGCAAAACTTGGGTGAAATGATCAAGCAAGGTGGATGTGAAGACTCGCATGAGCTCACAGAGTGAACTCGAGTGTGCACAACCATCAAGTGAAACTCTCAAGGGAGGCTCCAAAATTGGGTGTAGGCCAAAATTTTGGAGGGTGGTTGTAGCCGCTACAATACTTGGTGACACACTGGTATAACTCCAGCTTCTATGTTTTGGTTCATTGATAGCACAGGGCCTTGGTATTTTTGTGGGATTATTGAATCATTGTGTGGGTTGCTCTAGTTTCCCCACTTACCCCATGGACATACATGGTTCACCTTTTACCAACTCAGTCAAACACAATCAAAAGTTCAGCTTGATCACAGTGTTTCGAATTCGGGAAGGGTAGTTTATTTCTCGAGTTGAATATTTTCAGAGTATAAGTTTTTATCTCTAGTTTTTCTCTACTGCGTGTAGGCCTAGACAATACCTCGGCAGAGTCACGCAGGAACACACACATTTCTCCACTGCCAGCGAGCCTGGTCAGTACCCCGGTGGAGTTGCATGCTTCACCTCTCTGCGCAAGAAGCCTTTCTCTTCTTTCACCTTTGTATTTTTTAAAGAGGATTGTGCATAGGCACTTATTTATTTTTGGGGTGGAAGAGGGATCCCGACTTATTGAGAGCAGAAGAGGTTGTTCCTTCAGAGAAGCATGTAAGACCTCTGACATAGGTTTGCTCGTTTAGATTTCCCCTTCTCCATTTCTACTAGTTGGATGAGCTTGAACACACAGAGCAGAAAGTTGTGTACAGGCATGAGGCTTCCTAGTGTGGACACAGGTTCATGGTTGGACCAAAACTTCCCTTACAAACGACTCATATTTTCCGTTAAGACTTCATCGACCGAAGGTTATAACTAAGCACAGAGAAGACGGATACAAGACTAGCCAAGTGTTGCAGTGTCACAAGTCTCTTCAAATCTTAGCCACATACTCTATTCAAAATCTAGATTCTAGTAGTGGGTAGCACTTATTTCTAGAAACAAAAATAGTAAGGTATTAAGCAAACAAAACAAACGAAAACAAAAATATTAAGAAAAGCACCAAGTCGGCAAGTAAACAAACATGCAAACCAAAAATAAAAGGCAAACAAAAAAGAAAACACTACTCCTACTCCTACGTTAAACAATCAAGGTTACGTGAAATGAAATTTCCAGTGAAGCCACTATAGGCATACCCAACCTGTAGTCACAAAGATACGAGCAATTAAAACAGATAAAAAATAGTGTGCAACAGAAAATGAAAAAACTTGAAAAACTTGCACACGAGAGAGAAGGTCTCGCCTATGGGTGGAAGAATGTGTCACAACCACCCAACACACATGCTTACCTCTTCCGTGACTACCGTTTTTTAACAAACCTCGAAGGCCTGTTGCAAGTGTGTGTTGTTCTGCACCAATTTTCTCAGTGAGTGCGAGGAAGGACTGAAGCTTGTTACCTATAGCACGACTCGCCAATTAAGATTGTTCCAACCATTCAACGATTGGATCATAAAATTTGTGATGGTTATTTTGAAAGATTTGTGATCTTTGAGAAGATGTATTCCTGATTCGAGAGAGGGGATTACGATGTGAATCTGATATGGATAGATAGATTTGGTCATTCTCATCAGTCATTTCAAGACAATTAGGACCTGCCATAGCCATCAGTGCAGGCCGAAGTGCTTCACTTTCTTGATAGAAGTCTAAGAAGAAAGATGTTAGATGGTGAAGATCATAGTGCGCAAAGTGACTGTCATTGGATGTATTGTTGGGAAAATGATAAACTGCATGACAACCACCCAAGATAGAAGAGAAATCAGAACAGTCAATCGAGATGCCAGATTCCCAATTTGACATGAACAAAGAAACCTTTTGAACAATCATGTGAATGCTCTAAATGAGGGAACCAAGTTTGTTGTGCGCTAGGCATGATAGAACACCCACCTGCAACTGGTGAAAAAGTGTGCAGGAATCATGGTCATCACATAAATGTAGAACTGATGCCATCACTATGAATGTGTGAAACTGGTTGGGGTGTGGTGAAATGAGAGTAACTTGATTCACGCGATAGGTTGTGTGCTCATCATCACACAGGGAGATTGCTAGTGTGATGAGTGGGCATATTTGACGTGCGAAATTTGCAAAAATACCAAGGAGCTGATTACGAGAGATAACATATGATAAGTATGATCTCGGATAGTGATAGTCTTTGAGAGAAAAATTCACTATCCCATGATTGGATGAGGGATGGACACTCCCAACTCGAATTGGATGTAACAGAGGTGCATGAAGACGAACATGTTGTAATGGACTCCTGGATTCAATCATTACTGAAAATCTGAAATTTTGAAATATCATACCCTGAATAGTCAATATTCTTTACACGGGGATCCACGTCAAGTGCAACCATGCAGATAGATGGATTGTGCGTGAGAAACAAGATCTGATTTGGTTTGATGAGCTTACCAAAGTCACAAGGTCCTGACATAACCATCAATGGACATTGAAGTGCCTTGACTCCCTGGCACGTCCTGGAACTTTCCAAAATTGAAAATTTGCATTTTGGGATGTGAACCAGATCATGCATGGCTTGAGGATGGTTGTTGTTATTGATTTCAAAACTTCTCTTAGGATGACAGCCATCTCTGTCATAGGCTTCATCAAAATTTTCAGCGAGCTGACTTGACGAGTTGTCTTCATGCAACACACAAGATGATGACGAGTGGGAAGAGTCTTGTGTATTGAGACTATTTTCATCATGGACAACCTCATTGCCTTGTGTTGATCGAGGATATAACTCAGAATATGACGAAGCAAGAGAATGTGGAGTGTTTTCGATGCACGTTGATGCGCTGTGAATGATAGGATACGCAAGCAAGTGAGGTGCAGAGGAAGCTTCGATATGGATGTCTGCTTTGACCGGTGTGCATTCCATATTTGAGTTAGAGTTTAAATGAGATGAAAATAGATCATATGATGTGCTTGGGCATTCATCACAACATACAGAAGCGTGGGAGTGATGACAGCCCAAGACTGGAGGTTGATCAAAATAATTGATTGTGCATGATGTTTCACCAAGATTCGTGGATCGAGGATCAATCAAGAATGGAAGCTCAATGTTTTGAGAGGAATTGATTGTGTCTTCACCATCTTGCTCCTCTGTTTGTATGATGAGACTACCTTGCACATGACTGCAACTTGAGCCAACAGCTCAAGAATCAAGAGAGTACGCGTAGCTAGCTTGTGAAGTAGATTTCTCAAGTGAGTCATGTTGCAAGGAGTCATGGCTTGTAGATGATGGAGGATGACAGAGATGCAAATTAGACTCAAGACTTGGGTTAGGAATGGTGATGTCATCTTGCAGAATGGAGGGATGAGTTTTCACCATAGGTTTTCCTAACCATTATGGAATTTCCTTCATTGGGGTGGGAGACAACTGAGCAGATGGATTAGGAACATGCTGCGCAGATTTCTCAGCTTTGCAACCGCTGTGAGGGGGGACCCGCTACACAAATTTCTTAGTTTTGTGGTTGTTTCAAGGGGGCACCCTCTTCAAGACATGAGGTGTCTCATGATCCGCAAGAGTTGAGGAAGAAGGGAAATCAGGAAGTTCATCATTTCAGGAGACATGAACCAAGCGTTTCAGCTCTTGGCTCATGAAGTCAAGGTCCACAAACTGCTCAGGAATTTCATGACATAGGTGAAGGAAGCGAGCAGTAAAGTCCTCAACTAATTCACCGGGCTTCATTCTTAAATAAGATATTCTTTCATAGACATCTTGGTGGTCACACTCATCGAAGGCTTGATGGAGCTCCTTGAGGAAAGTGAGAAGGGAATGGATGGAAGCAGGTGGCAGGGTATGACACCACCGATTAGCATGACCTTCAAGGGTGAGGAAGAAGAGTACGCAAACAAGCTCATCACTATCGATTTCATGAGATTCACAAAAATGAAGAAAATCAGAAATGTTCTCGGTTATGAACGTTTTGTCCTCACCGTCAAACTTTAACAAGGATAAGTGATCGAGAATATCATCGGGGATTGATAACTGATTAAGGGAGAAATGAGAGAAACACCCCCTGAGCAAGAATAATTTATCATTCATTAGGTAAGAGATTCAACACAGATGTATGAACTCATCTTGTCATCTAGTCCTCCTTCTAGTGCCAAAATGTTGATGGTACTAG
The DNA here is from genome assembly GCA_031772625.1 of Pinus tabuliformis. Classification (NCBI taxonomy): domain Eukaryota; kingdom Viridiplantae; phylum Streptophyta; class Pinopsida; order Pinales; family Pinaceae; genus Pinus; species Pinus tabuliformis. Next base: position 1,792,533,786 of record CM062818.1, read on the forward strand.
ACCCGCCAACATCAGGGGATCTTCCCAGTATGTCCCAAATAGACCTCACACTATTTTGTGTAGAAGTCCCATCCGATATAATGGCTCGATTGCCATTATCTTAAATATTTGCCTCAACTCTTACTTGTCAGCACAGGTGAGTGGTCTGCTTTATCTTCTGAGAAGTGAGGTTCGCATGCCTGGTGAGTGTAAGTGTCACTTGTGTCAATGGTTCTTTCACTGTAGAGGGAGAGTGTGGGAGTGAGTCCCAAGTCAGTTGGGAGAAGTACAAAATCTGCTAGGAACACACAACACAATAGGACATACGCAACTTCCGATGGAACAGTCCACACGGATGTGACAGCCACAACACACAAGGGAAGATAACACATATAACACTCATCGGATTAGTCTACATGAGTACAACGATTGTTATAGCAAGTTCCATGTGAAAGGTTTGTCTGATGTCTAGGAGAGTATTCTACACGGGTGAGACAGCGTTAATAGCGTATACAGCACATTTTCATCAAAATATGTGTATTACAACAAGTGAATTCAAGTGTTAAACACAGGTTCAAGCAACATTCATTACAAGTGTTAAAGACTAGTCTTAAAACAAATACAATACATGTGTGAAAATGTGATGGCCTGTTAGCAGGCTTCTGAATTAAGCGAAAGTTCCAAGACACATCGTTACACCATACATCACTAACCCCATGTGAGGGGCGTTGGAGCCACTACTTACTCCTCAAAGAAAAGATAACAGACTATCTTGGCTATGTGGGAGGAGCAAAGGTCAAAAAGTCCCTTTCATGTACAAATGAGGGGGTATTTATAGCCAAGGGTGAAACTAAACCTTGTGGTTGTTCGAATACCCTCATGGCTGTTTGACTTCCATGACTCTTCGACTTTACATGACTCTTTGTACAACAAGTGGGTCTCTTGGACTTCCACATTAAATTACATTGATTTGACAACATGGCCCACATTGGAGATGTGGACAGCATGACTCATGACATGAATCAACATGACAGTGCTGGTACATTAGTGCTATTGTTGGAGTGCATGTCAAGCTGTAGTGTTGTTGGGTGATGGATGTCTTCATGGTGTGTCACACATTCACCTCCGCATGGCAAAGTGCGCAGAGTCTTTGATGGTCATTGATTCACTTGGTGTTGCTTTGGCACATTGCTACTTTCTTATATGTTGGAAGGCTTGATAGACTCATCTCTTCGCAAACAGTGCATGTTCGTCTGTTCGTTTGTTCATGAGCACATATTGCATGTTTTCTCATTCCTCCGTCCATGAACACATCTTTGCATGATCATTCATTTGTGAGCACACCTCTTCACATGCATCATTCATTCATCCATTGGTGAACCTGTTCTTCTGCATGTGCTCCCTTCGTTCATCCCATTCATCGTCATGCCATGTTTGCTGGTGTACATGTACCTGTAGTCACTCATGACGAGACAACATCAAATCCAATAACCTCCTAGTCTACCATGACACACGATCATTTCAAATGCAGGTGACCGGAAGAGGTAGCAAGGTTGTGAGGCAGGATGATGGCTCTGGGAACTACTGATGAAAACTACGCAAGATTCACTAGGTGATGAAGATGGGCAATCCAAGTTGACAGTGACTGTCTGCGAGGTCCAGCTCGGCTAGAAGGAAAAACTGTGAAAATTTTGGGAGAGACAATCCAGGCTGCTGGAAGGAAAGGCAGACAAAATCTGCACATTTTCTGGAACGTGCGAGCAGCAAGTGCTTGACAACAAAATTTGCGCAATTTTCTAGAGGAACAGGTGGGGTTGCATGGAGGATCAATAGGAAGAAATTTCGCAGTTTTTGGAGGAACTGGCCGGGAGCCTGGCAGCCAAAACTGCACAATTCCTAGAGGGAACTAGCAGTTGGCTACTTGGTCATTGGCAGTAGAAACTACACTATTCCCAAGGGGAATAGGCAGTCAGCTACTGGGAGCTTGGCAACAGAAACTGCGCAATTCCTAGAGGGAACTGGTAGTCTGCTGCTGGGATCTGTTGGCAAGAGAAACTGCACTAAGGTTGGGAGGATGGCCTGCTGATCATCTCTGCGCAATTTCTGAGCTGAGCGGACTACTGGGCAGCAGAGGGCCTGCTCATGAAAACTGCACAATTTTCTAAATGAGCAGTTGGTCGACTATCGGGAGCACTGGTTGGAAAAACTGCGCAATTTTCTGAGGGAGGTAGGGACAGGCACAAGGTATCTATCCGGCATAGCTACACAATTTTCCTAGCAAACGAAATTGGCAAGGTCTGCAGCCTATGCACAAATTTTGAGGGGAATGAGTCCCGAGGTGGCTTCCGGGTCAAATCCTCTGATCGACCAACTTGAAGGCTGATTGATATGCTTGCGAGTAGCGCAGCTTGAAATGACTTGCTTGGTTCTTCTACGTTGTTCAGGGTGACATTCGATCGAGTCGATATCGGGGTGATGGTCCGACTATCAGAGGGGAATCCGGTTGTCAAAACTTCAACAAAGTAACTAAGTGTGTGAATGAGTGAAATATGCATACATGATCTTGCAAACACACACTTGCATGACTTGACGATGAGACGACTCAAACCATCCAGACACACATACTCAACATGACTGATCGATGGTGTAAGCAACAAGCGTGACACTTGTGATTGATCATTGATCGACCATGACGATGCTTGCATGATAGCGAATTTGACTCCGTGTGTGAGTGCGACAGATTCTTTCATAGCGAACACAACAAGTACACACAAAGCGAAGACTTTGAGTATAGCCAGAACATGGTCACAAGCATGACTTTGACGTCAACATGCAAAACTTGGGTGAAATGATCAAGAAAGGTTGGCGCGAAGACTCACATGAGCTCACGGAGTGAATCCGAGTGTGCACAGCCATCAAGTGAAACTCTCAAGGGAGGCTCCGAAGTTGGGTACAGGCCAAAATTTTGGAGGGTGGTTGTAGCCACTACAACACAATGGTGGAAGACATCCATAGATTTTCCCTTGACATTCATGCATAAGCCCATTCAGATATTTGTTCAAAAATAAGAAATGAATACATAAATTAAAATTACCTTTATGGTGGTCTTTCATCGTGACATCTTCTAGTTTGCATCAACATCCTGCATATATATCAACACATTTCCCAAATATATATTGTCAAGGGTCTCCTTATTTTTCATCAGAGTCTACTTTTCTTTCTTGGAAATATCCTAGTCAGATCTCTTGGTTTCTCAAATGTTGATTTCCTTTACCATGGTTACATATTCCACGATCTCTTCCTTCCTTTCTTTTACACATTTCATTCCCGGGAACTTCCAATCAGATTTTGTCCAATTATTTTCAACCACCTCATATTACATATGAGGAGATCTTATGTTGATTTCATCTAGTGAACGTATGACTCTTGCATTCCTGCATCCCTTTGAAGGAGGAGATCCTTTATTTTGATTGTGCTCTCAGGATAGAGTATTGATCCATGTTATCTACAACAATATGACATAACTTATACAATATTGAATGTAAGCATACATAGATAATTTTCCTTTATGTCATCTAGACTTCCTTTATCAGCTTCCTTGATTGAAAAGAGCTTCAATCCTTTGATCTACTTCACCTCTTATGTCATCATACCATCATCCCATGAATTCCACAAGTTGGATTTATTTGATGAAAATTTCAATGAAGATTCCATTAGAGAATCGTGAGGATCTAGAGTATCCCAATATAGCAGATGTTTCCTTTTTAACTGATGTATAATGAGCTTTGACCTGGATGACCTTTTCCTTTCCATAAGTACCACTTATGTTTCCAATGAGGTTCCCAAGAGTTATATCCTTCATAGTTGACTGCCATACATTTCAATTTCAACCATCTTTCATTCTTCTCTATGATGATGTCACGAGCTCTTGATTTCGATCCTTTTATAATGCCATGATGCATCCCATCATATTTCTTAGTAAATCATGATATCCATATCTTACAACAGAAGACTTAGGAACTTGAAAATAACTTAGGTGAGGAAGACTATCGCAGTCATAATAGAGATCTCTTACTTCCTCTTTCTCGGACTTCTTCTTTTCATCTTCCTCCACTTCTTCAATGATATGGGCTTCTTCTCTTCCTCTTTTGTTATTGTCCTTCTTGATATTAGGACAATCTCTTTTGTAGTGCCCATATTATTGACACCCATAGCATTGAATCTTAGCCATGTCCCTTTTATTTTTCCGCAAACCAAACTTTCCAAATTTTCCCTTTCTTCTTGTCATTATAGCATAAGATTGATTTTTCTCACTCACTCCCACATCAGATTTGGCCTTTAGCCTATATTCTTCAATCTTGCACAGTGACCATGAATTCTTGAATGGAGTAGCTTCTTTATTCCCATAAATACTTGAAGTAAAGTTACCCAACTCCTATGGTAGTGCATTTAGTACAACTGTAGTCATTTCTCTACCAGACATGACTTCTCCCAGATCTTGAAGTTGATCCCTGATTTTAGATATCCTCATAAAGTATGAAGCTATTCCATCTACCCTTGACATATTTAGTTTGTATATTTCTTGCCTTAATGAGATGAATTCTCCAGCAGTGCTTACTAAATACAGCTCTACCAAATTGGCATAGATTTATTTTTAAGTTTCGAGTTTTGATGTATATAGGATGAGGGGATCCTTGATTGATTCTATGATAATTCTTTGAGCCCTAACTTCCCCTTTCATATAGTTTTCAAGGGCTTGAGCATATTATTTTCCTGGTTTATTTATTTATCCTTTGACATGTTCCATAACCTCATTTTCAATGAGATTCAAATCTGTCATTTTCTTCCATGCAAGATAGTTTGAAGCCCCAACCAATTTGTTGCTTTCCTTGCAAAACAACATTTTGATAAATTCATATGTGGACATAAATATACTTACTTGATAGGATGTTCGTTCTCCTTGTTGCTTCCTTGATGTTGATGATGATATAGAGAATAGAAAAATTTCTCTTTGATGAAGATAGATTTCTTCAAGAAAGATCCTTGATCCCACAAAGAGGGAGATCCCTTTGGATCCTTTGATGGTGGAGTCTTTGTTGATGAAGATAAATGATGACTTCTTAACGACAATGTTCTTGGTCTTTCTTGAAGTATAAATTCTTTAAGTTGATTAGGGTCTTTGAGGTTTCTTGAGATGACTTGAGGGTTCCAAAACTTCTTTTTAGACTTCTTCTTTGATCCAGGGTTATGATGCTTCCTTTATATATCTTGACTTCAAGATGATCTTCACTTTGATGCCTTCCTCGAGATTTGATCCTTGAGTGTTCCTTGATAAGATGCCCTTCCTTGACATAGTCGCCTTAGCTATGATACCATGTTAAGAAATCTATGGCATCGAGATTAAGTGATTTCTCTTCTTTAGATAATTGCTTGTGAATCTTATATTAGGATCTTCTCTTACTTAAGTTATTATAGTGTTATTTTTCATCAAACACCTACCAATGCATAAACCATAAAGAGACAAGAGAAGAAAAATATAGGTTATCATCCAAGGCCAAAACCTCTCCCACTTGAGAGGAAAACCCAAACGAATTCTTATTCTTATAAAGACTTCAATTTACAAGTACCAAGACCTAGACCCTTGACTAAGATCCCTCCAATACCAAGACATAAAGCTTCCTTAATGGGATCCTTCTTGCTTGAGTCAACAATATTCAAACCTCTGCTTTCTTCCTTCTTGTTGGGCATGGAATCCCCCCAAGGCATGTTTTGGGGCTCAAAGCCCAAGTTTTGACCGAATTTTGTTGTAAAGCTCCTCGAATTACGGGCACAGGCACAAAAGTATAATAGAGTCACAGGGTTGTCCGCCCTAGTTTTGTAATGTAATGTCGGTTGGATAGACCTAACCATGGTCCGCGGACCATGGGGTTGTATAAATAGAGTGAGGCTCTAAGTGTAAAAGGGAAAAAATAATAACAAGTCTAAGTGATTGAGTCACAAGTGTAAAGTGTGTCTTTGGGTCGTAGAGTAGGAGAAGGCTCTGCAACTGAGTGCGCAGAGGCCTAGTAGTCCGTAGCTAAGTGCGCAGACCCCTGCAGCTGAGTGCGCAGGGCGGAGTCGAGTCTGTAACTGAGGAAGAAATTAATAAAGAGAATTTTTATCATAATTTTGTGTATCTGTTCTTGGGATAATGCATGTTTCATATGATTTGCAAATATATTGTTCATTTACTGCGCGCATCTGTATGAATGGTTTATATTGTTAAGTATACTTAAAGCACTCAAGTAGGAAAAGTTAATTAACTAATGTTGGAATACCATTGAGGTCTTGGGTAATAACGCAGAGCGTGACGTTCAGCCCCTTGGTAGGGTTGCACGAAGGCAGTATATCAGGCTGCAAGGTAAGGGAAAGTGCACGTAGTGACTTTTGTGTAGGGTAAAACCGCGGACCACTTGAACTCATCAGACATCTCCATGGTGCAAAAACCTGGTTCTAGCACCCTCCCATACTACTTCGTGTGAGACCTCAATCCACGCTCCACGGACTGTTGCCAAAAGGGCCAGTGGTACGGGATTTGTTTGGCTAAATCAACTCTAATCCTGGGTTAGGCCCCAATAAGCCAACAAATGGTTCTATTTCCGGGACTGGGATCTGCATAAGAGATGTCTGATGTCGTATCACTGGAATCCGACAAAGAAAGGAATTGAAGAGTGGTTGGACAGGGAGATTCATGAGTTCGCAACGTGGGAAAACAGGAATCCATGATTATCGAAGGAAGAGTGATTAGATTGCTACTTAAATATGGAAATCCATGAAATTTTCTTTGCATCCTTCCCCTCTCAGTTGTACCAGTGGATCGCGAAGCTAACAGACAGTCAAGGAAGGTGTAGGTTTGACAAACCTATTGTGTGGACTCCAAAATTGGTGCGTAGACTGGAAGCATCGAAAGATAAGATTGTGTGCATTGTGAACCATTGGCTCGATCGAATTATAGGAGGGTTTATCACCGAGTTCACGGTAGATACTTCAGTCAGCTACAGCGAGGCGGAACGACGCTTCCTCAAAGGACCGCGAGGTAAGTATGTTAAATATTTGAACACTTGGATTAAAATGCTACTGTGTGAAAAGTGGGTTATGCGAATAAATTGATGTTTGGGGCTACGCGAAGTGGGAGGATCTACAGAAACGAAGGTAGCGTAGAACTAGAAACTAGCCCTTTGATTTCACCTCCACGAGAAAGCAAGGAAGAGCTCGCGAAGGTCTCACCAAGAAGTGTGATCAGTTTGATAAAGCAGCGAATTCCACGCATACCACTTCCACCTACACCACCGCCAGTTTCACCATCTTCACCCCTGTCTACGCCCACTCCACCTCCGTCACCACCATAGTTCAATATGGTGAGCACGATAAAATTATCGGTTTTCAAAGGAGTAGGGAATGAAGATCCAGACCAGTTTTGGATCATGGTAAAGGTTGTATGGGAAGCACAGGGAGTCACATAGGACAATATAAAGAAAACAACGCTAGTCAAGGCTTTGTAGATGCGCACTAACGTGGTACATTAAGCATTCCAATGACAATCCAAACACAGGGATCGCAGATATCCAAGCTGCGCTAAACAGGGAATTTAGCAGGCCAAAATCAGAGACACAGTTGATTATTGGATTTAAGGAAATCGTGATGCTTCTAGGTGAGACCCCTTGGGAGCTAGATCAGAGACTGAAGTGTATGATTCGTGAAGCCAACATGACCTTGACGAATGGGAAACACCGCGCATGGTTTGTAGCATCGCTAATGCCGCATCTAAGGAATGTGTTGTCACAGCAGAAGCTATCCACTCAGGCCAAGGCCTTGGAAATCGCAATGAGACTACATGAGACCTCGATACAAGATCCTAACCTGGGAGTCCAATAGATCCACGCGTAGTTGAAAAACTTGTGCCTTGAGATGCATAGTTTGAAACAAGACAGGACAGCTTGCCCAGAAGTGCGTGAAGAGGTATGGTGCATAAAATGCAAAGGCTAGGGACATGACAAGGACCATTGTCCAATATCCGTGAACTACCTGATGGTAGGAGGACCAATGCCATTGAGACCAGAGGCACAAGCAGGGCCGAGCGCGGTGCCTGCATTATGGTGCGTGATTTGTCAGATAGGAGGAAAGCATGCTACAGATAACTGCCATCTATTACAGAAGTATACGCAGACTTTCCTATTGAAAAATGTGCAACAAGAAATGTTGAATTTAGAATGTGCTAAAAATAGACCTACTAAAAATAGCATCTCTAAAAATAGCAGTATGGCCAGTGAGGTCATTGGCCACATTGGGTGAGAGGTGAAACTGCCAAAAATAAAAAGCTCTAAAAATAGCATTTCTGGGTCCCTTCCTATTTAGAGCAGTCCCTAGTCTATCTATAGGAAGTGAAATTAATTTTGGTCTTAACAGCAGTTGGAAATATTAATTAATTAATCTCCATGAGTTAATTAATTATGGAAAATTAAACTTGAAGTCTTTGTGAGATCATGCAATTATTTTCTCCCTTGATATAGGAATTTATCCCTCGATTAAAGGAGATAAGGTTCAGTTCTATAATGAGAGGATCAGTTGACTTAGTTTTACTTAGTCAAGTCCAGTTAGATTAATTTAACAAGTTGTTAAATTAATGAAATATAGTTTGCTAATTCTTGCATGCATGTGACAACTATTATTTCAGATAACTGAGCATTCCCTCATGGATAACTGATGCAAGTCAATTCAGACAGAGACCCAGTTGAGATCAGATGAGGGACAATGTACTATCAGATGCTTGGATATTTCTAGTAAATATTCCTTGCATGGAGAAGGATCTATTATAGAAGATTGGAGGACTTGTGGCCTATATATTGAGGCCTAGGTAGTCCATGATTTTCATCTTCTGATTGAAGATCATCAGAGTACAGAGAGAGCAGGATAGCTATTGAGCTAATTCTTTTTGTATGTTGAAGAGGATTTCCACTTGATTGATAATACAGTGTTGGGGTTTTATGCTGGTGCTTTCCCCAGTGATATATTCTATGTTATGTGTGATTGATTTCTCTTGATCAGTTATGCATGTTTCTACTTGATGTTGCTCATGAATTCGATTATGCTTCTGCTTAATGTTTTGTAGAAGTAGAACAAGTATTATGCTTTAGGACATTGCATATATTGGTTTGTTCTACAGGTGAAATTTCTACATGGTATCAGAGCACAGGTGATCAAGGAAGAACAGTATACTGAGAGGAGATTTCAAAGTTTTGAGTTTTGGGCCAAGAGTTTGCAGAGAAGATCTGAAAATTTCTGTACAAAATTTTCAGAAATAAATAGCAGATTTGGATTCCTTGTGGAAAAATACCCAAAATAAAAAAATAATAAATAAAATAATAATAAAATAAAAATAAAAATAAAAAATAAAAAAATTGGCTGAATCGGAGTTCGAATGAGGGAGATATCGTTGATTTAAAATCAGCTCTTTTTCTAGAAAATTTTGTGACGGTGGGAAAGTGGAAATAGATTGGTGTGCTAGCCAAGAACCTATATGCACTTGAGGTACAAGATGCATGCAAAGCTTTGATGAGCAAGGCAAAGGTTAGATATTTGGTGGTTGAGAGGGAGGGTATATTACCTCTCAACATGTAGAGCCAGAAGAAGTCTCAGACGATTGTGGAGGAGCCACGATTGGTGCAGCAGCTTCAGGAGGTTGTGGAGCAGCCACAATAGGGGAAGCTGAGTGGAGATCGAGTAGGAACATCTACTCATGCAGAGACCTCCAGTAGGGGGAAACTTCAAGCCAGGTTGGCTGAGGGATCACATGCAACCATACCTCTAGGTAGGAGGTGAGGTGATATAGATTGAGCGTCCCAAGGAGGAGGGGCAAGATCCTTGAGGTACCCAACCTCTTGGATGAGACCTTGCTACAGGAGCCCTGATGTGGAGTAGCAGGAACTGACTGATTGGGTAGAGAAATATGCGGATGGAGTGTCAGAGAGATCGATAGTGCAGGGAATCCCAGGACAACACATAGCTAGTAGGCTGCAGCAATGCGAGAGGCACAAGTGTTTTGCACAGTGCTAGGTGGCACAGAGAGGTGTGCAATGGTGTGAGATGCATGGAGATGTTGGAGTAGAGTAGATGTCAGAGAGGGAGCACTTGTCAACAGCAAGTAGAGCTTCAGCATCAGAGTATGTTCCTAGCCCAACAGAGTGGTCAGTTGGGAGTGTTTTTGTTCCAAGTGTTGTTGGAGCAAGTGGACCGGGTAGATGTGTTGCATGTAGAACATTCCAGAGTTACAGGATTGGGTTTGAGAGAAAGCCTTTCTTGTTGAGAGGGAGTGTTGAAAAATGTGCAACAAGAAATATAAATTTAGAATGTGCTAAATATAGACCTGCTAAAAATAGCATGTCTAAAAATAGCATTTTGGCCAGTGAGGTCATTAGCCACATTGGGTGAGAGGTGAAACTGCCAAAAATAGAAAGTTCTAAAAATAGCATTTCTAGGTCCCTTCCTATTTATAGCAGTCCCTAGTCTATCTATAGGAAGTAAAAATAATTTTGGTCTTAACAGCAGTTGGAAATATTAATTAATTAATCTCCATGAGTTAATTAATTATGGAAAATTAAACTTGAAGCCTTTGTGAGATCATGCAATTATTTTCTCCCTTGATTTAGGAATTTATCCCTTGATTAAAGGAGATAAGGTTCAATTCTATAATGAGAGGATCAGTTGACTTAGTTTTACTTAGTCAAGTCCAGTTAGATTAATTTAACAAGTTGTTAAATTAATGAAATATAGTTTGTTAATGCTTGCATGCATGTGACAACTATTATTTCAGATAACTAAGCATTCCCTCATGGATAACTGATGCATGTCAGTTCAGACAGAGACCCATTTGAGATCAGATGAGGGACAATGTACTATTAGATGCTTGGATATTTCTAGTAAGTATTCCTTGTATGGAGAAGGATCTCTTATAGAAGATTGGAGGACTTGTGGCCTATATATTGAGGCCTAGGTAGTCCATGATTTTCCTTCTGATTGAAGATCATCAGAGTACAAAGAGAGCAGGATAGCTATTGAGCTGATTCTTTTTGTATGTTGAAGAGGATTTCCACTTGATTGATAATATAGTGTTGGGGTTTTATGCTGGTACTTTCCCCTTCTATGTTATGTGTGATTGATTTCTCTTGATCAGTTATGCATGTTTCTACTTGATGTTGCTCATGAATTTCGATTATGCTTCCGCTTAATGTTTTGTAGAAGTAGAACAAGTATTATGCTTTAGGACATTGCATATATCGGTTTGTTCTACAGGTGAAATTCCTACATTTCTAGCAGTTGTTCTACAATTTTTGCAGGTCAGTAGGCCACAATGAGCGTACCTGTAGAAGTTATGAATTGATGATGGATCAGACTCCTACCTACAGAGTTCAGACTGAAACATGAGCCCTCGATCAAAATGCATGGATGGCGCACACTGAATTTCAAGGGCGCGGATGAGGTCGAGGTGGAATGGGACCAGGAAAAGGTCATGGACAACCAATATGTTACAATTGTGGAGGACCAGGGCATTATACCCACAATTGTACAAATCTGACGAGACCATCATGCTTATATTGTACCCAGTTTGATCATGAGACAGAGGACTACCCCACGCTGATAGCAAGGCTATGTGATAAAGGAACACTCTAACATCCCCTGGCTCAGAAACTGCAAATGATGAGGTCTGAGCCACGCGAGGAAGACTCGAATGTAAATATCATGCTCTGAAGCAGGATTACGATAAGGGATGACAAAGGCAAGCAGCCCGAAGAGAGTGCTTGGGTTTGCAAGGCTCCAACAAAGGAACCAGAATTTGATTTGGAGTGCGCTAAGGAGACATACATGGAAGCTAAGAAGAGCTTCACAGAGGCCTCCACTTCAGGTAGTAAAGACAAACTGGAACCGGAAATGGACCCATCAAATCTCACTACCTTTTTGGAGACATGCATGAAGCTGTTGCATGATAGCAAAGCTGTGAAGGGACTACAAGAACTCATCACTAGATGTGTTGGGACCACGCCAGGAGAACTGTGTGCAGTCTGGAAGCTGGGGAAGCACACAACGTGAACAGGAAAAGAGATGAGATTGATCACGTAGATCGGGGGATATGAAATGGATCAAGTGATTTTCAATCTAGGATCGGACGCGAATGTCCTGCCAAAGAAGACATGGGAGCGCATGGGTAGGCATGCGCTGCAATGGTCTCCTATTCAATTGTGAATGTCGAACCAGCGAAAGATCCTACCTATGGGAAGATTACAGGGAATAACGGTAGATATCAAAGGTGAGAGCACGCTTTCCAATTTCGAAGTGATAGAGATTGTTGATGACAACAATCGCTACCCCGCACTACTAGGAATAGATTAGGCCACTAACATGAATGGAGTGATAAATCTAAAGAAGCGCAAGATGATTTTTGAGAAAAAGCCATTATGCGTAGTGGTACTGTTAGACCCTGCAGAAGGATCGCGCTACACAAAACCAGTGCACGACAATGACAACGATGACGATCTGGACTGTATTTACAAGATAACCACGCAGGATCAGGACTGGGTGAATCCAAAAGTGGATGGTAGACTCTCGTGGGAGCGCAAAAGCTCCTACACCTCAGATTCAGATGAGGAAATAGAATGATGGAAAAACCAGTTACACGAGGTAACCACACTCAACTACAACATGATGATAAAGTCACTGTGTTGTGTGGCAATAGAGGTAAGAGATCTGCCTATGTATGATGGGTTGACAAAGGTGGATGATTTCCTAAACAAATTTGAAAGAGAAGTGTTGGAACAACAATGGGGTACGCACCACCAAAATTATGAGGAGTGGCATGAATGCATAAGAATGATGTGACTACGATTTGGGAACCCTCAGATGCGAATGAAAGCCAAGTATGATGGATGAAACAGCCTGTGCGCCCACCTATCCAGATGGGTACAGGTGTATGGTGCGCAACCTGCATGAAGGCACATCGTCCGCATGGTAGGAAACACGATCGGTGAGCAAGAACGGGCAAGGCAATGGCGCGACCGACGAGCAAGAAGTATGGTAAGACCAAGCATGCAGAAACATATTCACAAAGAAGCTTTTGACAAAGTATGTGAAGCATTGAACGCGGTCCACCATGTGAAGCGAACTAATTGGGACCCGCGAGTACCAATAGTTCTATGGGCTTATCAGACCATGTGCAAAAACCTGACCATGCGGACACTTTCGAAGCTAAAGTATGAAGCAGAAGCTATAATCCCTATGGAACATGCAAAGCCTGGTCTGCACATAGCAGCACCCAGAGATACGATGGTTCGTGAAGCCCGGAAAGAAGGAATCAAATAGCCGCAAAAAATAGAACACATGGGACTTGAGGAAGAAATCCAACAGGGGAACCTTAGACTCCACAAACTTGAAGAAGAAAGGGTACGGTTAAGGAAGAAAGGCATTTTTATGGACGCAGAGGTCAAAAAGATGGAGGACGAAATAACAAAAGATTTTATCGGCAAAAATACCAGGCTGGTAAGACAGGGTGCGTGCAATCCTTATGACAGGGTTAAGACCTATTACCGCGAATTGATCAATCTGATGCCTTGGCTTGGACCACATATTACTAAGCATAGTGACTAGGGTAGCGCGTTGCAAATGGTGAAGTGTGCGATGCCGACCATAACAATACAAGGTGGGGATTCTCCAAGAACCATGACGGAGGACAAGATGGAACTCTACATGGGTGGTGCGACCACCTAACTAGACAAGGGAAGGACAGTCTTAGCGCTCCAGAAAGTTGGAAGGGAGTGCAGCACTATAAACTATTATGCCCGGGAACTGCACGGTATTGGAGATACGTGCAAAAGTAGAGAGTCACAACGTCCATGACTGCACACAAGGGGTTGCGTTACCATGAGGGTTGGCCAGAAAGTGACCATTGAAGTCACTATTCATGATGGGATGCTCGACTTGAGGCCAAATGGAGCAGGCGACATGCATTTAAGACACGAGTTGTGGGCAAGATTTGCAAAAATCCGCCACCAAGAAAGCATTAATGAACTGGAATTGGGGGGAACGATCGGATTCAAATTCAAAAAGCACTTTAAAACACAAAGGGTTGCCCAGCAAACAACACTTGGTCATTTGCGAATTGAGTGATTTAGCAGAGCCCTGAGTATTGTGAGCCGAGCGTTGATTAAACCCCTGAATTCGCGAGTGATAGATTGTTTCACAGCTATAATGACGGCAAGTAAGGATGGCATGGGGATAGCAGAGGTGATCGCCGGCGAGGCCGCGCAGGCCCTAACTGTGGGGGATGTCCTAGAAGGCGCTAGGATTGTGGCAGAAATCCGAAATCACTGCGCATGCCAAGACCCAAGAAGGATAAACAAGCAATGGCTCCCATATGCGTGTCCCCGTAGAACCCGCTACATAGCAAACTGTCGATGGAGGAGAAAGATAAAGCTATCACTATAGAAACAGACAAAGAAGAAGATGACTTGCAAGATCTTACCATCGTAGAAGAAGAAGATGAAGGCTTGGAGGTGGATACTCAGCCTAGGCACTCTGCGAAAAAACTACCTGCCTATGTCCCCCCGTGAAAAGGGAATGCCAAAGTACCCAAGGACCTGGACGAGACCAAGAGCTCACTCTAGACCCCGCTCCTCCCAGATGGCATTATGTTTGAAAGCACGCACCTGGGCTGAGTGCCAAGCATGAAATTCAAAGATTGGGACCTCGCTGACCACGAGAAGTTCCCTCAGCTAGAGACCAGAAACCTCATGAAGTAGAACACCGTGGGAGTGGTGATAGCATTAGAGCCGCGAAAGTGGTTGCATGGAGTGGAGAAGGCTAGGCTGCTGCACCTACTTTGGGTGTCGCATTTCCACCGTGCCTCCATAACCATTTTCTTCATCAGACAGCTGCTCTACCTAGTGCATGATGAGTGCTTATGGCTGGAGGAGCCCATCCCCATCATGACCAACTTGATTCATCACATCTCTCAGCTTCCATACAAAGGAGAGGACCCCGTGGCCATATCAGAAGGAAAAGGCAGTGATCTAGCCATCGCGAAGGCCATGAAGAAGAAGTACAAGCTGGAAAAGAAGAAGAGGGGCTATGCCATATCCAGCATCAAGGACAAAGCAGTGCACGTAGCAACCCAAATCATCGCAGGAAAAGTTATGCGTAAATGTCATGCCGACGAGGTACCTGCACTGGTGGTCACATTGGCCGAGCAGTGCATGGAGGGGGTCCATTTTAACTGGTCTGAATTCCTCTACACATAATTTTTAGAAAACTGCCGCGAAGCCCAGGAGCAGGGTAAAACCTTCCACTATGCATGGTTGTTGCTATCCATAGTGCTCTTAGCAGGGGAATTGCCAAAGGACAATCAATTCCCCATAATTGACAGAGATTTACTAGAGGCCGTGAAGTACGCTTTGCTCTGTGCCATGAAGGATGCTACAAGGATATGCGATAGCAAGATCTTTTGGGTGCTCATGGAGATGAACATTCAAATGTGGATCAACCGTAAGCCGTGGTTGTCACCCACAGTTTACAACAGTCTGCAAAGTTTTGCAGAATTTAAGGCAGATATGCACAACATATATATCATGGCACGCAAGGATCCGATGAAGCAGTGGACAAAGCTACCTTTTGTAGCCACTGACGATGCCATTTTCAATGTCTTAGAGGCATGGCCTCTAGAATGGCGCGCCCCAGACATTGCAGAACTCGAGAGGTCGGCAGCGCAAAAGAAGAAAGATGATGCCAAGTTGTGCATCGCACAGTTGGCCGAAAAACGATGGAAGGAAACAGCAGCAGCCGAAGTGCGGGTAATGCGGGAAGTGGCACAGAAAGCAACCGAGCAGGAAAAGGTAGCAGTAGCAAAGGAAGCATCGGCGAAGATGGTCGAGGGCCAAACAACTCCTTTACAAGGGCAAGCAGCAGAGGAAGTAGAAATAGAAGAAGGAGGCACAGAACCACGAACCGCATCCACATAGCTAAAGCGCCAACACCCAGCAAAACGGGCTGGATCACGGAAGAAGGTCAAGGCTTCGAAATTTTCCATTGACCTGATCACCCTAACTGAGGGTGATGTGAATGACATCAGCGAGATGGTGTGCGATGTCACAAATGAGGCTCTTCAGGATTTCATGCAGGAGCACTAGACTGTGTGGAGGGCCCTCAGAGCGCAGTTGCAGGAATTACAGGCACGCCTCCCTCAGGTTGGTACCCTTTTGACCAACCTCTCAGTCGAATCCATGGCAGCAAAGCAGATGTTGCGCGTGCAGATGATGAACACAATAGTGTTGCCAGAAGGGGCTGTAGTGACATCAAATGAGGCCGACAGGTTTTCAGTTAGCACAATGAAAGGTCTCGGTGTTAATCTAGCTAACCTTACGTGCGAGACATTATATCTATTGCAGGATGGGATAACATTAGAGCTGCGTGCTAGCGACAGTCGCGCGCTCCAAGTCCTTAGTGAGTAGAAAATAAATATGGAACAGCTCAGCTTGCAGTGTGACGAATTGGTGTCGCAAAATGAATAGCTGGTGTAGGTGATAGGCGATGCTTGCTGAAGCGTCCTAGAGCTGGTCATCCCAGCAAATCTACCAGCAGAGGTGCGGATCCACAGGTTAGCAACAGGAGTCTGCGAGGCCAAGAAGGAAATGAAAAAGGTTCAACTGGAGCTAAATCTTCAAATCGTTGAGCTACAGTTAAAGGCACAGCCATCCACTCCCCTGGAAGTCAGAGAACAACACGTTAGCGCTATCTTAGCGGGATTGGAGGAAATCGAAGGTGCAGTGCGAGACTGCACCAGCATGTTGGAAGAATTACTTGAGGTCCTCACAACTCTACAGGAGGACCCCAACATCTAGCGCTTAGAGACAAAGGCGTGAGAACTCCAACAACAGTATGACAATTTCCTAGGAACTGCGTAGACAGTGGTCCTAACCCAGCGGTTTGCGAGGACGCAGCAAGCTAAAGCACTGAAGGAGCAGGTGGACATGGCAAGACAAAAGGAGGCAGTCCTAAAAGAGAGCATCCAGTCTTGGATCGACGAGGCCTTCACCATCACAGGAAACATCGAAGGCAAGCTCAAAAACATACAGGGGATGCACACATTGATGCAAAGAAGCACCCCATACACAGAGGTCTTGGAACAACATATGCAGCAGATCCAGCAAGCACCAGCTTAGTGAGCTATTGACCTCCACGCAATTCGAGAACAGTTGGAGGGACTCCACGAAAAGATCGTCACGCCGACAAAGTGACTCGAGGGCAATTCATGATGTTTGTGCTGGGAGCCTGTTCCACATGGAATCCCCCCAAGGCATGTTTTGGGGCTCAAAGCCCAAGTTTTGACTAAATTTTGTTGTAAAACTCCGCGAATTGCGAGTGTAGGGCGTGAAAGTATAATAGAGTCACATGGTTGTCTGCCCTAGTTTTTTAATGTAATGTTGACTGGATAGACCTACCCATGTTCCACGGACAATGGGGTTGTATAAATAGAGCGAGGCTCTAAGTGTAAAAGGGAAAAAAGAATAACAAGTCTAAGTGATTGAGTCATAAGTGTAAAGTGTGTCTTTAGGTCGTAGAGTAGGAGAAGGCTCTGCAGCTGAGTGCGCAGAGGCCTAGTAGTCCGCAGCTAAGTGTGTGGACCCTTGTAGCTGAGTGTGCAGGGCAGAGTCGAGTCTGTAACTAAGGAAGAAATTAATAAAGAGAAGTTTTATCATAATTCTGTGTATCTTTTCTTGGGTTAATGCATGTTTGATATGATTTGCAAATATATTGCTCATTTACTGCGCGCACCTGTATGAATGGTTTATATTGTTAAGTATACTTAAAGCACTCAAGTAGGCAAATTTAATTAACTAAAGTTGGAATACCATTGAGCTCTTAGGTAATAACATAGAGCGTGACATTCAGCCCCTCGGTAGGGCTGCACGAAGGCAGTATATCAGGCTGTAAGGTAAGGGAAAGTGTGCGTAGCGACTTGTGCGCAAGGTCAAACCATAGACCACTTTATCCCATAAGACATCTCTAGGGTCCGGGGACCTAGTTCTAGCACTCTCCCATACTACTTCAGGTGAGACCTCAATCGGCGCTCCACGAACTGTTGACGAAAGGGCCAGTAGTACCAGGATTTGTTTGGCTAAATCAACTCTGAACCTGGGTCAGGCCCCAATAAGCCAACACTTCTTCTCGACTACCCTTCAAAATCCATCTTCCTTTTCTCTACTTTAGACCTGCAACTTTTTTAGGCTCCTTAGAAACCCTAATTGCAGCACATATATGGTGATTTAACCCCTCAATCTTCTTCACTTGGACTTAATGGCCTTCTCCTTTAACTCGGCTTAATGAATTGACTTATATCCTTCTTGATTCATTTTCTATCATAGCAAGACACACTTTGGCCTCTTTGGAGTAATAACAGTCCTCTCCTTCTCACGTGTGAGAGGAGATCAACGCTAAAATAGTCCCAACACATTCCTAAAGACTTTGCTCTTCTTCCTTCTCTCTTCACTGATGATTAGGATTCTTCCCAAGTGACCTTCGCTCTTCTTATTTCAGACTTGACCTTGACCAAAATTCATCCTTCTGAACTAATGTTGAGCTACCTATTTATAGTTGTTTTCCCATGCATATAAGCTGACATGAGAGATATATGGTGATTTAACCCCTCAATCTTCTTCACTTGGACTTAATGGCCTTCTCCTCCAACTTGGCTTGATGAATTGACTTATATCCTTCTTGATTCATTTTCTATCACAGGAAGACACACTTTGGCCTCTTTGGAGTAATAACAGTCCTCTCCTTCTCATGTGCGAGAGGAGATCAACCCTAAAATAGTTGCAAAACACTCCTAAAGACTTTGCTCTTCTTCCTTCTCTCTTCACTGATGATTAGGCTTCTTCCCAAGTGACCTTCGCTCTTCTTATTTTAGACTTGACCTTGACCAAAATTCATCCTTCTGAACTAATGTTGAGCTGCCTATTTATAGTTGTTTTCCCATGCATATAAGCTTACATGAGAGATATATGGTGATTTAACCCCTCAATCTTCTTCGCTTGGACTTAATGGCTTTCTCCTCCAACTCGGCTTGATGAATTGACTTATATCCTTCTTGATTCATTTTCTATCACAGCAAGACACACTTTTGCCTCTTTGGAGTAATAACAGTCCTCTCCTTCTCACGTGTGAGAGTAGATCAACCCTAAAATAGTCCCAAAACACTCCTAAAGACTTTGCTCTTCTTCCTTCTCTCTTCACTGATGATTAGGCTTCTTCCCAAGTGACCTTCGCTCTTCTTATTTCAGACTTGACCTTGACCAAAATTCATCCTTCTGAACTAATGTTGAGCTGCCTATTTATAGTTGTTTTCCCATGCATATAAGCTGACATGAGTTGAGTGTGAGCCGACATGTCTTTTGAGAGATAGTATTATTCTTATTGAAGTCGACTTGTAGGAGGTGTCTTTGTCTTGGCCTTGGAGGGCCTTCCTATACATTTAATGACTCATACAAAAGTTTAGCATGCCCAAGAAGGGTCCTTCATACATGACATTGACTCAAATTGACTTTTATGACTAGATGACAAAACCTAAATGTTCACAATGGGAACCTTAACTAAATTAAAATTCCTTGATCATAAAACCCATGATTCAAGTATTACAAAAATAATTTATTCTTTTAATCAATTACATAAAATCACAATTACACATGTCATTATGAAGACCGACCTAGTTACACTTTTCAACACCCTTCACCATCCTCCTTTGTACTTTTGAAATCCTCGCTTGGAGGAAATTAATCATCATCGTTTGTGCCTTTCAAATCATTGCTTGGATGAAATCCTTCATCATCCTCATCTTTGCTTCTGAAATCCTCGCTCTGAGGAAATTCTTCATCATCATGAGTGCCTTTGAAATCCTTAACCGGAGAAAATGCATTATACTAATATGTGCCTCTAAAATTATCATTTGGAGGAAATTTTTTATCCTCCCCTTTGTCAGTCGTGCTCTCATAATCCTTAGGATTAGGAATAAATGGAATTTGAGTCTCTATTCATAGTGAAATAATTCATGTTATATTCATCAATATGAATAGAGTTGTTAGATGAGGAAGATGTTGATGCTGCAAAGAGAGAAACTTCACTATAATAAGAATTTGTGACCTTACAAAAGATGTTGAATGATACAAATGAATTATCTCCCAATGACAACTTATAACTTGAAGAATGAAAATTTCACTCAAAATTTCCCCCCCAAAAATTTCACTCAAAAAAGTCACTCCAAATTTCCCCACAAAAATTTTGACCAAAAAAATTCCCTCCAAAATTTACTTCAAACATTTTACTAAAAAAAAATCTTGAAAATTTTGGCCCTACTTTCTATTCAAAATTTTCTTTAATACTTTCCTTCAAAAATAAAATGTATCTTTTAGAATTTTTGACCGGAGAACCCACAGTAATGGAATTTATACACCAACGTTTCGAATCCCAAATGGGATCCATCATCAGGGCAAGAGAAAGATGATCGAATATGATAAAAAGAAGAGCCAGATGGAAGAAATAAATACTAATGAGGGAAAAATAATAATAAAGGAACAGCACAGGTCGGCAAGAGAGATTCTAAAAGAAACCTAAAATTGATTTTAATAATTATGAATTGATATTCACTATTTTTATTTATATCATTATGAATTAATATTATTATATTTATTTATATAAATTAATATAAATTAATTAATCTTTAAAAAAAATTTACTATCAATTAATTAATCTTTATAAATTAATATCAATTAATTAATCTTTATAAATTACTATCACATATTAAAAATCTATAAGACAAAGACATAAAACTAAAACCAATATTAAAAATTTTAATATCTAAAAGACTAACATATAAATTAATATTAATATCATAAACCTATAAAAACCTAAACTCTATATTAAATTAATATAAATTAATTAATCTTTATAAATTACTATCAATTAATTAATCTTAATAAATTTATATCAATTAATTAATCTTTATAAATTACTATCACATATTAAAAATCTATAAAACAAAGACATAAAACTAAAACCAATATTAAAAATTTTTATATCTAAAAGACTAACATATAAATTAATATTAATATCATAAACCTATAAAAACCTAAACTCTATATTAAATTAATATAAATTAATTAATCTTTATAAATTACTATCAATTAATTAGTCTTTATAAATTAATATCAATTAATTAATCTTTATAAATTACTATCACATATTAAAAATCTATAAAACAAAGACATAAAACTAAAACCAATATTAAATTTTTTTTTTTTTATATCTAAAAGACTAACATAAAAATTAATATTAATATCATAAACCTATAAAAACCTAAGCTCTATATTAAAATTCAAATCAAAAAACTAAAAAAAAAAACTAAAAACCTATGTAACATTAATACTAATTTAACCTAATAATAAGGAACCTGATCCCACTATAAAACTTTAATATTTTAATATTAATAAACCTAGATTCTATATAACCTAATATATAATAGAATTAATAACAATAATCAAAAACTCAAGAAACTAAAATATATAAATACTATTAATATCATTAACTTTTATATAACTGAAAACTCTATTAATATTGCTTACTTAAACACTAAAATATATAATAATAACATAAAACCTAATGTTTATATCACATTAAAAAAATTTATAATCTAATGATTATGAAACTAAATGATTTATAAAACAAGATCACTAAAACCTTAATAATAATCTAACCTAGAATCTATCTAACTTAGAATATATAAAAAGAATGTATATCAGTAAAGCCTATTCTATAATTAATTTGTTTCAATAAGGCCTATTCTATTCTATTAAATTCACTATGGAGCTTGAAGAAAATATGAGTATTCCTTTCTTGGACATTCTTATCATCAGAAGAGAGGATGGCTCTCTGGGCCACAAGGTGTTCAGGAAGTCAACTCACACGGAGAGCTACCTTCATGCAGATTCCCACCATCACCCAGCCCAAAAGCTTGGCGTTCTGAACACTCTTGCCATTAGAGCCCTCCGAATATCTGACTCAGATCATATAAATGAAGAAAAGAGGCATCTGGTCTCCATCTCCCCTGATATTAAATTCACTATGGAGCTTGAAGAAAATATGAGTATTCCTTTCTTGGACATTCTTATCATCAGAAGAGAGGATGGCTCTCTGGGCCACAAGGTGTTCAGGAAGTCAACTCACACGGAGAGCTACCTTCATGCAGATTCCCACCATCACCCAGCCCAAAAGCTTGGCGTTCTGAACACTCTTGCCATTAGAGCCCTCCGAATATCTGACTCAGATCATATAAATGAAGAAAAGAGGCATCTGGTCTCCATCTCCCCTGATATTAAATTCACTATGGAGCTTGAAGAAAATATGAGTATTCCTTTCTTGGACATTCTTATCATCAGAAGAGAGGATGGCTCTCTGGGCCACAAGGTGTTCAGGAAGTCAACTCACACGGAGAGCTACCTTCATGCAGATTCCCACCATCACCCAGCCCAAAAGCTTGGCGTTCTGAACACTCTTGCCATTAGAGCCCTCCGAATATCTGACTCAGATCATATAAATGAAGAAAAGAGGCATCTGGTTTCAACTTTCAAAAATATAGGCTACAAGGATCATGAGATTAAGAAAGCCATAAAGAAAGCTGAAATGAGGTTGTCATCTCCCAAATCTAAAGAAGAGAATAAACCTCAGGATGGGAAGGTTTTTCTACCTTATATCCATGGGGTCACAGATAAAATGGCAAAGATCCTAAGAAAGAAAAACATTATAACTCAATTCTCAGCTCCCGGTACCATCAGACAAAGTTTAAAATCTGTTAAGGATGATATTGACAAGAAGCAACTTAAAGGAGTTTATAAAATAGACTGTTCATGTGGAAAAAGCTACATAGGCGAAACTGGTCGCTCCCTCCAGACAAGACTGAAAGAACACGGCGCTGACATCAGAAATGAAAGATCTCGTACCTCAGCCCTGGCAGAGCACTCCTCGAAGACTAAACACCACATCTGCTTAGAAGACGCATCAATTATCGCAAGAGAAGAGCAGCATCAGAGACGGAAAATCAGAGAAGCCCTCGAAATCCTGAAGCATCCTTGTAACCTGAACAGAGACAGCGGTTTGGAAATTAGCGGAAGTTGGCTTCCACTGATCAGTGATATCAGGAAGCGTATGCCAGGCCTCAGGTAAGTTGTCAAACAGGTAAGATGATTAATATATATATCTAAATAAAAATAAATGTCTACATATGAAAATTATAGAATAGGCCTTATTGAAACAAATTACTTATAGAATAGGCTTTACTGATATACATTCTTTTTATATATTCTAAGTTAGATAGATTCTAGGTTAGATTATTATTAAGGTTTTAGTGATCTTGTTTTATAAATCATTTAGTTTCATAATCATTAGATTATAAAAAAATTTAATGTGATATAAACATTAGGTTTTATGTTATTATTATATATTTTAGTGTTTAAGTAAGCAATATTAATAGAGTTTTCAGTTATATAAAAGTTAATGATATTAATAGTATTTATATATTTTAGTTTCTTGAGTTTTTGATTATTGTTATTAATTCTATTATATATTAGGTTATATAGAATCTAGGTTTATTAATATTAAAATATTAAAGTTTTATAGTGGGATAGGTTCCTTATTATTAGGTTAAATTAGTATTAATGTTACATAGGTTTTTAGTTTTTTTTTTTTTTTTTTTTTTTTTTTTTTAGTTTTTTTATTTGAATTTTAATATAGAGCTTAGGTTTTTATAGGTTTATGATATTAATATTAATTTTTATGTTAGTCTTTTAGATATAAAAAAAAAAAAAAAAATTAATATTGGTTTTAGTTTTATGTCTTTGTTTTATAGATTTTTAATATGTGATAGTAATTTATAAAGATTAATTAATTGATATTAATTTATAAAGACTAATTAATTGATAGTAATTTATAAAGATTAATTAATTTATATTAATTTAATATAGAGTTTAGGTTTTTATAGGTTTATGATATTAATATTAATTTATATGTTAGTCTTTTAGATATAAAAATTTTTAATATTGGTTTTAGTTTTATGTCTTTGTTTTATAGATTTTTAATATGTGATAGTAATTTATAAAGATTAATTAATTGATATAAATTTATTAAGATTAATTAATTGATAGTAATTTATAAAGATTAATTAATTTATATTAATTTAATATAGAGTTTAGGTTTTTATAGGTTTATGATATTAATATTAATTTATATGTTAGTCTTTTAGATATTAAAATTTTTAATATTGGTTTTAGTTTTATGTCTTTGTCTTATAGATTTTTAATATGTGATAGTAATTTATAAAGATTAATTAATTGATATTAATTTATAAAGATTAATTAATTGATAGTAAAAAAATTTTAAAGATTAATTAATTTATATTAATTTATATAAATAAATATAATAATATTAATTCATAATGATATAAATAAAAATAGTGAATATCAATTCATAATTATTAAAATCAATTTTAGGTTTCTTTTAGAATCTCTCTTGCCGACCTGTGCTGTTCCTTTATTATTATTTTTCCCTCATTAGTATTTATTTCTTCCATCTGGCTCTTCTTTTTATCATATTCGATCATCTTTCTCTTGCCCTGATGATGGATCCCATTTGGGATTCGAAACGTTGGTGTATAAATTCCATTACTGTGGGTTCTCCGGTCAAAAATTCAAAAAGCTCAAACCACAGATCTCTGAAATCCATGTATCTTTTACTTAAACTATTTAACATTAACTAGGTAATTAAGTTAATTTTTATAAATTATATTTTATTTTTTGTCCAACATTTAACCAAAATTAATTTAAACTTATAATATTAACTATATATTATTTTTTCTTAATTTTAATTTTAATTTCACATTCAAGTAATGTTAAAGTAATTCTACTATTTTCGCTATATAATAGCTTTCATTGTTTTTATTCTTCACATCACATCAAATCTTTTGGAACATTCCTTGAAACGCTTGGAGTGATTTACATAGGAGCTATATTATCATCGAAAAGACATTCAATGGGACATTTTCGCATTTAAAAAGGTAGTTTTCCTTCTATTTTGACCATTTCAAGAGGAATTTTGGGAAAATATGATGTTTTATTGTTTTTATGCTGAAAAAAATAATAATAATAATTATTATTATATATATATATATATATATATATTCTTTTTTTTCAAAGATTTTTTTTGATATTGTATTTTAGGGGGAAAACCACATAAAAATATCACATTTTAAGATTTTTATATTTAAAAATACCAAAAAAACTCATATTTAAAATTATATATACATATATATATATATAGTTTTTCTTTTTTCTCAAAGATTTTTTTTATATTGTATTTTAGGGGGAAAATCACATAAAAATATCACATTTTTAAAATTTTTATATTTAAAAATACCAAAAAAACTCATATTTATAGGATTTTTAGGAGAAAAAATAAGAAAATTCATATTCTTTAGGGTTTAGAAACTGAAAATTTAGTTTTCAATCTTTTTTTCTGAAAAAAAATAAATAAATAATAAAATAAAACAAAAATAAAAAATAAAAAAATAAAAATAAAAATAAAAATAAAAATAAAAAATAAAAATAAAAAATAAAATAAAAAATAAAAATAAAATATATATATATATATATATATATATATATATATATATATAATAATAATAAAAATAAAAATAAAAATTCATTTTTTTATTTTTTATTTTTTAGTCCAGGGGCAACTCAGTTAGTTCGAAATTTGTGAAATCGTTGAAAAAGGCAGACCAAAGTTCAAATCCCACCTGAATTAACCTTGTTTACGGTAAAGGACAAGTCGTAAACCATCAAAGATTTACTAGTTGTTGAGTGTCAAGCAAGTTTCTAGGTTCCTCTAGGAGATATATATATATATATTCTTTTAAAAAAACAATTTATTTTTTACGTTTATTAAAAAAAAAGAGAGAATACAATTTTCAAAATTAATAATTATAAATTAGATAATAAAATATAAAATAATTATAAAGTTTAAACTTAAAATAAAAATTATTAATTAAAAGTCCTTAAGCAAAGTCTTTCTGTAAAAATCACATAAGAGAAATTTTTGGCCGAGGCGTTTCGAACGAACAAACACTTGTTGGTTTGAAACACGTCGGCGAAAAATTCTCTTATGTGATTTCTAATGAAAGACTTTGCTTAATTCATTATGGATCACAGAAGCATGAATACAGAAAATATTATTAGTGTTTCTCTTAAAGGAAAACCCATGATAATTCTTCTTCTTATAGAATCTTCAATTAACGAATTCCAAGACCCATATCCTTAACCAAAAACATCTCCAAGACCAAGTCAAAACAATCCTTTAATCATCTCTTCTTCCACAAAGTCAGTCAACGTTGGTCAAACTTACTACAATACTCATGTTTTCAACTTCTCCTCAAATCATCGACCTCCATTACAGGTTTGTAATTATCAGCCTACCTATAATCTTTTGTAGTCCTGCACTTGTGAATAGATGAGGACAAATCAGCAAGTGTTCTCTTCTTCGCTTGGGATTACTTTTCTTCCTTGTCACTTCGACATAGAAAAACTAACTATTGACACCTTGTTTCGGCCTTCTTAGGATGGTTGTAACTTTTATCTTTGTTGCAAAAGAGAGTGGCCCTAAAATCTTTCACATGTGAAGTATGTAGCCCAGAAAAACAATCCTTCTACCCTTGATTTCCTTATCTTCTTATCCTCTTCTTCTTCGTACTTTTCCTCTTTCTTAATTGAACTTGTGTGAGTGATAAGTGTGTGCTTGAATGAGGTTGAATCTTCCTTTATATAGGCTTCTTTTTCCATGATAATAAGCCGACTTGTGATCTAGGAGGATCCTCAAAATGCTCAAAGTTCGAAAGTCTCAGATGCTCGCAAAACCAGCGCCAAGTTGAAAAGCTCATCACGTTGATTCCAGCAGTATATTCAATTTTGAAAATGGCCTCCATATGAGTGAGAAAACGCACTCTGAATTTTATGGCAAACAGGTAAAAAAAATGGGCCTTACAGGGCAAGTGGCACCTCCACGTCAAAGTCAATGCAATTGTTCAAAGTCAACGCAGGGAGAAAACGCACTCTGAATTTTATGGCAAACAGGTAAAAAAAATGGGCCTTACAGGGCAAGTGGCATCTCCACGTCAAAGTCAATGCAAGTGTTCAAAGTCAACGCAAGTACATTACAAAGGTTGGATGGGCAAGGTCAGGGTCGAACCTGCGACCTTTGCCAACACATTCCAAAATCCTAACCATTGGCCTACGACTTCACTTTGTAATACATTGGCGCATAAGTAATATTAAAGTATTATGGCATGTGGAAAATGAGGGTAGGGTGGCAGATCCCGCCACATCTGGTGGCTCCGCCAACCCAAAGAAAATGGTTATCGGCACTCATATATAACGGAGATAACATTAATACCACGGCGCAGAGTCTTATTATATGGCAACGGTTATGTGACAACGGAAACATGAATTATATGGCACGTCAATACACCATCGAAGATATGTAACCACCAGGAAAGTAGATCCAGTCACATGCCATGACACGGGTTGAAGTCTGGTTCCATCGTCGGAGTTTGGTTACAATATATACCACATATACACATTCCGCCAACCTAATACATTAATACGATATCCTATGTATTAAATACAATGTGCCAAAATAAAATACAGTTAAAACATATGGTTTTAAACCATACGAAAATGCACCACATTTTATTTGTTACAACTAAATTCCATTGTTTCCATTCAAAGCCTAGGAGGTTCGCGGGTTTGCCCCCGGGACCTGCCCGTGGCCCTATAAAATGATTTACCATTGCGCCATCAAGTGGGAGTTGTAGAGTGAAGTTGAAGACTACATTTTATTTGTGCCAGCAAATGCCTTCTTAAGCATAACTTGGCCATCCTTAGGCCTTTTTTAGAACAGAGAGTTGTGTTGGAGAGAAGAGGTCGAGGCCTACATGTTGTCAGTATCCATTGGTGCCTGCGTGCCTAGTCCAGAATGGTGGAAATTATGTAAAGAGCCTTTTTGAACATTCTTAATACAACGGACGCCCATTAGAAGTGGACCTGGAGACGTAGTCAAGAGGGACGAACTTCGTCATCAATGTTTGTTATGTTTGCTACTTTTCTTTTTGATGCTCATGTTTATTTTTAGTTTTCAAGTTTATGTTTAAGGCACTTAAAATTTCAATTTTCTCTCATTCATGCACATAAAAGAAACCTTAGTTAATGTTCAGTGAAATTGCACAAATAGTCATCTTGTGTGTTTTTAGATCATATTTTGGTATCAGAGCATGTTGATCATGTTTAAGCAAGATATTTTCCAATGTGAATGTTGACTAGATCCAGGTCACAATGTGGAGAAGGGAAACTTGAAGAGATAAGTCCAAATATTGGAAAGAGGAAAGGCTCACAAAAGATGGCAAGTTCAAATGAAGGAGAAGCTCCCGAGACAAAGTGCGAGGAGAAATTTTAGCAGATGTTCCTTAATATGTAAAGGATGATTACAAAACTTTATGAAAACAAGAAGACTAGAGATGCAACTTCGTCTTCTAAAGGCACCAAAGTGAAAAAGGGCGTCGAAAAAGATGATGGTAATGAACCTCCTTTTCCTCCATCTTCGTCTTCTTCTTCTTCCTCATCCTCTTATCATTCAAGTTCAGATTCAGACTCATAAAAACCAAAGAAATCTCCTTTTTTGAAGCTTGATGTTAAGTTTGAATTGCCAATATATGATGGTGAAATGAATCCTGAAAAGTTAGATAATTGGAGAAAGCAACTTGAGGTGTATTTTAGAATTCATAATATTGTTGATGAATCTACAAAAAATCAGTTAGCTACACTTAGAATGGGGGTAACAACTTTGAATTGGTGGGAAAGTAAAACTCAATCAGATTTGAAGCATAAAGGTAAAATTATCTCTTCATGATCTAATTTTGTTAAAGCTCTTAGAACGCAGTTCTATCCTTTAGGATATATGCAATAGGATGTAATATATTGGTAGCATATAAGGCAAGGTAAAGGATAGAGTGTGCAAGAGTTTACACAGGAATTCAGGAAAAAGGCATTAGCACTTAATGTTCCATTAAACACATGGGATACTTTGTTAAAGTATATTGGAAGTTTGCATTCTTATTTGCGACATACATTGCTTATGTTTAATCCAATTGACTTTGATGAAGTGTGTGTACAAGCCATTCATATTGAATCAAGTGGCAAACCTTTTTAGTTAAAATTTTCAAAGAAACGATTCAAGCATTCAGAACAAAAAACAAACAAACAAAACAAAACAAAACAAAAACAAACAAACAAAACAAACAAACAAACAAACAAACAAAAACAAAAAAACAATCAAACAAACAAACAAAAATAAAACAAAAAAAGCAGCAAAGGGAAGAGAAAATTAAAGGGGAAGAAATCGGCAACAAATAAGAAAGAAGGAGAAAGGCCTACTTGTACCCCTTTTCAGAGGGTTGGACATGTGAGACAAAGTGTTGGAAGCTTCATCTGAAACTTAAGCCAAAGAAGTTACTTAAGAAGAAGGGTGAGATAAAAGCTAATGCTATAGTCCAACAAGATTTGGGATCCGACTCCTGTGATGAAAATAAGATAACCGCTATGGGTCTGATAGGTAATCCTTCTATATCTAGCTCTAGTTCTACTGGTTCTGCATCAAATTCTTCAAAATCTAATGATGTGATTGAAGGAAAAAAGATAGTTGAATTGTTTCACATAAGGATTATTTTCAAGCACACTAAGATAGATACATTATTTGATAGTGGGTCACAGGAAAATCTAATATATGAAGAACTAGTAAGGAAATTTGGATTGGAAACTAAAAATCATCCAAAACCATACCCTTTATGATGGTTGAAAGAAAACACTCAATGTTAAAGATCTAACCCAGAAATATATGAAAATACAAAGATACCCAGAAATAATAAGATCTGAAATATAAAAAATGCTTCACTTTATTAATATCAAAACTCGTAAGGTAGGGAAACACCATACATTCACTCCTTAAGGAAAGAGAACACTCCACAAGCCATATTCATGTTCGTACAATATTCCTTGACATCTCTCAATGTGGAGTCTCTAGCCTCTATATAGGCCTCATACATACAATACCATGGGTCAATACCATGGTTCCCTCAATACCATCTATCTAATACCATGAGCCCATTACATTATTACTAACTACTTGTGGTCCCTTACATGATACGAGTTAACCACCTTGTTTATTACTATGGCCCATGCCATTATTACATTATTCCCTTGGGTACCTCCCTTTGTACCCCATATTATCTCCCCTAGGTACACTACATTCCACCCCCCTTAACAAATTTCGTCCCCGAAACATGGGAAGAACACAAATAATAAGATCTACTCAAAAGGGTAGTCCACTGGTACCATGCACGTGCATCTAGCCATCCAAGAGAAAGGTGAACCCTCGATCTCGCTAGTGCCTCGCTCGCTTGAGATGGAAGTTGACCGTGGCAGCTCTTCTGTGTTGAGGTGTAGTAGGTGGATCTTCGCTCCTCTCTATCTGTCATGCGGGGGTTGTTATCCTTGTGGCTATTTGGTTGCCATCTTGTTGGTTGTTTTCTTGCGGGGTGATGTGGGTGATGATATGTTGAAGTTTTAACCCACGGTGTCTTTTTCTTTAAATCACCCTATTGTGGTGCCTGCTTTAGTGTCTTATCTTCCAATATTACTTCAACCACTGAGCCCTCATCCAATATATCAACACCTATAACTTTTTCTGCTTCATCCTCTATTTGTGTTTGATTGTCGATCATCAAAGGCTCATCATCTGATATGTCAGTCCCTGGAACATCTTCTGCTTCAACCTCCGTGGACTCTACCTGTTTATTGATGGAAATATCCTGTAATGTAATTTTCTTCTTTTTATACCAGAGCTTCAGGAATTTCTTCTGCACATTAATATTGATAGTACCCACAGATTCCATCCAAGGATATCCCAAAAAAACATCCATATTATCCATCTCTGAAGTATAAAAATCACCATGCAACACATACTTATCCATAGAAATCTTCAAATCCTTATACACTTGAACATCCTCATCATCCACTTGTGTGTTTTCAATGTGTTTTGCTGGAACTTGCAATTTTTTTGCCAAATTAACATTGATAAAATTATGCTTGCAACTAGGATTTATAGACACAACGATCTTCTCCTTTTGAATCAATCCATGAATCTGCAATAAGGAAACACCAGTAGAAAATAACCCCTTAGGTGTCTCATTCTTTTTTCTAGCACGAGACCATTTGTCCATAAGGAGTTTTTCAAATTCTTCATTCAAAAATTTGGACAACTGTTTGATGCCAAGTGAGTTCCACCATTTGGTAGCCTCATCTTTGAAACTAATCGGTACTATAGCCCTCCAAAATTCCCCATATTTGAACTTTACCCTCTGTATGAATTCTTCAATAGTAAGGCTATCATCTTTCCCTGTAAAATTAAGATCCGCCATGAAGAGGGTTTGGGAAAAATTCACTTACTTGGCGAAGATTTGAAATGGCCGCAATTCAGTCAATATTGCTCAGAATCCTTATTATGACCTGTTTTCGGAAATGGAACAACCATTCTGCATCTTTCCATGTGATATAAATCTTGACCTAGGCACTAGAATTTCTCAATCGCGTTGCAACTGTCCCACCACCACAAAAAATGTCTGAAAAAAGCACTGATTTTAAATCAGCGATATCTCCCTCATCCGGACTCCGATTCGACTGATTTTTTTTTTTTAACTTGGGTATTTTTCAGAAAAAATCTAGATCTGCAATTAGATTCTGTAGATTTTGCACCAAGACGTCCATATCTGCACCGCAAACTTTCTGCCCCGAAAAATGTCTGCAACACCACTGATTTTTAGATCAGCAATATCTCCTTCATCCGGACTCCAATTCAGCCGATTTTTTTTTTGAAATTGGGTATTTTTTCAAAAAGAATCCAGATCTACAATTAGATTTTGTATATTTTGTAGATTTTGCCCCAAAATGTACATATCTGATCTGCAAACTCGTCACCCTAGAAAGTTCCTGCAAAAAATAAAAAAATTCTCCACTTTTGCCCAAGAAAGTGCTTTGATACCACTTGTTTAAGATTTAAACCAGAAATATATGAAAATACAAAGATACCCAGAAATAATAAGATCTAAAATATAGAAAATGCTTCACTTTACTAATATCAAAACCCTTAAAGTAGGGCAACACCATACATTCACTCCTTAAGGAAGGAGAACACTCCACAAGCCATATGTCTGTTCGTACAATATTCCTTGACATCTCTCAATGTAGAGTCTCTAGTCTCTATATAGGCCTCATACATACAATACCATGGGTCAATACCATGGTTCTCTCAATACCATCTATCTAATACCATGGACCCATTACATTATTACTAACTACTTGTGGTCCCTTACATGATATGGGTTAACCACCTTATTTATTACTATGGCCCATCCCATTATTACATTATTCCCTTGGGTACCTCCCTTTGTACCCCATATTATCCCCCCTAGGTACACTACACTCAAAAT
This sequence comes from Pinus tabuliformis, assembly GCA_031772625.1. Classification (NCBI taxonomy): domain Eukaryota; kingdom Viridiplantae; phylum Streptophyta; class Pinopsida; order Pinales; family Pinaceae; genus Pinus; species Pinus tabuliformis. The sequence goes on from CM062818.1 coordinate 1,792,566,478, forward strand.
CAAGTCACAAAACAGTGTCATTTAAGGTTTGCAATTACAACTAATTTTGTTGATGAAGTTGATTTAGATGTGATTCCTTTGGATATATGTGGAGTTGTGTTGGGTAGTCCTTATCTTTATGATCGAGATGCCATATTTCATAGAAAGGAGAATAAGTATCATCTTGTTAAGGAAGGAATTGAATACATTGTCAGGGCACACAGAATGAAGACAAGCTTGGATTTAATCAATTTAAATCAAATGAAAAGACTCATAAGTTCAAGTAAAAAGTATGTTCTCATGTTTATTAAAGAACAACCTAAAGATAAGTATGATGCTTTCTAAGGGTGTGATTCTTAGTTTAAGGACAAATTGGTTGAAATAGTATATTCTTATAAAGAATTGTTTAAAGAACCAAAAAGTCTACCTCCAAAATGAGAAATACAACATGGGATTCAATTACAATCTGATGCCCCTCTTCTGAATATTGCAATGTATCATATGTTGGTTACAAAATGAAGAAATTAAGAAACAAATTCAAGAATTGGTTGATAAAGGCTTCATTCGACCTAGTTCTTCTCCATGTGGATCACCGATCATATTAGTCCCTAAGTGTTGGCATTATGACATAGGTTTGGCACTATGACACAGGTGTTGTCCTTGATGGCAACTCACTCAGATGGCAGATCACAGTTCAAGCTCTTAGAATGAAAGAAAAAGATATATACGCAGGTTCCTCTTAACCAGGTCGCGTATACACGCGGGATTGCCGATCAAAAATCGCGTATGCGTATGCACGCACTTTCATGCACGGAAAAGCACGTACATGTGGGAAAGCTTATTTTTAGTCCATGGTATTTGGTCCTTGGTATTTGGACCTATGGTTTTGGACCTTGGTATCTCGTCCAAAGTATTAATCCCAGGTATTTCACCCCAAGTATTGGTTCTAAGTGGTCTTGGACCATGGTATTGAGTAAGGCCTAAGACTATAAAAAGGGAAAAGAGATCATTAGGCAAAAGCATTCACTAAAGTATTGAATATATAATGAAGAGCAAGATCTAGAATATTGGTGATTGGGTTGTGGTGCATAGCTGGATCTGAATCAAGGAGGAACCTGAGCGCTAGAAGATGGATAAGTTTTATTGACAAGTTAAGATCTCAAAGCTTGAAGAGAAGTATCTTTGTGTGATTTTGATCTGTTTGGCGCATAACTAGATCTATAAATTTGATAATCTGGCTATAACTAATGTCTGAATAATTAAAAAGGGTAAATTATCTTTTATAAATCTGTACGCATGTTCAGCACAGCAGAGGCGCATATACACGAAACATTGTATACGCTGGTTTTCCTTATTGCAGATGCGTATGCACGTAGGTTTCACATATTGAAGTAGCGTACATCTCACAAAATATGTTTTAGCTACTTCTGTTTATTGCTGCAGTGCTCTAGGTTCAAAATTGGTGTCTGGTTACTGTTACTTTTTTCTGTGTACATAATTCAAAGAAGTGACTATTTGATTCAGTCTTGTTTGGTGCAAAGGAAATTGGTTGATGCAGATACACTTGATTTTATTGATGGATCCAGTCTAAAAATTTATGAAACGTGATCCCTAGAAGAAAAGAGAAGGTTGTAGCCTTCTATAGGTCAACACCTACATACTAGTACATCAGCTAGTACAAGATCTAAGGGGGTTGTAGCTCCCTTCCAGGAGAAGATGGAGAACGAGAGAAGGTTGTAGCCTTCTGCAGGTAGAAGCTTGCATACTGGTGTAAGACTGCACCAGTACAGAAATATTGTAAAAAAAGTTTCTTATTAAAGTAAGATAGAGACGAATTGCAGTAGGTGGTTTTCACCCACATTGGGTTTCCACCTTATATTTTGTGTCCATGTGTGTGATGATCTGTTCTGTTTTCTGTACCTATTTACTGTTCTTATGGTTAATGAATTTTTGATGCATTGATTAAGGATTAACATTTAATGAATCATAAGTTTACTGATATACGATGGTTTCCTTAGACACAATAGCATATATACACAGTTTCCCATAACTGAAGTAGCGTATACAAATCTGATTATGAAATGAAAAATAATTGATTTGATAATACTGATTCACCCCCCCTCTCAGTATTATTTCCAACAATTGGTATCAGAGCAGGTCCTTCAGAAGAAGCTTGATCGCTTGAAGGAAGATCTATCATCATGAGCAACTACGAAAAAGAGGCATCTATCAGGCCACCAATCTTTGATGGGAGCAATTTTTTCTATTGGAAGGTAAGAATCACAGCGTATCTTCAATCTCTTGGTACAAAAGTTTGGGATATCATGGAAGCAGGATACACATTTCCATCAGCAACTCCTATAGATACAGCTGGTAAGAAGCAGTATGAAACAAATGCAAAGGCTATCAATACTCTATTAGGGAGTTTATCTTAGTCAAAATTCGTCAAGGTTATGCAGCTCAAAACCGCAAAAGAAATATGGTACAAGATCGTTCTAAGCTATGAAGGAGACGATCAGGTAAAATGTGCAAAACTACAATCTCTCAGAATTCAATATGAAGATATTAGAATGCACAATGATGAAAGTGTGGCTAATTATTTCTTATGTATAGATGAGATTGTTAATTGTATGAAAAAACTTGGGTGAAGAGATAAAAGAAGTTACTTTTGTTGAAAAGGTTCTAAGATCTTTGTCTTCTAAGTTTGAATCAAAAGTTTCTGCCATAGAAGAAAAGCAGAATCTACAGAGCATTACCATGTCACAGCTGCACGGAATCCTAACTGCTTTCGAAATGAGAAAAGGGGTACCATCAGATAGGAGAGAAGCCGCATTCAAAGCTTCAGGAAGAGGAGATCACAATGAGTCAGGACATATGTCAGAAGGAGAGGAAGAATCAAACTTTGTCAAGAACCTTAAATGGGGTTTTGGAAGATTCAGAGGTAAGCTACCTTTCAAATGTTTTGCGTGTGGAAGAGTCGGTCACTATGCAGCCAAGTGTCCTCATAAAGATAAGCTTGACAAAGGTAAGGAACCAGTTAGATGGAACGGAAAACAAAATGTAAGTAAGAAGAGCTATTATACACATGAAGACAGTGATGGATTTTCAATTAGTGATGAAGATGAACAATGTAATGATTATAGACTTTTGATGGCCTTTGAAGATGATGATTTCTTGGATGCTATAGATGAAGATGATCTCTATGAAGAAATTTCTAAACTTAAAAATTGTTTAGAATAAAAGAGTATGATCATAGATACTCTTACATTCCAACTTGCTAAAAGGGAAAAACACAATGAAAAGTTAGAATGTGAAATTGTGGGACTTAGAAAAGATATTGAGAAAACAAAAGCTCTTAATCTTAGATTTGCTTAAGGATCTGAACTTTAGATGAGATTATCAAAGTGCAGCGTTCTCCTCTAATCAAGGCAGGTCTTGGATATTCTGAAGAAGCATCTCAAACACATAATCCATCCACCTCCAAAAGTTATCTTGATGCAGCAAGGAGAAGTGAACAGGTTGAAAATCGACAGCAAAGGCATAAAGCAAATCACCAGGTAAATCAGGGTCAATCTACTTCAAGGATGAACAGAGATCACCAAGTAAATCGGGGGCAATCTACTTCAAGGATGAACAGAAGTTACAACCAACCGCAGGTAAATCATTCTCAATTTGCCTATGGAAACTACAATCACCTGGACAGTAGGTTTGATAATCGCAGGAATTTCTTCAATGGCCAATGTTTCTCTTGTCATAACTTTGGACACAAAGCTGCTCAATGTGTTGCCTACAAGACCATCATGACTAGAGAAGCACGAAATCAAAGGAGTGTGACTGGGATCATGAAAAGAACCTACAATAACTTTTCTGCTCTTGAAAATGAAATAGAATGTTCTATTTGTAACAACTTCGGTCATGAATATTCCGATGCAGGAGTAGGTTTCAGCTAACAACTCAAAAAGAACAAGCTTCATTGAGTCCCAAAACATGGAGAAAGAAAGAACCACATCCAGAAAGATGTGGTATAGCCTTATATGCGGAAGGATAGGAAAATCAGTGGTACATCGATAGTGGATGCTCGAAACATATGACAGGTGATAAAGAAAAACTTCAGTCATATAGTACCTTAGAAAAGGAAAGGAAGGTCTCATTTGGAAATGACACCCCTACACTCATAAAAGGTAAAGGTTATGTTCTTTTGAAAGAGAAGGTCAAAGCTAGAAATGTTATGTATGTTGATGGCCTAAAGCATAATCTATTAAGTGTCAATCAAATGTGTGATCAAGGAAATGAGGTAATATTTTGATCAAATGGATGTATTGTTCGTGAGCTTGATATAGGAGAAATAGTGATCAAAGGCATAAGAACTCCAAATAATTTATACATACTCAAGGGAGGGCAAAAACAATGCTATCTAAGCAAGAATGATGAACATTGGCTATGGCACAGAAGATTGGGACATCTAAGCTTCTCTCAGATAAGGAAAGCATGCAAATATTAGGCGGTTCGTGATCTTCCTAACATCAGAATTCCAGACAATACCATATGCAAATCATGTCAGTTTGGCAAGCAAACCAGAACTAATTTCCCTGAGAAGGAAGGATCAGCTAGTAAGCCACTTGAACTTGTCCATACTGATGTATGTGGTCCATCCAGGAAAAGGTCACCTCGAGGAGAGGAATACTTCATATTGTTCATTGACGACTTTTCCAGGAGGTGTTGGATAGGACTTCTAAAGCATAAAGACGAAGCTTTCGAAAAGTTAAAATCATTCAAAGCCTTGGTTGAAAACGAATCAGATCGCAGAATCAAATGCCTCAGGTCTGATCGAGGAGGGGAATTTACCTCGGATGAATTTTTCGATTTTTGTGAAGAACATGGAATAAGAAGGGAATTCTCTACTGCAAGTACTCCTCAGCAAAATGGAGTAGTGGAAAGGATGAACAGAACGGTTCAAAAAATGGCTTGTGATATGCTTGATGAGTCTCGAACTCCCGCAACATTCTGGGGTGAAGCTGCATTTGCTGCAATTACTATTCTCAACAAGACAAACGTCTGGGTGAACAACACTCAAACTCCTCATGAACTTTGGTATGGTAAGACTCCTACGGTAAAATACTTCAAAATTTTTGGAAGCAAATGTTACATCAAAAGGACTGATGAAAACCTTGGCAAGTTTGAACCTAGAGCAGATGAAGGCATTCTTCTTATTTACTCTCCCCACAACAAAGGATATAAGTGTTACAATAGAAGACTTGGAAAAATTGTTGAAAGTATTGATGTAGTGGTTGATGAAGAAGGAAACATTCCTAGGCAGGTAAAATCCGAAGTTTTCGAAGATGATGAGGACTATCATTCAACATCAAATCAGGCTTATGATGAAGAAGAAACCCATGAGGCACCAGAAGAACAGATAAGAGTAGAAGAAAAGACTCCATCCAGATACGTTCAGAAGAATCATCCAGAAACTCAAATTTTGGGGCAGAAAGAAGCAGGTGTACAAACAAGAAGAATTATCTCAGAAGCTTCAAGCTATCTAGCATTGCTTTCCTCCACTGAACCACAAAATGTAAGTGAAGCATGCAAAGATGAATGCTGGGTCAAGGCCATGAATGAAGAACTTGAGCAGATTGAAAAGAATAATACTTGGGAGTTGGTTCCTAGACCAAATGATAAGAATGTCATAGGGACAAAATGGATATTCAAAAACAATCTGAATGAAAATGGAGATGTTATTAGAAACAAGGCTAGACTTGTTTGTAAAGGGTATGCTCAACAAGAAGGTATAGATTTTGAAGAAACTTTTGCACCAGTTGCTAGACTTGAGGCCATAAGAATGTTCCTTGCTCTTTCTAGCTTTTAGAAGTTCATAGTATTTCAAATGGATGTGAAATCTGCCTTTTTAAATGGAGACTTAGAAGAAGAAGTGTATATTGAGCAACCAGATGGATTCATCCTTGGAAATTATCCAAAACTTGTATGCAGACTTAAGAAGGCATTCTATGGTCTTAAATAGGCCCCAAGGGCTTGGTATTATCATCTGGACAAATACCTCCATCAACAAAGTTTTTCAAAAGGATCAGCAAATAGCAATCTATATATAAAAATTGATAATGATAAATTGCTAATACTTGTTGTGTATGTTGATGATATCATCTTTAGTAGAAATGAAGAAGCCATGAGTCAAAACTTTTCTTTGGTGATGCAGAAAGAATTTGAAATGTCCTTGCTTGGTGAGCTGACATATTTTCTTGGTTTACAAGTCCAACAAAATAAAGACGATATCTTTTTATCACAAACCAAGTACCTCAAGTAGATCTTGAAGAAATATGGCATGGAAGATTCGAAACCAGTATGTACCCCTATGGTAACAAGATGCAGCCTCAGCGCAAATGATGAATCAGTAGCAATACATCAACCAACCTATAGATCCATGATTGGTAGTCTGCTCTATCTGACAGGTACCCGACCAGACATTATGCATGCAGTGGGAATAGTTGGAAGATTCCAGGCAAATCCAAATGAATCACACCTTCAGGCAGTTAAGAGGATCTTCAAATATCTTCAAGGAACACAAAACTATGGCTTAAGGTATCCTAGAGATGTAGATCTCACACTTCATGCATATACAGATGCAGATTAGGCAGGAAGCATGGATGACAGAAAAAGCACTAGTGGTGGTGCATTCTTTATGGGTTCCACATTAGTATCTTGTTTCAGCAAGAAACAAAGTTCAATTGCTTTATCTACAGCTGAAGCGGAATATGTGGTTGTTGCATCTTGCTACACACAACTCCTTTGGACGATGCAAACTTTGCAAGATTTTCAAATAACTTGTACTCTACCTATCTCCATTTTATGCGATAATACAAGTGCAATCAGTATTTCAAATAATCCTGTCATGCATTCAAAGACCAAGCACATACCTATCAAATATCATTTTCTCCGTGAACAAGTGCTTGAACAAAAGGTCAAATTGGAGTATGTTCCCTCCAAGGAACAGGTTGCTGAAATACTCACCAAACCACTGCCCAGGGAGACATTTGAATACCTCAGATAGAAGCTGGGAGTAGTTGATGCATCATCTTGCTATTGAAACTTGTTTGTTTCAGAGAAAAGTGGTTGTACGCGAGTTTCATGTGGAGCATCCGCATACATACGCCAGTTTCTATGGATACAGTCGTGTACATGTTGTTTTAAAGACAACAGTGGGCCAGGCTCAAGATGAAAAGAGTCTGATATGGTTCTGTCAGAGACCATCTAGTGCACGTTCAGGGGGAGCATATATACTTCTAATAATGCATTGTTGGCATTATCTTAGAAGATCTTGGTTCAAGTTCATAGTTGTTTATGGTTTCAGGTGGAATTGGTGCAAAGGGAGAACATGGTTGCTGGTCTGCATGATGATTGATAGATGTTGCTGATGATAGTTGTTGATGACTATCATAGTATTGTTGTAGATATTTCGTCTCTATGTCATGTATTTGCTTTATTATCAAGCTCATGTAATAGCCTATCTTGGTTTCCCCACTATGCCTAGGATGGATGATGTAATGTTCTTGTTTTATCATGTATAAACTTTTGGTGTATCCCCACTTGGTTGGGTGGATGAGTCAATATTTTTATATCCCCACTTGGTTGGGAGATGGTTGTATGTATGAGTCTTTGGTGATAGGAAGGTCATTTATAATGTATAGAGTCATGTTCTTTCTTGTAGAACATCTTTTGTTGAAGACCTTGCCTACAGTCAGGGGGAGCATGGACAGCCCAGCAGAGCAGAGAATTCAGCATGTACTCAAGGGGAGCATAATCCTCTGCCCTTGATGACAAAGGGGGAGAATGACTTTGAGTAACTTGGGGTTGTCGTCAAGTCCAAAGGGGGAGATTGTTGGCATTATGACATAGGTTTGGCACTATGAGACGGGTGTTGTCCTTGATGGCAACTCACTCAGATGGTAGATCACAGTTCAGTCTCTTAGAATGAAAGAAAAAGATATATATGTAGGTTCCTCTTAACCAGGTCGCGTATACACGCGGGATTTCCGAGAAAAAAACGTGTATGCGTATGCACGCACTTTCATGCACGGAAAAGCGCGTACATGTGGGAAATCTTATTTTTAGTCCATGGTATTTGGACCTTGGTATCTCGTCCAAAGTATTAATCCCAGGTATTTCACCCCAAGTATTGGTTCTCAGTGGTCTTGGACCATGGTATTGAGTAAGGCCTAAGACTATAAAAGGGAAAGGAGATCATTAGGCAAAAGCATTCACTCAAGTATTGAATATCTAATGAAGAGCAAGATCTAGAATACTGGTGATTGGGTTGTGGTGCATAGCTAGATCTGAATCAAGGAGGAACCTGAGCGCTAGAAGATGGATAAGTTCTATTGACGGGTTAAGATCTCAAAGCTTGAAGAGAAGTATCTTTGTGTGATTTTGATATGTTTGGCGCATAACTAGATCTATAAATCTGATAATCTTGATATAACTGATGTTTGAATAATTAAAAAGGGTAAATTATCTTTTATAGATCTGTACGCAGGTTAGACACAATAGAGGCGCATATACACGAAACATCGTATACGCTGGTTTGCCTTATTACAGATGTGTATGCACGCAGGTTTCACATATTGAAGTAGCGTACATCTCACAAAATATGTTTTAGCTACTTATGTTTATTGCTGCAGTGCTCTGGGTTCAGAATTGGTGTCTGGTTACTATTACTGTTTTCTGGGTACAACATTCAAAGAAGTGACTATTTGATTCAGTCTTGTTTGGTGCAAAGGAAATTGGTTGATGTAGATACACTTGATTTTATTGATGGATCCAGTTGGAAAATTTATGAAACGTGGTCCCTGGAAGAAAAGAGAAGGTTGTAGCCTTCTGTAGGTTAGCACCTACGTACTAGTACATCAGCTAGTACAAGACCTAAGGGGGTTGTAGCTCCCTTCCAGGAGAAGCTAGAGAACAAGAGAAGGTTGTAGCTTTCTACAGGTAAAAGCCTGCGTACTGGTATAAGACTGCACCAGTATAGAAATATTGTAAAAAGAAGTTTCTTATTAAAGGAAGATAGAGATGAATTGCAGCAGGTGGTTTTCACCCACATTGGGTTTCCACCTTATATCTTGTGTCCATGTGTGTGATGATCTGTTCTATTTTCTGCACCTATTTATTGTTCTTATGGTTAATGAAGTTCTGATGCACTGATTAAGGATTAACATTTAATGAATCATAAGTTCACTGATATACGCTAGTTTCCTTAGGCACAGTAGCATATATACGCAGTTTCCCATAACTGAAGTAGCGTATACAAATCTGATTATGAAATGAAAAATAATTGATTTGATAATATTGATTCACCCCCCCCCCTCTCAATATTATTTCCAACACTAAGAAAGACGGAAGTTGGAGAATGTGTGTTGATTTTAGAGCCTTCAATAAAATCACCATTAAGAATAAGTGTCCTCTTCCGAGAATAGATGATTTGCTTGTTCAGTTAAAGAATGTTGTTTACTTTACAAAACTAGATTTAAGAAGTGGTTATCATCATATTTGTATTGCAGAGAATGATATATGGAAAACTGCACTTAAGACTAGACAGGGGCTTTATGAATGGTTGGTTATGTTGTTTGGTTTATGTAATGCTCCAACAACTTTTATGAGAGTGATGAATGATGTGTTTCATCCTTTTCTTGATAATTTTGTCATAATCTATGTAGATGATATTCTTATTTTCAGTTCAAGTTTAGAAGAACATGTAAAGCATGTTAAACATGCTTTTGAAGTGTTGGAAAGGGAGAAACTATATCTCAAACTTTCTAAGTGTGAATTTGGGAAAAATTCCTTAGTTTATCTTGCTTACATAGTTGGACGATGTCATGTTAAAACCAATCCAGCTAAAATTGATTTAATCATTAAGTGGCCAAGACCTCAAAATGTGACAGAAGTTAGAAGTTTTTTGGGTGCAATTCAGTATTGGAGGAAATTTATTTCTCATTTCTCTTTTATTGCATCGCCACTTCATGCTTTAACAACTTCTAAAGTCTCCTTAAAGTGGGGAGGAACACAACAAAAAGAATTTGATACTTTAAAGCAGAAAATTGTAACAGCTCCAATCTTAGCATTACCAGACCTTCAACGACCATTTGAAATTGAAATTGATGCTAGTGGGTATGCAATGGGTGCAGTGTTATTGCAAAAGGGAAAGCCTATTTGTTTTCATTCAGAAACAATTTCTAAAGCAGTTGTTATCTATCCAACATATGATAAAGAATTGTATGCATTAGTGGAAAGTGTTAAACAATGGAAACATTATTTAATGGGCAAAGAAACAATGATTCATCCAGATCATCATCCACTTCAGTACCTTCAATCTCAAACTAAGTTGGATGGATAGGATCGGGGTTGAACCTGTGACCTCTGCTAGTACATTCCAAAATCATAATTGTTGGCCTACGGCTTCACTTTGTAATACATTGGCGAATAAGTAATATTAAAGTATTATGGCATGTGGCAAATCGGGGTAGGGTGGTGGAGCCCGCCTCATCCAGCGGCCCCGCCAACCCAAAGACAATGGTTATCGGCGCTCATATATAATGGAGATAACATTAATACCATGGTGCAGAGTGTTATTATATGACAAGGGTTATGTGGCAACAGAAACATGAATTATATGGCACGTCAATACACCATCGAAGATATGTAACCATAGGGAAAGAAGATCCGATCACATGCCATGACATGAGTTGAAGCCTGGTTCCTCCGTCGGGGTTTGGTTACAATATATACCACATTTACACATTTTTCCAACCTGATACATTAATACGATATCTTATGTATTAAATATAATGCGCCAAAATAAAATACATCTATAACATATGGTTTTAAACCATATGAAAATGCGCCACATTTTATTGGTTACAAATAAATGACATCTTTTCCATTCAAAGCCTGGGAGGACAGCAGTTTTTACCCCGGAACCTACCCGTGGCCTTATAAAATGATTTACCATTGTGCCATCAAGGAGGGAGTTGTATAGTGAAGCTGAAGGTTGTGTTTTAATTATGCCTGCAAATACCTTCTTCGGCATAACTTGGCCATCCTTGTGCCTTTCTGAGAACAGAGAGTTGCGTTGGAGAGCAAAGGTCGAGGCCTACATGTTGGCAATAGCCATTGGTGCCTATGTGCCCAAAACAAAATGGTGAAAATGTATGTAAAGAGCCTATTTTAGCATTCCTAATACAATGAGTGCCCATTGGAAGCAAACCAGGAGACGTAGTCCACAAGGGGCAATCTCTGTCATCAATGTTTGTTGTGTTTGCTTCTTTTCTTTCTATTGCTCATGTTTATTTTCAGTTCTCAAGTTTATGTTTAAGGCACTTAAAAACTCACTTTTTTCTCGTTCATGCACATAAAAGCAACCTTCATTAATGTTTAGTGAAATTGCGCAAACAGACATCCTGTGTGTTTTTAGATCAACTTGTAACTGTCTTTAGGCTGACTTCTTGCTTGTGTAGGTGTTACACATCATTTTGTCGCATTCGTAAAATGATTATCAGCTTGGATCTTTCGACATCCATCAAAGTGTTCCAAAGAATACCCTTGCTAGGTTAAAACCCAAACAATCCCAAAGAGAATGAAATTCCTAGATATCAATGCTCAAAAACCTATTTGTCGCTTCCTACACAGTTCCCTGGTCCATTTATGTGCATACGCAGAAGAGACCATTAGAAACTACACAAAAGTACACTCTATATAACACTATGACCTACACACATGACTTAACGCAAGTAAAAATAAAAAGTGAAGTCTAGAAGCTTTGTTAGTCTAATATTTCCCAACTAATAGCTTCAAATGGATGCCTACTCAAGCCTGATCCCTCCCATCATGGAGCTACTTCCTTCTCTTTTTCGAACCCCTATCTCACCATTTGTGGATCTCATCACTTAGGAAATGGATCTCAAACCTCCTCCTCTCATCCTATAATTCAAAAACGGGCCAGAGGATTGAGGAGGACTATTGAAGATAGGCTAAAGCTGCATAAATAAGGCTATAAGGATTTTCATCCAAGGAGAGGGCTGGAGATTGTGCGAAGAGGCTTGTAACATCAAGGCTTTGACGTTGTAAGTTTGTTCTCCATTTTATTTAATAAAAAACAGTTGTTCTTTCCTAATTATGTCTTTGCTAATATCATTTGTGGGATTCCTTGATCAATCACATAGGTTATGATTAGTTATTGATTCAATTTATGATATATGTTGATTTAAGTAGTTCATTTATGTTTCATTCTATACACTAGATGCTTTGATCCTTTGTGTGTTTTTGTCTTTGCACATCTCCTTCGAAACATCATGGAGAAGTTGTGGGAAGCACTAGAATGATCTCTAGAGCATCAAGAGGAAGCTAACTATCGAAGGCACTAAAAGGAACTTCAACAGCCATTTCGATTAAACAGTAAGTGATCTATCTCATATTGTTTGTTTCTATCAAACGTAAGCTAAGGAAAGGTAGCAGTTTTTTTCTTGTTTATTACTAGATTTCTTTGACGTCTAGGCAGATGTGTCTTGTCTGCAAGAGGGATTAGTATGTCTAACAAATTGGTGACTATACTAGGTAACGTCTCACTCTCCATCATTCTCTTTGTTTTGACCTTTGATCCTTTTGTCATAGCCCTCTCTAAGTGTTTGGAAATATTGAAAATCTGGATTTTATGATTTATTTGACTTGTTTTTATTTTTTCTAAAAATTCCCCCCTGTGCGCACTATATATTTGGGCACAAAGTGTATTTTTGCACACTTTTCCCTTTGCAACAGTGCGTATGCGCACTGGATTGTTCTATTACCTGCGCACATAGCTAGAATTTTTTAAATTTTCAATTTTCTCTTCATCAACTCTAAAAATTTTGGTTTTTTTTTGTTTAATTACACTTGTTTACACCCCATTGAGTCTCAGTTAGGTTGCTTGAGTGTTATGAAATAATTTCTTGCAATTTTCTTGTTTCCAGAAATTAGGGTAAAAGCTTCATCTGTTGTTTAATCAATCTATCAAAAGAAATATCAGTTGGTTTTGATTTGTTATCTACTTGTCTTTTTTCTTTCGAATAGATCAAATCTTGTGTTTATTTTTCTCTTTTGTGAAAGAAAATCAATGATTTACAAGAATGAGTATTGTTTATGAAGAGTGATTCTTATGCTGAATGTGAAACGAAAAGTCATTTTTCTTCCATTACCGAAGTGTTTTAGAATTATACTCTTGATTACAGCAAATTCATAGCATTCAATAGGGAAATTTTCATTTTAGTGTTGATTAGTTTCTTCGTGCATTTTGGAAATTTTCAAGTGATTGTATGTCAAAATGGAAACTTTCTTGATTTTTTGATTTGTTGCGAAAAAAAGAAATTTTAAAGTTAATTTTCGTAGTTGGGTAATTTGAAATTAAAGTTTGCATTTAGGAAAAGGGATTTAGTGGGGATTTAAGAGCTTTATGCATTTCCATTGAAACATTGAAAAGACTTTGTCCTTCCTTCAATTAGAAATTCATTAAGAAGAAAATATTACATTTCATATTCGATTGCATTAGAATTTGGGTCAAGTCATAATACCATCATTTTCACAGCCATTACCTTTGAGTAAATAACAACTCTTAAAAATAGCGCTAATAAAATCAATATAGAAATTTTTATTATTTTAGGGCTCTTTTCCACCTACATTAGATCAGGTTGTAGGGTTTTACAATAGGGAAGTGAGTTAACTTTCTAAAGCTGCAAATAGGCATTAGTATCTTGGGATAGGGAGTAAATCCATTTACTGCAATTTAGCTATGGGAAGCTTTTGTTACAAAGGATTTAAGCATGATATCATGTCGGACCAAGTGGAGTGATCAACCCCACTTCATTGGTTATGGTAGAGTGATTTACATGTATTAAAAATGGTGTCGAAAGATACTTGGGAGTCACTTGGAAGTAAACCTCATATTAACCATGTTGAGGAACTTTCAAGGGGATTGATCTTTGTTACTCTACCCTTGCGTGTACGTCTGATCTGTCACTATCCCCCCAGGTTAAATTTTTTTACATGGTAACTTTAGAGACCATAATCTTAGGGCTATTACCCAAGGTGATGGTAGAGGGGAAGTATTTGTTGTACCGGGAATAGACATTAGCTAGACTCACTTGGACATTTTTGGAGAGTAATCTTCATTCGAGATGGCATAAATGAAGTTTACTTGCACTAGATCGTGTACATTAAGCAGGTTGTCAGCGTAATTGGTTCCACCCACTCTATCTTTAGCCACTTTTCACATTGATATCTGTGACGTTGGGTTTCATCACCAACTAGTGATTTCGTTGTGAAAAGCTTGTTTGCATGGTTTGATTCCTTAGATTTACTAGCGCATGTTAATTGTTTGTTTTTACTTTTTAGAGACCTTAGGTTTGGATTGTGAATATTATTTGGTTTTTTGATAAAATTTCACCGTGGCTAATTCACTAAGACGTTTGCGTAGAATGCAAGATTTCCCCCTAAATGTACACCTCGTCAATTGGAAAATATTAAAACTAAGAAGTCAACATCAACAAGATCTGGAACCTCAGAAAAACCTGAAACATCTACAGTTTTAGAATCTGAGACAGTAGAAACTGAAGTGAATCCTATTGGAAAATGTAACTATGTTCAGTATTCATTAATGTACTTGAGTCATCATGTAATGTACTTGCCAAAAGAATAATTAAAAGAATTTTTATTATTATTATTGTGAGTTATTAAAGCATGGGTTTCATGCTTGGGTCACCATGTTTTAATTCAAATTCCCCATTGAGGACTTCTAGGATTTATTCTACGTCAATAAAGTCAATGTAATTTTAATGAGACCCTTCTTGGGCTTTTGAATTATGTAAAAAGGTTAAGTATTAAGTCAAATATGATTTATGTAACCTCCACACCATGTTGGTCTAGAAGAAGATCAAGTCGACCTAAGGACCCTATTCGACCTCACATGGAGCCTATAAAATCAAGCTCACCAAATTCATTTGGAGCATCATTCTCACACACAAGTTCAAAATCTCTTATAGATGGGAAAAAGTGTGAAATCCTCTTGTAGCTAGGAAAGAGTGTGAAGTTTGTTGTTGGGAAGCTGAAATGAATGCAAGTTTAGGGAAGTCTAAGGAGAAAGGAAAAATCAAAATTTTGGTGCCTCTCTCTCTGTTTCATGGTTTGGATTGGGAGATCGAAGTCTCCTCAGTTTCGTTGTTGCCGAAAACTGCTACCTAGTCGAAGTTGTTGGAACGGGTCAAAGCTCTAGGAGGCTGAGTTGGTGTGGAGGGAAAGTCTGGCCTTGGTCTAGGGTGAAGAGTCTCAAATAATACTATTGAAAGGAAGAATTATCTTGACTAGGTTTTCCCCTCGAGGGGTGTTTTTCCCTAGCATGTGCCTATATCTTGTGTCTCTTGTTTTGTGATCTTCATACACACATAATATGGTAATTGCTTGATGAAAGATAAGATAATAAATAAGTAAAAGAAGCCAACACACTCACAAGTAATTATCAAAAAAGGAGAATCAAACCCTAATATAATTACTTTGATTTTCCAACATGGTATCAAAGTTAAGGTCAGGAAGAGTCGAAGATCACTTTGTTGGCATGGATTCTCCCTCTATGATGAACTACATAAGAATGGGTTTCAACATTGTTGGAAGCAGGATCAAGAAGGTCATCTACTGCTTGTTCAACAAGGTCAAGATTCAAGTATTTTTGGATACTCTTACAAATTCTCTTATTGATGACTATGTTGTTGGAGGCCTAGGATCAACATCGTTGAAGTTGGATAATGGATCAAAGTTTCATACTATATGTTCCAGGTTTGAAAAAGAATTTGATTTTTATCTTTTAGAAGATAAAAGGGAGATAATTGTTTTTGTTGATGGAAAAGTATTGGTTTGGGAAAAAGACTCTATTATTGATAATGCTAGGGTTATTGGAGTTCATGAAACTAGTGAAACTAGATCTAAAGATATATTAGACCTCATGCATTCTGATGTGTGTGGGCCCATGTTTGACAAATCACTTGGAGGTCATCTCTACTATGTAGCATTCATTGATGACAATTCTAGAAAGACATGGCTCTACCTCCTCAAGACAAAGATGAAGTATTGATAAGTTCAAGGAGTTTAGGGCTGAAGTGGAAGCCCTAACCAAAAGAAAGATAAAAACTATGAGGTCTAACACTGGTGTAAAATACACTTCTAAGGAATTGATTGCATATTGTAAGGAAGTTGATATTAAGAGGGAGCTCATTGTTCCCTATTATCCTGAACAAAATGGATTGGCCAAAAGGAATAATAGGTCAATTGAAGAAGGCATTCGAACTATGCTCCTTAATCAAGATCTACCAAAGTTCTTATGGGAAGAAGAAATGATGACAGCTATATACATTCAAAATAGGAGTCCTCACAAGAGTCTTGATAATACAACACCTGAAGAAGTATTCACAGGAAAGAATCTGAGTGTAGATCACCTCCAAATCTTTGGACGTCCAACATATATTCATGTTCTATAAGACATCTACTATATTCTCAAGAAGTATGAAGGAGAACCTCTTAGGACAAGGTAGGTCAAGGAACAAAGGTATGCTTTAAATACATTGATTTCTTTATATTGAAAGGATTATTCATTTGACAGTCTATTACTAACATTGTTATGTCTAGCTATATTGAATCATAATGATTCTTGTTTTTGGGTGATTCATCTCTTGATAAATCTACCCACCCCCTCTCATATTTTGAACTGATTTTGTAGAACCCTAGACAGGTTCTGGAAAACCCTAACCGAAGGGTATGCTAATGTGAATGTATGAAACCCTAGTGATATCATGTTTGGGATTTTGGTATGATCAGGAAAACCTAACTTGTTAGGGTTGAATGATAAGGTTTAAAATCACAAACCTTTGAATTTTTGGTAATGTTGGGTTTGTTATGTTTCTACATTGAAACCCTAGCTCATTAGGGTTTGATGGAATGTGTGAGCAAGACCCTTATATTGTCTTAGAAATGGTTTCCTTTGTATGTGTGTGTTTTTTAGATCAAACCCTAGCCAAATCAAGTTTGAACTCTTATTTGATATTTTCTATGAAGTTGGGTTTGACTAACACATGATATGGAATGTATTTGCATGATGATGAAATCTAGGCATATACATATATGTCCTTTTGATTGAAACCCAAGCTCGGTCTATGTCATATTTATTAATGTTGTCGAACATATGATATGCTTATGTATGGTTATGAATTCCTAGATATTTGTGTTGACCTAGTTATTGATGGTCATAAGTCTTAGGATTTAATGGAAGTCCTTGTCTGAGATTCTAGGATAATGATATTTTGCAATCTAGGATTTTGCAGGTAATTCCTAGTAGTAACATTGTCTAGTATGTAACAATCTAAAATATATTTAATGGTTGTTGAGATTGTGAAAATGGAATATTAGGGTTTTGGAGTTAAACCTTAGTAGAAGTAGAAATCTCTTATGTATGATGAATATATGATAATTTGAGATTTGTGTAAGATTGTTGAAATCTGAGTTTTTGGTTGAGATTGATGGTTGATAGGAAATCTAGGGATTGCAAATAACCCTAGTGGAAGCTGGTCATGTTAGTGACTAAGTTGTGATTGGATTTGATTGATTCCCTTTTATGAAATCTAGGATTTGTATGAAACCCTAGTGAGAAGTCTAACTTATGAATTTTGAAAGGTTGTTGGATGATTTATATTTGTTTGAATTGTTTCTAGAGTTTTCTATATGTTGTAGTAAGGTATGAAATACCTTTGGAAGTTCATTGAAACCCTAGATGGAATGAAATTTGTTATGAAGAAGTCTAGGGTTTGTGACTAAGTCCCTAGCAAGATTATGAAGAGTATATCTCTCTTGTTTGTAAATTAAGTCTAGGTATTTTATATGTATAAAGTTGAAATGCTTCTGTGATTTTAATATGGCTAACATCATGCTTCTATAGATTTGGTTGTACTTGCTATCTAATTTGTGCAGGTACACAATCTTCAATTTGGTGAAGATGCTCATTGATAAGCATGATGAGGATGATAATAACTCTGATGAAATGGTTGCAACCCACGAAATATTCTCCGATGACAAAAAGAAGAAGCAGAACTCCCTAAGTTAAGGAGTCT
Source organism: Pinus tabuliformis (assembly GCA_031772625.1). Taxonomy (NCBI): domain Eukaryota; kingdom Viridiplantae; phylum Streptophyta; class Pinopsida; order Pinales; family Pinaceae; genus Pinus; species Pinus tabuliformis. The sequence goes on from CM062818.1 coordinate 1,792,584,633, forward strand.
TGATGAAATCTCCCACAGTTAAGAGGGAGCTTGAATGGAAGGAATCTCCCTAGGATAAGAGGATGATTGAGAATATTCCTTTTATAGGAATGATTAGATCCTCTCTATTTAAGAGGGAGTGACAAATAAGTTTCTCTGCTTCATGTCTCATGCACTAGACCGGGAGTAACAGTCGTAAGTTTTAGTGAAGGCCATGAGTAGGAGAAGGAAATTGGAGAATGCATTTTGAGGTGTTGCTGAAAGAAGGAAAGTAGGATCTGATTGAAGAATATGTTGTTGCATATGAAGTAGGAAGAATAATGTATGATTGAGGAATATTCTATCAAATATTTGGTTGATAGTCCTACTATGGAAAGTTGAGAAGCAACATTTGTTGTCTAGAAAACCCCAGAGGTTTGTATTTGAATATATACATGTGAAAATATTATTGATTGTAGTTGTGTTTCTACAGGTGAATCTCTCGAAGGTGTTGATAGCATGATGGTTACCAATCAGTTTGATTGAGAGAGATTGGTTATCCTTGATCAACTGGATCAAGGGGTGTTGAGGCTTTGTGAGTGAAGCATCACCTGGGAAGACACCTAGTCGACACTTTGTGTTGATGTGTAGGTCCCGAAGTTGGAAAGGTGGTGTTGGTTATTGAGCTCTGTTTTGGATACACACCTGAATTTTTGGGTTGATGGTTAGCAAGTAAGCCTGATGGTACCTAGAGGAGTTGAAATCTTGAGTCCATCTTATTCCCACTTAGATATATTTCCCTGGTCATGAATCTAGTCCATGGCATTGTGGTGCCTAAATTGTTGAGAGATCATTTGGATAGATTTTTGTGGTCAAGAATCTAGTCCATGGCATTGCGGTGCCTAAATTTCTTCATGGTTCATATAGTTCGAGATCTTCCATTGTATTTGTACATTACAAATACCTCCCTAGTTAAGAGGGAGTGTTGGAAAATGTAACTATGTCTAGTCTTCATTAATGTACTTGAGTCATCATGTCATGTACTTGTCAAAAGAATAAAGAAAAGAATTTTTATTATTATTATTGTGACTTATTAAAGCATGGGTCTCATGTTTGGGTCACCATGCTTTAGGTCAAAGTCCCCATTGAAGACTTCTAGGATTTATTCTGAGTCAATAGATTCATTGTACTTTTAAAGATACCCTTCTTGGGCTTTTAAAGCGTGTAAAAGGTTAAGTATTGAGTCAAATATGATATATGTAACCTCCACACCATGTCAGCCTAGAAGAAGATCAATTCAGCCTAAGGACCCTATTGGACCTCACATGGAGCCTATAAAATCAAGTTCATCGAATTCATTTGGAACATCATTATCACACACAAGTTCGAAATCTCTTGTAGTTAGGAAAAAAAATGCTAAGTCCTCTTGTAGCTAGGAAAGAGTGCGAAGTGTGTTGTTGAGAAGCCAAAATGAATGTGAGTTTGGGGAAGTCTAAGGCGAAAGAAAAAATCAAAATTTTGGTGCCTCTCTCTCTCTATTTCGTGGTCTGGATTGAGAGATCGAAGTCTCCTAAGCTTCATTGTTTCCAGAAGCTTCCTGTTGTCAGAAGTTACTACCAAGTCGAAGTTGTTGGAAGGGGTTGAAGATCTGGGAGGCTGACTTAGTGTGGATGGAAATTCTAGTCTTGGTCTTGGGTAAATATTCTCAAAGAATACTATGAAAGGAATAATTATCTTGACTCGGTTTTCCCCTCGAGGGGGGTTTCGCCCTGGCATGTGCCTATATCTTGTGTCTTTTGTTTTGTGATCTTCATACACACATAATATGGTAATTTCTTGATGAAAGATAAGATAATAAAGAATTAAAAGAAGTCAACACACTCACAAGTAACTATCAAGAAATGATAATCAAACCCTAATATAATTACTTTTATTTTCCAACAAATCCATCGCAAGAAGTGGATCGGGCTTAGTTCATTCTAGCCCAGAAGTTACCGAAGTTATTCATAATGAATCTAATACTAGTAAAGTTTCATACACAGAATTAACTGAACCAGAAGTAATCAAACTTGAGTCTGATATTTCTCAACCTGAATCACCTTCAATTGTTATAGCTCCTACTTCTGCTCCACCTTCACCTCGAAGGAAGCTTATAATTACGGCTGAATTACCACTTGGTTTAATTAGTATTGAAGATATTACTAGGAACGAGGAGGAGTAATCACCTCAAACTCTAGTTACCTCTGGTGAACCAAGAGTTTTTCCACGAGTTCCTTTTGATCTTTTCCAACCTGATCCTTGGTATTCTACACCTTTGAACATTTTAGGTCCGAGTTTTCCACCTCATCGCATTCCTTTTTATTCACTGAGATGAACCATGTCATAAATTCCTCTTGTGAGTCAACCTACTGATTCATCTATGTTTACCATCTCTCCTATGTCATTATTGTATGGCGGTCCTTCAATTCCTCCTGGGTACTAGTCACTTACTGAAACTTTTTCAAGAGCTACTCCTTCCCTTCAAGTTTCTACTTGGTCATCTGGTCTATCAACATCTATTGTTCAGAGCGTGACATCCATGCCTGAAGCACCTTTGGCATCAAGCCAATATGTTCACATGATATCTGGTAACTTAGGTAATCCTCAAGTAAACTCAGCTGGTGTCTATTACCCGTTTGGGGGGCAACCACCTTATCTTCCACCTGGAGGACAACCTGTTGTCGACTCTTATCCTACACCTAGAGGATAACCTTTTACTAGAACTTATGATCAGATACCTCAACCCGGTCTGGGTCAACCTTTTGTGGCTCAACCCTTGGTTGGTAATCCTTACCCTAGGATGAATACTATTTGGAACCCTTCTTTTGCTCAACAGTTTGTTCCAATTGCTCCACAAGTGTCAATTTATCAACCTGTTCAGCCTATTGGACAATCTATTCTACAAATACCTATGCAAAGTATTGCAGTACCTGTCCAACAAATTGTCCAGGGAATTCCGCAAACACCTGTCGAACAGGTTTTCCAAGGAATTCCTGAAACACTTGTTCAGCAACCGGTTCAACAACCTATTCAAAGTGGACCGCTAACACCTATCCATTCATTTTTTCAGCAACCGGTTCTGATTTCACCTCAGACACCTATCCCAAGAGTATCACAAACAACTGGCCAAGTTACCCCCCAAATACATGTTCCACAAACTACATAGACGATCCCTCAGGTATCTACTTATCAAATTGGTCCTAGTACTATCCAGTCTACAACACAAATTCCTATCGGACAATCTGGTATGGGAACAATGCAAACACCTTTCCAAGGTCAAGCTTTTTAGGTTCCAACTTTTCAAGGTCAAGCTTTTCAAAGGCCACCTTTCCAAGGTCAAGATTTCCAAAGCCAACCTTTTCAAGGTCAATATTTTCAAACTTAACCTGTTCAAAGTCAATTTGTTCAAGGTCAAACTTTGCAACCTCAGCGTGTATAGGGGCAATATTACTTGACTCAAATGGGTCAAACTCCACCTTTCCAAAGTCAACCATACCTTGTCATACTTATCAAGTTCATTTTCAACCACAACCTCGTATGATTCACCCTGGTTACCCCGGAGGAATGAAAATTCCAACTGCACAGGTTATTCCAAGATATCCTGGGTATCCTCCTCCAGCAATTGGACTTAGCCCACAAGGTTATCAAACTCTACAACAAGATCCTAACCGGAAGTTATCGTTTATCGCAACCTTAGATTTACCATATTTATCCTGGTTAACAAATGGTCCTATTTATTATTATCCTTTTTGGTCGGCGATTCCTACCCAATTACCGAGTGATATATTGAAATTTGAGGGAAAATCACGAGAGGACCCATCAAATCATGTCATGACATATCATCTTTAGTGTGCATCAAATTCACTTATCGATGATTCTATCAGAATTCATCTTTTCCAGCAAACTTTAACCAGTTTAGCAGCTAAATGGTACATTGAGTTACCTCGCACTTCTTTCCATAATTTCAACTCTTTAGCAACAATGTTTTTGACACATTTTCAGCAACCAATTCGATATGACATTGGTAACGAACTGTTTACTTCCTTAAAACAATCGAAATCTACTTATATTTTAGATCATATACATGAATGGAGACATAGACGTCGATTAGTAAAAAAAAAATATTCCAGATCAAATTTTAGCTACATGGTTTACAAAATCATTGCTTCCCGATATTACCGAGGATGTTGCTAAGGGAGGTATTGTAACGAAAGAGTGGCTAACTACTCGTGCCCAGTACTTAGACTTAGTCTATACCTAATCGGGCACCTTGTATAAGAAAATCCTACATTTACCTCACCCAACAATTTTAAATGATCAATCAAATTCAACTCCTACAGGATCTGACATCGCCTATGGTGTAATTGGTTCTATCATCCAACAGTCTAAGGGTAAAAAGAAGAATTCTAAAATCACTTAGACTTTGGCCATACAAGATTCACCCGTTGAAATTCTTTCTCCAGAAACTACTTCTGAAATTAATGTCATAGAGTCATCTTTTGGCAAGAATCAATCATCTGGTGGTAGAAAGAAGGGGAAAGGTAAAACAAAACAAAATGCTTCTCCGAAAGAGAAACCCACTCAAAATGAACCTATTGATGAGAAAAGGAAACCTTGTTATCCTTTCCTTATTTGTAATGAAGATCATTATATGAAGGGATGCCCACATCGGGAAGAGATTACCAAATTCATAAAAGGTTCTCCAACTCGTCTTGTTTTGAATGATCATTTTCCTTCTAAAGATAGAAAAATGATTTCACATAACCTATCTTCTTCTTCCACATCGGTAGATATCATGATGATGTCTTCACAACAAGTTATGGTAGCAACAAGATCAAAAGATTACGAATCTAAGGGTCTTATATCCAATGGAAACGATGTTAGTTCATCTCGTCAACCTTCTTGTTCAATTCCTCCTCCTCTTTCTAAACCATTACAGATTGAGAAACTAAACCCTGACATATCATTCGATCGTACCCCAAAGGTATTCTTTGAAAATAAACTTTCAACCCACATGCTAGAGCTGCTCAGAACTATAACATTGTTGAAGATCTGGCTATGTCTCCTTTAGCAATGTCACCTCTTAAAGTGCTGCAAACATGTCCAGCACAAAGAAAGTTACTATTGTTAGCTATTGGAGTGATTGATCCATGGGATTCTAATCTTATTATCTTTGATATTGAAAGTCAAATACCTAGACTCCCACATCAACTGGCATTCCAAATTCCAGTTTTGTCAAAACCAGACGAGTGTTTCGCACAGTTATTAACGAAGGAGCTTCTATGTGTATCATGTCTATTGCTCGTTGGAAAGATTTATATTCTCCAACTATCAATCAATTACCTACCACTCTGAAAGCCTCTAATGGAAGAGGTTTGCTTCCTTATGGACTCCTAAATGATCTACCCATAGAAATAGAAGGTAAGACAGTTGCGATCGAAGTTGAAGTTGTTGATGTTCAACTCGATTATAACATTTTTCTTGGTCGAAGTTGGACTCTCCAACTATCAATTAGTCACCTACTACTCTGAAAGCCTTTAATGGAAGAGGTTTTCATCCTTATGGACTACTAAATGATCTACCCATAGAAATAGAAGGTAAGACGATTGTGATCAAAGTTGAATTTGTTGATGCTCATCTCGATTATAACCTTTTGCTTGGTCGAAGTTGGACCTATGCTATGTCTGCAGTGGTCTCATCACTTTTCCATCTGATACAATTTCATCATCGAGGGAAAATAGTCAACGTAGAGCAGTTGTCTTACTACACTTCTGACCCTAACTCTACAGGTACCATACCTTTCGTCGGAAAAATGAGTACTCCTTATGAGGATATTAGTGTTGGTTTGCTCAAATATTCATCACTGATGGGAACTTTTGCACTTCCTCCACAGAATTTTCCTTCTAATGTTGTCGAGGCTAACATGATCACATCAAGCACTATGGAACCATTTTATCTGTGATAATTCCTTTAGAATCTGAATTGACCTCTTATGGAAATGAAATGTCTTTAAGTCCTCATGAATTGGCTTATCAGGCAGTTCAATCATTTTCCGACCCACCATCTTCTAAAATTGATCGAGTGAATGCGATCAATGATGATTATTCTCCTTTACCTTGGTTAGAACCAATTTCACTTTTAGATACTTTCAACAATACGTTTCCAACAGATGAAAATATTATGGAGATCATGACTTTAGATAAAATGCCATGGGACGATTATCAGCATCGTTCATATTTTTTCCCTAACCTTGATAAAATCAACAATGATTTTTCAACTATGTTTTCGACTGAGATTGTAAATAGTCCTAAATGGATCATGTTTGTTCTTCAAGTTTAATCTGAAAAGAATTTGGGAAACATATCTACAACAATTGCAATTGATATCTCAGTCAAAACAGGAATTATCAAGAACATTCACATATGTGCTTTGTGCTCACTAGAAGAGATTCAAATGTAGAAAGCCCTATTTCAAGAATTTTGTAACATCTTTGCTTGGTCCTATGAGGAAATGCCAAGAATTGACCCCAGTATTTTTGTTCACAAAATTAAGACTTACTCGGATGCAAAACATATTAGACAACAATTACGTCGAGTGCATCAACAAAAGGCTCTACTATTAAAGTTGAGGTTGAAAAACTGCTCAAAGTAGGTTTTATCTACCGATTCCCTTGACTGATTGGGTTTCCAATATTGTTCCTGTGAACAAAAAGCAAGGAACCATCATAGTATGTGTATATTATAGGGATATTAATAAGGCTTGTCCCAAGGACAACTATCCTACCCCCTATATCGATCAAATTATCGATGATTGTGTCGGGAAAAAAATATTTTCATTTATGGATGGATTTTCTAGGTAAAACCAAATTAACATACTCCTAGTTGATCAGCATAAAACTGTGTTCATCTATCCATGGGGGACTTTTTCTTATTGAAAAATTCCATTCAGATTAAAGAATGTCAGTGCAACCTTCCAACGGGCTATGTCTTATGCATTTCACGATATCAAGCATATTGTACAACCTTATTTGGATGACTTACCAGCTCATTCACTGAAACGGGAAGATCATCCAACGCATTTGAGAGCTATCTTTATCAAGTTCCAACACTAAAATATACGCTTGAACCCTCACAAATGTGTTTTTTGTGTGCAATCTGGTCAATTACTGGGATTTGTCATATCTAAGGAAGGCATTCGTGTTGATCCGCTCAAGGTAGAGGCTATTTTGAATTTGCCTCCTTCCAATCTCCACCAACTCCAAAGTTTGCAAGGGAAAGAAAACTTTCTACATCGATTCATCTAGAACTACGTAAGCTAACTAAAGGTTTTACTCGACTATTGAAAAAGGGCATCTCATTTATATGGGATGAAGTTTCTCAAGAAGCATTTGATGCACTTAAACATGCGTTGACCCATACACCATTGTTGCATCCTCCCGATTATCATTGAGACTATTTTTTGTATTTAGTTGCATCCGATGTCACCATTGGCATGGTTTTAGTTCAAGAAGATGAGTTGAACGATGAGCATGTGATATATTATTTGAGCAGAAATCTTACCAAAACTGAAACTAAATATGCACATGTGGAGAAATTGGCCTTGGCAACCATTCAAGTTGTCCAAAGATTTCGTCACTACATTATTTTGCGCAAAAAAACAATGATTTCTTATTGCAACCCTATGGTTTACATTCTTACAAGACAGTTGCTAGGGGGAAAATATTCTAAATGGATAGTTATCCTGCAATAATTTGATTTACAATTCATAAAATCCAAATATAGGAAATCACTGGTGTTTGTTGAATTTTTATGTGACTTTCCCTATACTGAGATAGAAACCGTTGCAAAGGATTATATGCTAGACGAATCCCTCTTTCTTATCAATACTTTAGACCCATGGTATGGATATCATCATCTATCTTCAAAACCAAACTTTTCAGCCAAAATTGACTCGAACTGATGGTCATCGTATTCAGTGCCAATCTCAACAATACACTATTGTTGGCGATACACTTTATCGTTGTGGTGTTGATTTGCATATGTCAATGATCCCTCAAACTTACATTGGCCTTGCTGATGGCACTAGTCGTAGTACTCGAAATTTGTCTTCCGCAACTTGGGTCATTTATTCGCCCACAGATGAGTTAGTTTGTATTCATGGGATATGCCTTGGTCGAACAATGAGTAATAACGCATAGTATAGTGCAGCGATTGAACTATTATCCAGCACCATTTCATTTGGTATTCATCGATTGATCATTAGGTTAGATTCTCAAATCGCAGTATTGCATTCAAACGGTGTATATTCAGTAAGAAGTGATGGAATGTTAAGAATGTTTTTGTGGATTCATCTCTTGGAGAGAGAGTTTGATTATATAGAATATCAACACATTCCAAGACGTTAAACACATTAACTGATGCATTGGCTAATTATGTGTTAAATTGGCATTTGTAAAGCATCTGTAAGAAATCAAAAAGAATATTCATTCATATATTGTACAAGATAGACTGAAATAGAAGTAGTAGTTTTCATTAGTTAAAATGTTTGTAAAAAGTATGGTTTTTACAAAACTATCATCCAAGACATGAGGCCTTGTGGCCTTTATTATCTGAACATGCCGATGCATCATCAAAAAACAAAATCTAGCCCTAAGACTAGCAGCTACGCATGATGATCATATTAGGATACAATAGCATGAGATATTCGTAGTCGCAAGCGACTAGTCAGTCCAGGAACCTCCCACGGTGTGCCTTTGATAGCGGAGAGGCAGGTCATAAATCCAAACATCTAGGATGTCCATGGTCAACCTCTCTAGGTTTTTCTCTAGCTCAGCCAATGCCTCTGTTGCGTAAGGGTTCTATACTGCGGGAGCTACTGCCTTCTCACCGCACCTATGAAATCTGCGTATTTGGACAATTCTTTTTGGATGCCAGAAAACAAAAAAAATCAAAAACAACCAAAATGTGAAGTTTTTAACTAGATCACTCCACTGCATTCCAGCTGGTAGTGGAATATTTGGATCACCTCTGTAATCCATGATTGCATATGGAAATTCTTCTATCATAACGATTTGACGTGTCGGCCATCCAAAGAAATCAGGAGTATATCGAATCGTTAGACCTTCATCACCTCTTTGGCATGCCATCAATATGACCCACTTCATCATGTAAGGATCTCGTGGTCCTCCTCTATATATGGCTACATGTGGGGTGAGAAGCGGGATACTCTTTAGAGCGAATGAGATAACAAAGGCACCATACCCAAAATTCTTGAGTTTGTCGGTTTTGATTCTAGTTAGTTGCCCTTTCAAGTTAGCAACTACCCCTTCACATCATTTGAGTATTGTAGGTTGCATCCACTCTATGGATATCTGCATCTGGGCCTTAGTAAGCAAGTGGAGCTACACTCCCATGTTGATCAGTGGTTCTCATTGATGTCAACCCAAGCAGCACCAGGGGCTACCCCAATCTTGCAAGGTCATTTTGACTTGACAAATCATATTATTTTTCATCAAATATCTTCTCGATGGATTCTACTCATTGAGATGTCTTCGTTGATATATGGTACGCCTCCCATTTCTTCACGGTTTGAGAGTTATTTGTGTTTGAAGTTAGTAACCCCAGTTAGTGGGCTAAAACCCTATGGGGTTGTGGCATGGCACTCATAATTGGTTGTGGTCATTGAATAGTCAATAATTAATAATGTTTTTTTTTTCTCCTAAAATTCCTCCAACGTTCACTTGTTGAGGTCCCTCTCAATTCAGGATATTCATATAAATAATGACCCTCATATCCTCCTCTAGTAGGGATTTTGTGGATTCAAACAGGTCATCGTGGAATTTTCGCTATAACTTGTTTTCTGTGAAGCTACAGAAGCTGAAATTAACACCCATTTGAGAAGAGATCTTGATGAACCTCACGACTGAATTTTAGATATTGGTTTGCTATACTTTCGGAGCTATGATTTGAGGATGTTAAGGTTTTTTTCAGGCTCCCGAATTCCATGTCAAATAGGTGATGTTGGGAAAATAATCATAACTTTCTCTCTGAGCATTGGATTCAAATTTCGTAAATAGTCACAGAACTATGACGGAATGTAGTTTGTTGGGTATTGTTTTCAGGGCCGAAGGTTGCAATAGTGACATGTGGCACTTCGTACAAGTTCACTCTACTGAACCAGTCTATAATCAGGTCATTGTGGGAGATTGGGAATAACTCTTTCTTGAAGAATCCAATCTTGAACAGACCTATGGGGTTGGAAAGAGGACTCAGAGGGCTACCACAAGAGAAAAATTTAGACCCTGGAGATCCACAATCACATAGATACAATAGATTCAATATCAAGCTCCTAGAAGGAAAGAAAAAGCATGCATTCAAGGATCATTGTAGTAAGGACCACACATCAACAGTCAAGGGTAAGTCTCCTACAACAAGGTATGTATGATTAGTGTTTACATTTTAATTTTGAGTATCATCTCTAACATACATTTTTGCAGGACAACGTAAGTATATACAGGGTCTCAGTTATATCTCTATGTCTTTATATGTCACAGTTAGTTTTTCGGATGTCCTATTCTTGATACTACACATTTGTTGCTACATATTCTAGATGCTACACCAATTCTGCTAAATGTATATGATGTTGTAAGTTCATGTTACTTGTCTTGTCATATTTTATATCTTGGTCTCTTTTGTTGTACTTAGAACTTGGTCCATCACAAGCCTAGGGTCTATCATCAATTTTTATCATATATATCTTTAGGCCAGTTTTGGATAGAGTCTTGCATAGATTCCAGGCCTATATCAAGAGAGGGAGTCTTTGTCTACTACTGCAACAAGTCAACAACAAAAGTGACAAGAACACTTCAGGTATTCATTGTAATTTTAATTTGTATTTATTCATTATTATGCACTTACATGTGTTTTGCAAGCAGAGGTAAGCTGAAGGGTATTTTTTTTTGTTTTGGGATTGGTTTCGCCGAGCAAATTTTGCATGCAGGTAGAAGAAGATCCAAGTACAACTTCAAGCAAGAACTCAAGATCATAAGTATCAAATCAAAGGAAGCATTGCAGTGAGACATACTTTGAAGACATGACATCCATCTGTATATTGTGAAGAAGTGTCAAGGCCAAGAGTCATCATTGTAAAGTTGTAAAAGATTCATTTGTAAAAGCGTCATCATTGGAAGAGTCATTATTGTAAAAGAGTCAATCTGCCTAGAGTCAAAAAGACATTATTGGGAGGTATAGGAGTCTCTGTTGGGATGATGTCATGGTTGGGCTGAAGTTCATAGTGTGATTGGGTGTTCGGTCAAAATCATTGTAAATCATATTGTATCGTGGATCATTGTCCCTGGTACGGGAATCCACACTCTTGTCTCATTTCAATCATTATAGGGTGGCAGGGAGGTGCTAGGCAGGTGTATTAAGTCACCTACAGGTTGGGGCCTATGAACACTTCAGGGTGGTAGGGCGGTTCTAGGGCAATTTGTGGCTTGCTAGGGTTTTGGGGCATCCATTCAGTTGATTACTGAAGAAACTAGGGCATTGGGGCGTCCTTCCAGTGGGAGTTGGAGAAGAATGTTTTTCTATAATTCTAGGAAGTTGTTGCTTTCATTTCAGTTGGGGCTGAAGATTAAAGAATTTATTAGAAAAGTGTCCGGTGGTTTTTGACTTGGAGGGGGTTTTCCACCTAAAATTCTTGTGCCTACTATGTTCTTTTATTTACTGTTATTACTGCATAAACATTAATAATAATTGAAGATTAATTAATGCTCTAAAAAAATTTAAAAGCGCTAATTGCTAAGGAATATTGATTCACCCCCCCCCCCTCCAGTATTTCCAACAATTGGTATCAGAGTTTGGTTCCTTCAATAGCAGTGTAACAACTGGAAGGAGATCATGGAGTATACTAAGAATAGAATTCCTTTGTTCAATGGAAATAACTATGCAATTTGGAGTGGAAGAACACAGGTTCATTTGCTAGCGCAATCATACAAAGTATGGGAAATCATTGACAAAGGCTTCACACAGACCCAGGATGAACAAGGTAAGAAAAATATGGTATATGATGCAAAGGCTAAAGATCTTATTATCAGTGGGCTTATCGAATCTTTTTATCTTAAGGTATTGAGTTGAAAAACTTCTAAAGAGGTATGGAGCAAGCTTGAAAATATATATGTAGGGGACTCAGAGGTGAAATAAGCAAAGCTTCAAATTTTCAGGGAAAAATTTGAGCAGCTCAAAATGAGGGAAGATGAAGATATTGTTGCATACTTTCAATGTGTTGATGAAACAACAAACACATTGGAAGGTTTGGGAGAACCTGTTGAAACAAAAATTGTTGTCCGAAAGATCCTTAGAACCTTGCCAACAAGATTTAACCCTAATGTATTTGTCTTAGAAGATAGATCGAATCTGACCAATCTCAGCATAGATGAATTGCATGGAATTCTTATGGCATATGAAATGAGGACTGAAGAAGAGGATGCCACATCTCACTTAGAAACAACATTTTCCACATCCAAGAAGAATAGTAAGGACAAGAAGACTCTGAAAGAAAAAACTTGCAATTGTAAGGATGAGGAAAAGGAAGAAGATGAAGAAGAATTCTACGATAAAGAGTTTCCCTAATTCACGCAGAAAATGAGAATAGGTACGGGAAAATTCAAAGGTAAACTTCTATTAATATGTTTTGATTGTGGTGAGGTTGGGCATTTTGCAGCCAAATGTCCTCACAAAAATGAGGTTGTGATGAAAGGAAAGAAAAGTCCTAGGAAGTTCAACAAGAAAGGCAAGAAGAAGTGGTTTAACAAAAGTTTCTTTTCCAAAGAAGATAGCTCCTCATCCGAAGAAGAGAGTGATAACAAAGAAGAATTCAATGGAAGAGTATTCTTTATGGCCAAAAACAATAAGCAAGAGGCACCTAACGAAGAAGGAGATGAAGAAGAATAAATGATTGAGGTTGAATTTCAAAACGAAGTAAACAGGGTTATCAAAGAGCTCAACGCCGAGAAGAAGCACGTCAACACTCTTAAAGACGAATTAAAGATAGAAAGGGAACATGTCCTAAATCTTAAAATCAAGGTTTAAGAATACAAACGAATTGAAGAATCACTCAGGAAAGAATTAAAGGAAAGAAACAAGGAAAGAGAAGCACTGGAAGTTGAAATCATTTCTTTACGAAAGGAAGTAAAAAATGGAAAAACTCTTCAAAACTATGCCAACATCTCAAAGACTTTGGATGAACTCATCAACAACCAATGATCATGCAGTGACAAGACTGGTCTTGGTTACAAAGAAAAATTTGAAAAGGAGTCAAGTCCTTATATGAAAACTAAAGAAGATGGATATGCAAAATCTACCAAGCAGGTAAATATCCCAGCTAGATCAAGAAATCAAGAATCGCACGAAGAACCTTAGAAGACAATTCCTCGAAGAATATTTCCTCCCAGGTATCAACCTATATTTTAGTGATCCAAAATGCATCCTGGATAGACTTCTAAGTCTAAATTGTTCCTCACAGAGGAAAATTAAAGTCTAGGGCTGCTCCTGTAAATAGTCCCATTGCGTAGATCCTTTCATTCTGAATCTACTGCAACTTGAATGGGCTGAAATGGACTTCGGATGCAAAAGTTGTCACAGAAACAAGGTTGCCTTTGTCCTTTGAAAAAGGAGGCATTTCTTCTAAAAATGGACTTAAGGCCTTCTTAAAGGAAATCGCATCGGAAAGGCTCAAAGGACGGACTTAAGCCAAAGGCATGAAGGATTCGCGATGAGCGATATGCGATTAAAGCGATTGCGATATCGGCGATCGGAGGAGCAGGGACATAGACCCCCACCGATGCGATACGCGAGGTGCGATATCGGTGATCGGCGGATCGGTAGATCAGCGGTCTGCACGGCCAAAGGAAGGAACCCCCAAGGCCGTTGCACTTGCGATATGCCGATAGCAATACGCCGATATCAATAATCAGGTGATCGGTGATCCCCGATACAAAGGGTCGTTGGGCACGCGACTTGCGATAAGCCGATAAGGGTCGGACCCGATGGGAATTATAAGCCCAATTTCATAATATTTGAAACCTGGAAATTTGGATTTTCAATGTATTTCCCGTGTAAATGGGGTTTTTTCCATTTCGCCATGTGACTTGCGATTTGCGATAGAAAGCCAAACCCGAAAGGTTTATAGATGCAGCTTTATGTTATTTGAGTTTCGTGGTAAGCGGGATTTCGAGCGGGCCTCAGGTGGTAAGTGGTATTGGATGAGCTTCACCCAATCCCATACACTGGTCGACACATGGCATGGTGCAGGAGAGAGAAAACCGCCTTTTCAGGTGGGTAATCTCCGTGCACATAAGCCACCCGAAATGGTTGTCAGCCATTGGATCGGAGATCACGCAGATCAACGATGGGCTTGCAATAGCCATAAAAGGGCGGACCCAATAGGGATATGAGCATGATTTCATAGAATTTGAAGTCCGGGATTTTGCGCCCGATAGTGTATTTCTTGTAAATCTCTGTGTATTGGAATTTTGTTCCATTTTCGGGTTTTGCCTAAAGGAAGGCCCCGATTCCTTTGTAACTACCCCTGATCATTGTGCCACGCTACAAGCAGGCATTTTATAGATAATGATGTGTTTGTAACGCAGAGAGAGCCACAGAGCCACAGAGCCAGATGGCCAGTCGAAGAGACAAGGAGCAGAAGAAGTCGTAGAGCCGCAGAGGAATGATTACACGTAGAGAAACAGCTGGGGAAGCCGCAAAGCTGGAAGAATGCCTCAAAGAAGCCAAAGAGCACAATTGAGGGAAAGAACGGCTAGTGAAAATCAGCTAAGGGAGTTTTTGAGAGTCGCTTGGAGGTTGAGCGAAAAACCAGAGAGCTGAAAGTTGCTGAAAAGGGTCACTGGAAGGTTGCCGAAGAGTCGCTTGGAGGTCAAGTGAATTACAGAGGCACGCAGAGGCTGAGAGAGAGCTCAGAGAAGCCAAAGCCAAAGAGCCAGATCCAAAGCCAGAGCCAGAGCCACAAGCCAGAGCCAAGAGCCAGAGCCGAGAGCTAAAGCCAGAGCCAAAGCCAGAAAGTCGGAGAGATTCAGAGCCAGGGATAAGATGGTGTTCTAATCCCATTGTGTTCTGTGTAAACCAGTGGAGTTGAGTGTGGAGCTTGTAAAAGGACTTATGCCATAATCCCATAGAGCCTAGTCAAGTTGACTAGAGCTCACGGAGACGTAGCCCAAGAGTTTTGGGTGAACTCCTAATTAAATTGTTGTCTTATGTGTTTGTTATTTGCTGCACTATTTTACTGTTACATGTATTTACATATCAGCATAAACAATAGAACTTAAGGCATTTGAACAGCTAAAAAAAACACCAGCAGACACCTATTTTCAAGCATTATTAATTCTGCAATTGGTTAATCATAATATCATGGGAATATTTAAGCTTTGGAAGTGAGAGAGGTTCTTGTAAGCTTGACAAGAAGCCTTTAGTGCCCCATTTTCAGATCAGGTGGTATTGGAGCCTGAGATCGATTAACCCCACCTTCAAAGAAGGTTATATCAAAATTCTTGATTGACAGAGCAAAGATTGCTTGTCTGAAACGTGTTTAAACAGTCAGAGGTTGATTGTATGCTTGTTTGCAGACTAACTATTGTTTGAGTTTGTAGAGGTGAAGGGAAAGCTATTGATAGCTCAGTCCAGGAGAGGACAAAAAGGAAGAAGGCATGAAGGCATTCTTCTTATCCCAAAGGACCTCAAGGCAATCCTTGAAGCACAAGAGGTTTGTTACAAAAGTTTGCTTGAATAAGCTCTTTATTAATCTTGTTTGAAGTTCTTTTGTTCGTTGGCATAATGACAACTTCTACAATTGAGTCCTCAAATTCGTCTGTCTTCACAAGATTCTTTGATGAAGACAAGAAGCAAGACTAGTTCACCACGATGGATATGGTGACAGAAATGTATGAGGATGGAAGGAAGAGTAGCATACTTAGAGAGCAATTGAATTTCGTGGAGGAAGAGAAGAAGTTGCTTTCTGAAAAATTGCATGAAATGGAGAGGCAACTTCATATTGCAAATATGAACCTAAAAAGGATACATGAGTTGGAGTCACAACTCTTTGTTGCCAAAGAAGACTTAGTCAAGTATCAGCTTGAAAAAGATGTAAACAATTCCTGTTTGTCTTCAAATTCTTCTACGAATGCTTATATTGGTTCTTTTGAAAAACATACCAGAGGCATAGGTTCCAAGTTAATGTCCAAGATGTGTTATGAAGCAAAAGGCTTGGGTAAATATGCACAAGGTATTATTGAGCCAATAATGGTTGAGGAAAGGCCTAAGTATTTGGGTCTTGGCTATGGATAGTCTTATGGAGGAAGTTCCAAAGCTGCCATGAAGGCCATTGAAATAGTTCCAAGAAGGAGTTTCATTGCAGGTCTTCTACCTCAAGAGTGTGAAGATTGTATTCAGGAGGAATGCAATAGCTTGAAACATCATTTGTAGGATGCAGGTGTTCAGAAGCACACACTTGAACTAGAGAGTTGTGGAAACTCTAACAGCCTTGAAGATATTGATGGTGTTCCAAAGGGAGCCACTTCTTCATTTGATTCACCTCCTCATGAAGGCAATAAAGGTGAAAGAGAAAGGTATAAATCTGGTTCTAAACATTTTCCTTTTGATTATGTTCAGCATGATAAATTTCCATATAAGTATGGGAAAAGAATTGCATGTTCCTTTTGTGGTTTGGATAACCATAATGTTTCTAGATGTTGGAAGAGAATGGCCACATACATGAAACTTTTGAAGGAAAGGAAGCAAGAAGCCAAAGGTCCATTGGACAAGGAAAATCATGTTGTCAAGAGGATGCACATGTGTTGCACTTACTGCCATAAGCAAGGGCATCTTGCTGCAAAATGTTGGACTCTGAATCCAACCATGCTTCCACGAAACTTGAAGAAGGTGGAAAGAGAGAATGGCAGAAATGGAAAGAAAGATTCCATGAATGATGTGTTTCAGGATGATTCACATGTTGATGCTGATGTGCAGACAAAGGAAAGACCTTTGAAATGGATTGGTAAGAAATGGTTAGAGTTCTTATCCAATTAATATTGCATGTCTATTGATGCATCTATTTGCATTTCTTTGTTAATGGAATGCAAGTTGCAGGATTTTACCAAGAAGGTGAATGGACAAGTTGAGTAGGAGACTCACTTTATTGGTGCGACATTATATTTCATTTCAGTTTCGAAAGTACAGTGTGCTTAAGAGAAAGTTGAAGGATGAAATGCACGCATGAGAATGAGATGCATGAACACATGGATGTTGATGACTTCCTTGTATTTGAACATGTATGTGTAATTAACTTGCAGGGTTGATTGCTTTGACATGCATGTGATGCAATATTGACTTGAGAAAAGTTGATTTGGTCTCCAAGATGGAGATAATGATGAAGTGTTTCATCTTTTGAAAAGAATCCTTGAGATCTTTTCTAAACGCTTGACTTGAAGAGTCATTTGTTTTAAAGGCGTGTTTTGTGGGATTGTTATCTATTCCATCATTTGTATGCAGATGTAAGACATGGAGGTGTTCACAAGATGTGAAATCTATTTCTTTTGTTGAAGCAGGAGTTTAGGCCATCCAGTTGTTGTCTGTATTTCTGTTGTTGTTAACAATTGTTGTTGACAGCTTGTCAAACAGGTACAAATGAGAATTTTGTGAAGCAAATGTAACTTCACATTTGTTTGAGCCACCTTGGATCAATGATCAAGGCAGAGAAGTTCAAACTACCTTCTATGACCATCTCAGCAGGAGTTCTACATGAAGTCAAGGAGGAAAATAGTTCTTCCCAAGAGGACCAGCACATCCAAGAAGGAGAGTGGTCAAAGGCTTTGGTTCAAAGGCACTATGCAAGGCAAGTGTATGGAGGCTGAAAGAAGAGGGTGTTGTTACTCCCATTTACTGTTCAGATCATTATGTCAATCTTTTGGAGACCAAAAGTTCTTTTAGTGGGAAGGTGTGATCCAAAATGGACAGAGGAAAATGAAAGTCTAGGCTGCTCCTGGAAATAGTCTAATTGCATAGATCCTTTCATTCTAAATCTACTACAACTTGAATGGGCTAAAATGGACTTCGGATGCAGAAGTTATCACAGGAAGAAGGTTGCCTTTGTCCTTTGAAAAAGGAGGCATTTCTTCTAAAAATGGACTTAAGGCCTTCTTAAAGGAAATCGCATCGAAAAGGCTCAAAGAGCAGACTTAAGCCAAAGGCATGAAGGATTCGCGATGAGTGATATGCGATTAAAGCGATTGCGATATCGGCGATCAGAGGAGCAGGGACATAGACCCTCACCGATGCGATACGTGAGGTGCGATATCGGCAATTGGCGGTCGGCACGGCCAAAGGAAGGAACCCCCGGAACCGTTGCACTTGCGATATGTCGATAGCGATACACCGATATCGGCGATCGGTGATCGGGTGATCGTTGATCCCCGATACAAAGGGTTGTTGGGCATGCGACTTGCGATAAGCTGATAAGGGTCGTACCCAATGGGAATTATAAGCCCGATTTCATAATATTTGAAATCTGGAAATTCAGATTTTCAATGTATTTCCCGTGTAAATGGGGTTTTGGCCATTTCGCCATGCGACTTGCAATTTGCGATAGAAAGCCAGACCTGAAAGGTTTATAGATGTGGCTTTGTGTTATTTGAGTTCCGTGGTAAGCAGGATTTCAGGCGGTAAGTGTTATTGGATGGGCTCCGCCCAATCCCATACACTGGCCGACACGTGGCATGGCGCAGGAGAGAGAAAATCAGCTTTTTGGGCAGGTAATCTCCGTGCACATAAGCCACCCGAAATGGTTGTTAGTCGTTGGATCGGAGATCACGCAGATCAACGGTGGGCTTGCGACAGCCATAAAAGGGCAGACCCAATAGGGATATGAGTGTGATTTCATAGAATTTGAAGTCTGGGATTTTGCGCCCGATAGTGTATTTCCGGTAAATCTCTGTGTATTGGAATTTTGTTCCATTTTCGGGTTTTGCTTGAAGGAAGGCCCCGATTCCTTTGTAACTGCCCCTGATCATTGTGCCACGCTGCAAGCGGGTGTTTTATAGACAATGATGCGTTTGTAACGCAGAGAGAGCCACAGAGCCACAGAGCCAGATGGCCAGTTGAAGAGACAAGGAGCAGAAGAAGCCGCAGAGCCACGGAGGAATGATTACACGGAAAAAAATTGTTGGGGAAGCCGCAGAGCCGGAAGAATGCCTCAAAGAAGCTAGAGAGCATAATTAAGGGGCAAAGCAACTAGCGCAGAGCAGCTAAGGGAGTTTTTGGGAGTCGCTTGGAGGTCGAGCAAAAAACCAGAGAGCTGAAAGTTGTTGAAAAGGGTCGCTGGAAGGTTGCCGAAGAGTCACTTGGAGGTCAAGCGAATTACAGAGGCATGCAGAGGCTGAGAGAGAGCTTAGAGAAGCTAGAGCCAAAGAGCCAGAGCCAGAACCAGAGCTAGAGCCAGAGACATGAGCCAGAGCCAGAGCTGAGAGACAGATCCAGAAATCTGGAGAGCTTCAGAGCTAGGGATAAGATGGTGTTCTAAGCCCATTGTGTTCTATGTAAACTAGTGGAGTTGCGTGGAGCTTGTAAAAGGACTTATGCCATAATCCCATAGAGCCTAGTCGAGTTGACTAGAGCTCACGGAGACGTAGCCCAAGAGTTTTGGGTGAACTCCTAATTAAGTTGTTGTCTTATGTGTTTGCTATTTGTTGCACTGTTTTATTGTTACATGTATTTACATATCAGCATAAACAACAGAACTCAAGGCATTTGAACAGCTAAAAACAAACACCAGCATACACCTATTTTCAAGCATTATTAATTCCGAAATTGTTTAATCATAATATCTTGGGAATATTTAAGCTTTGAAAGTGGGAGAGGTTCTTGTAAGCTTGACAAGAAGCCTTTAGTGCCCCATTTTCAGATCATTTATGGTCATTGTTATTCGTGTGGAAAGTTTGGACATAGAGCTGCAGAATGTCGCATGTATGTTTGGAATGGATATAATTTCAGGAGATCTCTCAGAAATGGATATTCTAGAACTCAACAGAATATCAACATATTTGATCATTTGAGAGATGATGTCAAATGTAGAAAATATGTGATAGGTTAACCCGATAATGCAATATAAATCAAAGTAGAATACTATAACCTACTTCTACTATCAATTTGTGGAAGCTTAAAGATCAAGCTGAACAATATAACCAGAAGAAGAAGAATCAATGGCACAATAAACATGAAAATACTTTGGGGAAATCCTCAGATAAAAACCCCACAATATTGTATTATCATACATGGTGGAAATACATAGGAATTATACAAAGCCTTAGCTCTCACAACTAGCCAGCTCTCAGTACAATCCTCACAGATGCTCATAGGAAATCTTGGCTTCTCTCCAGCCTTCCTCTCTTCCCTCCAATATCCTATTTCCTTGTGTTGTTCCTTGTGTATGATTAGCCCATTACCAAGTGGAAAAACCAGCCTTCAAAAATGTGCAATCCTCAAGGATGAATCCTTGACTACACGCATGAGTTTTATCCATGAGAAAACACATGAAATTAATAGAACATTGTCCTTGAACATTAATCTCAACTGGGTCTTTCTCAGAATAGACATGCATGAGTTTCTGATGAGGGAATCTTCAGTTAACTGGAGTAGCACTAGTTGAGTGCATTAATGCATCAACTGATCGTTAACTCACTATTAGTTCCTCAAACAGTTTGGAACTAATTTAACTGGACTTAACTCAATAAACTGACTTAACTAATTACAACTCAAATATAACTCAATCTTATCTCCTTAATTTAAGGGATAACTCTTGCATGACTTCAGAAATACTTCTAACTTGAATTTCTCCAACTAATTAATTTAAAATAAATTAATTAATTATTTCCAAGTAGTTGTTAAGACTAAATTCGATTTTAATTCACAATTTAATTCAAGGACAAATTAAATTGGAATATTCTTGTTTCCATATTTCAACACTCCCTCTCAACAAGAAAGGGATTATCTACCACCTTGATCCTGTCTCTAAGGCACTCAAATTTACACTTTAACAATGCCTTTGTCAAAATGTCAGCATCTTGCTCCTCTGTCGAAATATACTGCAACAACATGATCCTCTCGACCTGTGAAAAGCCACGAGAAAAAAATCTTGCCTTATGCTTCTCCACACTACCATCAGCAGCTTGCTTTACCTTGTAAAGCCAACGGGAACTCACAACTGACTTGTTCTCTGGTCTCAGAACCACGTCCCAAACATTGTTATGAACTATGGAGTCATACTCCTCCACCATAGCATCAACCCAAATCAGCTGTTGCACTGCTTCCTCAAAGGAAGATGGCTCAGTCTCAACACATTCCCCAGTAAGGGCCATGTATCCAGTGTACCTCTCAAGTGACCTCCTCTATCTGCGCTAAGAAGATGGTGCTCCCACATTCTCTCTCGCATCCTCCAACAATCTATCAGCTTCTCTTGTGCACTTTCGTCCATCTCTGGAAGACTCTGCTTGAGTGGATGTCTCCACTCCTAGAACCTCTGCATGTGGTTGCTCCGCATCAATCTAAGGCTCCTCCTCCTTAGGAACCAACAGTTCCTCCACAGCGTGTAGTTGGAGCTCCCTCTCAATCGAAACTCGCATGGCCTTCTACTCATCAAACTTGAGATCTCTACGAACCAATGTCCTCTCACCGGTAGGCAAGTACACCCGATAGATGCAAGGTGTATCAGTGTACCCCACAAATATCCCCAACTCTGTTGTTGTCTCAAGCTTCTTCCGTGCATCCTTTGTCACATGGCAACATGCCGATGAGCCAAAGATCCTGAAATGACCCGCATCTGGTCTCTTACTAGAGAAAGCTTCCTCTAGTGTCTTCATCCCAAGTATGTGATGTGGGCTTCTATTCTACAAATAGACCACTGTGTTGCATGCCTCAGCCCACAAGTGAAGTGGTAGGCCTTGGTCATAGTTCTGTTCTTCCTCTCGGCCACCCCATTCTGTTGTGGGTTATGAAGTGCCATCAACTCTCGTTTAATTCCTTCCACTGCACAGAAGTCCTTAAACTCTTGAGAGACATATTCTCCACCATTGTCACTTCTCAAGGCCTTGATCTTCTTCCTTGACTCTTTCTCAACCAAAGCTTTGAACTCACAAAACTTTGTGAAATTTTGGTCCTTCTTCTACATGAAATAAATCCAGCATTTACGATAATAGTCATCAATGAAAATCACATAATACCTTTGCTTCGATGTGGATGCCATCGAGAATGGTCCACACAAATCAGTATGAACTCGCTCTAAGATAGCCTCTGCTCGACTGTCTCGATCATGAAAGGAAGACTTGGTGTACTTTCCCAAGGTACAACCTTTGCATGTGTCAACTTGCTCAAGTTTACCTTTAGGAAGTCCTGTATATATCTGTTGCATTATATTCAAAACCCCATGATGCAAATGGCCCAACTGCCTGTGCTAAAACTCGCCAATGTCTTGGCTTTGCACCAATTCTACTTTCGTACTCAATGCTGCACAATCATCTACCTCTAGTTTATAGAGATTTTTCACCCGAATCACTATCCTCTTGGTCTAACCCGTGGCTATGTGTCTTAGGAATGCCTTTTCTTTACTAAAGACAACATCATAGCCTTTTTCCTCCAACATCGTGACCGATACCAAGTTATTCTTCAGTCCAGGCACATACATCACATCTGTCAAGGTGAGAGGAGCTCCATGCTCCCTCTGAAAAGCAACTGTGCCCACTCCTAAAACGCTGTACCTTCCGTCGTCACCCATATGTATGCGCATCTTGAGGTCTTTCTCCTCCAAGGCACTGAATAAATTTTTATCACTGGTCATGTGGAATGAGGCTCCACTATCAAGATACCAGACACAACCCATCATCGATGACACCATGCATGCGATGAGGGTAAAGTCCATTTCGAACTGATAGGCTAATGCCTCACCTTCCGATCCTTCCGAGGATCCCTTCTTGGACTTCTTCGATCGGCAATTAGTCGCATAATGTCCCATCTTGTGACAATTAAAGCATCTTACTTTAGACATGTCACCCTTCTTCCCTCCATGAGAAGAATTCGATTTGAAATGGGTAGCCTTCCCCTTCTCTTTCCTTTCCTTACTTGCTAAGGCAAGATTTTCTTCATCATCATTCCTGGATGAAGAACCATCTCATGTGCTCCTCCTGATCTCCTCCTGCTTAAGATCCGACCACAGTCATTCCCAATCTGGAAGTTTCTCCCTTCCATTCATAGAGTCCTGGTAGCTATTCCAACTCTTTGGAAGGCCAAGGAGAGCGAGGCTCACCATATCATCATCGGCAGTAGTTATTCCCACACTTCCAAGCTCATCTCTGCAGGTGGTGAGCTTGTTCAGATATGTGGAAATAGTATCGCCCTTCTCCATCTTGATTCTTCGAAGCTTATCCTTGAGCACCAATTTCCTCTAGTCGCTACTATTCTAGTAGAGGTCCTTCAATGTCTTCCACATTGAAAATGGAGTATCCTTCCCATGGAGACTCGAGACAATATGGTCTCGAACTCCCTCAAGGATGATCCGTCTCACCTTCACCACACACTTCTTCCACTCAGCCAACTCGTGTGCATTAGTTGAAGCCAGCTTTGGGATTTCTTGATCAATGAATTCCTTCAAGCCATTATCTGCTAATACATCCTCCATTCTATCTTTCCATGCTATGTAATTCGAGCTACCTTCCAAGGCATACTCAAGTCTCAAGCCATAGAACGCCATTGGCCAACCTTGAAGTATGAAATGAATTCGATTTGCACCTGCAACCCCAAACTTCAAACTTCAAATTCTCTTCTCAGTATACTATTAACAGCTCCGATACCATGAAGAAAATATGTGATAGGTTAACCCGATAATGCAATATAGATCAAAGTAGAGTACTATAACCTACTTCTACTATAAATTTGTGAAAGATTAAATATTGAGCTGAACAATATAACTAGAAGAAGAAGAATCAATGGCACAATACACATGAAAATACTTTGGGGAAATCCTCATATAAAAACCCCACACTATTGTGTTATCATACATGGTGGAAATACATAGGAATTATACAAAGCCTTAGCTCTCACAGCTAGCCAACTCTCAGTACAATCCTCACAGATGCTCACAGGCAATCTTGGCTTCTCTCCAGCCTTCCTCTCTACCCTCCAAGCTCGTATTTCCTTGTGTTGTTCCTTGTGGATGATTAGCCCATTACCAAGTGGAAAAACCAGCCTTCAAAATTGTGCAATCCTCAAGGATGAATCCTTGACTACATGCATGAGTTTTCTCCATGAGAGAACACATGCAACTAATAGTACATTGTCTTGAACATTAATCTCAACTGGGTCTTTCTCAGAATAGACATGCATGAGTTTCTGATGAGGGAATCTTCAGTTCATTGGAGTAGCACTAGTTGAGTGCATTAATGCATCAACTGACCGTTAACTCACTATTAGTTCCTCAAATAGTTTGGAACTAATTTAACTGGACTTAACTGAGTAAACTGAGTTAACTAATTACAATTCAAATATAACTCAATCTTATCTCCTTAATTTAAGGGATAACTCTTGCATGACTTTAGAAAGACTTCTAACTTGAATTTCTCCAACTAATTAATTTAAAATAAATTAATTAATTATTTCCAAGCATATGTTAAGACTAAATTCAATTTTAATTCACAATTTAATTCAAGGACAAATTAAATTGGAATATTCTTGTTGCCATAGTTCAACATCAAATGTTACAAATGTAACAATTTTGGATACCTAGCCAAAGATTGCATACTTGGAAGCTCGTCAAAGGAATTCTCACAAAATCAAAATGAACAAGTATGGAAAAGGAAGACTGAAAGGTGTGTTCTCGCTCTCAATGCTCAAAGCAACAGAAATGTATGGTATGTTGACAGTGGTTGCTCAACACATATGAATAGAGATAGAAATAAGTTCATATCCTTGAAAGAAAAGAAGGATGGAACAATGTCTTTTGGAAATGGCGGGTCCTCAAATGTCATAGGAGTAGGTACGGTCACTTGTGGAAGCAAGGATTCATTAGCAAAGGATGTGTTGTGATCCGAATTGGATCCATGAAGAAAAATCAAAGTATCATGACTGTATCAGATCAGGACAAACTTCAAATTAAAAGAGCATGAAGCGATCAGAAACACCTCTGAACAGTGGCAGTTGGTAGCTAGCGTGGAATGACAAGGACCTCGGTCAAAGTGCACTAACCAAGACCCATGGAGACTGCGCAGGAGGCAAAACTAGCCCCTGGGAAGCCCGGATCAGGAAAAGGAGGCAGTTTTTGATGCGCGATTAGCGCTAATCGCATATCGCTGGGCAAAACTCCTCGAGAAGGAGAGGCCCCAAGTGCTCGGTCGCATGGGAGCCGGGAGAACCATGGGGAAAAAGGCTAAAGGCTAAAGGCGAGACCCGCGCTCCAAAATCGGTGGTATTCATCGGGGGCACCCTTGGGCAGTAAGCAGATTTGGCGAAAAAGGAGCGATTCCACTCAGCGCCTGATGCGTGGCAAGCGGAGGAGAGAGAAAACCACCGCTCATCGTGTGCTAATAGTAGAGCAATTCAACCGCATGAAATGAGCTAATGGCGTCGGATCTAGGGGCTCTAGATCTAACGGCTGAGATCGCGCTCGATGGGAAAGCCGGAATTGACAGGGGACTAAGCCGCGATCTATAAGAATTTGAGGTCTGATTTGACCGCCAAGGTGGCCGATGCCTCATTTCGCGATGTAACCGAAGAATTGAACCGACGAGGAAAAAGCTGGCGCAGTTCGTAGGAGGACAAGTGACCACTCCTTGTGAGCCTGATGATCACGCTGAGACAAGGAAATCCAAGCGAAGTTGCAGCAAGTGATCCGACGGAGGTGGAAGGGGAATCGAACAACCATGAGAACGACTGGCTTTAAAGCCATGAACAGACAAAGTAGAGGACACCGAACATTGAAGACAGAGAAGAGAATAAAAGGAAGAAGACAGAGAAAACGAAGAAGAGACAGTGAAGCAAAAAGCAGGAAGAAGACAAAGGGCCGAGCTGACCAAAGGCAGCATCGAGCACCAGAGAGCTTCATAGGTTCAAGCCATCCTTGAGAGGATCTGTCGGAAGTTGAGCACCACATTGGGCTCCTTCCATTATAGACCAGAGAGGTCAAGAGCTGGTAAGGAAAAGAATCTGTGCACTCTAGTGGCTTGGGGAATCCAAGGACCACCCTGCCAAGCAAATTCTGTTTCAGGAGACTCATATTGAGCTCCTTCATTGTAATTCTATCTTTTAAGACACAATAAAAGAAGGCCACCACTGAAAGCTGGACCAGAGATGTAGCCCTGGAGGATAGGGTGAACTCCTTATTAATTGTTGTGTTCTTGTATTTTCTTATTGTATTTCTCTACTGTTTTCTGTTTCAAGTGTCTATGTATTTGCAATATGATCGATCCGTTGCCTAAATAACATAGACACACACCAGTACATGAGTCTGTAATACCTTCATTAAATAATTCTTAATTGAGATTACTCATAGGGTGATTATCAGATCATGTTGCTAGTTGAAAATATGAATCACAATTTGCTCAGTGTTGGACAGATGTGCGATCAAGGACACACGATGTTATTCAACTCAAAGAAATGTGAAATCAGGAAAGGAAAGTTTGGTAAAATTGTGGCTACAGCAAGCAGAGCTCCAAACAACATATATATTTTGGATGAGACACCTAAAGGGTGTTTCTTGGAAAAAGAAGACAAGAGCTCGTTATGGTGCAAACGAATGGGACATATAAATTTCGACAATTTGATCAATATCAACAAAAAGGAAGCAGTTAGAGAAATGCCAAAAATCTCAAAACCTACCAATATGATATGTGAACCTTGTCGGCACGGCGAACAAAAAAACGTCGAGTTCAAGACAGAGGAACATTTTGCGTCACGTCCATTGGAATTAATACATACTAATCTATGTGGTCCTATGAGAACAAAAGTTTTAGATGATGAATTGTACTTTATGTTAATGATAGATGATTACACCAGAATGATAGCCATCAGTTTTTTGAAGAAAAAGTTTGAAGAATTCGAATGTCTCAAAATATACAAGGAATTGGTTGAAAATGAAACCAATTTGAAGATCAAATGTCTAAGATCAGATAATGGCGAAGAATTCACTTCCAAATCATTTCAGAAATACTGTGACGAACATGGAATAAAAAGGAAATTTTCAATAGCCAGAACACCATAGCAGAATGGGGTAGCTGAAAGGAAAAACAGAACCGTACAGGAAATGGCTAGAACCATGTTCAAAGACTTAAACCTAGATGATAAATTCTGGGCTCAAGCAATTGATACTGTTGTATTCATTATAAACAGAGGCCTGCTCAGGAACAATTGTAACATGACTCTATACGAATTATCGAAAGGAAGACCAACTAACATCAAATACTTCAAAATATTTGGAAGTAAATGCTACGTCAAAAGAGAAGACCAAAAATTGGGCAAGTTCGATTCCCGTGTTGACGAAGGTATTTTCGTTGGTTATTCGCACAAAAGAAAAGCTTATAGATGCTGCAATCTGAGACAAAAACAAATAGTTGAAAGTATAAATGTTATTTTGATGAAGACTGTGAGATCGTGTCTTCAAGCAAATCTAAGGGGCTTGAGGTAGAATCTATGAAGGATGAAGAAGAAGCTCCAAAACAAGACCAATCAAATAAGGAAACACCAGTCAACCAAGAAGAAATTAGAAATGATAAGCAAGATGTACAAGAAGTTTCTCCAAAAGTTTCAAAAGAATGGTATCAAAATAATCATCCGTCAAATCATATCATTGGCAACATAAATGAAGGAATTGGAACTAGAAGAAGTAGACAACTTCGTTCATCACAGCAAGCCCATCTTTCCTTTGTAGCGACTTTTGAGCCTAGCAATTTTGAGAAAGCTAGTCAAAATGAACACTGGGTAGCAATTGTGAATAAAGAACTGGATAAAATTAAGAAGAACAACACTTGGGAATTGGTTCCACGGCCAAAGAATAAAAGTATTATTGGAACTAAATGGGTCTTCAAAAACAAATTGAATGAGGATGGACAGGTTACCAAGAATAAAGCAAGATTAGTCTGCAAAGGATATGCACAAGTTGAAGGAATCGATTTTGAAGAAACATTTGCTCATGTTGCCAGAATGGAAGATATCAGGGTGTTTCTCGCATATGCATACTCGAGAAAAATCAAGGTCTACCAAATGGATGATAAGTCAACCTTTCTAAATGGTGAATTGGAAGAAGAAGTTTACATTGAACAACCCGAAGGTTTTTTGCTCACTGGCAAAGAAAACTACGTTTGCAGATTAAAGAAGGCACTATATGGTCTCAAGCAAGCTCCTAGGGCTTAGTATGCTCATCTTCATAGGTACTTACATCGACAAGGATTCAACAAAGGAAGCACTGACAACAATATCTATGTGAAAGTGGATCAAGATAACCTAACGGTTATCGAGGTATATGTGGATGATATAATATTTGGAAGCAATGATGACAGATTAAGTAAAGACTTTGCCATAAAAATGCAAAGTTATTTTGAAATGTCTATGCTTGGTGAGAATAAATACTTTTTGGGGCTTCAGATTTCTCAGTGGGATAAAGGAATATTCATGTATCAAACCAAGTACATCAAGAAAATGCTCAAAAAATTTCAGATGGAAGATTGCAATCTAGTCCTTACCCCTATGATAACATGTTGCAAGTTAAGCTTAGAAGATTCTTCAAAGGATGTGGACCAAAGGTTTTATAGATCCATCATTGGTAGTCTCCTATATGTGATAGTCTCTCGACCTGATGTGATGCGGGCAGTTGGACAAGTAGCAAGATTCCAAGCAGCACCAAAAGAATCTCATATTATTGCCGTCAAAAGAATTCTTCAATATCTTAAGGGCACAGTGGAATATGGTCTATGGTATCCCAAAGGAAATGATCTGGTTATCCAAGCTTATACAGATGCAGATTGGGCAGGAAGTGTTGATGATCGTAAGAGTACCAGTGGAGCAAAATTCTATCTAGGTGGCTGTCTTGTCTCATGGTTAAGTAAAAAGTAGTCTTCAATCTTGTTATCCACAGCAGAAACAGAATATATCGCGGCAGCAGCTTGTTGTACACAAGTTCTCTGGATGAAGCACACTTTGCAAGATCTTCAAGTCAAGTTTGATGAGCCTATTCCCATCTTTTGCGATAACACCAGTACCACAGTATCTCCAAGAATCATGTGATGCATTCCAAAATGAAGCACATTCTGATTAAATATCATTTCATTAGGGAGCAGGGTGCCGAAAAGAATATCAAGCTTGAATATGTTGGCACAAAGGAACAAACCATTACCTCGTGAATAATTTGAGCATCTTCACCAAAATCTTCAGATTCTCGCAAGCTTTCATTAGACTCTTTCTCTTATCTACTCAAGTAGAAAGGGGTGGTGAAGGTGTATACAGGTCCGCAGGATCGTTGTTTGTCAAGGGGAGTTACCCTTTGGCATTGATGACAAAGGGGGAGAGAAGGCAGTAGGAAGAGGTGTCATTATTGCAAGGGGAGTAGTTGTGTTGCCATCAATGCCAAAGGGGGAGATTGTTGATCAGTGGTTGTCATTGATGTCAGCCCAAGAAGCACCAGGGGCTACTCTGATCTTGCAAGGGAATTTTGACTTGAACACTCATCTTATTTTTCGTCAAATATCTTCTCGATTGATTCTACTCGTCGATATTTTTCCATTGATATATGGTATGCCTCCGAGTTCTTCACGGTTTGAGATTTATTTTTGTTTGAAGTTAGTAACCCCAGTTAGTGGGCTAAAACCCTATGGGATTGTGTCATGGCACTCAAAATTGGTTTTGGTCATTGAATAGTCAATAATTAATAATGTTTTTTTCTCCTAAAATCCCTCCAACGTTCACTTTTTTAGGACCCTCTCAACTCAAGACATTCATATAAATAATGACCCTCATATCCTCCCCTAATAGGGATTTTGTGGCTTCAAACAGGTCATCGTGGCATTTTCGCTATAACTTTTTTCTGTGAAGCTTTAGAAGCTGAAATTAAAACCCATTTGAGCTGAAATCTTGATGAACCTTGTGACAGAATTTCAGATCTTGGTTCTCTATATTTTCGGAGATATGTTCTGAGGAAATTAGGGTTTTTGCAAGCTCCCGAATTCCATGTCAAATAAGTTACGTTGGGAAAATCGACATAACTTTCTCTCTGAGGATTGGATTCAAATTTCGTAAATAGTCACATAACGACGACGGACTGTAGTTGTTGAGTATCATTTTTAGGGCCGAATGTTGCAACAATGAAACATGGCACTTTGTAAAATTTATCTCTACTGAACCAGTCTATAATCAGGTCATCGTGGGAGATTGAGAATAATTCTTTCTTGAAGAATCCAATCTTGATCAGACCTATGGGTTTGGAAATAGGACTCAGAGGGCTACCACAGGACAAAATTTCAAACCCTGGAGATCCGAAATCACATAGATACAACAGATTCAATATCAAGCTCCTAGAAGGCAAGAAAAAGCATGCATTCAAGGATCACTGCAATAAGGACCACACATCAACAGTCAAGGGTAAGTCTCCTATAGCAAGGTATGTATGATTAGTGTTTACATTTGAATTTTGAGTATCATCTCTGACATATGTTTTTGCAGGACAACGTAAGTATATACAGGGTCTCGATTATATCTCTATGTCTTTATATGTCACAGTTAGATTTTCGGATGTCCTATTCTTGATACTACACATTTGATGCTACATATTCTTGATGCTACACCAAGTCTAATAAATGTATATGATGTTGTAAGTTGATGTTACTTGTCTTTTCATATTTGATAGAATGGTCTCTTTTGTTGTACTTAGAACTTGGTCCATCACAAGTCTAGGGTCTATGATCGGTTTTTATTGTATATATCTTTAGGTAAGTTTTGGATATAGTCTTGCATAGATTCCATACCTATATCAAGAGTGGGAGTCTTTGTCTACTGATGCAACAAGTCAACAACAAAATTGACAAGCACACTTCAGGTACGCATTGTAATTTTAATTTTTATTTATTCATTATTATGCACTTACATGTGTTTTGCGGGGAGAGGTAAGTTGAATGGTATTTTGTTTTGTTTTGGGATTGGTTTCGCAGGGAAAATTTTTCATGCATGTAGAAGAAGACTCAAATACAACTTCAAGCAAGAATTAAAGAGCAGAAGTATCAAATCAAAGAAAGCATTGCAGTGAGACATCCTTTGAATACATGACATTCATCCGTATATTGTGAAGAAGTGTCAAGGCCAAGAGTCATCATTGTAAAGTTGTAAAAGAGTCATTTGTAAAAGTGTCATCATTGGAAGAGTCATTATTGTAAAAGAGTCAATCTGCCTAAAGTCGAAAAGGTATTATTGGGAGGTATAGGAGTCTCTGTTGGGATGATGTCATGGTTGGGTTGCAGGTCATAGTGTGATTGGGTGTTCGGTCAAAATCAATGTAAATAATATTGTATCATGGATCATTGTCCCTGGTACGGGAATCCACACTCTTGTCTCATTTCAGTCATTATAGGGTGGCAGGGAGGTGTTAGGCAGGTGTATGAAGTCACGTACAGGTTGAGGCCTGTGAGCACTTCAGGGTGGTAGGGTGGTGCTAGGGCGAGTTGTGGCTTGCTAGGGTGTTGGGGCATCCATTCATTTGATTATTGAAGAAACCAAGGCATTGGGGCGTCCTTCCAGTGGGAGATGGAGAAGAATGAATTTCTAGAATTCTAGGAAGTTGTTGCTTTCATTTCAGTTGGGGCTAAAGATTAAAGAATTTATTAGAAAAGCGTTCGATGGTTTTTGACCGGGAGGGGGTTTTCCACCTAAAAGTCTTGTTCCTACTGTGTTCTTTTATTTATTGTTATTACTGCATAAACATTAATAATAATTGAAGATTAACTAATGCTCTGAAAAGATTTAAAAGTGTTAATAGCTAAGGAATATTGATTCACCCCCCCTCTTAGTATTTCCAACATCTCACATAATCGTGCAATAGTAAAACTGATAGCTATCAAAGGAAGTCTCTCTATGGTTTTCATATCAATTCTCCCATTTTTGAGAGCATCTCCTTGAAAGCAATGTTGCACTAGATAAGTGGCAATTGTTCCACCACCTTGTCTATGTCCATACAGAGAGATGTCCACTCCACAGTGTGGGAACCCAGACAATAAATAAATGTCATTGGCATCAATAGTGAGTCTATGGTCTCCAATCACGAAGCTTTCTTCCTGTACATTCCACTTTCTCAGCATCCATTCCAATAAATCTAAATGGGCCTTCATTCTTTGGCCTATAATGTCTCTACGTGGTTTAAAGAAGTTATATCTTCTTCTTCATGTTCACACTCTATCCACTCCATTTTTGTAGCTCAAAACCCTACAAATAAACATGGAGAATCATTTGAAGACATTGTGGTAATTTTTTGCAAAAAAATGGGTGTTTTTCATTAATTTTTCAAATCCCTCTGCGTTGTATGCAGTCACTTTTGGAAACTAGCGCAGATTTGTGTGGTTCTAGCCCTAGAAACTATGCACATCTCATTTTTCTGTGTTAAAAAATAAGTCGATGTGTGTAAGCCCAATGAAGATGAATTGTGCACACCGAGGGCGATTTTTTGATTTGATAAACCCCACCCTCTGCCCCCCCAAAACACACACACACACACACACAGAGTCAAATGCAAAATCAAAACAAAGATATTGGAGAGATGGTTTACTTGGAGAAGACTGCTCATGGTTTGGTCCAATGGTTTGCCCAGAATCTGTCTCTAAAGTTCTTGGGGAAAAAATACACTCTATCACTCTCAAATGGTAAAAAGTTTTTACTTTTTGGGATTTTTATATGTTTTTAGGCCCATTAAAATATTATTTTTTGCCTATTAAACTCTAAAATCCAATTTTTAATGTTTTAACTATATTTTTTAGCAATGACGATACTTTTTGAGTTTAAATGTGTACAACGCAAGCTATTTACGAAAACAAATCATTTTGGCAATGAGTATATTTTTATCACTTTTTCGAACTCGTACAAACATACAAAAAAGTGAGACCAAGAGTTCTCTTTACGCCATTTTCAGACTTCCTAAACATGAAAAAATCGTTGAGTATTTGACTATTCGAACTCGTAAAAGTAAATGAACAGTCGTTTATTCAGTATAAGTTTAACCCTTTTACAAATTGAACTAGATTAGTTACGAAAAAGGTATATGTTGACTAATCATGGTCAATAGAGTTTTCTCCTTCATTATTTTACCCTTTTTTGGGCTTCAGAGACTAAACTTACAAAAAAGGACATTGTGGAGTTTACTTAAGTTTTTCTCCTGACTCCCTAAAACTGAAAAACATTGAGCTTTACTTTCTCCGGGCTCATTAAAATTTTACGTTGAAAGAATTGAACGAGTTTTCTTTTTGTGTCTTTTCAAACTATTTAAACATGAAAACATCATCGATTTACCCCTTCACTAGACTCGTAAAACTTACACAGTGCAGGACTCGTGCATCATGACGGGATTGAACCACTCCTTCCTAAAGTTCGTTAAAAATACTCCAAAGGAATCATCCATAGGATGAGCCTACAGGACAAAGCACATGTTATCTTCCTCAAGCTTGCCAAAAGTAAAGAGGTACTTGTCAGTAATAGTGGGGGGAAATTGGAAAGAACCTTTTTTTTGTATTGTAAAAGGCAGTATGTTGCTCTTGAACATGACACTCTATCACTTTTGTGTTCGGATTGGGAAATCCATTTGTCTCTTAATTGACAATACCTCATTGAAAGTCTCCAGATGGTTTTGGGT
The DNA here is from genome assembly GCA_031772625.1 of Pinus tabuliformis. Classification (NCBI taxonomy): domain Eukaryota; kingdom Viridiplantae; phylum Streptophyta; class Pinopsida; order Pinales; family Pinaceae; genus Pinus; species Pinus tabuliformis. The sequence goes on from CM062818.1 coordinate 1,792,618,551, forward strand.
ATTGTTTTTTTAGTCAAATGATGGCAAGTCAGAGTGTCATGTCACCAATATGTTCAAGAGAACTCCAAGCTCAGTCAAAACTACTTTGTTATTCATAACCTTCAATCATGTCGACCATCCCTAAGTCAGTGTTGGATTACTCGAAATTGTTGTTCTTCAAAAACTTGATATGAGTTTTGTGTCGTAGGCCCTCTTGCAACAGGTTGTTTCCTATCAACTTCAACTCATTATCTAAGAAGTTGATCTAGCAGCCTTCAATACCTTGGAGTCTGCATGCAAGTTTCTCGCTTTTGACAACAAGTTCTCATTATTGACCTTCGATCTAATGATTCTATGAGTGTTCGACATCAACACATCTATTCACACTTCATAGATTGTACTGAAGTACCTTGAGAACCATTGTCATTATTGGTGGTTTTTCTCGCATTTATTAATGATTCACATCATTGACCAGTAATCAAGTGGTTTCTACCATGTTCGACTATGAGAACTTCACTCGCATGGTTAGATTCGTACTATGTATCGAGAGATGGAGATCGCGACCCTGGATCTAGTTTCATCCATCTAGGGTGAGTGGAGTTATTAAATATTCATGATTGGAAACCTAGATCCACTGATGGTTGCGTCCATACTGTCTTTTATTGACATGGATCTTCAGATGTATTTTTGTACTAGTCCTTTGAGACATTTATACTCTGAGTATGGAAATGCATACCTCAGCGATGACTTTATTTTGCATTGAAACATTTGATTGATTGTTTCAGGTATCCAACTACAGTCTCTAACGTGAACCTTGGCATGATAAAGTGTTGTGGTCATCAAACATCTTTTTTGACTTTGCACTTTATGGGGCAATCTGTTACACATCATTTTGTCACATTAAGGAAATGACTATCGGTTTGGATCTTTCAATATCCATCAAAGGATTCCAAAGCATCCCCTTGTGAGGATAGAACCCAAACAATCCCAAAGAGAATGAAATTCCTGGATATCAAGGCTAAAAAACCTATTTTTGGCTTCCTGCGCAGTTCCTTAGTCCATTAGAAACTGCATACGCATAAGAGACCATTAGAAACTGCACAAAAGTATGCTCTGTCTGACACTATGGCATGTGCACATGACTTAACACAAGTAAAAAGTAAAGTTTAGAAGCTTTGTTAGTCGAATCTTTCCCGGCTAACAGCTTCGAATGGATGCCTACTCAAGCCTTATCCCTCCCATCATGAAGTTACTTCCCTTTCTTTGTGGAACCACTATCCCACCATTTTTGGATCTCATCTTTTAGGAAATGGATCCAAAACCTCCTCCTCTTGGTCTATAAATTAAACACAGGCCAGAGGATTGAGGAGGACTATTGAAGGTAGTCTTATGCTACGAAAATAAGGCTAGGAGGCTTTTCATCCAAGGAGAGGATTGGAGATTGTGATAAGAGACTTGTAACATCAAGGCTTTGAGGTTGTAAGTTTGTTCTCTATTTTATTTAATAAAAAACAATTGTTCTTTCCTAATTATGTCTTTGCTGATATCATTTGTGGGATTCCTTGATCACTCACATAGGTTATGATTGGTTATTGATTCAATTTATGATATAGATGTTTAGTTCATTTATCTTTTATTCTATATATTAGATGTTTTGATCCTTTGTGTGTTTCTGTCTATGAAAATATCCTTCGAAACATCATGGAGAAGTTATAACATAGTTACGGATGAAATGGGAACCATTACCTCAAAACGAGTACTTGAGCCCAAAACCCCCAAAAAAACATGAAAAAACAACCCAAAAATGAAAATTGTTTATTCCATAACGATGTTTTTTTTAAGGGTAAATTTTCAACATTTTTTTTAAATGGAAGTAAAAACCATTTTTTTTTTAAATGGATGAAAAAAACACCCTTACAAAAAAAAAATGTTTATTCTGGAATAACAAAAAAAAAAAAAATCGGGTTACAATTTTGACATTTTTTAGCGATGGAATTAAAGAGAAAATATCCAAACTTTGAAAAACTGTAAAAGTCCAACAATTCTCGGACATGATGTTGAAAATAAAATATCATGTCTCAAATTTTGACTATTTCCATCCATGTTGTTAAAGATAAAATATCTTGACTCTAAAAAACCTTGAAATTGTAATTGTTTTTACGATAACATTAAAAATAAAATATCATGACTTAGAAAAACAATAAAATCTAGAAAATTTTTCAACCATGCAATTAAAACCAAAGATTATGACTAAAAAAAAATCTCAAATTTTCAAAATATTTCAAGCATGACATTATGAAAAAAATTATGACAAAAAACTTTTAAAATGAATACTCAAGACCAATTTATTTTTTAAATGCATAATATATAGCGATTTTAAAATCTGAGCCTAAGACAACTTGATACATTGCAAAAAAAAAATTATAAATCAACCATCAAATTGACACGCAGTGTAGGTGAACTCGACCCGTTGTAATGAAAACCTAAAAACCAACCATGAAATTGATACATTGTGGATATATACTCTATTCATTATAACGAAAACTTTAAAATCAACTATCAAATTGCCCATAATGGGATCGCGCTGTTAGACGAGCATCGACATAGACCCTGTAAAAAAAAAATGAAAATAAAAGCCAAAATAAATGTATAAATGTATAAAGAAATAAAATAAAAAATAAAACTAAAAACAAAAATTCAGATATTAAAAAAAAAAAAAAAAAAAAACAAAAACAAACAAAATAATAATAATAATAATGATAAAAAGAAAAAACAATGAAAAAAACACAAAAAAATAATAATAATAATAAAAAGAAAGCAAATTTTAAATATTGGAAAAATAATAATAATAATAATAATAATAATAATAATTAAAAATTAAAAACAGTAAAAAAACACAAAAAATAATACAAAAACACGAAAAATGTCACGCCCCTACACCTACGATAGTCTTTCAACCGCTTATAGCGAGGTGCGGCACTACCAATCGTTTTCTTTTCACCAATACTTACGATTGTAGACTACGCCTAACATTCCATACTTAGTTTTATTTTCATTACCAAGTATTATTAATGTGTTCCTTTATACAAGTGAAAGCCCATAACATTCACATAACAGCATTATACAAGAGAAATGCACAACAGTATAAAGGGAGGGGCAACTCCCTGCAATATGAGTCTGCCCGAATCAATATATTTAATCTTCTTTTACAAGTACAAGTTAAATCTTAGGAAACCCCAAATTTACACTTAGCCAATTTTCAAACTTCGGCAAACTCGGTTGCCCAGCTCGTCGGCGCCTCCGCACATTGGTATGGTGATCTTGGTGACAGATGGTTGTCGGGATGAGATATTGTCGAGGACGACAATGACTTCCAGTGGGGGAGGATGTTAGGACCTGCGGTCCGTGCGACGGGCAGGGCAACTCCACCGTGCGAAGTGCGTGCAAAATATGAAACGAAACGAGCCAAGAAACGAGTTTATAAGGTGTTGGGCGAGTTGAGGGGGCGGTCCCATGAGTTGGGCGGGCCGACCATCCTCTTGGGCGAAACAACACATGTTGAACGAGTCGGCTTGGGCGTTTGGTGTGGGTCGGCCGGGTGACACAACCCGCCACCCGCACGTATATATTGGAGGTCGTTTGGAGGCAAACGACCATCATTCGATCAACACGAGTTCGAATAAGGAGTTCTGCAGTGCGTGGATGAGCCCACACGATGGGCGGAACTCGGGTGTAAACTCGTTCAGAAAAGTCGTTCGGACAGTCGTTCGGGAAAATCGTTCGGACAGTCGTTCGGGAAAGTCATTCGGACAGTCGTTCGGATAGTCGTTCGAGAAATCGTTCGCAAATTCGTTCAGACAGTCGTTCGAGAAGTCGTTCGGGAAGGTCGTTCAGAAAAGTCGTTCAGGAAGGTCGTTCAGGCAGAACTCGGGCGAGGTCGTTCGGGCGACCCGGGCGAGGTCGTGTGGCGACCCGGGTGAGGTCGTTCGGGCGACCTGGGCAAAGTCATGTGGCGACCCGGGTGAGGTCGTTCGGGCGAACCAGGTGAAGTCGTGTGGCGACTCGGGTGAAGGCGTGTGGCGACTTGGGTGAACGAAGTTGGGTGAACGGGTAGACGTGCGGACGGGCGGCTGGGCGAGGGCGCGCCGTGCACGCCGGAACAAAGAATCGTGCGGACAGGCGACCCGGGTAGGGCGCGCCGTGCACGACGAAACGGAGGAAATGGTGAAGTGTTGAGATTGTGAACGAAGGTGTGACTCGTGCGGAGGCGCCCGTGTGTGGTGACTTGGTTACGACGAGACACGCCCAAGTTGGGCAAACAACACGATCGTGTGATGAGGTGAACGAAGGGTTGGTGAGTCGTGCGGCGACCGTGCGGAGGCGCCGACAAGCTGGGCAACTGAGTTTGCCGAAGTTTGAAAATTTGCTAAGTGTAAATTTGGGGTTTCCCAAGATTTAACTTGTACTTGTAAAAGAATATTATATATATTGATTCGGGCAGACTCATATTGCAGGGAGTTGCCCCTCCCTTTATATTGTTGTGCATTTCTCTTGTATAATGTTGTTTATGTGAATGTTATGGTCTTTCACTTGTATAAAAGATAAAAATAATACTCGGTAATAAAAAATAAACTAAGTATGGAATGTTAGGCGTAGTCTACCATCATAAGTATTGGTGAAAAGAAAATGGTTGGTAGTGTCGCACCCCGCTATAAGCGGTTGAAAGACTAACGCAAGATAAAAATTCAAATATAAAAGATAAATAAATAAATAACATCTTTTTTTTAAAATAATAACAAGAAATAAAGCATAAAAAATAAATAAAAATAAAAACATGACCAAAAAAAACTTATAAATATAAACAATTAAAAATTAAAATTAAAAATATCATAAAATAAGTAAAACAAAAACAAAAATAAATGCAATTTAACCAAAAAATAAAAAATAAAAACATTTTTTTTAAACGAAAAACATTTTTTTAAATAAAAATCATTTTTTAAATATTTTTTTTTAAACACAGTTGAAAATAAAAACAAAACAAAACCCAAAAAAACCAAACCATTGAAAAAAATAAAAATCAAAAGCAAAACAATTAAAAAAATTAAAATAAAATAAAATAAAAAAAAAACTAAAAAACTAAAAAAAAAAACAATTAATAAAAATAAAAATAAAAATTCCCGCCACTCCCCGGCGAGGTTGGCCACAGACGTGGGCGGGCGCCTCCGCTCCCACGCCCGCGACCAAACCCACCCAAGGATGGCAAAATTTAATTTTTTTATTTTGGTCTTTTATTGTTTTTTTTATTTTATTTTTTTGAATTTATATATATATATATATATATATATAGTGTTTCAAAATTTTTTTAAACCTTTTTTTTATGGTTTTGATTTGCTTTGTTTTGTTTTCTAATTTAAATATTTAATTTTTTTTCAAAAAAAAAAATTATATAATTTTGTTTAATTTTTTTTAATTATTATTATGTAGTTGTAAATTTTTTTTTTAACTTACAAAAATAGTTATGGATGTATTTTTTATTAATATTTAAATTTTTTCTTTAAATTTTACGCTTTTTTGAAATATTTTCATTTTTTTTTTTTTTTTAATCTTTTATTTATTTATTTATTTTGTTTTTTGTGTTTTTGTTTAATTGTTTTTATTTTGACAATTGAAATTTGTTTTATTTTTACATTTTTATGCATTTTTTTTATATTTTCTTATTATTTGAGTTTTTTTTGTCATGTTTTTTAATTCTTTTTTTATGTTTTATTATGAACATGAAAATCACAAACATTTAGAAAAATATTCACACTTAACACATTACAAAATTTAAAGTGTAAAAAATAAGCCCTCTAAACAAAAAGGGTAGATTCTGCATCAACATTTTTCAAAATCAAGATGAAAATCACTGACATTTAAAAAAGGTATTCATACTTCCTACATAAAAATAAATAAATTAAATAAAAAAATTAAATTGAAGTGTCAAAAATCTACCCTCTAAAAAAAGGGGTTGATGTTGCATCAACACTTTTCAAAATCAAGATGAAAGTCACTAACATCGTAAAAAAAATGTTCAAACTTGATACATGAGAAAATTTAAAGGGACAAAAATATGCTCATAATATATATATATATATATATATATATATATATATATATATGTTGGCATCACCACTTTTCAAAATCAGGTGATTTTTTGCTACCTCAAAAAAACGGGTACCAGTTCACTTTCTCCTTTGATCGGTAACTATGTTTTATGGGAAGCGCAGGAACAGTCTCTAAAGCGTCAAGAGGAAGCTAATTGTCGAAAACACTAAAAGGGACTTCAATAGGCATTTCGATGAAATGGTAAGTGATCTCTCTCATATTATTTGTTTTAATCAATTATAAGCTAAGCAAAGGTAGCAATGCTTTTCTTGTTTGTTACTAGATTTCTTTGAAGTCTAAGGAGATCTGTCTTGTCCGCACGAGGGATTAGTCCACCTAATAGTATGCCAACTTGTTCATTGCATTATGACTTGGTCTTGGAGAGTTCTTTGACTCAACTTTGACTCAAAAAATTTATTCTTACAATATGTAACATGCCAAAATGGGTCATTCATACATGACAGTGATTTTCTTAACTTGTAGAGTCGATGAAAAGACCTAGAAGCTCACAAAGGGAGCTAAACCTTAAAATAAATTTCCTTGAACATGAAACCCATGGCTCAAAAACAACAATAATAATTTTTTCTTATTAAATCAAATACATAAAATTATGATTACATATGTCATTATGAAGACCAAACCTAGTTACATATTTCAACACTCCCTCTTGACTAGGTAGGTATTCATAATCCATGTAAGGAACTTGGACATTCTCAATCTAAAGAATTCTCATAAGAAGAATCGGATCGGTAACATATATGTCTAGCATCATATCAACTAGCATTGTCACATAACAAGGCCTTGACTAACAATTCTATCTTTCCACAACATATCAAAGCACAATGCTGGTGAGACCAATGACTAATAGACACCATCATCATCGTCTCTCAAGGCACATACCCCACCCGAGTGTTCACAGGGTATGTCCTCCCAGGACTATTCTTATCTTGGATTCCCAGTGTTCAAAGAATATCAGTCATTTACAACTACTCTTATCTTCCATGTCTTACCTCATCCTCAAAGCGTATCGAATGCCATATGTTTGCCCAATCCTCCATTCTTTCTTCCAAAGTGAAGACAAGAATGATGCATATATCTCTCCTCGTGGCCTTCACTAAGACTTACGGCTATTAGTCATGGTCAAGTGCATGACACATGAAGTAGAGAACCAAATCTGTCACTCCCTCTTAACTAGGGATGGTCAACCCATTCCTATAAAAGGAATGTACCAAACTCCCTCTTAACCAAGGACTTGTCCAAGCTCGTTCTTAGTTAGGGACTTGTCTTCAGCAGCTCATTTGTTATTCGGTGGAGATTATGGTACCTTCACTTGCTTGAAGAGATCCTCCTTTCCATGTCGTGAATTTCATCTTTATCATTGTGGAGCCTTCTTCTTTTTGCGATTTATTCGTAGGGCATCGGCCATCCATTACTTTCCATCATGAACATTGTCAGGAATGCCATCTTATTCCTCATCAGAAAGTGATCTTCTAATCCACATATGGCTTTTCTTCATACAACTACTTCTTCCAAGTCATGTTTCCTTTAGGATCTTTCATCAAACCACATGGGTGCTAGTTGTAAAGGACATTTGCAACTTTCTTTCGGTAGCCCTGTACCAACCCATCCAGATGTTGTTCAAAAATAAAAAATAAACACCAAATCAAAGTTACCTTTTGTGATGGCCCTTCATCATGGCATTTGTTTGTGGCAACATCAACATCTTGCACATATTGACACATCTCCAAGATATTCAATGTCAAGAGTCTTCTTCTTTTATTCAGGCTTCATCAGTGTCTTCATGCCTATGGAGATGTTATGATTAATTCTCCTAGTCATCGGATGTTGATTTCCTTTTCTACGTGTTCATAGTTGCATTTTTTCACAATCTCTTCTTTCTTTCTTCACATATTGCTCCCGAGGAACTTTCATCCATAGTTCCTTCATTTTTATCAACCGCCTCATATTAAATATGAGGACATATTGTGTTGACTTTATCTTAGTCAGTATGTGAACCATGCCCTCATGCATCTTTTCAAAGAAGGAGATGCCCTTTTCTTCAACCATTCTCATGAGATAGAGGACTTACCCATGCTATCTGCAACTATATGATGACATGACTTAGTTTATCAAACATATGCATATATAGTTCTTTTCTTCTTTTGACCATCTAGGCTTCCTTCAACAACTTCCTTTCCTTGATTGAGAGTACTTCAACCATCTTGACACGTTGCATTCCTTGGTCATCATACCATCATCCTTAAACAATGAATCCCATACAAAGTGGGATTCTCAGCGAGACACTTCCTTCCTCCAATAGAGGTGAACCTTCTAATGAAGATTCCAACAGAGGATCTAGATTCCTGATCCAACAGAAGCTCCTTTCTCATGATGATGATGTATGATGAATTCCTTCTATCATGTTAGAAGACTTTCTTTCAACCATATGCTTTTAATGAGATTACCAAGTGCTACTTCCTTTATATGATGATTATTATAGACTTTTGGTTCAGCTATCTTTCAAGATTCTTATAATGATTTCATCAGTGCTTACATTAATTGAATGCTATTATGATGCCATCCCCTAAAATGAGGCATACTATCATGCTTTACAATGCTTTCTATCTTACTATAATTCTTTAACCACGATAGAGGTCTTTCACCTTCTACTACTCCATGCTATGAACCAAGCATCCATAGTTCTTTAATCACATCATGAATAATGCCTAAAGATCTAAGGGTTAGTATAGTTCTTTCCTTCCATCATGCTTTTCAAAACAAAGGATTAGTTCATCCATCTTTACTTTTTGTACCTGCAATATTTATTGACAAGCAACCAAATCAAAGTATGTGATACCAAAACATGATGCCAAGTTATCTTTCCAAGGTTTTTATGCAATCAAGGGATGCCAAATTATATTCTTCATGTCATACTAGGGTTTATCCCATGCACTAGAATCCTAACAAACCCTAGAAGTCAAATTATAGGGAACAAGTACATTAAGATTAGGGTTTCTAAATACTAGGATTTTTTATCAATAATATATAGTTCAAAATACGGACCGTAGAGCCATAACTTCAACCATACAACATCTTATGATTGACCCTTGAAAACAGAAATATCATACATGCCTCATGGATACTTGCCTGTGATGCCATGGTTTCTTCACAAAAGTATTGTAATCTTTGTTATCTTTCATACTTTCTTTCACTACTCTTCTGATGGGACATGTTTCTCCACGAGTTCCTTTAAGACATAAAATGATTGTAGCTCTTTTCTGCTACCTTGATGGCTACAGGACTTTTGTGCAATAGAACTTCATAATAGGGATTCTTCTTGTTGCACTTATTTTCTGCATGTAGTTCCTTGGTTCAACCGCTTACTAAAATGTATGGATAATTATCAGCCTTTTTTAATGATTGATCGTGCTATAGAGAACAAATATGAATGTATGATTGGTGCCTGCACTTCTTAGTGCCACAGAGATTTGTTTCTCCATAAATTCGGGTTATGCAATCAGTGATAGAAATATGACTTATCTTAATGAGATTCTTGATCTTCTTGAGGAGTTCGATCCTTCTCTGAGGATGCCCAGAAATTTGGTTTTGTGGTTGTTGCTTCTTGAGGTGATGTAAACAATCATTTTCTTCAAGGCCCAGAGGTTCGCTTTTCTTGCCAAAGGACTCGAATTGCTTTGAATATTTAAATTAGGCCTTCGGCTTCTTGAGACAGTGATATAGTGTTCTTCAAAAATTATTCTTTTATGCACATAGTTCGGAGGTCTCCTCACCTTATGAAGAGTTAATATTGTAGCCCAAATCTTCGCTTATCCTTGGAGAGAGTTCGGTTCATTTCAATATCTTGAGAAATATTCTTAGGACAGAGATGTAGTTCACTGTAATTTCTTCACTATTTTGAGGTTAAAACATGAGAATCCAGAATTTGATCAAACCCTCTTATGACTTTGTTCTTGAGGTTTCCCAGATGATCTTCTTGTGCTTCTTGAACTTCAACCCTAAGTGTCCTTTGAGCTACCCTTCTTTGACATCTTAGCTCTGATACCATGTTGAGAAATCTAGGGGCAACAACATTAGGTGATTTCTCTTTCTTTGATAACTATTTGTGATGTATTTTTACTTCACTTACTTAGCTTCTTCTTTCTGTTAATATTATTATTGTCTCTTCATCAAACAACTACCAAACAATAAAAAACAATGAGACAAAGGACACAAGATATAGGTGATCATCCAAGGCCAAAACCTCTCCAATCTAAGAGGAAAACCCACGAGAATTCTTCTTCTTCTAGAATCTTCAATTGACGAATTCCAAGACCTAGACCCTTGACCAAAAACTTCTCTAAGACCAAGTCAAAACAATCCTTTGATCAGCTCTTCTTCCACAAAGTCAATAATAGTTAAACTTACTGCAATACTCTTGTTTTCAGCTTCTCCTCAAATCTTCGGCCTCTATTACAGATCTGTAATTATCGGCCTACCTGTAATCTTTTGTAGTTCTACACATGTGAACAATGAGGACAAATCAGCAAGTCTTCTCTTCTTCGCTTGGGATTACTCTTCTTCCATGTCACTTTGACATAACAAAACTAACTCTTGACACCTTGTTTTGGCCTTCTTAGGATGACCATAACTTTTAACTTTGTTGGCACAAAGAGTGGCCCTAAAATCTTGCACGTGTGAAGTATATAGCCTAGAAAAAACAATCCTTCCAACCTTCAATTTCCTTATCTTCTTATCCTCTTCTTCTTCACACTTTTCCTCTTGCTTAGTCGAACGTGTGTGAGTGATAGGTGTGAGCTTGAATGACGCTGAGTCGTTTATATAGGCTTCTTTCTCCATCACTGTACGCTGACTTGTAACTGTCTTTAGGCAGACTTTGTTGCCTTAAGGCCAACTTGTTGCTTGTGTAGACCGACTTGTTCAATGTGTTATCACTGAAAAAATTTCAAAAACAATTTGGACAACTTGTATGGTTTCAAAGTTGTAAGTCAGTCTTGGTCAAGTCATTTCTATTGTTTTATTTAAGGAGTCTAAAACATAGGATAGAGTCTTGTTCCCTTTGTTAAATATGGTCAACAATCTTGTTTTACCCACCATTGGTCCCACATTTATTCAAAGTGTCATGTGTTAAGGCTGTTTCAAAAATTACATGCACTACGAAATCAACTAGGAGTTTTCGTAGCGCAAACTCACAAAAATACACTATGTGCGCTACGAAAACACCTAGACAGTTTCGTAACTAGGAGATTTCGTAGCGCAAAACACAGAATTTACACTGGTTGCGCTACGAAATCAGGGATTTGTGCCAGATCTGGTCTAACTATCTTTTCCATCAAAATTTGTTAATTTTTCATCACCATGTGTCAGTGCTTGAACCATGCCTATCACATGCAGCCATTCATTCTCATTATTAGAGTCGTTAGGTGTCTTGGTATCCTTAGGTTGCAAGTTTCAAAAAGAGCCAAGTATTCACAATTATGATTTAGGTTTGGGTTCATGCATGAGGAGCACATTTACAGGTGTTCAATTTGAAATCTTTGAAGATCAAGCGACGCAGCTTTCCTTATCCATTGCAAGCGAGGCAGCGTTCCTTATCCATTGCAAGCGAGGCAATGATCGAAATTGAGACGGTGCAGGGTTCTTTAATATTCACGTTGCAAGAATTCCATGGAGTATACAGAAAGAAAGGAGCCCACAAGACCATTAGTAATTCAAGACACACCCCAACAGCTTAAAAAAGGGAAAGGTCAGATCAAAGAAAAGATACAAGAACAATTCACAGGTGAAACGGTACAAAGAAGAATAACCAGGAGCAAGTTAGCTAAAAGAAATCACACAGCAATTTTGAACAACTTCATGGCAGATGGAAAGGCCATTTCAAGCAAAGGAAAGATCAAGAGAGTTGAATTTTTGGCCTCAAGCTGTGTTTTTAGAATTACACAGCAGTTTCGTAGCGCGCTACAAAACTGCTGTAGCTGCATATTATGACTTGATGGGCCGGTTTTTGAGAGACAAAGGGGAAATATTTTTGAAAGGGAGTTTATGAAAAGGATCATCTACAAAGTGTGAGTATACAGCAAGGGCAAAACAAGCAGAAGGAAGACATATTTGAACTCTAAGCTATTTGTTATAAAAAGATCATTATTTCATAGCTAAGTATTGCTCATAATACTTGAGTTAGCATTAAAGGGGTTTTGTCTTCACACGTATATATGGACAAGGTCTGAAGTGTATGTAAAACAAGATAATCCAATGCAATTTCATGAAGAACAACAGGGATAATTGATTTCGAAGATCTTTATGGAGACCAAAAGCAAAAAAGGAAGAACTTTGTCTCTTTGTTTTTACCAATCAACTTCTAAAAGAGTTTTTGAGCAGTTAAAAACTCATCTCTGAAAATTGAAAGAGGTTTTCATTCCTAAGATACTGAAGTACAAAAACCTCTTCCACTTTCTTCAAATCCATTATGATCTGAGAGAAATGGACCAAACTTGCGCTACGAAACTGCTGTAGGTGCAATTTTTCACAAGCATATTTCTCTGTTTTACACTTGTTTTTCAAAGACACATTTTGGGCAGTAGAAAAGGTGTTTCAAAAAACCAAGAGAGGTTTTTGTTCAGCACGGATTGGTTCACAAAAACCTCCTTCAGTTTTTCCAAATACATTTTTTATGAGAAGATATGCGCTATGTCCCAAAACCTATTTTTCACCCACAACAGAGCAAGGAACAGTCTCCTAGTTTCTAGGAACAGTAAAAGGATGAGTCATCAAGGACCAACTGGAGAGTTATGAGCACCATCAAATTTGAATTCATGGAGTAATAGGTGTCAAAAGGAGTGTTTAATTCCTAGATAAGGTTGTTTTAATCATAATGAGGAGTTACACTCCTAATTGTTTTAGGTCTCTAGGACTGCTAGTTAGTTGTCATTTGCATTTAATAGTTGATTTTAAGTGTCAATAGGTGTCAGGTCAAGTAGAATTCGAATTTTCCTCATCCTAGAGGAGGAATCTAAGTTATGTAAAAAGCTCTATATATAGCAGAAGAGCTAATGTACAAAGAGTTGGAAAATTTTCAGAGAAAGACTCGTATTGTGCCATTGTAGAAGATTATGTTTTTATGAATGCAGGGTTTGGCTTTACTTCTCAAGATTCAGAAGGAGTTCAATGGTGGCTTGTTTATGTTTGTCCTTATTTCCTTATGTGCAGTAGTATGAATGTATGATACTTAGAACTCATTGACATGCTCTAACTTCCTTCATACATTCATGGACTGTGTTTTCCTACATGTCTCTATGTGTTAACTGATATATTGAACTTTGATGCGCTGACTTCCATGTTTAGTTGATACTGCTATCATACTAAGTTTTTCTGACTCCATAAGCCCAATGGATGTTTGTTGATTGTGTTTCAACCACTTACATTTCTTCATTTGTTAAATAGAGTTAGCCATCTAATCCATTATCAATATCATTAAGCATTTGAGAGAGTCCTCTCAGGTTGAGGAGGCTAAGCCTCAGCCAAAAGTAGGTCTGAAAGAGTTACACAAGGTCTTCCTGGTCAGCAGCCTATCAAGGCTAGATTTTGTGATAACACAATGCATTATGACTTGGCCTTGGAGAGTTCTTTGACTCAAATAAATTCTTCTTACAATATGTAACATGCCCAAATGGGTCATTCATACATGACAATGACTTTCTTGACTTGTAGACTCAATGACAAGCCCTAGGAACTCACAATGGTAGCTAAACCTAAAAATAAATTTCCTTGAGCATGAAACCCATGGCTTAAGAAAAACAATAAATTTATTTTTCTTATTACATCAAATACATAAAATCATGATTACATATGTCATTATGAAGACCGAACCTAGTTACATATTTCAACAAGTTTTGCCCTAGCCTTTGGCCTAACTTCTAGTGTCTCTTGGTTCTTGTGCATTATGATCTCTACTTTTCTTTATGTTTTTTAATGTATAATTGTTTGATGACATAACCTAATGAAGTAAATGTTATAAGGAGACATATATATCAATGACAAGTAATTATCATGAATCAGAAATTCATCCCTGTAACTGAATTTCCAACAATCGCAGCTTATATAACTCAGTCAAGCTTCATATTTACTTCTTGACTTCGCACATGTGGAGAAGAATAGAAGAGAGAGGATGTGTGTGATCCGAATTGCTCAAGGTGGAGGAGTCACGTGTATTTATACTAGTAAAATGGGGTGGACTTTGACCAAGTGTCACACCCATTCTTTAGTGGGGATGGCTTGACACTTTGGGGCCTGCATGAAGCCAAAAAATAGTTAATTTTAATTTTCATAATCTTCCTTGGCCGACTTAGGAGGGCCTTTTTGGCATGCAGGAATAGCTCGCGACGCTACACAAAAATCAACATGGACATGTGCCAAATTTTCTGCACCAATCATAATGCAAGGCCTGAAAACAGTGTAATAATCAATGCTGGTGTGTGTGTGTCTATATATATATATATATATATCACAATTGGGTTCATTGAATGAACATAATTTCCTTCGAATGCATTGATTTTGATGCTGTCCATGGCATATTGTTTATCAAGTATTAGCAGCATAGTTATGATTGTGGAATAGTTTTCACTTGCCAAATTATTTGGTGTATGATGGTTTCATGGTGTTCTTCTGAATGATCATGTAAGACAATATGTTGAAGATTTGATTTTCTCTCGCTGCAATATAATTTCTTGGTTGTCATAAGAATTTTGGGATTATTTTTCAATTCAAGCATCTTCTTGTGTAACAGAATCACGTTTGAAATCTGCAATAAAGTCATCACTCGGTTTGAGAAGTTTCCTTGTCAGTGAAACTTAAGACCAACACCACCTGAGTTAGTTGAATCAAGCACACTAATCCTAGGCCACTTTCTCCTATACTCTTAAGATTACTTCAGGGATTCCCCCCTAGGTTAAAGTAGTTCTTTCCGTTATCCTAAAGTGTGAAGCAAAGCTACCGTGGTGATATTGGGTAGATTGCCTGATATATCCTTAGGCTTTCCCCTTTGGTAAGGTTAGGATGTTTCCTCTAGAGAGAACCTAAGTGATAACATATCGAAGATAATACCAGCTTCAAAGAAAAAAAATATGTAGTGCAATGGCCTGGAAAGAGTGTTTAAGCCCTAGGTAACACTAGGAAAAGTGATAATCCAGAAATCTTAGTTTCATCACTGCTAAGAAGCCATGTGCAATGCCACTAACCAAAATGTCTGGATCAATAACTTAAGCCAGCCCTTGCATGTGGAATTCAACTAGCAAAAATTTTTTGGATCCATTGCTAAATTGGGTGAAAAGGATGATCAGAAACACTGGTTCCATAGTTACAAAAGTGATGCAACTGGCAGAATAGTCTTGGATCAACACACTGAGAAGTGATCTACAATCCCAATTCTGCAATGACAAACCCTGGCAATGCCACCAACCAGGTAGCCTAAAGTAAATGGAACCAACTGAAGATCAGCAAATCTTGAAAAGGCAAGTCTCCAAAGAAAGTGATCTTCCTTCAACGCAAAATAATCTCTACAACAAAATTAAAAGTCTTGAGAATAGACACCTGGAATAAACCAGCAGGGAAATCCTCAAGCTGAAGTCTCTAATACTACAGAAGGCATGCAAATCATCTCCAAATAATGCATAGACCAGGATCAAATAATTTCAAATAAAGCACCCTTCTCTAGTCAATAAAATAACAACACCACAAAGACAGGGCAATACTCAAGTTAGGCTCCCTTTTGCATGCAAATGCTGGTCATAAAAGCACCAACGTAATCATCCCAAAAGGAAGACTCTAACCAGAAGCTCTATTAACCAAAGTTCAAAATCAAATGGAACCAACCAGTGAACTCAGATTCTACAACAAGAGAAAATAAATAACAAAGATAGGGCAGCACTAGAGCAACCACGTATAGCACACACAGCCCTAAGAGAGAAAAAACAGCCAAATACAAGAGTGCTAAAGAGATAGAACCTAAGAACAAGTGAACTATAATTTATGGTGCTCATAAGCTAAATCACTTGTATAATTAATGAAAGAATAATGACATTATATGAAATATTACAAATGTGAGTTGTGTAAATATGCAACCCAATGGGTCAGGTGCATTCCACAATTGAGATTTTGAGGCCACATTGACTAGGTTAACCTCAACCAAAACTAAATATAGGAATAAGATCAGCCATGGCAGAGAGTAAGCTTGCACCATTTTCAACAAATCCAGGGCATTTTCTTTCATGATAGAATTTTCGGTGTCCTGCCTTGTGAGCCCACTTTGGCTTGTGGTTGTTATCTATGTGAATTTACAGTACCATCTTATCAGCAACTGCAGTAGTATTTCACTATGCTAGGATTTCATTCCACATTAATATTCCTTATTCCACTTGTCCTAACTTGTGTACTCTGGTTTATAAGCTTTTTACAATGAAAACAAAAGAAAAAGAAAAGTAACATGACTTTTATCTAATCAATCATTTTGTAATTGTTCTCACAGCATTCATGATATATCTATGGTCTCCATCCAATAGTCGAACTAATAGAGTATTGATTTCCTTGTCAAATGAATTAGTTGAGGCTCCCTTAAATTATTGGTTTATTCAAGAAGTGATAGATAGTTGAATATGTCAAAGGAGATTTTTTGGATTGGTGGAAACGCAGTGTTGTTATTGCCCCCATTGGGGCTCAATTTCCCAAGTAACATGTTTCTCGATGTCCCACCTTTTGATAGGTGAACTAACATGTTTGTCCAAAGTCCATTCAGAATCATCATTAAGCAAGGAGGGGTTGAATTTAAGGAGGATGTCTGATCTTTAAAACAGATAAAAGACTTATATAAGTGATTACAGTGAATCCACAAAGTACTGCCACTGTAACCTTCAAAAATAAAATTGGAGCATCTAAAGCTACACTGCTTCAAATTTGAAAATAACATTTCGTTGAACCTTTCAGCAAACCTGAAATGTCTTGTCAATGACTTACAATGTTAAAAAAAAACCTATTGAAAATCAAGTGAAGATCCACCGAAAAGCTGCCAAATTAGGAAAGGGTTAGAAACCAGAAGGAAAATGTCATATGATACATGGATTGCAACTCATTCTTTCCAAGATGAAACGCAATCCAAATCTCACATTCTAGGAGACCACAATAATTTAAAGAAAAGAAAGAAGATATGAAATTTAAGGCATAGCTGAATGGTACAAATTTCTTCTGAGGTACTTTACATCCATATAAGCTTTTTGATATTTTAGAAAGAATCATTGCAGATAGGCACAGAACCTCATGATATGACAAGCTGCGCTTTTTGAATTTTCAAAGCTTTTCACTGCGGATGGGTGCTTCACTTGAGGATGAGAAAAACTGCCCCACTAGGCATGTAACTACTGCTGCATATTATTCATCATCAGGTTCAGCAAAGAAATCTGGCTCATCAGGCTTCTGTAACTTGGGCAGTTTATTAGTTGAACAATCAGAATTGACAGCCTTGAGCCTTTGAGCCCCTCTCCTTGTATTTGCAGCAAATCGAGAGGCCAATATTGTGGCCCCTAGACTTGGATTATGGTGAGGAACTTTGGCCATGTCTGCAACCGAGGTACCATCATTGTCTGTACTAGTGTCATCTTTTGACGGAATGGTGGTGTAACTTGTAGGACTGAATTCTGGCCTTTCATCATAGTAGAAACTCTCCTTCCTTTGAAGATCTGCTGCCATCTTTCTTCTTTTGTACCGCCGCCAAGCTGCTTGTATAAAACAGGCTGACCATGTCCTCCATTGGTGAGAATAGAAACGAAATGTATGTTGAAGCTTCTTGCTGTGCAAACGCCTGAACTGATTTGCAACAAACTTCAAATCTTCTGCCCTCAGTGCAAATGCATCCACTTCCACCAAAGTTTTAACTGTCCTTGTAGAAGCTGGCAAGTTTAAACTAGATTTTGGATCCAAAGCCCAAGTGAGCAGTTCTTCACCACAGAACTCACCAGGACCCAGTGTAATTGAATTGAAAAAGCCACTTCTACCCCCATTGGTGGTTGTACTCTCTAAATACCCACGAATGATGAAGAGCATTTCAGTCACTGGATCTCCTTCCCGAACAATATATGTTCCTTCAGTGCTAAGTGCAGACTGCAAGCGCTCACATATAGCATCAAGAAGCAAATCATCCATTTGTGAGAAAAAAGGGACCTGCATAAAAGAATCTGATTATAACCCCTTTTATCCTTTTAACATACAAATAAAGCTAATAATCCATTTATTTATGAAAAATGTCACTAAAATATTGAAATCACCTATGCTCCATCTTTGCAACTCTTCTGCTAAGAGATTCAGAACTTGCAAGTTGATCAATATAATGCAAAAAAGGTTATTTAAACTATTGTAGATGAACTATGACATGACTATACATATGTCGTTTACATCAATCTTAATGTTGTTTTCCGTTTGTTGGAACAAAATGGGCACCCTTTGTTGAAAATGTAACTATGGTTGGTCTTCATAATTGCTATTGTACTTTGCCATTATGTAATTATTGTAAAATTATATAAGAAGAACAAGAAAATGATTTTGAAGCATGGGTTTCATGCTCCTTTTACTTATTTAATAGGTCAAAGACTCCATTGTAGGCTTCTAGGGTTTTCTTGGGACATAAAAGTCATTATCACATTTATTAGACCCTTCTTGGGCTTTTATATCATGTAAAGAAGAAATATTTTGAGTCAAAACAGTCATATTTCACCTCCTCACCAAGTCGGCCCAGTTGAGAAATATGTAACTAGGTTCGGTGTTCATAAATATGAAATGTACTTTTGATGCTTGTATATTGTAAAATGAAAGAAAGAATTATTATTATTTTGGAGCATGGGTTTCATGCTCAAGGTCTTTTATTTTATCGGTCAAGCACCCATTCAGTGCTTCTAGGTTTTGTCCTAAGAAAAGAAGTCAAACAAGTCATTGTCATTAGTTGAATACCCATCGGGCACATTGTAACTTGTAAAGAAAATTACTTTTGTCATTAAAAGTGTCAAAATACCCTTCAAGACCAAGTCGGCCTGGCAGCTAGCAAGTCGGCCTAATGTGAGGAGCCACGTCCACCTTGGGAAGCCTATACAAAGGACCTAAATTCTTTGTGTCTCATTCTGTTCTTGGTTGTCTTCCATTGTGCATTTGGTTTATGCTCTATCTACAATTGCTTAATTGATATTGTAGCATAAAAAAGTTACGTAATAAGTGATTATTACAGAATAAAACATCAGAATTTTAACATTTAATGGATGCACACAGAAAATGTATTGAGGAATTTTAATTTACAGCCACTATATCATGATGTACAGTTAGTCAATTATATTAGTTTTATCATAAATATGATTTTCACACATCTATAAGGTCAGGAACAGAATAGCAAATGGTCTTTCAAAAGCTGGAAGAACACTAGAGCAAGGAATCTGGTTAGTCTCAAAAAATCAAGAGGGACTTCTCTGAATATGCCCATGAACCTTGGCTTTTAATCTGTTCTGGTTTCTTTCCAGTGTCATGTATAATTGTTGGTACATATGCTGACAAAAAATAGGAAAAAAAAACGAGTACTTCAATTCTCATTTTCTTACAGGTGATGAAAGAAAACTTTTCTTGAGCTGATTAAAGAAAACCTTAGTTATTGTTTGGATATGGTATACAAACAATGAGCCCACGGAGCCTTGGACTGACGGTGAATGGGTGCTCTGTTAAGGCAATACATGCGAAAAGGTCACCAGTTCAAATCCCCTGTTGATATTTATGCCACAGAAAAAGAGAAAAACAGTATACAAACCATTGTAAAAAGGAATATGAGATATAGAGAAATATAACAGGCTGTAAAAGCCTTTTTGAATGCTTCAAGCATCTGATATTTGTAATTTTGTTGATATAAATAAAATTAGAGATTTCTTTTCATTTAAAAAAAATACATAGTAACTTTCATGATGTGTGCACAATTTGACTTCCTCCCAAAAAAAGAAATACATTGTATAGAAGCAATAGTCTTCATACTCACCCGCCGTACAAGGTTCAAACATAAGTGTCGTTGTATATCACGACGGAGGTCTGTAGGTAAGCTCCGCAAAAGTGCCTCTTCATCAACTCCACGTGTGGCAATCCATTTGTACTGAACATAGCGACGAACACGTTCGCGTAGATCATATGGAAGTTGGCGGTGTTTCATCCATTCTTCTGTATCCCTTCTCTTAACTCTCCACTCTTCAAGCCTAATTGTTAGAGATTGCAAATAGGTCTGCAGAACAGAGTATAGTTGACCATATATTTTAGTAACAGAAGTAAACAAATCATTTATATGCTATATTGTGATCTCATAAAGTACACAATCTGATATCAGAATAAAAAACTTTAAATCACAACAAAAGAAGAAGGCATTATACTGTTTAATCAATCCAGAAAACATAAAAAATATCAGCAATGAATGCATGCAACACTCATATGTGCATTATCATTCTCATTTTTAAACATTCCAAACAGTGTGTAAGGAAGAAAAGAGGTAGATGAAACAATTAAACGATCAATTCCATCTAAGTAGATAGTTTTTAGTTCCTTCTAAAGTTAATAAACATGTCTATAGTTGAATGTTTTTGAATTTATATTAGTTGGGGCTATGATTCTACACTCAAGATGTAGGGACACATAACAAAATCGAGGTAACAACAATGGCTAAATTCTCTCTAATGCGAAACATACATGTTCAATCACTTAGAAAAGAGTCACCTTGTGTCAAGCTCTACTGGGGAATTTGATTGCTGATTGCTAAAGTGTTTCCTAGAAACAATGTTACTGGGAGCATTCTTTCAAGAGCTGCTCCCAGCCCAGAACTATGCTCTGAACTGTAATGTCAAGGGAGCACACTCCCTAAAATCTGGGGCACACTCTGGGGCTCTCTGGTGCCTGCCTTGCCACTCTAGAAAATGTGGTTCTCCCTAAGACATTCCCATCGCAGGCAGTGTGCTCCCTTTCTGCTCCCTGGTTCACCCAGATACTTCATGCTCCCGTGGAAAGAGAAAAGAATGAATTGTATTTTAATTTTTCTCTTAAACATGGGAAGTGGCAGAGGCTTAGAGTTTAGGGAAAACTCAAGGGAGAAATTAGCGCTTCTCCCCCACTGTTTTCTTCATGACATTCATCTTTGTGTGCTTGAGCCTAGAGTGGGTAGCTTGGTCTTCTTGTTGAATTTTGAGGACAGAAAATTCGCAATAGCTTGGACAAGAGAACAGAGGTTGCCATCTACTATTGCAAATAATTATAGAGCTAAAGAGATAAAGCCCAAAGCATATTCTTTGTAGGTTTATGTATATCTCTTTATTGTTTTTCTTATGGTGTGGTTTCTCTATGCTTGTGGTATACCTTTCAATGTTCTTTACTCCCCCTATTGGCATGATATGGTTTAGGCCATCAACAAAGCCCCAAAAGATATAATGGCCCCAACTATGACAAAGCTAGAACTATGTTACTAGAAAGGGTAAGAGAAAAACTCCAAAGAGCTCTGACATTGTTTACAAATAACTTAATAAGTGAGCAAATAGTGGAGTATCCATTGTACCTAACAATTAGACAAATGTTAGAAACCAACAACTGTTAAATGTTCTTTGTGTTTTGGCTAATAGTGCAACATTTCTTGCAGTGCATGACTCCTCATCTATCACTTTGTCCCGAGGATGAACCACATTAGTTGGTTCGAAACGTCGACCAAATCTCAACAATGTGATCAATCCGAAAGACAATACTATTACCATTAATGATGTTGGTCCTTCTAATCTTATTCAAATAATCACTAATAATGTGAAAAATTGTAGGGGAGCAAAAAAAATCATTGAGTGCGTTCATCCTCATATCTTTTGGTCTGGGGTTTTAGAGCCCACATTGAACCTTGCAATGGATGATATTGTCTAGCATAAGAACTGTAGATGGATTTATGACTTCCACAAGAGAGGAAAGAAACTCATCAAATTTGTCAACAGGCATATAATGGTCCATTACTTTCATGGCACTCACTCTAGGTTGCACCTTCTTAAGATCGCAAAGATAGATTTGGTAGCTATTTTCTCACCTTCAAGTGAATATTGAGGGTGAGGCAGGCTTTGGGTGTGTTGTTGCTCATATTGTATACGCATTGCGACAACAACTTGGGTCAGGGTTGTCACTCTAATCCCCGAACTCTCTGTTCTCGCTGTCTCTCAACAACAGGCTATGGGGGGTAGTCCCTATGGAAATATGAAGGTGAAAGGCAAGTTGGCAACCAACAAGTCCGGGAGACACGATTGAGTGGCCTAGCTAATTGATTAATTTTAGCAAGATTAAAAGATTAGATTAGATTGAATTGTGCGAACAATGCCTTATGGTGTCAACTTCTTGCTTATTATCAATTAAATGCCAAGTAACTGGACAGACAATCGTTGCTATCCTATATGAAGTGCAAATCCTACAAGCTAGGTTAAATGCAAAATCTGTGATGGTTTTAAGTTAAATGTCCATTCTAAATATAACCCTCCTCTTAACTGTTTTGGAATTAGTCTCTAGAGTAGGTTGTGGGATGGAAGCCAACGGGAAGCAAGCAAAGGCTTGGTTAAAGATATTCCAACCACCCAATGTCTCCGACGTTGCAGAGACTGTGGCTCTGACGACTGCAAGGTCATCGTGTTAACCACTGGAAGAGGGTCTAAATTCCTCAAGCCAAATTGAGAAAAGGTCGCCCTAAATGTCTATCAAACAAGCTTATGCTTGGAGGTAAGTTATTAGTGCAACAAGGCTTAGAATGCTTGTGCAAGGGGTATGAGTGAGTCTTGAGTTAAGATTGTTTATGTGATTCAAGTACCTGATGTTGATTATCTTATAACAAGAGTACTTAATAATATATTGAAAGACAATATTAAACAAGACCAAGTGCTTAATGATACAAGTGCCAACAATAGGAAAGAGATCTTCTCAAAATAATTCCACAAAGATATTGACCAACAAGACATAACTATGATAGTAATTAAGGAAGCTTATAGCAATTATCCACTTAACAATTAGCCAATAATTTCTGATACAAGATGCCAATAACAATCACTTGAGACAATCAGAAAGTTTTCCAAGATATTCCAATGATGATTTCACATCAAGATTATGCTCTTTAGACAATGTACTTTAATGCCAATTTTCAAGAGATGTTCCAATTAGATTAAAGCATTTAGAAACTCGAATGCCTATGTAGATTTATCATTTACCAGTTTTATTTGCCAAGTTTCAAATGCCAACACAATTAGATATCAAAAGAGAAGCAATCAATTGACAAGATACCATGTTTTAAGTTTTAACACTAGATCAATATGCTCAGAGAGACTTAAATCATTCAGCACAATTATGAAAAAGAGTGGTTCTTATGTGCAAACTGAAGCTTATGGAACTTTCACCAAACAACAAACGTTAGACCCAAGTTCATAAAACAATACAAGTAAAGTTTTTCCACAATGAGCAATTTAGAACATAAACAAGACTAATTTTTATGCAACTTATGATGTCCAATTTTGGTTATATAATTATGAAAACAGTGAGCTACCAATGTGCTAAAATGCCAAACCAAACTTGCCAATAAAATTATGAGTGAATTACACTTCTGAAGCTGCACTTTGCAATGTTATATCAGATCTGGTCACACTTATGACAGTCAATAAAAAAAAATGTGAAATTTAAACAAGGCTAGCCCAACTCATGCAGTTGATCCCTCAAGATGTTAAGCAAGTTATGAGTTGATTTTATGCCAACTTAGAGAGTGTTTTATCACTGTTATGAAAGAGATAAAACTGTTGTAGCAAAATAGTGAGAAGAGCAAGTGTTTGGAGGTCAAAACAAAGGCCCAAGGCCTTGAAGATCACTTGCCTAAGTTGCCAAAAAAACTTCCAATGAATTGGTACCTAAAAACACAAAACTTGAGCCAAAATATCCCTGCAAAACCTACCAATATTCAGTCCAGAAATCAAATGCACCCACAGAGATGGAAAGAGGGCAAAGAAGGAAGAAGAGAGGCCAAAGAGAGGAACAAAGACCAAAATTTGGCCAAGGGAAGATAGCGGCTAGGGTCAAGAGGCCTTAGAGGCCTGCAGCACAAGGTAAGGAGCCCTAAGGGGCTCCCGGCAGGCCCCAAAGCACTGCTTCTAGGCTTGAGGGAGGGCTGAGAGGCCCTTAAGGGCTGCAGCCTAAGGCTTTAAGGCCCTCTAGAAAGGGAGACCGAGAGGAGAGGGGGGGTGGGCGAGTGGCCTAAAGCCCATGACCAGGCCTTCAAAGGCCTAAAAACACCACCCCTATGTCCCAATGTGTGACCCAGGATTGCCCCTCATTCCCTACTCCATTCCACTTATTTATCACTTGCTACCCCATTAGAGGGATGTACCTTTGAAGCAACAAAACTTATAGCTTGCTGACAGATTAGATTGCATTTAGGTTTAAAAAAATTGCATATTTTATTTCTTGTTGGTTTATGGGCTAACATTAAGCATGGGTGATCATAAGACACCGTGAAAAACATGTTGCCCCGTGGCTTTGATCTTTGACATGTGCAGATAACAGGTCTACGATGACCAAGAGATTGTTGGAGTTCTCGTGACCTCCCGTTCGAGCAGCCTCGTCCACTTCTTCGAGAGATCACGTCCCAGTTGGAGCCAGATGTTACCCACCACTTCGTGGGTGATATCCCCAGGAGAAATTTTCTCCATGATGAACCTCAGTCGGCAGCCAGCAGCCCCTTGCAGCCTCCTACTAGCTCGTTGTGCCATTTCTCTACCACCTGAGCCAGCCATGTGGTCCCTCACCCACTTGTATTGATCGTATGTTTGAAGGTGGGCCTCCTGAATCTAAAGGTATGTCTTGTCATTTAGTAATTGAATATTGGATTTACTTATCATGGATACTTCTAGGTATGAATTGATGGGGAGATTTAGTGGAAAGAGTGGGCTTAGTTCGTGCTCTTGTCCCCTTGATCTCTTTTGGGTGTTACCCTTGGATCTTAGTCCCATAGGATCTCCTTTATTGACCATTTGGTTCTAGGGTGGTACTACTTGGGAAACCCTGGCTTTGGGTGCGTGATCCCACTTCTTTATCTGCATATATTACTTCCTTTCCACTCACTATACCCCATTCATCATTCTTCCACCTGGGTCCACATAGGGGCAACCTCCTTATCCCCTTGCCCCCACTTTGGATCAAGCCTGGAATGATACCCCGGAGGTTGAAGCAGCTAAAAGAAAAAAGAAAAAGTATAATTGGCCACATTTAACAGGAAATTGTACCACAAAATGCAAAAGATGGCTGGGACAAAATAATTAGCACGTGAGCAAAAGCCAATACATTAGCTTTGCCCCAATCCATGGTCATCACCCTAATTCCATAGGGCCTAGATGAGCCTCCTTTATCATTCAAGAACCCATATTGTCCCAACCCCTAGAGGGCAACGAACCGCCCTACCTAAAATGGGTTATCACCTCTATATCTTACACATCATGGTCTTGTCCTTTAAGCCCCGAGCAGTTAATTAAATAAAATTCATAAAAGGCAAAAGGCATATAAAAAAGGGTGGAAAAATCAAGGTTGGGGCACCTCATGTACCACGATTACTCCCTCCTACACATCACATACCCAGGTGTGGGCTTCCCCTTATCTAGCTACACCTATACCCCAATATGTGGTCCAGGATTGCCCCTCTCATTCCCTACAACATTCTACCTATTTATCACTTGCTACCCCCAGTAGAGGGATGTACCTTGGACATATTATCCCCTTTAAGGGTTGAAACCACCTAAAAAGGTACTTGATTAACCCCCTTTGGAGCTTGGAGACACTAGCACATGCCAAAGCCCACTATGGAAGGGCATGCCATTATGAAGTGCCCACTTTGTTATCCATGATTTGCAAACTCTTTTACACGATGAATTTAATGACTGGTTCTATTGGAATCCTAGGAGATGCATTAGATCTTATGCAGGATTACAGGTGGTTTCCATTTGGGTTTGGCCTCCCTATACAGAATCCTAACCCCCAAAGGTCTACTTTAGCACATATAAGGTGTGCATAAAGAACCATTGGCCTCCACAGCAGCAGAAAGCACTCCACGGATCTTCATCGATGCTCAAAGACTACTAGTGATCCACTTTTCGGATGATGGTGATATGCTTGGTACATTATGCCCAGCAGTCTCCCATAGGAGCCCCACACTCTTGGCAGGTGTCCCAGGACTTGTACGATGTCATGGAAGCATTCATTCCACCTCTCGGACCCTTGCAGAGGATCTACAGGGATCTCCAATTCATATGGAGACCCATGGGGTCAGTTATGTGCCCTCATACCCACTGGGAGCACCACAGGTCTACTACTTGGAGAACAAGGGTCCACCCCCTTGTCCATCATATTCTAAGGAATTTATTCCTCAGTATGGCACTTCAGGACATTATTAGGCCTTTGAAGGCATCCCCAAGGCTAGACCTCAATGGGATCAATTCAACCTTTTGAAGCAGATATTCGTGTTTGGTCCTTTCCTTTCACCTTGTCCAGGATAGGAACATCATTGGTAGCTACATTCCATCCCCGAACCTGGACTGGTTACACTTGGCTCCATGTGGTCCCACTTCTCAATAAATATTATTTGTTAAGAACCATTTGGGAATCCAAGTTTCCCAAGGATTATAGGGATTGAGAACCTTATCTATAAGCCTATTCCTTCTCCCTCAACCCTCCAATCCTCACCCCTTACCCCTGGAGGACTAAGTCCCTTGCTTAAAGAGCAAGCAAGTACCATTCTTCACTCCATCCTTGGGAAAGGGTTTCCAATGTCACTTTCCACCTATCCATTGACATATACTTTACACGTGATCCCTACACTATCGGGACTCCTCCCATCGGTGAAAGTCTGTAAAGAGTAAGTACGATTTCCAGTTTGTGAGTTTACAAAGGCAGAGGGAGTGACACGGAGCCTTAGCTCAGTGCTTGAAGGGCGCAGTTTCTGCCGAGGCAGAAATCCGCTGGAAAAGAAGGAAGACACGAAGAAGGGGAATTTTCTCCACAGATAACTTTCCGCCAAAAAGTTTGAATTTCTCACTTGCTGAACAATGCTAAGCATTGACTAGAGGAGTCAGTTCGACAGTTGGGTAAGATGGCATCACATGGGCTCAAAGATCAGGACAGGTTGGAAGGTGCTTCCAACTATGTCATATGGAATACCAAAATCTTAGTTGTTCTGGAGGAATATGATCTCGAGGCCTACATCAATAGTGTTGTAGTTGTTCCTGCTGACAATGATCAAAACAAAAAATACAAGGTTGAGCAAGGGAAGGCAAAGAGGCTCATTCTCGATGGAGTTCGAGATCATGTGGTCTCACACTTGCAAGGCAAGGATACAGCCCGAGAGATGTGGGAAGCCTTGTCTTCTCTGTATGAAGGCTCTTCCGAACAACGGAAGATGTATTTAGAGTAGAAGTTGCAGCGAACTTTGATGCAGAAAGGAGAAGGGGTGAACCTCTATCTTCAGCGTCTTCGGGACACTAGAGACCAGCTTGCTGCAGTGGGGTCCACTCCTCAGCCAACCGTGATGGTGAGGATAGCCCTGAATGGAGTCTCGAATGAATGGCAAGTTTTCGTCCAAAGCATATTGGGCAGAGAAAAACTACCTTCATGGGAGGAGATGTGGGCGGCTCTTCAACGGGAGGAGTTAAGGACGGACCTAGTGAAGGTCAACCTCAGTGGCAGCAGTGGGACTAGCATAAAGACGAAGGAGGAGGAGGAAAACGCAGCTCTGGCATCGAAGGGACAGCAGAAGCCGAAGCGAAAGAACGACATTTCGAAGGAGAAATGTTTCAGTTGTGGTGAGATGGGCCACTATGCATCCCAGTGTCCTTTGAAGAAAAAAGACAAAGATGAGAAACATGATCCTAACGTTGCTTCAGCAAAGATTGACAAGGATGAGTTTGCCCTGAGTGCCCACGCATCTCGAGGAGGGAGATGGGGCAATATTGAGTTGTAGTCGAGAGGACTACATGTGGGCAGGATCCTTGAGGAGTCCACCTCTTGGATCAATTCCTTGCTACAGGAGCCCATGATTCTGCAATAGCGAGATGGACTTAGTGTCGGATGATGCAATGGAGTGTTTGGAGGACAATTGCAATAGTTGGGGACCAAAGACTGATCAGCGCAAAGCAAGGTTGACAGCAGTGCAATTGGCACGGTGCAAGAGTCAGCAGCAGTGCAGAAGACTTAGAGGGTCAGAATCAGCAAAAGTCAGATTCCAACATTCATTGTATTATGTTGAACACAGTTAAGTTCAACAAATTTTGGATGATTTTCAGTTGCTTCTCTCAGCAACTGAGTTGCAGTATGGATGCAGTGTTAGCAGTGGCAATGCTAGCAACATAGCAGATGCAGCGTTTGAGAGGGAGTTGTAGTACGGAAGCAACAGTGGCAATGGCAGTGGCAATGCCATGGGCAGCAGTACAATAGCAGCAGCAGTGCGGAAAGGAGGTGCTTCAGAAACAGAGCATCATGCAGGTGGACATTGTTGCTAGAGAACTTTTCTCACTAAGAGGGAGTGTTAGTTTTTGGTGGCATTGGAAGTGCTCTAGCCTTGAAAATTGGTGGAGAGGCTAAGGCACATGAGTTCTAAAGAACCCGAAAACCGTTTGGTGAAATTCCACCCGGATTGTATTTTATTAAAATAATTAATATTTTTAATGGAGTTCCTAAGTCTAAACTTAGGGATATTAAAATATTAATGGGTATTAATCAGAATATGTGTGAGAATGATTTAGAAGGCGGATCAAGTCATGTTTTAACCTTAGCCGTTGATTAGAGACTTAACCTCAGTCGTTGAAGACTAAACAGGAAAAGCATAAGATGGAGGCTTAGGGTTCATTTGAAAACACACACACACACACAGAATTGATCTGGAGTTCGATTTCTAGGGGTAGGAAGCTGAGAAATTCGAACTAAGCGATCATTCAGCAGCAGAGGAGCAGTGAGAATCCGAGAGAAGGACTTTCCGGAGAATACTAACAAAGAGGCAGAGAGAGCTTGCAAAGAGGCAGCGCAGTAGCCGAGAAAAGCTGATGTTGGTCCAGTTTGGGCCCACGCAATCCCTACGCAGAGCCAGAATGGGCAGCGCAGAGCAAAAAATTTGTCTGTCACGCAGAAGTCAAAACAACCGGAACTGCCAGAACTGTCGAGAACGGTCGGGATAGCTAACGCAAAGTGCAAAAGAGGTGGCGCAGAGCCTGAAGGGATGACACAGGGCCAACGCAGAAATAGACGGGGTTAGCCAATCTTGTGCCGGATCAGCCGGAATTCTACCAAGTGAAGTGAGATAAAACTCACTCAGATTTTCCGCCAGTATTTTTCTTTGTAAATAATTTCTAGATGAGCATCCTAGATTTGTATTCAAATATTTCTCCTGCATAATAATAAACCCTCAGAGTTGCTGCACCGATTTTCCCGCATTGGGTTTTTCTGGGGGCTATTGTGTTCAAAAATAAGTGTGTCCTACGTATCTTGTTCTTTGCTCTATTTTTTGTTTCATGAGATCAAATATTTAATTAGTGTAGGTTGCAGAGGTAATTTGCTTTAGTATTCAGAAGAATAACTTGATGAATGTAATTTAAAAAATCAAGTATATGTAGATTCAGATTTGCTATAGTAGGGCTTTCTTCGAGTCTAGGAATTTTCACAGTACTTGGAGGAGGACTTGGTTTAGGAATTGGGTCTTTGTATCTCATTTAAAGCAGATTCTATAAGAAGAGGAGTTTTCCAGGTTTTCCCCTTGGAGGGGTTTTACCCTGGTTGAGAGCCTAATTTCTATGTTCTTTTTTGTTACTATTTTGTTCTTGATATTTGTTTGATGAAAAGATTTAACTAAAGAAGAGAAAGAAGACTAAGTAAGTTCACAAGCAAATATTAAGGTTAAGGAAAATATGGATTAAAAGTTGTCAACTTTCATTTTCCAACACATTTAATCTGATCACATGTAACTAGACTAAAGCCAAACATTCAAAACAAATTAAAACTACATATTACAACCATGGAAACAACCACACATAAGACAAAAGATATAGAAAAGAGTTTGTAAGGTCATCAATACAAATATTCAACAAGGTTTATTCAAGATGGAAGCTCCCTCAAAACACAATTATCGAAAATCCAATGTATCTACCATCGCATTTACGAGAAGAAAACAAATACAGTTTGGCAGTTCAAAGAATCAAGAAGCGAAAACGTAAGCATTGTGGAGAAAAATAGGGCCCCATACCAAGGTTGCTAGAGCGTAGAGAGGAGTGAGAACGTTTTAGGGAGCCAAAGTGTCGAAAATTCATTTTCAAAAAATACCTCAAGGGAGGAGCATCTACTATATATGCTTATATTATATTGCATTTATACTAGAGAAAACATGTAGAATGCTAAATTAGTTGTAGAATATACGAAAACAAGCATATATATTCATTAATGAAGTTAGAAATGGCATCCATTGTACATTAATGATTAACCATTCAGGCATAGGCCCTCTAAAATCTAGATTCTAGCAACTACAAACAACCATACAAATTTTTAAGCCAAATGAAAAAAAGTAGACCATTAACTTATGGAATGAAATAGGTTATCTAACAACTATCAACAATAGCATGACCAAATAGTTATGATTATAAAATAGGCTATTTGTACACCGGAGGATGAAAACTGAAAGGTCCTGTCACTCCAAACACTAAACCAAGCTAGTTGTTAAACACCTCTCTACAGATAAGTGTTCAACAATTGTGAAAGCACCCATGTTTCCAAATGTCGTAGTTGTGGGGTAGCACCACCATACATGTTCCACCACTCTTGACAAGCAATGTTCCACCATCGCTTATATCAAGCTCCTATTATCATGCTTTCATGCACCCTGCAACAATGAGTTTGGAAAATGAAGTGTGATAAGCATAAAAAAAATAAGAGGCTCAACCTATGGTACCCTGATAAGCCCCTTTTTTATTTACACTCTTAGAAGTCAAGGGAGGATTCCCTGTTCAGAAGTAGGATCAGCAAAC
This sequence comes from Pinus tabuliformis, assembly GCA_031772625.1. Classification (NCBI taxonomy): domain Eukaryota; kingdom Viridiplantae; phylum Streptophyta; class Pinopsida; order Pinales; family Pinaceae; genus Pinus; species Pinus tabuliformis. Next base: position 1,792,649,783 of record CM062818.1, read on the forward strand.
ATATCGGCTTGGATGATCTCAAAAAAAATCATATGGTACCCTGATAAGCCCCTTTTTTATTTACACTCTTAGAAGTCAAGGGAGGATTCCCTGTTCAGAAGTAGGATCAGCAAACATATCGGCTTGGATGATCTCAAAAAAAATCATACTTTGCTTCTCTCACCTTTAACCTAGTTCAAAACAATGCCACAACAAAGTATTTTATTCCCGAAAATCAAAAGAAAACTAGCTACAATAGTCAGTATTTCCCATTTTTTTATTTAACCCAAAAAAACTAACACTAAAACTAAGATCCTAGTTTGATTGAAATTTTGATTTTGTGAGCAAAAATTCAAAAGACATTCAAATATTAAATGTGATATGTTCGAATGAAAGAGAAATTCAAGACAAACATTTAATCTCTACAATGCACGAAATTCAACGCAATGTTATCAACAAGATAAGAGAGCATGGTGGTTGGGCGAAGAACCAATCTTTATTCATAACTTCCCAAAAGGTTGGAGTCAGCCATGATAGCCAATTACAAACTGGTAATGGAGATCTTCCTTTTGTACAATAGCGGAGACAAGAAGAATATAGAATGATAGGAGAATGCCAAAGAATTTCTGATGATGAATGGGGAAGAGAGAGCTCTTATTTATAGTTTTTTGGAGCCAAAGGGGGCGCCCACTTCTTCATGCATGATGGTTGAGTTAAGTAGACCTAATAGAGGGTAGAGTGACAGAGATGTGGAGTGAATGAGTGAGATGCGGTGCGGATATAGAGTTAGGAGGCGAGTGAGGTGCACGATAGAGATGAATAAAGTGGAGTGGAAGTGGCATGCATGTGCAGTGAGGTGGAGTGTATGAGTGAGATGTGGCGTGGAGAGAGAAATAAGAGGCGAGTGAGATGCAACAAAGAAGTGAGTGAAGTGGAATGGAAGTGGCATGCATGTGGAGTGAGGTGGAGTGCATGCCATGGATGTGGGAGTTTAGTTGAGTTAAAGTGGGCATTCTCCTTTTTATTTTATTTTTTGTTTTATGCATCCATTTCCCATGCATGATATGCCATTTGGAAGCCCATCATTATGCCATGTGTCCACTGTTGAAATTTTAGGGCATCCTCTAAACTAATAATTACTGCTTATGATTTCCATTAGGTTAATCTTTATCTTGTGATCTTTTCCATCATAAAGCAATTAGATAGAGGAGCTCAACAGAAAAGAAAAGAAAAAAACAAAAATGTCATATAGATCATAAAGAGACAACCACACAACAACAAGTATTTACCCTGGGAAAGCCCAGCAACCTTTTTCTTAGATAAATTTTTCACTTCAACAAGAGACGCACCTAGACATTCTAGTCATTTACAAGGTCAAAGTGACCAATAAAATAAGCTTCGTCAAACTTGGTCCATTAGCCTCCTAGTCAAGTCAACTGTCTACACAATAAGTTCAATTTGGTCTGCTCTGCTAGGGTAGAACTCCATCCTCATACTGTGTCTTAGTCTTGTTGCCTTTCATAGAGCTTTTGATCCTCCCACAAAGTGCTACCTGTTGAATTTGTAACTATGGTCAGTCCTCATAATTTATATTTGGTCACTTGATGTATTTGTATTTACCATTGTAAAGCATATTTATAAATGCTAAAGTCAAAAGAAAATTGATTTCAATCAAAGTCCCATTGCGATTTTTTAAACATGAAAATTTGAATTTTTTAAATGTATTTTTTGGCTCCAAAAGTTGCCAAGTCAGCCTCCCTCCAAGTCAAGTTGGCCCTGGCTCAAAAGAGATCCATTAGTCATAGACAAATAGGCAGTGTGTCCTCCTCCACTTGGGCATTTGATTTCTCTGACATAGGACAGTTTCTAGGAAGCTAGCAAAGGACAAGAAGGACGAAATAGGACAAAGAAGAAGGATGAAATCTATTTCTTTCCTCTTTCTTGCAACTCGCACATGTGGATTGATATCTCCCTCTGTGGTTTGCATTTTTCTGGGCATTTTGTTGCAGGGGGGATGAAATTTTCTGGGTAATTGGGCAACTATTGCAGAGAGAAATTTCTGGGGCAACAGGATATTGCAGGACTACTCAAAGAGGGACTACTCGTTGAAGCATCTTGAAGTCTAAGGAAAGCAAGAAGGGGTCTTGTCATCATTGTTATAAATATAATTTATGTAAAAGTAATAAATATAGATAATAAATAATAATCATAATAATATGTAATTAAATAATAATTAGTTAAACAAAGAGGCATGTCTAAGGAGACATGACCGTCATGAAATATAATTTATGTAAAAGTAATAAATATAGATAATAAATAATAATCATAATAATATGTAATTAAATATTAATTAGTTAAACAAAGAGGCATGTCTAAGGAGACATGACCGTCGTGAAAGGGTACTTACCTGACTATATATAGAAGACCCTCACTCTCAATTGTATCATCATTCTTATTCATACATTTAATATATATTCTTGTATCTCAATGGAGATCTACATATTCCAAGTCTTCTGGAGTATTTAACGTGAAGAACGAACTTTGTTCGCTTAAATTGGTACCAGAGTTGTTCGATCCTCTGGACGCTCAACCGCTGAAGAGAACCAGTCTGATCCTACCTTTGGCCATTAATCCTTCGTCAACCTTGTTGTCGTCACAATTGAAGCGTTTCGCTACACAAAGTTGGAGTTTCTCTGTTTCGCCAATTTTGTCATTCAGGGCTTTGGCCATTAAATGGACAAAAAAAGAAAGAAAAAAAATAAGATATTCAAAGAAAAAAAAAGTACATGTAAAGATTAAAAATTAATTAAAAATTTAAATCATATAAAAATTTAAATTTAAATTTAAATTTAAAATATATATATATATATAGTCTGATGTAGATTTTTAAGGAGAATATTCATATATATAAAAAGGTTCTACATTATTGATAATAAGTGCATGATAAAATTAAGAGGGAATCTTTCCAAATATCTCTAAAACGATATGTAAGAGAAGGAAGAGTAGATAATATTATCTTGATTCTTCATTAAGTGGTTTACAAGCTCGTGATTTTAGCAACCCATGGTAATTTGCCATCGTATTTTCAAGGTAAAAGGAAATCAAGAGGAATAAAAAATCTCTTTATGTGAATGGTACATAAAGTGGACATATATTTTATATTATACCCCAAAGAGGTGAATAGGCATGTTTCATTAGGGTTGTAACTTTACAAAAAAAAAAAGAGAATATAAATATATGTAGAAAAAAAAAGGAGTTTTAAAAAAGTATATATATATATATATATCAAGAAGGATATTTTTATAAGAGATATAAAAGGTTTTACAAGGAAAATAATATATAAGGGGTTATAAAGTTTATACATTTGACTAAAGGAAGATAAAGGGGAAATTGTTAAGGATTCAATACTAAGGTTTTAAGGAATAATAAGTTTGAAGGTTTATTACCGATAAAATTAATTAAAAAAAAAAAAATTGGTTCCTCCTAAAAAAATAGTATTGTGGAACAAGATTATAATAATATTTTATTATAGAGATTAAAAAGGGGTTATCTTCAAAAACCCTAATTTCATCTTGAAAACGGCAAATGGAGTCTAATTCAAAAAGAAAGGAAGGAAAATTTTCCTATAAAAGTATTCCAATTGCAGATTGTAGATTAATTACATTAAAAGGGAATACCCAAGGGAAGGAGATTAATATCACTATCAGCACAAGTCACAAGGAAAATTACATTAGTGTTAATCTCGCAAAACAAGCATCAATTCCAGAGTCAAACATAGGAGAAAGAACAGATATTTTTGGCAAAAAAGAATATGAAATTAATGACTTACAAGTAATAATTGACCACTATGAATGCACCTCTCAATTCTGTGTCGTAACTATGTTTAACCCAAAAATTGACATCATTTTGGGTCAACCTTGGTTAAAAGAATTGGGTACATTCATGTTAAACTTAGAAAAAAAGATTTTGATGTTTCCTTACAAGAGGAAGATGACCACCTTCCAGGATGTGACAATGAAGTCAAAACCGATAAAGCCTTCATCAAAAGACTTTAAGGATATTTTGGAATTAATGTTTCAAGATAATAAAAAAACTATACCAAAGAAGTAGAAAGAGCTTGAAGAAGTCATCTCCAGTAAAGACAGAAATTTCGCGCCTCAGAGAACACAATGAAAAACTACTCGAACAAGTCAAGAAAGCTAAGGCCATAAAGAAGGAACTCAAGAAGCACTTGTTGGAACAAGAAGAAGAAAATTTACATTTAAGGAACCTTAATCAAACATTATTAGAACAAATCAAAAGTTTAAAAGATGATAAGGCTACTAAGAATAAAATCAAAAATCCAAAATACGAAAAGGTTTTACGCCTAAGGAATCATAACCGAAACCTCCTTACACAAATAAGAAGCTTAAACGTGACAAGAAGTCACTAAATGACAAGTTGCAACAACTTCAAGTAGTATAGAAGTCTCCAGTTGTTTCAGTCCAAGTTGAAGAAAATGGAATGAATACCAATCCAGCGAATAACACAATTCAAGAAGTAGAAACCTCAGTTTAAGAAAAAACACACTCAGATGTTGAAACAAAGGAAATTCCATGTGAAGATTTTGTAACCAACTCGACGACATCAGAACCTTAAGTAACTCAAAATCTAGCCACACACATGATAAGGGAAACCAAAGAACTCTTTATCTACATCTGAATCACAAGCACAGACATCTTAATCAATCTACTAATCTGTGTCACTCGGAACATAAACAACAAACTTATGTTCCGAAGAATACTGAAGTGCGCACAACTCGTTCCAATAATAACAGTTCATCACAAGTTTCCAGTAATCGAAAGATTCCACAAAAGATTAATTTAGGATGGTCAAATTCTTCCTCTATGCGACAATTTTATATATCACTCCAAGGATCATATCAACTTGTATCGAAGAAGATGATTGTACCGAGACGAGAAGACATTCATAGCAGGAAAAGAGATAAAGCCTTTCATTAGTAAGCTTTGAGGACAAAGCTTTTTGAAGAGGAAGGCAAAGTTATGAAAATAATTTATGTAAAAGTAATAAATATAGATAATAATAATAATCATAATAATATGTAATTAAATAATAATTAGTTAAACAAAGAGGCACGTCTAAAGAGACATGACCGATTGGGAAAGGGTACTTACCTGACTATATATGCAAGACCCTCACTCTCAATTGTATCATCATTCTTATTCATACATTTAATATATATTCTTGTATCTCAATGGAGATCTACATATTCCAAGTCTTCTAGAGTATTTAAAATGAAGAACAAACTTTGTTCGCTTCAATCATCATCAAGGAATCAAGGTGATCTCCCTCTATTTGAAGGTTCACTTTTGAAGGAAGAAATCTTCATCAAAGAAGACATCTTCTATTGACGTCAAAATCAAAAATAAAGAAGGCATCAAGTTGAAGATATTGTCATCAAGAAGCATCTTCACTTGTCAAGTAAGTACTCTTATATTTATGACTGAATCTGCTATCAAAATGACTTCATATTGCAAGGAAAGCAACAAATTGGTTGGGTCATCAAACTTTCTTGCATGGAAGAAAAGCACTGATTTGATCTTCATAGAAAATGAAATTGTTGATCATGTTAAGGGTTCAATCACTAAACCTACAAAGGAAGAAGCTCAAGCCTTGGGAAAATATATGAAAGGGGAAGTAAGGGCTCAAAGGATTCTTATAAAATCTATCAAAGATCCCCTCATACCATATGTATCAAAATTGGAGACATCAAAAGAAATATATGAGAAACTAGTAGAGTTGTTCTCTGTAAGTACCACCGGAGAAGTAATATCCTTGAGAAACGAGCTATACAAAATGAAGATCTCAAAGGAAGATGGAATAGCCTCATACTTTATGAGTGTGTCAGAAATAAGAGATCAACTACAAGAGTTGGGAGAAATAATGTCTGACAAAGAAATGACCACCATAGTGCACAATGCACTAACAAAGGAATGGGCCAACTTTACATCAAGTCTCTATGGAAAGAAGGAAGCTACCCCATTCAATGAACTTTGGTCATTGTGTAAGATTGAAGAAACCAAGCTGAAGGCAAAAAGCGATGTAGGATCAAACGAGCAAGTACAAGTGTTTGCTACCATGGCTAGGAAGAAAGGAAAATTTGGAAGGTTTGGTCCTCAAAAAAAGAACAAGAAGGATATGTCGAAAATCCAATGTTATAGCTATCATGAATATGGGCACTACAAGAGAAATTGTCCTAAACTCAAGAAGGACAACAACAAAAGAGGAAGGGAAGAAGCCCATGTCACCGAAGAAGTGGAAGACACTAAAAAGAAGAAATCAAAGGAGGAAGTAGAAGATATCTACTATGATTGAGATAATCTCCTCCACCAAGTTCTTTTCAAATTTTGTAAAATATAGCTATCATGGAAGGAAACATTATAAGCGTGATAGGATGAATCATTTTAGGATGGCAACATAATAGCATACAATTGAAGCAAGAGCTCACGACATCATTATAAGAAGCTTGAAAGATAGTTCAAGTAGAAGTCGATAGCAGTCATCATAAGAAGGAAGTAGCTCTTAGTAACCTCATTGAAAGCATAAGTAGTACTTATGGGTAGAAGAAAGTCATCTAGCATAGAGTTCATCATACGCCATCATCATTAGAAAGGAGCATTTGCAAGATGAGGATAATCAAAATCCTTCATTGGAATCTTCATTAGAAGGTTCACCTCTCTTGGGAGAAGAAAGTGTCTCGCTAAATATAAGGATGATGGCATGGTGACAGAAGAATGCAGCATAATTGAAGAACTTTCAAGCAAGGAGAGGAAACTGTTGAAGGAAGCTTAGATGAACAAAAGAAGGAAAGAGGTATGTATGCATGTATTTGATTAAGTCATGTCATCATATGGTTGCATGGGTAAATGCTCTATCTCATGAGCATGATCGAAGACAAGGGATCTCCTCCTTTGGGAAGATGCATGAAGGCATGGTTCACATATTGAGTAGATGAAATCAACATAATAAGTCCTCATATGGAATATGAGGTGGTTGACAAAGATGAAGGAACTACGAATAGAAGTTCCTGGGGTTCAATATGCGAAGAAAGAAATAAGAGATAGCGAAAGTGCAACTATGGTCACATAGAAAAGGTAATCAACATCCCATGACTACAAGAATTAGCCATGGCATCTCCATAAATAAGGCATGAAGGCCCTAATAAGGTCTGTAAAGAAAGAAGACCTTTGACATTGAAAGTCTTGGAGATGTGCTTATGAATGTGCAAGATGTTGATGTTGCAAGCAATATGTCATGACGAAAGGCCATCACAAAAGGTAACTTTGATTTGATGCTCATTTTTTATTCTTTGAACCACATTTGGATGGATTGATATAGGATTACCGAAAGAGAGTTGTAGATGTCACCTACAACTAGCACTCATGTGGTTGGATGAAAGATCCTAAAGGAAACATGACTTGGAAGAAGTAGTTGTATGAAGAAAAGCCAGATGCGGATGAGAAGATCACTTTCCAATGAAGAAAAGGGTGACATCACTGACATGGTTCGAGAAGGAAAGCGATGGATGGTCGATGCCCTACAAAGAAAAAAAGATGAAGGCTCCATAATGATGAAGAATAAATTCATGAAATCAAAAAGAGAAGCTCTACAAGCAGCTAAAAGTCCCATGATCTCCACCAAAGGCAAAAAGTTATTGTTGGAAGTAAGTCCCTGGTTAAGAGGGAGCTTGGGTACATTCCTTTTATAGGAGTGGCTATATCTTCCCTAGTTAAGAGGAAGAGAAAGACACATCATTCTTGTCTTCAAATTATGAAGAAAGAATGGAGGATTGGGTAAGCATCTGGCATTTGATACTCTTTGAGGATGAGGTAGGGCATCCAAGATAAGAGTAGTCGTAGAGGACCGATATTCTTTGAGGATTGGGAACATAGGAATAGTCTTGGCAAGACATACCCTGTGAACACCTGAACACCCGGGTGGGGTATCTGCCTTGAGAGACAATGATGATGGTGTCTACCAGTGATTGGTCTCGCGAGCACTGTGCTCTAATCTTGTGGAGAGATAGAGTTGTTAGTCTGCCTTGCTATGTGACAATGTTGGTTGATATGATATTGAACAGATGGCTCGCCAATTTGACTCTTCTTATGAGAATTCTTTAGATTGAGAATGTCCAAGTACCTTCTATGGATTATGAACACCTCCCTAGTTAAAAGAGAGTGTTGAAATATGTAACTAGGTTCAGTCTTCCTAATAATCATGATTCTATGTATTTAATGTAAAGAGAAAAATAAATTATTGTTATCCTTGAGGCATGGGTTTCATGCTCAAGAGAAATTTATTTTATATGTCAAGCTCCCATTGAGAGCTTTTAGGGCTTGTCATTGAATCTACAAGTCAAGAAAGTCATTGTCATGTATGAAAGACCCTTCTTGAGCATGTTACATATTGTAAAGAAAATTATTTGAGTCAAAATAGAGTCAAAGGACCCTCGAAGACCATGTCAAGATGCAAGCAACAAGTCATCCTTCCAAAGAGTGTCTAGTCAACCTTCCAAAGAGTGTCAGTCAGCCCAGAGACAATGACAAGTTGGCCTATTTTGAAGTGACTAAAAGCCTATATATACAAGACTAATTGACCATTTTTGGGAGTATCCAACACATACAAGAAACTCGACCTAAAGCATGGAAGACAGCGAAGAAAGAAGGAAACAAATCGAAGAAGAGGTATAGTTTGAGGATTGCTTTTGGGTAAAAACTCTCACACGTGCGGGTTGAAGCTAGGGCATCCACTGCAGAATATAGATTGAATTACAGTCATACCTAAGAGCCTAAATTTGGTGCCAAAGTAATCTAATTTGAAGGTCGAAGTCTTGAGGAGAAAGAGCCTAGTCAAGCGAAGGAGAAGAAGGGCTAAAATTGCCCTAATCACATCACATGTGCGAAAGTTGCAGGAAGCTACAGGAGGTCGAGAATTGCAGGAAGAGAAGTAGTCTAGTGTTGCAAGGCCGAAGTCAAGGACGAAGTAGAAGTTGCAGCAGTTCTAAGTCAAGGTTGACTTTGTTTGACTTGACAAGAAAAGGGAAAGGTTTGACTTGGTCTTGGAGGAGTCTTGGTCAAGGGTCTAGGTCTTGGAATTCATCAATTGAAGATTCTATAAGAAGAAGAATTCTTGTGCGTTTTTGTTAATTTTGGATAACAATGGTATGTTCTATGCTTTAGCACAATTTACTTCAATGTTCTTTATTAGCCCAATGACAATTTCCAATTATATTTAGTAGCAATCAGATTAACTTTAACACATTGAGTAAATGCAAATAGAACATAAAAACATGTGCAAAAGACAAGCCAAGACAAGAGGACACAAGATGTGGCAAATGCCAGTAAAAACCCCCAATGTGGGGAAACCCTTTGATCAAATCTTCTTATTATTCTTCAATAGTTCAGCAGAGAAAGAGTACAAATATCAAATTAACTTGCCCAAAACAGTCTTGTCAAAATCAGAAAGCAATTGCAACCCTAACCAGAAAGTCAACATTGGTCAAAGAAGCCACAAAATGTCCTCCAAGCAGCTAGGTCAACAGTAGATCAATTTGGCCTTCCAAGAGAGTCAAATTCAGCCCAAAACAGTTCGGTCAAACCAGTCAAAGGAGAGAGAAAACAAAGCTGTAAATTCTGCAGTCAAATCTGAAGTCAACCCTGGTCAAACTATCCCAAACTCCTAGAAATTTGTGCCAATAAATGCGGCCTTCAAAAATCGGGTTTCTGCGCAAGCAAACGCAGTCAACGCTGGTCCGTTTTCCTAAAATTCGGCCAGCGAACAAACCCAAAAATTCGTCCTCCTTTCACACGTGCAAAGTAGAGAAGGCTTCCTCCAAGTTGTATGAACCAATCAAGAGAGGAGAGAGAGATATGTGATGAGATGATTGATGTCCAAATGAGGAGATAGGTCACTCCTATTTATACACTTCGTTGAGGGTGAGGAGACACATCTATTGGGTTTTTGAGCATAATTTGACTGAGGCCGACCTTGACAATTTGTTCATGAGAGAGAATAAATTCAAAATTCATTTCTGCTTGTCAGAATGAGATGATTTTTATATAAAAATTGGACCTCTCGAACATAGGAATCCAATGCAATAATCATCTCCATCATATGAGTTGTCCTAAGGTGGAATTTACCTTAGTTGCCAATTTTAACAGTTCTCCTCTCAATTGTGGACAGGTTTTGGCTCTGGTTGATCGCCTATATTTTGTGTCTTCTTGTCTTATTGTTCTTTATGGTTTGGTAGTTGTTTGATGAAGAGAACACTAATAATAAAGTGGAAGAAGAAACTAATCAAGTTAAATAAAATATATCACAAGCAGTTATCAAGGTACGAGAAATCATCTCATCTAGCTGCCCCTAGATTTCTCAACAAAGAAAACTACAAAACCAAAGATTGATGATACCTGAGCCTTCTACAGCACTATAATACCTTGCTTGGAATCTATAATGGTGAAGAATACAAACTTTAAGGCATTGAGAAATAGAGAGAAAACCTAACAGTATTTATGTGTGATGTGAACTAATGGCAATATTTCGATGATAAGAATCTAGCAGGAATGTAAAACATATTGTGACATATAACCATGATGTGTTAATATGAGTTAAGAATCAAGCATCCGAACCTATGACTAGTCTATGACATTTCATTAAGATGACATCTGAAAATTTTTGTGGCACTATTACATTCTAAGCTTCTACACCTTAGGAACAAAGGACAGAGCATACTATAAAGTGAAAGAAATCAAAACATATGGATAAAGAGAACATAACTCTATGAATGAAAGGACCATACAAGTTGAGAACTTTGACAAGTCATGTAAGGCGTTATGAAGAGAAGCAATTATACATAGTAGATGATCAAATCATATCATGAGGCTTATCTCTATGGCACCAGCACATGTAGCAGCAAGGATTATAACAAGATATTTGAAGTCTCATGAAGCATGGATATGTGAAGCTTGCCTCTAAAATATCATTACACGTAGCAACAAGAATTGTATCAAGCTTGATGAACGAAGGATTGAAATCAATGTGAAGACCATATTGAGATTTGGTCGCAAAAGTAAGTTTGATTTTAGTAAGCAATCCTAAGGAGTTACAATACTCGAGTACATGTGGAGAAAGGTAAGGTTGCAGAGGTATGTATAGTTTTTGCGTACATTTATAATCTATGTTGTTCACTAAATGATGAGTAGTTAAGGATCTGCAATGTCATATTGTTGATATGGTAGCACACCAAGTAGCTATCTGCATATGAAGATTAGAACAAGAAATGAAATGGAGAAGAGGCATGTCAAACAGTATTATTAGGGTTTTGTAACATGCTAGTAGAATTTTGCAATGCATGGATTACAAGTCTTGATAACTATGAAGGATCTAGGGTTTGCAATTCTTGAGTAGCAAGTCTTAAAGACTTCGGCATCTAGGATCTATAAACCCTAGCATAGTTTGGACTAAAAAGAAACCCTAGGAACAAAAATCATATCTAATCATGTTCACCGTTAAAGATAGATCTAACCTTTCATGTTTAATGTGAGAACAAGGTTGGTGAGCAAGTTCAAAATTAAGAGGGAGTTAATCCTTTTCAAAAGATAAGTACTCTATATTTCCTTGTTTATTATCTGTGTGCCTTGTCAGTTTTGTTCTTTCATGGTCTTATAATAAAGGTTGCAAGTCAAGATAAAATTTCTTTGAAAGCATGACTAGCAAAAGAAAGAAGAAGAAGAACGTGGTAAAGTATGAAGATGAAGAAGAAGAGAGCAGTTTGAAGTTTGCATCAAGAAAGTCAATTAAAGGGAAAGAAGTTAACTTACCTCGGATGGAAAGAGGGAGTTGTAAAGACCATGATGGATGCGATATTAAAGCTTGTTGATTGGTTCGTTCCAGGAACACATTGATTGATGATTGAAAGTTGAAGAGCATGAATCAGAACTTTGTTGCAATATGAGGATAGACCATGCGAAGGAATGTTGATCTCAAAAAAATCAAGTAGCAGAATTTGACATAAAGGATGCCAGACCTTGACTAGAAGCCATTATGATTTGGTAACTCTGATATTGATGATTTGTTTTTGGTTCCCTGGAAGGACATATTGCAAGAGTATGTGTATAGGCTGGCAAGATAGCAGTTGAGATAATATGATGTAGCTACAGTTGTTTGGTTTAATTCAATTTGGAAGCACATGTATTGAGTGGAAAGCACTAATGATGGATTGGAAAAGCATGAAGGCAAAATTGATATTTGGAAAGATTATATGACTTATTGAAGAATGTGAGGCAAAACTCTGTTATAAAGAATAGAATGTTAAAGAATCTAGGGCAATTAGCATTAATAAGATTCTTCTAGTCATGATAACTATTTCTGAGGTGTTTTTCAATTTTCTTCTTATTCCAATATTCACTTATTATTATTAGAGTGTGTCTTCTTTAGTTCATCAAATAGCTACAAAACAAAGAGACAATAACACAAGATGTTGGCATTCTGCCAGGGCCAAAACATCTCCCTCTTGGAGAGGAAATCCCGCACAGAATTCTTCTTATAGAGATTCCAATTGACGAATACCAAAACCATGACCCTTGCCCTATTCGGCAACTCCAAGACCAAGACACCAATTCTCTTCCTCTATCACTATTGAGATCATCATCATAGTTGCACCATGACTGCTTCTTCACCGAGATCTTCACCATACCAACGAGGTTTCCATATATATGATTGAGGTTTGTCCCTAACTCTACCGAGATCGTGATTGTCTCATCGTTGCACCTTTAACTGAGATTATGACTATCATGACTACACCTTTGAGACAGATTGTCTTCTCATCATGACTATGCTGAGACTGTGTATGCCACTGTGGGATCCTAAAATCATCTCCTTCACCGAGACTGTGATTGTGTTTTCTTTTATGACTGTGTTTCAGTATTGAGACTGTGATTATAAGGAGGTCGAGACACACTTATCACTTGCACCGAGACACTGTTCTTCATTGTCGAGATATTGTTCTTCATCACCGAGATCCTGTACTTCATCATCGAGATTTGTACCTTCCTGTACCCATCCGAGATTTCAGACTTGTCCGAGATTCTTGTTTCTTGTGGTGACCTCAACAGGGTATTTATAGTTGTTTCCTCTCCATAATTAGCCAACATGACAGTGTGAAACATTGTGTCTCTATTTGCAAACTGACATGACTTCTTTAGCTTATTTAATTCATTTGCAAGCCAACATGACTGTGTTTTGCATCGTTTTGATTGCAGACGACTTCTTGTGATTGTCTTAGAGGATTGTGTTTGTCTTGGAGGATTGTTTAGACTTTTCTATACATGACATTGACTCTTTGACATCCTAAGGCTCTCAATAGGAGCCACTTAATAAATAAAACTCTTCCTCATGAAACCCATGCAACAAGGAATAATGAATTCATTTTACAAAAATCATAATTATAATGTCATGAAGACCGAACCTAGTTACACTTTCTTCAACACTCCCTCTTAACTAGGGAGGTATTCATGATGGTACTTGGTCATTCTCAACCTGAAGAACTCTCATAAGAAGAATCGGATTGGTAACCCATCTGTATAGCATCATAGTAACTAGCATTGTTTCCACAGCAAGGCCTTGACTGACAGCTCTATCTCTCATTAGATCAGAGTACAATGTGAGACCAATGACTATAAACACCTTCATCATTGTCTCTCAAGGTACATACCCACCCGACTGTTCACTGAGTATGCCCTTCTAGGACTATTCTTATCTTGGGTTCCCAGCCCTCAAAGAATATCAGTCCTCTTGCCTACTCTTGTATTGGATGCCCTACACATCCTCAAAGAGCATCAGATGCCAGATGATTACCCAATCCTCCATTCTTTCTTCCAAAGTGAAGACAAGAATGTTGTGTCTATCTCTCCCTCTCAACTAGGGAGGATATCATGTGTTTACATTTCTCTTCATGGCCTTCACCTAGACTTACGGTTGTTAGTCCTAGTCTAGTGCATGACACATGAAATAGAAAAACACAATTGTCACTCCTTTTTAATCAGGGGTGATCCAATCCAAGCTCCCTCTTGATCAGGGACCTGTCAGAGCTCCCTCTTAGCTAGGGACTCTTCTATACATCAGCAAATTCTTCTTCATGGGTCCTTCAACTGCTTGATCAACTTTTCTCCTTGATGTCATGAAAATTAGTTGAGCTTCTTCCTTGTACAGCGACAGCCATCGATCACTTTCCTCCTTAGTTCATCATGTCATTCCTTTCTTAATGGAAAGTGGCCTTCTTCAAATCTGGAACCTTCGTTATATGAATACTTCTTTCTCATCACACTTCTTCCATCCATCGCATGAATGCTAGTTGTACTTGTATTTACAACTCTTGTTCGAGTAGCCCTACATTATCCAGATATTATTCAAGAAATCAAAACATCATATTAAATCAAATCATACCTTACGAGATGGCTCTTCATCATGACATCTTCTTGTAGGTATTAGCATCCTGCACACATATTGACACATCTCCCAAAGATATCCATTGTCAAGGGTCTTCATCTTTTTTAGACTTTCATCAGAGTCTTCATATATTTTCGGGAGATTTCCTAGTCAAATCTTCTTGGTCTTTTGGATGTTGATTGCCTTCATCATGGTTGCATATCTCACGATCTCTTCCTTCCTCACACATTCCATTCCCATGAGCTTTCAATCAGAGTTTCTTAATTGTAGTCAACCACCTCATACTTCATATGAGGACATATTGTGTTGATTTCATCTAGTGTGACTTATGCCTTCCTGCATCCTTTCAGAGGAGGAGATCTTTTTCTCTTGATCGTGCTTCTCAAGATAGAAGCAATGATCCATGCTACCTGCAACCATATGACATGACATTATAATATTAAACATAAGCATACATACCTTATTTTACCTTCAGGTCATCGAGGCTTCTTCCAGCAGCTTCCTTGATTGAAAAGATCTTCAATCCCTTGATCTGCTTCATGTCATCACATCATCATCTCATGGATTCCATAAGTTGGAGTTCCTGTTGAAACACTTGCTTCCTCTCTAGATCAGTGTTTTTAAAACCGGAACCGGTGACCGGACCGGTCCACCTAATGAACCGGTTTACCGACCGGAACCGGTCTAACCGGGACTGGTTTGGTCTAAACGAACCGGTTTTAAAAAAATACATTAAATAATTAATTTTTAATGAAACAAAACTATTTTTAAGATGTAAAACCATGATTCCAAGCCAATAGAGACAAAATATGCAAAGTTTGCTCATTTATATACCATGCAAAGGTGATTATATCAAAATGGCACTGAGTGCAATACATATCATCGACAAAATAGCAAAATACATAAGAAATGAGGCTCTAAATGGCCTATAAAGTCCAAAAACAATGCTGCAAGCTATGAGGCCATTGGCCTACTACAAGTCTACAGTGTACACATGATCAATCATCAAGTCCATCACCACTACTAGACACAGGATCATCATCAGGAGCTACATAGACATCATCTGGTTCAGAGTCTGAGGATGCCTCAGCCTGATCTGCAACCTCAGTATCAATGCCACCAATGACATCAAGGAGAGTACACAAGAATTTGCTCAACAATAAGCTCAGTTATGTATGATGTACATCCAACATTTAGCAGGTAAACCTGGAAGGTAGTACAAGACTCCCCAAGTCTAAAGATATGCAGACTAAGTCTGCAGGGGTCTTCAGTTTCCTTTACAATCAATCAATTCACACATTCATTGCTGCTCTATGACTGCTGCCTACTGCTATTCTCACTGCATCTTCCTTTTGCACTTCCTGCTCCCTCTATGCAACTTTTCACTGCTCCCACTGATCCCACTGTCCACTAACACTGCTGTCACTTGCTTACTCGTAATACCAGGTTACTGCCATCAAGAGGATTACTGTGTCATTGCCACTTTCACTGTCCATAGATCATAGCCATACCTCTCTGTCATGCTGCAGTCATCACTGTTGCACTGTTTGTGAAGTCACTGTCATGAGTCAAGCCATACAATCCTGTCATGACTCACTTGTGCTCATCACATTTTGTAATATTATAATATTTCTTTGTGACTTTGTCTTGTTGTGACATTGTAAGTTGTAACTTCTAGTACAATTTGTCGTCTAGTATAGTGTTTATCATTTAGATTCTCCAGCTGTATGCATGACTCCTATTTATATATTAAATTGGTATGTTGGGGAGTTACATAAGGTGTCAAATTTATGATAGGGTTCCTTTTCTATCTAAGGACCCTCGCTTCACTTTTAATGGATAAGCTATGCTCTCCAAGTTAATAAAATTGAAGTGCTTTTGCTTCCCATCTTGCTCCCACCTTTAGCTTATACCTATTTTGGCATCAGAGCCTAAAGATTAGGTCTCTTTCACTCCAGTTGGTCTATGTTTAGAATCTAGATAAGTGCTACAGTTTACTATATCCACATTTCTCATCCTGTCACTTGTTTTGTAGAACTTGGGTATTTGTTGGTGCCACATATCTGTGTATTTATCTACCATATTTGTAAATTTTCATCATGGGCATGAGCACACTGAATGTAGTACCGACTCTGATCACAGGTCACAAGTTGTGCCTAAAACCGGCCGGTTTAGGACAAAACCGGCCGGTTTGTTACAAACCGACCGGTTTTGTCCTAAACCGGCCGGTTTTTACCGGTTAGGTCAAAAAATCGGGCAAGTGATGGGTTAAACCGGGTTTTTAGGCCAGTTCCGACCGGCCGGTTTGACCGGTTACCGGTTTTTCAAAACGGTTTTTAAAACTATGCTCTAGATTAGTGAACCCTACGATGAGGATTCTGTCAGAGAATTTTGAGGATCTTGTATATCCCCAATTGGCAGATGTTTCCTTTTTTGACTTGATGTATGATGAGCCTTGTCCTAGATGACTTCTTCCTTTCCTTCAATGTCCACTGAGGTTCCCAAGAGCTATATCCTTCATGTTTTGTTTGTCATGGATTTTTTCCTTCATGATTCCCATGGTGATGTCATGAGCTCTTGTTTCTAATGCTTCCATCATGCCACGATGCATCTTATCATCATTGTCATATCTTATAGTAGAAGCTTATGATAGGACCCTTTTGTGAGGGATACCATCTTACTCATAGTAGAGATCTATTATTCCTCTTTTTCTTGGCCCTTTTCAGCTTCCTCCATCTTTCAGGTGATATGAGCTTTCTTTTCATAATCTTTCCATAGCATTGTTTGTCTTTGTTTGAGGACCAAACTTCCTTTTCCTTTCTGCAAATGTTTGAGTTCTTTGACCTTCAACATTTTTACCTTCAACTTGTCTTTTCCTATCTAGCATAGAGACCACAAGTTGAATGAGGTAACTTCCTTGTCTATGGACATTTGTTATCTTGCTTATCAATTAGTATATCAATGATGATCATCTTCTTATCATCTTTCCCAGATCTCCTAATTGAGATCTCATGAAGATATTCCTTCATTCTTTGATACCTTCAATCAGGTCTAAGTGATATGACCTTCTTAACTTCATTTCAGAGAGTATATCTTCTAGCATTTCATATATCTCTTTTATGTCTCCTTTCTTGCTACATAGGGATGAGAGGACTTTAAGAGTTCCCTCCCATGAATTCAAAGAAGACTTGTTCACTGTCTTCTCTCATCTATGAGGGTTGTGACAATCCTCCTTATTCCATGCAAGGACCTTTGATGACCCATCCAACCTACGTATCTCCTTGCAATTATGAAGTCATTTTACCAATTTGATTAATGAAAAATACTTACTTGACATGTGAAGATAAAAACTTCACCTTGATCATGTTGAAATTTGTTGAAGCAGATGCATTGATGCTTCCTCCGGATAAGATCCTTGTTGTAACGATAGGAAGATTGCCTTCTTGCCTTCGAGTTACTTCGACTTATACATATGACAAACTGTTGATATACTTGGGATGGCACTGTATTGCTATCACATAAGTGGACTATGGAACCTTGTAGTATGCAACATCGTATAGAACCATAGAGTATTGAGGTCGCTTGCCATGATGTATAGAAACCCATCAGTTAGTATTGTTGTATCATAGGACACCTTCATTCTATATTGAGTATTGTCCATACAAACTTCTATATATGCCCTCGAATATGTATCATCAAGCTTTGAGAATCCAAGATGTCAAGACTGCTCCTTTTATAGAAAGGATTCAATCTGAGGTTGAAATCCTCATATTGTGGTACCGAGACTGTGGGTAGTATAAGACTTGTGAAATAAATGTCATCTGGTTGTGTATATCCAAACTGAACTGTTGTATGAGCTCTCGTAACCGAGTCTTCTACTTCTGATCATTTGTATGTTTTGTCTGAGTTTTCTGAGGCTGAGAATGTGGGAAGAATCTGAGTATAGGCCATCAAGCTATGGGAGACTGTAATCCGAAATTGTGACATTTTATACTACTGTTGTACACTGACCTTTTAATTTTGTTAAGGCCCTTCAACTTGCTTTGATGCCCTTCTTGAAAACTGATCCTTGTATGTCTCTTTTTGATGCCCTTCCTTTGACTTCAACACCTTAGCTTCGATACCATGTTGAAGAATCTAGGGCAGTTAACATTAATAAGATTCTTCTAGTCATGATAACTATTTGTGAGGTGTTTTCCAATTTTCTTCTTATTCCAATCTTCACTTATTATTATTAGAGTGTGTCTTCTTTAGTTCATCAAATAGCTATCAAAACAAAGAGACAAGAACACAAGATGTTGGCATTCTTCCAGGGCCAAAACCTCTCCTTCTTGGAGAGGAAAACTCGCACAAAATTCTTCTTATAGAGATTCCAATTGACGAATACCAAGACCATGACCCTTGACCTATTCAGCCACTCCATGACCAAGACACCAATCCTCTTCCTTTTTCACTGCTGAGATCATCATCATAGCTGCACCATGACTGCTTCTTCACCGAGATCTTCACCATACCAACGAGGTTTACATATATATGATTGAGGTTTGTCCCTAACTCCATCGAGATCATGATTGTCTCGTAGCTGCACCTTTAGCTGAGATTATGACTATCATGACTGCACCTTTGAGACAGAGTGTATTCTCATCATGATTATGTCGAGACTGTGTATGCCACTGTGGGATCTTGAAATCATCTCCTTCACCAGGACTATCATTGTGTTTTCTTTTATCACTGTGTTTCAGTATTGAGACTATGATTGTAAGGAGGCCGAGACACACTTATCACTTGCACCAAGACATTGTTCTTCATTGCCGAGATACTATCCTTCATCACCGAGATCCTGTACTTCATCACTGAGATTTGTACCTTCCTGTACCCATCCGAGATTTCAAACTTGTCTGAGATTCTTGTTTCCTGTGATGACCTCAACAGGGTATTTATAGTTGTTTCCTCTCCATAATTCACTGACACGACAGTGTCAAACGTTGTGTCTCTATTTGCAAGCCGACGTGACTTCTTTAGCTTATTTAATTCATTTGCAGGCCGACATGACTGTGTTTTGCATTGTTTTGATTGCATACATCTTCTTGTGCTTATCTTGGAGGATTGTGCTTATCTTGGAGGATTGTGCTTGTCTTGGAGGGTTGTTTAGACTTTTCTATACATGACATTGACTCTTTAACATCCTAAGGCTCTTAATGAAAGCCACTAAATAAATAAACCTCTTGCTCATGAAACCCATGCAGCGAGTAATAATGAATTCATTTTACAAAAACCATAATTACAATGTCATGAAGACCGAACCTACTTACACTGCAAGAAGAAGAAGAAGACATGTGCAAGAAGCTATGAGGAAGTCTAGCTCCTTGAAGATGATAGATGAACCATTTGATGACAAATTTGCATGGTGATTACCAAAATCCAGGAAGTTCGAAGTTCGATATGATGTGATGTTATTAGGAGTCGAGAAGCCCTGCAAAGATCTAGAAGTTCTACAAGCTATTACTAAGATCTCCATGGAAGAACAAGTAGTTGATGAAGGAATATTAAGCCTGTGGTTATGTCTCCCTGGTTGAGAGGGAGCGATGGAGGATAGTGTATTCTCCATGTGTCATGCACTAGGTCAGGACTAACAGCCATTAGTCTAGTGAAGGCACTGATAGGGAGAATGGAGGACTGGATAAGCATTTGGGGCCGATACTCCTTGAGGATTGGGAATCCACAATAGGAGTAGTCCCGAGGATCGAAACTCTTTGAGAACAGGGCAGGGTATCCAAGGTCGAAGAGTATCGATATTCTTTGAGGATTGGGAATCCAAGATAAGAATAATCCCGTAAGGACATACCTGGTGAACATCCAGATGGGGTATGTGCCTTGAGAGGTTGTGTTGATGGTGGCCAAATGTATGCCTCCCAGCATTGTGCTCTAATCTAATGGAGAGTTAGAGCTTGTCATTCAAGGCCTTGTTATTTTTGAAAATGACAATGTTGGTTATGATGCTGAGGATTGATGATGGCTTATCAATCCGAACTCTTCTTATAAGAATATTTCAATTTGAGAGTATCCTTGTATCCGATTGTGTAATTATGAATACCTCCCTAGTTAAGAGGGAGTGTTGGAAATGTAACTAAGTTGATACTTGATGATGGCTTATCAATCTGAACTCTTCTTATGAGAATATTTCAATTTGAGAGTATCCTTATATCCGGTTGTGTAATTATGAATACCTCCCTAATTATTCCAACGGAATTGATTACATCTCAAATATTGCATGCATGTCTAGTACGTGGTAGAAACGTTCTCACTCATAGAATATTTGATATTCTTCCTATTATAGGAGAGATATTCATGAACATAACAAGAAATCTCTTTCTCAAGACTATTTCTAAAGAATGTTTTAAGGGTTGTTTTAATATATTGTGAGAATTTTCTTGAATGGAAAAAAATATATACTTTGTCATGATGAAATAAAATATCCTTCACTTTGTTGCTAAATAGATTCCTATTCCCTACTCTTGGATCTATTATGTTTCATTTCCTTGAACAGTGAATAAGTTGCCTAGTACAGGCAAGTATCATCCCCCTGAGAATAATATTTTCCTTCAAGCCTTTCAACCAATCGATATGACCTTGTAGAGAAGCTTTAGCAAAGACTCGAGCAGTTTCTTGGAAACTCGCTTCAAATATAAAACTTTGAGTATTTAGAGATGCCCTTTTTATTCCTAATAACATGGTTTGATAGTAGATTGCCTCTTTGAGAGCACGATCCATTCTCTGTGCTCGTGATAATCTAATGAGTTCCCCCGATGAAAAAACATTATCCATTCCATCTTCTGAAATTAATACTTTCAATGTCATTTGGCGTACAATAATCCCTATATGCTTATCACCAATTCGTACCCCTTTGAACCAATAAACTTTTTGAATCTCATTGACCAAATGAATCTAATTTTGTTCCATAGTTATCCTAGCGCTAATGAATAACCCCAAATACTTCCAAAAAATCTTGTCATATCTCCGGTCCAATTTTCAAAACTTTCTTTCAGATTCATCGATATTGAATTATTCAAACGGGCTTCTGACAATTGTTCAACTTTAGGAAGACATTGAATTATATCACTGGATTTGAACCTTTCATATATCAATGTTACCAATGTATCTCCTTTGACAAGAATTTCTCCATAATAACCATGACCAATCGCTTTTCAAGTAGCCAAATAGGGTTTAGCTAATCTAATGACTAAAGATTCCTCATCAACTGCTATAATTTGACCAGATTTGAGGAGTGGTTCATCCTCGAATATCCATACACTTTCAGGAATCACTTGTCCAAGACTAACTACTGGAAATGTTTTTTTGTAGAATTCGGATGAGGAAGAGCACCAATTTGGACCCAGGAGATTGGAAATGACGTTCTTGCGCGGATCGAAACTATAAATTCTCATATTCTCATCCATGAAATAATATTTAGGTACTTGGAAAGTATTGAAAGAATTGTGGAAAATAGAATGTTTCTTTGATAATACTTTTTTATAAGTTAGAAAATGGGATGATGGAAAACAATTGGTTATACTGTGTAAATGACCCAAGAGACCTGAAAATTCAATGATTTTTCTCATAGGATCCTTTCTATTTGATTTATTTCCCATATCAAACATTTAGAATCATTTAATAGAACAACTCGAAAACAGTCGGATGGTGATAGAACCATAAAACATCCATTGTCTTCTTTCCCATTAGATAATGAACAAATAGTTCCTTGATGCTTACTAATTAATTGACTTGCCCCATTGGAAGAGAAAAGATTAGTGTGGAGCAAATTGTTATGGAACATCAAATTTGAACTTGCTTTATTGTCCCTTCTCCCTATGAAAAAAGGTGGGTATTTCATCAAGCTAATTTGAACCATATTGTTAACGATCTTATTTGTTCTTACTAAAATAAGAGAAACATAAGCCTCAAATTCTATAGAATCTATTTGTTCACAATCAAATCCTAGACAAGCTTGAACTAATGGAATACTTGTATCACTCATTACTTGGATTCGTTCACCATCTTCATACAAAATAGAATTGCTAATTTGAATCTGGAAGTTGTCCCCTTCCCTCGATAAATCTAGGGAAAAGGGTGTTGTCATATTCAGCCCATCAAGGATTCCATGTTCTATGTTAGAATATCCAAAAATGGAATTTCTCTATAGAATACCACTTTTGGGTATTCTAAGAATCGCATCGGGACAAGGTATTATTCTTTTTCCCCATTCTTTATCACACTACAACAAGACAACGAATCGATTCATTTGCTTTTTCCCCTTCATATTGTAATTTTTAGGGGAAAAGGTAACATAAATAAAGTCTCGATGTTTGTTGGATATGGTCCGATCAGTTTCAGTTTCTGAATAACTGAAGATTTGTTCTTCCTTCCCATAGCAGTTTGAATCACCTGATCTATGTTCCACCTGATCCACGTAAGAATCGAAAAGTGATTGATGTTCGGCAACAAAAGGTTGAACATCTACTCGATCATGATACTTATGAAATGGAAAGGGAACTACACTGGATTTGTATATACCTCCAAAAGGTTGAACATCTACTCAATCATGATACTTATGAAATGGAAAGGGTACTACACTGGATTTGTATATACCTCCTGATAATATCCATAGATAACCCGTCCTAAGTATAGGATCAAGATTATCGTGTGCATATTCAAGGGCATGACACACATTGGTACTCCAACGCATTTCTCCTTCTAAGTTAGAATATATATTTTTGTGAACTTTTTCCTTGAAGGAAGATGTTCTAGCACGAACCTCAACAACAATTTGTCCTGATTCCACATATTGATCATTCTGAACCAAAAGAAAACTTTTTGGTGGAATGGTTAAGTTTTGTACTTGATCTTGACCATCAATAGTAATGGATAAGTTATTATGACATGGTTAAGCAAGATGTCCAATTCGTGTACGTGTGGGATAAACCAAATTCTCATTGAATTCAATCTTTCCATTGAAAGGGGCTCGTATATGTTCTACAATATCACTAGTAAATACCCCCCTGGTATGAAAAATCCTTAGTGTTAGTTGAGTCCCTGGTTCCCCAATGGATTGGCCCGCAATAATACCTATTGCTTCTCCTAATTCAATCAAGTCACTGTGAGTAGTACTCCGACCATAACATAGTTGACAAATCTGAGATATACTCTTGCAAGTAAAGGGAGTTCGTATATATATTGGTTGTGTTTGAAGGTTTATTAATTGATTGGCAAGTCCAACTCCAATATCCTGATTGTGCGTGGCAATGCATCTCCTATTTATATATACATCATCTGCTAGCACACAGCCAACCAATATTTGTGTTTATACAACAATTTCATTTTTGTCCCCTCTTGACCTCGAATGGGACTTACGAAAATACCTTGGATAGTGCCACAATTTGTTCTACGTACTACAATGTGTTGAACTACTTCAACGAGTCTACGTGTGAGGTATCCAACATTTGTTGTTCGTACAGCGGTATCAACAACTCCTTTACGAGCCCCATAATAGGAAATAATATATTTCGTTAAAGAGAGCCCTTCGCGTAAATACCTTCGAATGGGCAGATCGGAGATTTGTCCTCGAGGATCTGACATTAATCCTCTTGTACCTACTAATTGGTGAACTTGAGATGTACTTCCCCTAGCTCCTCAAAAGGGCATCACATGCACTGGATTTAAGGGATCAGTGATGCTAAAATTCAGATTCATTTCTTTTCTCAAATATTCACTAGTAGCATACCATATCTCGATCGATTGACGTAATTTTTCCAGGGAGTGTTGGAAATGTAACTAGGTTTGGCCTTCCTAATTGTCATTATACTTGTATCAAAATGTATTTTGTAAAAACAAAAAGAAGAAAAAGAATTATTATCATTATTATTTTCACTAGTCAAAGCATGTTCTCATGCTCATACGGTCTATTGAGTCAAATTCCTATTTGGACTCCTTGTAAGAAAAAGGAAAAATATTTTTATCTTGGGTTTTTCCGAGGACAAAACCAATTCAGCCCTCCAAATGGACAAGTACGCCTACCCAAGGGACGTGACCCTTCAAATAGACAAACAACTATATATTGGAACTTGTTATCCTTCATTTCAGCAAGCAAGTTAGTTGATGTTCTGTGGCAAGATAAGCGATCCTCTGTCGCAAGGATATGTGAGTATCTCTGCAGTAGACATGCGAGTTTTCTGTGACAAAACATGTGAGTTTTCTATGGCAATACATGAGAATCTTCTTTGGCAAGATATGTGAGTCCTTTGTGGTATAAGAATCTAAAAATATTTCTGTGATATATGAACTGGAAAGAATGCGAGTTCCTGAGGCTGGATTTCTATGAAAATAACGCGAGTTACTGGGACTATTTTTGAGAGGATATGCGAGCATCAAGAGGAATATAAGATCTGTGGAATATGAGCTACAAGAAGGATGTGTATCTCTATGGGACATGGCACCTAAAGGACATCATATTAAGGATAAAATATGACAAAGAATGGAGGGTTGACTTGGGGAAGTTGTAGAGGCATTGGTCTTGGTCTTGGGTCTTGGATATCTCACTTTGATCTGATTCTATAAGAAGAGGAATTTTTTTGGGATTTCCCCCTTGTGGGATTTTGGCCCTGGCTTGGAGAGCCTACATCTTGTGTTCTTTGTTTCTTGTGATCTTCATGTTTTTATATTTTGGTAATTACTTGATGAAAGAAGAGAACATAATAATATTAATAAAGAAGCCAACGAATTCACAAGTAATTACCATGACAGAGAAATCAACTCTAATACCTAAGCATGTTGATTTCTCAACAACTAACCCCCTCTAGAATGATCCTCTTTGTCTTGATATCATTCTTACCCCGTTATCTTCCAACATTATTGTGATCCTTTCCTTCCATGCACAAAAATTCGATGCTCCCTCTACATTGTGACCTGACCTCAGTTCTAGGAATGACATACTGCTATCCAAAGAACTACTTAGGGCTAAAACAAAATGATGCACAGTGATAACCTGACTTAGGGATAAATTAAGCTGCCCTAACACAGTGACAAGTGTGCTCCTTTGCCACCTTACTTAGGGCTTTCCAATTAGCCCACTCAGCTCCTTAACACCACTAAAGGAAGACTAATCTAGGGCACACAAAAACATCAACTTCCACAGATCTTCTTGACTCAACCACCTATCTAGACACCTTCCATACTTTCAGTCATCATCTTCAAGCCGACGGACTATGTCTATTCACTTGAAGCAGCCCTTTATTACACCTTAAGAAACCCTTCTCCTGCTCGTTGTCTCATAAGATTACTTGGGCCTCCTTTCTACACATAAACAGTGTTGATTTAGGGTAGCATCAGATGTGCCCTAGCCATGAAAACTGGTGGAGAGGCTAAAGCACATGAGATCTCCAAGACCCAGAAATGGTTTGGGCAGATTCTGACCGGTTTGAGAGATATTAAAAATTAATATTTTTAATGGAGTTCCTAAGTCAAAACTTAGGAAAAATAAAATATTAATGGGTATTAATATAAAACTGGGTTAGAAGGTTCCAAAAGTCATGGATCAAGCCAAATCTAATCTTAGCCATTGATTAGAGATTTAATCTCGGTCGTTGAAGGACCAACAAGAAAAGTATAAGAAGAGGCTTGAGGGTCAATTGGAGAACACACTGAGGGAGACCAGTCAGTTCAATTTCTAGAGCAGGGTTAGTAGAGAAATTTGAACTAGTGGTCTGGGGAGCAGCAAGAGGCAGCGGGTACGGAACAGAGAGTCGGGATTAGCACCAGAAGACCAGCGCAGAGGTTGGAGAGGCAGATGCAAAGCCTCTCAGGCAGACGCAGAGGCAATAGACTGCGCAGTCACTGGAAGGCCTGCATGGGTGATGCAGAGAGGCCTAGTGCTGACGCAGAGAGGCAGGCGCTGACGCAGTAGGTATGGGAACTGCGTAGAGGCCAATAAGCCTGACGCTGAGGTTGGAAGAAGTGCTGGAGAATTTGTTCTCTATTGGGTAAGCCAATTTGGCACCCAGTTGTACTGAAGAATTGTTGAATAATAAAATCCTCCTACGCTGCACCGGTTTTCCTGCATTGGGTTTTTCCGAGGACATTTGTCCAAAATATCTGTGTTGATGTGTTGATTCTTGTGCATGTGTTTGTTTCTGTATTATGGTGTGATATCTACAGCAAAATTTATTTTAATGTTTACTGAAGGGTTTTTCGTAAATAACTTATTGGCAAATAAGTAGGTAAAATAAATCAATTGTTGCAGTGATAGAATTTTCACATGGTATCAGAGCAAGTAATCAGAGACAGGAAGGGAAAATCAATTATGGGTCGAGACCATGATGCAGAGGCATCTACATCAGGAGACTCGCACAAATTTTCAGAAAATTGCACAAGAGACAGTGACTTCGATTTCTCTATGTTGGCTTCCAAGCTGGAAGAAGAAGTGGCTTGTGTGACTAGCTTTGCATCATCAGAAGTATGGTATATAGACAATGGAGCCTCTTGGCATATGACGGGAATCCGGGAATGTTTCTCAGATTATCGGGAAGAGAGGATGAACTTTCAGATCACCATGGGGAACAAGGCAAAGTGTACTCCAGTAGGGAGGGGTACCATAGTTTTTCAAACAGAAACAGGAGAGTGGTTTCGTGCTACCAATGTGTTGCATGTACCAGGATTGGGGATGAATTTACTTTCTGTGTCGCAACTTCAAGGCAAAGGCTATGACGTTTTCTTCATCAAGGAGAAAGTATACGTCAAACACCCAAGCTGGAAAAAGAAAGTGCAGATCGAGATCAAAAGTAACAGGTTGTACAGACTACAACTAGAATCACCAATGGCACTAATAGACAGTCATGGAGACAAGGATTTGAATGAAATATGGCACAGAAGAATGGGACATTTGCACCATGGGGCTCTGAGAATTCTCAGAAACACTATAATAGGAGTTCTGGATCTTAGTACAGAACGAGATGATGTATGCAGAGGATGTGCTCTGGGAAAGTATGCTAAAGCAGCATTTCCTAGAAGTAAGAACAGGGCTAAGAGTGTACTAGGATTGATACACTCAGATATCTGTGGACCTATGTCCACTAAAGCTCTTAGTGGTGCCAAGTACTTCCTTACCTTCATTGATGACCACTCAAGGAAAACTCGGATTTATTTTCTGAAACCAAGGACGCGATTTTCTGTCGAGTCAAAGAGTTCAAGGCTCTGGTGGAGAATCTGACTGGGAAGAAAATAATGTTTTGCACTCAGATAATGGTGGAGAGTATGTCTTCACTGATTTTTGCACTAAAGAGGGCATCAGAAGAGAGTGGACAGCGTCACAGCTCCTTACAATCCGGAGCAAAATGGAGTAGCAGAAAGGAAGAACATGACTATTGTAGAAGCAGCTAGGGCCATGATGTATGATCAAGATATGCCAAAATTCCTGTGGGCAGAAGCATGCAACACAACAGTCTATGTTTAGAACAGGACTCCTCATCGGGCATTGGGCAAGATTACTCCAAAGAAAGTTTTCACAGGGAAGACACCTGAAGTCATTTATTTCAGCACATTTGGGAGCTTAGCATATTGCCGCATACCCGAGGAAAAGACGAAGAAGTTGGATCAAACTGCAGAGAAAGGATATCTAGTGGGATGTAGGGAGAACACTAAGGCATACAAAATCTATCTTCCAGGGAGCAGGAAGGTAGTAGTTTGACGAGATGTGAAGTTCATGGAGAACAGGGCTTTCAGAAAATCTCGAGAAATGCCTTCCGAGGACCAATCAAAAGAGGAGTCGTTGGCCAAACCTCTTCAACCAACGGAAGTAAAGAATTCTTCCTCAGATCAGGAAGAATCTCAGGGTGAGGAGGAGATAACAGAAGCAACTGCTGGCAAAGGAAGAACGAGCAGGTAACTTCCTCAGATTCTGTGAGATGCAGAGGACTTCATCGGTGCGCCAAGGAACAATAAGAGGGAGCGAAAACAGCGAAATAGATATCAGGCATTAGTAGCTCAGGATGGGGAGCCTACCAGTTTTCAAGAGGCAGCTCAACGTCAGGTTTGGCTGGATGCGATGGTAGAGGAGTACAACTCCATAATGGTGAACGATGTCTAGGAGGTAGTGCCAAGGCCTCAAGACAGATCAATGGTAGGTTTGAGATGGATCTACAAGATTAAATACGCTGCAGTCGATAGTGTTGAGAAATACAAAGCCAGGTTTGTGGCTAAGGGGTAGTATGCTTAGAAGGAAGGAATTGACTATGAAGAGACCTTCGCCCCAGCAGCCAGGTATACATCTATTAGAACCATGACATCTCTTGCAGCATAGATGGGATGGGAGATTCATCAGATGGATGTCAAAACGGCATTTCTGAACAAGGTGATAGAAAAAGAGGTATACGTTGCACAACCAGAGGGCTTTGAGGCACATGAGAAGAAGTCTCATGTATGCAGATTGAAGAAAGCCTTGTATGGGCTGAACCATGCACCTAGAGCATGGTATGGTCGAATCGATGGCTACTTGCAGAAGATGGGATCTGTCAAGAGTGACGCAGATCCAAATCTCTACCCTCTAGTTGTAGAGAATGAGCCTCTAATCTTAGTATTGTATGTGGATGATCTCTTTCTGACAGGATCATCCAGGCTCATCGGGGATTGCAAGAAGAATCTAGCCACGGAATTCGATATGAAAGATTTGGGACGAATGCATTATTCCTAGGGTTGGAAGTTTGGCAGCAAAAGGGGGAGATCTTCCTTGGGCAAGGGAGATATGCTACAGAAATCCTGAAGAGATTCAGGATGGAGGACTGTAGACCCATGGCTACTCCAATGATCACCAACTAGAAGAAGATTGATGCATCAGAAGACAAGGATGTTGATCCCACCTTATACAGACAGCTCATAGGGTCCCTGATGTATCTGGTCAATACCAAGCCTAACATTTGTTACGTTGTCAACACCCTCAGTCAGTTCATGGTGGAACCAAAGAGGGCGCATTGGGCAGCAGCCAAACATGTTCTCAGATATATACAGGGAACAGTCGATTATGGACTCTTGTACACCAGGAGTAAGGCTATCAGATTCAGTGGATTTACTGATGCAGATTGGGCAGGAAGTTCAGTGGATCAGAAAAGTACCTCTAGGTACTGTTTCAACATTGGATCAAGAATGATCTCCTGGTGCAGTAGGAAACAGAAATCCGTGGCACTGAGCTCAGCAGAGGCAGAATATATGGCCACAAGCACAGCTTCATGTGAGGCCATATGGCTTAGAAAATTTCTTGTGAACATATTCAGAAGAAAGATGGAGGCGACCAGGACCATGTCTAATAATCAAAGTTGCATCAAGCTCTTTGAGGATCCAATGTTTCACAATCAGTCAAAGCATATTGATATCCGGTGTCACTTTGTCAGAGACTATGTCCAACGAGGAGTTGTACAGTTTAGCTACACTCCTACAGGAGAATAGGTGGCAAACATCCTTACCAAGGCCCTTGGAAGAACCAAATTTGATTATTTCAGGGAGAAGATGGGGATGATAAAGAATCCATTTCAGTAGCAGAAATGGGTATGATGTTGCAGTGCAGTAGCACGATGCAACATGATGAGAAGGAGTTCGTAGTGTAGACGCAGTGTTGGGAAGAAGGACCATCAGCAGCACGAATGCAGAGGGAGTTGCAGTGTTGGGAAGATGGACCAACAGCAGCACGAATGCACAGGGAGTTGCAGTACAGATGTAGCAGTGGCGGTGATAGAGCCATGGGCAGCAGTACAGGATGCTATAGTGCAGAGGATGTTGGGCAGGGAGGCTTAGCATCAGCATAGGTACCGATGTCGTATGATCAGAGTAATGCTCAATGTGGAGTATTACTAGAGCACAGTTCTCGCTAAGAGGGAGTATTGATTTTGGGTAGCATCGGATGTGCTCTAGCCATGAAAATTGGTGGAGAGGCTAAAGCACATGAGATCTCCAAGACCCAGAAATGGTTTGGGCAGATTCTAACCGGTTTGGCAAATATTAAAATATTAATGTTTGGGAGATATTAAAATAATTAATATTTTTAATGGAGTTCCTAAGTCTAAACTTAGGAAAAATAAAATATTAATGGGTATTAATATAAAATTGGGTTAGAAGGTTCCAAAAGTCATGGATCAAGCCAAATCTAATCTTAGCTGTTGATTAGAGATTTAATCTCGACCATTGAAGGACCAACGGGAAAAGTATAAGAAGAGGCTTGAGGGTCAGTTGGAGAACACACTGAGTGAGACCAGTCAGTTCGATTTCTGGAGCAGGGTTAGTAGGGAAATTCGAACTAGTGGTTTGGGGAGCAGCAGGAGGCAGCGAGTACAGAACAGAGAGTCGAGATCAGCACCAGAAGACCAGCACAAAGGTTGGAGAGACAGACGCAGAGCCTCTCAAGTAGACAAAGAGGCAACAGACTGCGCAGTCACTGGAAGGTCTGTGTGGGTGATGCAGAGAGGCCCAGTGTTGACGAAGAGAGGCAGGAATTAACGCAATAGGTCTGGGAATTGCATAGAGGCCAGTAAGCCTAACGTTGAGGTTGGGATAAGTGCTGGAGAATTAGTTGTCTGTTGGGTAAGCCAGTTTGGCACCCAGTTGTACTGAAGAATTGTTGAATAATAAAATCCTCCTATGCTGCGCCAATTTTCCTACATTAAGTTTTTCCGGGGACATTTGTCCAAAATATCTGTATTGATGCGTTGATTCTTGTGCATGTGTTTGTTTTTGTATTATGGTGTGATATCTGCAACAGAATTTATTTTAATGTTTACTAAAGGGTTTTTCGTAAATAACTTATTGGCAAATAAGTAGGTAAGATAAATCAATTGTTGTAGTGATAGAATTTTCACATACAGGCCTTTCAACACTTCCTGTACCAGCTGACTAGGACCCTCAACCCTCTCCCTACAACAGGCATTCTCAACCCTTTCTATCTCGGATCTAAGGTGTTAGAGGCCTCTCCTAGGCCGCATCCTTGACTGCAGAACAATGGTATCCTCCTCTAACTAAATTGCCTGCTTCAAGAACTGACACAAGAGCATCACCCCTCCCCCAACTAGATTTGATTCCTTGGAGCTTCAAGAAGAAGCGACATGGCAATCCTAAACAGATGACATAAATTCCTTTGATTTTTATGTAATTTTAAATGTTTAGAAGCCTCTCAAAGGTTGCCATGGCAGAGGATGAGATTCCTCATTCTGTTAATTTTTGTTTCTTTAAAAGAACTGCCTCCAAATTAACAAGACAACGGTTAATGTAATGTAATAACTAGGCCGAGAAAAGGGCCCAATATGATGTAAGATGGCAGTCGGGCTCTAAGAGGTCACGCCATGTAATTTTGTTTAGTTTCAAATGCAAAAGCATGTGTGTTTTCTTTGGCATCTGCTTATATTTTTTATTTGCTTATAGTTTTGTCCTGGCCATTGTAATTACGGGCCACGAGAATAGTATTGTTTGCAGACCCAAGTAGGCAGTGTGCATTCAGCTTATGAGTTTCGTTGTCTGGGCAATATGGGACCACCAAAGAAGGAAAGATTGGGCCTTCATGGGAGATCCCTGCATAAATGACGGAGACACAGAAGGAACAAAAAAGAGTCGGGACCTCCTACATGGTCGGGCCACTACACAGAGTAAATGTCGGTATGCAACGACCAACCTGGCATCCGACTTGGGCGAGGCACAGTCAACTGGTTGGGCTCAACACCAGTCGGCCACCATGGAGAAAATGGATAGAGGGTTGACCCCCAACCTAGTTGAAGATCGTTAGTGTTGTCAACGGAGAAGTGTGCCGAGGAATTTTTGCATGAAAGAGTACGGCCAAAGGATTGGCTTGTATGCTACCCGGGATATAAATGGAGTTCTAACGTTGAGGTTAAATAAAGGGGAGTTCATTCACTGCATACCAATGGCGAGAAATGCAAATTCGTGGGCCCATAACCCACAGGCTCAAAATATTTGAGCCATGAGGGTTCGAAATGAAGTACCGCAAAATCAGTATTCATCAAGTGGTATCAAAGTTCAGGAAAGAGGAAAGATTCCTGGTGGAGGACAATTCCATAGTTGTAGTTACAAGTAGAATTTCCAAAGGAGAAGTGGGCAAGTGTGCAACATGTTGAAAATTGGCAGCTCGGGGATGAATTTCTAATAATAGAAAGTCTTAAAATAGAATGTCTAAATTCTCATATCTAACAATTTTCGAGTGACTTTCTAAAATAGAAAGTCATGTCTAGCATCTCAAGCATGACTTTCCAAAAATAGTAAATCACCTTGCATCAATTGGTAATCAAGTACTGTTGATGGAAAATCACTTAACTTATCATCAACCAATCCTAATGGTCCAATCTCGACTTAATATCTTATCATCAATATTATTATCCTTTTTATGATATTACTATTGTTATTAAAAAGAAATTCAAGTCACTCAATCATGGCTCTCAATAATGTTCTCTTACACTCTCATTAATGCTCTTACACTCAATAGAAGTTCGTCATAAAAGATTCCTCTTACACTCCCTTATGCTCTCATTAAAGCATGTCATAAAAGATTCCTCTTATGCACTCTTTAATGCATATGCTACACTCTCTCTTAAAAGCATAAGTTACAAAGGCATGTGTACCTCCTTAATGGCATGAGTTACATTTCTTAAATGGGCATGAGTTACTCTTCCTAAATGGGCATGAGTTACACTCCTCTTGGCATGCGAGTTACTCCTTTATGGCATGGATTCGTTGCTCCTCCTATATATATGTGCCTCATTCTTTCTCCCCTCACTACTTGTGCATTGTGAAAGAAGAATTCAAACTTGAGAGAGAGTTGGAGAGAGTTGAAGAAGATTGTGAGAGAGAGACTTGGAGAGTAAGAGAAAAACTTAGTGAGCCAAGGATGATTCAGTGCTTCAATGTCTCAGTGTTGATTCAGTTGAAGGGAAGGTTGATTCAGTGTGTGCATTTGTTGCTGCTACCAGTGATCTTCATGCTATAGCTTGTTCAAATTTGGGTGAACTTACTCATTCTCTTGATCTCTCATTGTACTTTGTATCTCTGTTGAACAATTGATTTCTAATAGAAGAAGAATTTGGTTGGGTTTTCCCCTTGTGGGTTTTTCCCTAGTCATTGGACCTAAATTCTCTATCTCATTTTGTTCTTGGTTGTCTTCTATTATGCATTCGATTTATGTTCTATCTACAATTGCTTATCTAATATTATAGCATAAAGAAGTTTTGTAATAAGTGAACAACATAGAACATCAGAATTTCAACAAAACAACCAAGCGAGTAGAGGAAGCTCAAAAGGTTCCATTGGAGGTGAACCGAGATGCCAAAAGTCTTGAGTCAGAGGAGGAGAGTCGATAAGGTGTCAATGGGTTGTGATTGTGGCTCACTCAGAGATACATGAGGAAAAGAAGACCGAATTTGCGGAGATGGATGAGATGCCGCGATGGAGACACGTGAACGGGATATCATGAAATTTTTCAAGCGCGAGAGTATGATGCAGGAGCATCACCCCTCCCCCAACTGAATTTGATTCCTGTGAGCTTCCAAAAGAAGCGACATAGCAATCCTGAACAAAGGCCACGAATTCCTTTGATTTTTATGTAATTTTAAATGTATAGAAGCCTCTCAAAGGCTTTCGTGGCAGAGGACGAGATTCCTCATTCTGTTAAGTTTTGTTTCTTTAAAAGGATTGCCTGCAAATTGTCAGGACGATGACCAATGTAATGTAATAACCAGATCGAGAAAAGGGCCCAATATGATGTAAGATGGTGGTCGGGCTCTGAGAGGTCGCGCCATGTAATTTCTTTTAGTTTCAAATGCAGAATTGTGTGTTTTCTTTAGCATACCTTTTTTTTTTGTGTGTATAGTTTTGTCCTTACCATTGTAATTGCGAGCCATGAGAATAGTAATGTTTGCATAGCCAAGTTGACAACATACAATTGGCTTATGAGTTTCATTGCATGGGCAATCTGGGACCACAAAAGAAGGAAAGGTTAGGCCTTCACGAGAGATCCCTGCGCAAATGACAAAGAGGCAGTCAGAACAAAACATAGTCAGGACCCACCATATGTTCGAGCGACTACACAAAGTAAACGTTGGTACATGACCAGCCCGACCTTCAACTCGAGCAAGGCCCAACACCAATTGACCGTCGTGCAAAAAATGGAAAGGAGGCCAACTCATCCTAACTGAAGTCTAACTCATGAGCTCGCACTCGTATAGATATACGGGCAATTTGAGGTCTTCATTGGCTACGGCATAATACAGAAGACCTTTCCTCGCTACATTTTCAGCACTCCCTCTTAGTGAGGAAGGTACTTCTGGAAGAACCTCGTCCACCTAAATCTGTCTTCAACACCACCACATTATTCGTTGTTGCAATTGCTCCTTATGAACTTGAAGACTTCCCTGCTTCCTGTTGCGAAATCTAATCTAAAGACCTATTCCTTCCAATCATGCTCCTATGATGCACCTTTTACACCCCATCTGAGCCTACAATTGATTTTCCCTCTAGCTCTGAGTCTATCAACTTAGCCATCAATGCCAGATACTCGATGTACCTTTGTGGTTGCTTGCTCTGTCTAAATGTGGTATTGGGAGGTCCACCTTTCTTTTGATCTCCTCTAAACAACTCATCTTGTCTCCGATTTGAACTACCACTGGAAACCCAGTTAACTAAACCTCCAACTCCATGCATGAATCTACTAACTCGTTCATCTCCACGAACTTGTCTTTGACAAATGGAAGACACCTTGTGGTCTTTCTTGACTAAGGCACTAGTCAAGAAGACCTTCTCTTGCTACTATTTTCAACAAATCTGGCCCAAGAAACTTGAGCTATAGGAAATTAGCCTCCATATGAAATCGGCTTAAAGAACTTGGCCCAAATACTCAACCAAAAATTTGACATGCGCCCTCCTTGCATACCACTGATGCACAGTACGGAAAACAAGACCCTCTAGCAACTCGGCCTCCTCCAAATCAAATCAATCTCCTTCTGGCAACTCGCCTTGCAATATCCTCTTATTCGGCCCTCATAGATTGACCCCATTCCACTCGCACTTCTTCTTCTCTGCACTCCTAGTCAACAAGGCCACTCGCACTTAGAGAAAATCGCTTTCTCTGAATGATGACTCGCTCACACAACTTGTGTCTTCACCTCCTCACTAGGCTCCCTTTATAATCTTCATTGAGTCCAAATCCCTAACCCCAATCTCCCTTCTAGAACCATCTTGGAGATCAACGGTTGAGATTATTTCTAAGTCACTTAAATAATTAAATTATTTATCCTTAGAAAATGACTCAATAGTCCACAATAATTAATTTACTTTAATTATTGTACTTTTCTTAAGTTAGGAAAGAATACATAAATCACTTACTCCACCAAGCAAGCACCTAGAAGAGGCAAATAATGTCTTCCACATGCTAAGACACCATGCCTATGCGGAAGACCTTCTGAAGCCACTCACTTCAACAAATCATTCAATCCAACCAAAATGGCTGTTAATTTTTGAGCCCTAGATCAAACAAGAAACACCTCCTAAACCCTATAACACCACCTTAGCCTCGAGTCTCCTTTCTATATATTCATAAACAATGGGAACCTAGATAATCCCGAATGTTCTTGGCAAGACTTTCATGGATCTTAATCAAAAATAAGATATCTAATGATCTAGGATTTAGGAGTCCAAATGCAGAGTGAACAGACAATAATTAAGCAATCCAAGATTAGCACCTAAGAAATGAACACATCCTAAGACAATGACTGTAGTGGATGCATAGTTTGAGTCATTAATAAGAAGTGGAATTGTTTTCTTGAAAGCTTTCTAACTCAAGCAATAGATCATGAAGGTATATTTAGTGGTTGAGAGCACAGCATCCTTGGGTGCACTTATGTACTTGACTTAAAGCAATCAATCTTAAATCCATTCCTAAATCATGTAGTTGTGGCATTTTTGATAAACAAGAACTTTCATATGTTCCATTGTTGTGTACTCGAATGATAAAGTACTTGTGTTGTATTGAGTTTCAAGCATAGCCTGGAAATATGCGTAAGGGTTCATGTGGAAAAGGCTTCAAAAAGATGAGAAAGGGGGCCTGAAAAATGTGCACATACCCTTATAACTTCAATTTTATAATGAGATTAGCCATACTTCTGCCATAAAGAACAGGAGGGAATCAGCTTTGAAGCATCTGCAGTTTGAAAATTAAGAAAAGAAACCTGGACGTTGATTGTCCAAGGATCAATTGCAACTTGACCTGTCCTATAGTAAAATCACCTTAGAAAAGTAAAAGCATGTTCAAAACGTATGGTAATTTGGAAGTATTGCATTTTCCCACACTTTTGATTTGGTTCCAATTGGTAGCAAATCAAACCAAAGATTATTTTTTTGTGGGGTAGAAAATGATACATAAAAAATAGCAATGCTCCTACAGCCATTGAAAAAGAACGAATATAAACTTGAAAGTCATCTTCACTGGGTTTATAGAATATATAAATGTTCTTTCTGTAAGAACCTTTCTGCTTGTCCACATATGCAAGTTTGTCTAGACATGCTCATAACCCTGGATGAACAAATGCAAATATCAAAGACAGTGAAAAGTTTACCTGCATGTTCCCAATCAGGTGTGCAAATAATACCAAACCAAGATTTGCAATGAGGATAGCAAACAAAGTCTCTCCAATGTAAGTGCTTGTCGCTAAATTTTGTCCCAGGGAACTGCAAATCCACCGCACAAGATCTTTCATTATAAGTTGAAAAGGACCAAATAGCTAATTAATCTTTTGCTGTAAACTTAAAATAGCACTGCAATATACATTGGTCAAGAGAAGGGAAAATCATTTACATTAAATATTGAAACCCACGTTCTTCATTACCTGAGTCCAGCTTTACCCATCGGTCAAAGATGTTCAAATGAACTTAAGTTTAAATGCTCAAATATTATTAACTTATTATGAATATCACAAATTGAAATGAGATTTTGCATGCAAGTTATATATGCATTTGCCATTCAATGTGTGTCAGAGGTCCTCATGTCCTATTGACAAAAGAACCAATATTGATAAGCAAGCTATCCTGAATCCATTAATCACTGATACATATCAAGGTGGGAACCATAAATTTGATTCTGAAAGATAAAAATTTTATTCAATTTTGTACCACAACACTGAGATGGAATTATCTGTGTCTGTTACATTCTTGCACAGATTGCAATAGGAACAATACATCAAATGCTCCCCAAAGTTTTGTTGAACAGCTAATTCTATCAAAAAGACAAGAAATATTTACAGTTTACTTTGCCAAAATACAAGCCTTCCTAATTCAAATACAGTTTACAACCATAACCATCAGGTCATTCAATCCAAAGAAAAGCCACTGAACTTCAGGACAGATTCCTCTGGCATGAAGCAGTTATACCAGAAGATTCCATTCCTAAAAAGTTGCTGGTCTTTGAATTTCAAGAGAAAAATTTAGAAAGTCAATGAACATTATATCAAACTCCCCCAAAAGAACAGTATATCAAATACTGCCCAAAAGATTGTTGAATGGCTAATTCTAGAAAATATACAAGACAGGCTTGCCAAGTTTTCTAATTAAAATACGTTATACAGATCCACTGGGTCATTCAATCCAAGGAAAAGCCACTGAACTTCAGGATAGCCTCCCCTAGCACAAGCATTTATACCGGAAGATCCCCTTCATGAAAATTTGCTTCTCTTTCAAATTAAAGTGAAAAAATTTAGAAAGCTACTACACAGTATTCCAAATAGGAACAGTATATCAAATACTCCACCAAAGCAGTGTTATCAGAACCAGACCGGAACCAGTGCAACCTGCCGGTCCTGCTGTTTTTGGCCCAAAACCGGTTCGAACCGGGCCTCCAAACTGGCCGGTTCAAGACCGGTTCCGTACAGTTTGTACCTATGCAGGCCAACGTAAAAAAAAATTGTTTTATTCAGTTGGTTGGCCCACTTCTAATTCTCCCCTAGGCTAGCCTAATAATCCAGTCTATGGCCCTAGTATTGCTATGCAATTAATGGTAATGTTAAGTGACATCCTCCTTTATCTTTCATTTTCATCATTTTACTTAATTTTTTAACATTACCATGAAATGACTCAGGATGTTTGAAAGTGGTTCCAACTTCATTGGATTTCATATGAAGAAAGTAGAATTTTAGATTTCACTCAAAATCCAGCAGACTTAACAGTTTTTCAGGATTTCAGGATTGGGAGATTGCAACGTTTCCATTGGATTTTGTCAATTACGAGGGTATCGAACTAGTATTTAATAAAGAGTCCCAAGCCCTCTATGTACTTTGATGTTAGTGGCATTGTTTGCCGAACTCCTCTATCATGACTCTACTAAAAATGTGCTCATCACTCAAACAAAATCTTGACATGACATGCTACGGTTTTTCTATTTTATTCTAATGCCTAAATGGTTATATAGATGACGAAAGCCCAATATAGGCAGTGATTTTGATGATATATAGGCATTTATTGTAGCATGATTTTTTTTGGATGCTAGAGGCCATCTAGAGCCTACTTGTTGATGTATTTTAGGTTCAGGGATGGATTGCACTCGATGCTATTTTGGTTATGTGCACCCTTACATGCTATGTAAATGAGAACTTTTGCCTATTTGTGTATAAATGGTTTCGATTCATATGGATGCATATGAATATATATGTTTTTCTTTAAAATATGAATAGTTTGTGTGTTTTTGGTAAACCGGTTTTGACCGGTTCCTAGTCCACAAGGTTTTTAGGTTCGGTCACCGGTTCAGTTCTGATAACATTGCACCAAAGGAACTGCATATCAAATACCCCGGACAATTTACTGAAAGACTAATTCTAGCAAACAGAAGGAAGATTTAGGGTTCAGTTTTCCAAGTTACTAAGTTTCTTAATTAAAATACACTAGAGAACCATATCTATTGGGTCATTCAGTCCAAGGAAGAGCCACTGAACTTCAGGATAAATACATTATACAACCATATACAGTGTCATTCAACCCAAGGAAAAGACACTGAACTTCAGGAACAATATATTATACAACCATATCCATTGGGTTATATAGCCCAAGGAAAAGCCACTGAACTTCAGAATAACCTCTGGCATGAAGAAGTTATACCCGAAGATTCCTTTCCTAAAAAATTTGCTTCTCTTTCAATTTAAAGTCAGAAATTTAGAAAGATGTGGTGTACCCTCCAGGCCATGATCAGAACATATATCATAAACTAACTCCTAAAATCCAGGCATTAATTAAAAATTGGATTGACCACATCAGAAAACATATAAATCTGTAAAAGCCACAATTCTTGTCATTTTCAGAACATGTAAGCATTGAAGTGCACATGGAAAGCACTTATAAAACAGTGTATAAGCATGCACAAAATTGGAATTTTTTTTGCATATAGTCTTTTCCATACAGCATGATATAGTAAATAGTCATATGTTTCCCAATCACATGACTTTCCTTCAACTTCATTAACAATACAGAATGGCAGGCAGTTCGTAATTGCCAAATGACTGACTTCTTTAATTTATCCCAAATATCATATATCTACTGGCCAGCCTCTCATGCATAGCACACAAAGCAGTTTGGCATCCTAACAAGACAGAGCATTTTACCTTAGATTCCTTAAGCCCCACCATAAGCAGTAGAAATATTTTTCCATAAATTTTGAAGAGACAATCCCACTTGTCATAGCATCTCCAAAAATTCCAAATTGAAAACTGATGCTGTTATCACTTGCATTACATTTTGCCCATACAGTAGTATTTTCATTCCACTGTTCACGAAGAGGCCTGAGATTATCATTCAAACTGCGACAATCTAAATAGTCAAGATTGCAATTCTGTAGGTTTAAGGTTCCACGTTCCTTTCTACATTCTGTCCGCCAACATGTATTTTGACGTTCAATGGATAGTAAATACCATGAAGCACCTAAAACCTGCATAACAGTAGAGCACAAAATAAGACTCAACACAACTGTTAAGTACGATGTGAGTCTGCCCTTCTAGTAATTGACATAATAGTTTTAAGAATATGCCTAGGAGAGTCAGAGAAAGATATAAAATGTTCTTGTTTTAATTGTTGAAAAAGGGAAAACATGAAAGAAGTGGTATTATTAATATTAGAAAATAAGAAAGACACTTACATGGCTGGCTATCATATAGAGTAGTAGGTTGTATGCAGCTCCAGCCCATGCAGTCTTGGTCACAACCCCAGTTGTTCTAACGATTTGGGAAGTCAAAGGAAAAATCAGATATAACCTAGGAAGATATTGAAGGAGAACGATCAAAGATAGGGCATTCTTTGTGTGATCAGCACTTGAGTTCCGTGCAACTGGTATGAGGATCCAGATGACAAACTGCAAAAACAAAGTTTTGAAGACTGAAGATTGGCTTGTAATCATCCAAAGCATAAGAGCTATCTGTTCTTATAATATTCTTAATTTTCACAAAACAAGTTAAGAAATAAGATTCATTACTTGAGAACAAATGATTGTGTACAGGAATAAAGTAACCCATATATATTATATATGAAATGCATTACTTGCTTTCAGATCAAGAATAAGCCCTACTTTATCGTCTCCTGCACTATCTGGCAACCATTAACTACTTGCCAGTTAACTATCAGCTCGCAAGTTCTATCAACTACAACTAATAAGGCTAGGAATTACTAGCTTTCAGACTGCATTCTGTTCATACTGAGAAGTACTGCTGGTAAATCGAAGTCCTTCCTCAGTGGATTAAAAAGGCACCACACTACTTTTCTAAATTTGCATGACAAAGCATTCCTTTCATTTATTTAGTGTACTCTAAGTTTCATATATGCAGTATGCATCAAACCTTTGTTCTTGGCCATAGAAGTGGTAGTCAAACGCTGTGCCAGTACTTTCTTTGTTGGGATTTCATCCCTCAGGCTTTCATTCTGTCCTCCTATATATTTTAAGTCACAGTCCTGTTTATTACACGTGTGATGTAACATGGATGTTGTTATTATTGTATTCCCTGTCATGGATCATTTTGTATTATTGATTTGTTAAGGTACTCAGAACTTCTTAGCAGTATTTGCATGAGGTGCTCCATTAATGGACCTCATATTATTTGATTGATGAATGCGAATATATGGCAAAGTTGGAGCAGCCACAGATTATTGAGCCTGGGAATGGGGGGGAAATGACCATTGTTAAGCAGAACTGAGCATATTCCAGTTTATATTATATGACAGCCTTATCAATGAGCATAAAATACAATCACCAAAGGGGTCAAGTAGGATAGTTGATCACCACTATCTTATTACTAAATAGATGCCTTAGTAATAAAATCATGGATAGGGCATGGAAGAAATGACGAAAAATCTCATGGCTCCTAGGAGTGGGGATTATCAAAGTTACCTTAATTTTAATATTGGGGACACAAGTAGAGTTTAAGCAATCCAACAAGCTAGCGGAGTGACTCAAAATTGACATAAGTGTGATGTCTTCTCTGTGTTCGCTTCATTTTATCGCTCACTATATAAATCATGTTTGACATGCCTTAGTGGCCAACTAGGGGATAATTTTTGCAATGGCCATGTTAATCAACAGTAGGATTATATGCAATGTATCATGTTATATAGTAAGGCCAATATTAAAGCCCCAAGGGTTAGATCAATTGGTTAGATGCTCGTGTGAAGTCCACAAAAATCTCAGAATCTGTTCCCACCAGGCCCTTTAGGGTTATCAATTGCCTCTATAGCTAGAAGTTACTCTACCATCCATCCAAAATTTCCAAGGAAGACAGGAGAGGTTCTCTGTGAAGATATTTCTTTAGTTTAAAAAAATGACCATACTAACAATAATTGAACTTTGCACTAACTTATGTAAGAAACAACAACACAAATATGCACAAAGAAAGTGGACTTCAAACATCTCGACAACACGAAAAAGTTGTCATTAGAACTATTGATATTTTCTACGTACCATACATTTTCTTAACATTAATACAAATTGCATTTTGTCAAAAAATAAAATAAAATAAAAGTCATGACACAAACGCACATAACAAGATCAATAATATATGACAAAGAACCATGATTTGTGAATTTTAGTGAAAATAAAAATCTGAATGTTTCCATTTTATCTTGAAACTAATATCACATATATGTCCATGAGTTTGTTGCCTAGTGGCAAATTAAAGTGGTTGTTATGACAATGACCGGGGTTCAAATCCTAAGGAGAACTGTTGACTTTTCGAGTGCAAGTTATACAAGCACTTTATTTCTGAAACTTGATAGTTATTTCCAATGATGTAGATGTTTAATTAGCACTTCAATGTATCATTAAGCAATTACACAT
Source organism: Pinus tabuliformis (assembly GCA_031772625.1). Taxonomy (NCBI): domain Eukaryota; kingdom Viridiplantae; phylum Streptophyta; class Pinopsida; order Pinales; family Pinaceae; genus Pinus; species Pinus tabuliformis. The sequence goes on from CM062818.1 coordinate 1,792,692,648, forward strand.
TCAGAAATTCAACCATAAGAACAATGAAGCAGTAGAGATCACAATGCACAAGAAAGACACAATGTTTACCCTGGGAAAACCACTGTGGGGGGGGGGGGAACCCAGCAACCTTCTTAGAGAAATATTCAGTTCAACAGTAAATACATCAAAGTCAATGCTTATGGTCAAACTCACAAGACAACCAACAAGATGTCAAGTCCAACCTCTTACACTTGTCCACAACAGATCCACCTTGATCAGCTCGGTCAAGGTCTCCAATGGAGGCTGAGTTTCGGCTTTCTTTTCCTCAGAACAGACTATATCAATGTCATACAACAGTCAGCCTTGATCACTACAGGAACTCAGACTTGATGACAGGTTTTAACTCACTCTAACTCGGACTTATACCACAGGAAGTCTCGGACTGTAGAGACAGAGAAGCTTAGATCATACCACAAAATCTCGGATCATACCACAGAAACTCGAACGATACCACAGAAATACTTGGAGCTGATTCACAGAATAATTCCGGACCTGTACCACAGAAGAATTCTGGACCTGTACCACAAAAGAATCACAGAAGAACTCGGACATGTTCCACAGATAGACTCGAACCTTTTGCTTCTCTTTCTCGGCTGTCTTTTTCTCTTCTACTCAACATTCTTATCTTGTTCTCCTTCACTCTAGATCAGAAGTCTTCTTATCTTGTTGTGTGTATAAGAATGGTGGTTTGGATGGAGAACGAATGGCTTATTTATATGCACTGGAAGGGGTCCGAATGGGTGTCTCTTGGGGCTGAGTTGACTTCATTACTGTGAGGGTGACTTGACATCTTGTGGTGTCTAAAACTCAAATTTAAAAATTCAATTTTCCGCTTTTGAAAAAGGCCATGAAGAACATGCTTTATAAAAATATTCTTTTGACAAATCAATAAATAATTTTCTTTTCTCATAAGCATGAAGAACATGCTAAATATATTTTTTCCTTCATCACAATTCTAATTTATATTTTATCTTTACAAGCATAATATTGTACATTATGAAGACCGACCATATCTACAAAATAAAATAAAAAAGTCAGGACACAAACCTACATAACAAGATCAATAATATATGACAAAGAACCATGATTTGTGAATTTTAGTAAAAATAAAAATCTGAATGTTTACATTTTATCTTGAAACTAATATCACATATATGTCAATCAGTTTGTGGCCTAGTGGCAAATTAGAGCAGTTGTTATGACAATGACTCGGGTTCAAATTCTAAGGAGGACGCTCCTCCCTTGCATTGTGTTTGCCAAATGTGGCTATTGAGTATATTGAATATATTGCTGTTGTATCCTTCAAGCAGATTACTGTATAGCACTAGCAAGGTACCAGCAAACCCTATTCTTCACTGAAGTGCATGAAGGTGGGTCAAGCTTATTTCCAGGTTTACCATCCATGAAAAGATAGATTCACAAGTTTAAAAATTATTGCCATCTACATAATTAATGTTTCTATCTCTATCCTCCCAATCTAGAAAACCTTTAAGATTATATTTTAGTATTAACAACTTTATAATAATTACTTCCTTCCTTTTAACTAGAAATTTATTTAAAAGTTGACAATGTTATTGTATATAAAGTTCAAGTACATTAAACACAAAGTAAATACAGTTAGAATGCATAATTGTCATAATCAAGACGAGATAATTTTGTCCTAAACAAAAATTGCATTTAAATAATTGTCGCACTGAATACAAAACTAATAATATATAACAGCACAGTAGTACATTAAAATACCTTACATCAATGTTTGATTATCAGTATCTACAAAAAATGAATGGAAGACATTGAAAATAATTTTATTTTATTATGTAAATCGATATCTCATCTATATTGTGTTTTATGATTTCTGAATGTAAGCTTCTGTGAGTAGAATTATTAAGATATCTGATTTCCGGATCCATCACATAAAAATATTGATTGCCGACGCATTTCAAACCATCCAATGCGGTTCATCATCAGGATAAATATATGAAGAAAATCTGATCCAGACAAGGGTATAAAAAGGAGCAGAAGTCTAAAGGATAGGTCTGGCCCCAACAGAAGCAGTGACAACCATGCAGAGGCACATCAAAGGTCTCGACCAGATTTCATCAGGTAGCAAGAAGCTCTGGAAGCAGTGGTGCTAGTGGTCGATATAGAAATGGAAAGGGAGAGCCAATAAGCAAATCAAACCAGTTGTGTATGGGACGAGTAAGAGGGATGGAAATGCAAACGTCCTTTCAGAATTATAAGCAGCAACAAATTAAAAATAGTTGGCAGAAATGGTAGATTGCAAAGTTGTGAATTTGTAGAAGGGAGTTACTCCAAGTCTGAAAAGTTCAGAATGGCAGAGGTCACAACTAACATGCAAAGAAAGACCAGATTTTGCCCCTGCTCTGGTACCATGTTAAACATACATGGAATGTGAACAGTAAATATGAAAGATAAACATTGAATGAATATATTGTTGACATGATATACATTTACGTTACATTGGTGTGACCCTTGGATTCATATTCCAAGTGGTCTCTTGGACTCTGGTGGTTGTTCACATTCCACACCAACCCATAGAGGATTAGGTGTCCAACATCCCCCCCCCCCCAATCCGAAGGGGGTTATGTATGAGTCCAAGAAGAGAGTTGTTACACAAAATGTGCAAAAATATGGATGACAGCACTAGGATGAATGTGCTCTCCGAAATGTTGGTATGAGAGGGGTGGTTTAAGGATGACCACAAACATTGGAACGCTTAGTGTAGTTCCCAAAACTCTTCCAAAACTGACAAGAAGATGAAGTCTTCTACTAGAGAAAGTGTCCCTAATGATTTGGAGGGGGAGACCAACTAGGAAAAGGGAGGTTTGCAACCTGCATAAAAAGGGAGAACCTTAACCTAAAAAGGGAGGTCTCAACCTGCGGTGGTTTAAGGATGACCACCAACTCTGGAATTCTTAATGCAATTCCTGGAACTCTTCCAAAACTGACAAGAAGATGAAGCCTTCTGCTAGAGGAAGTGTCCCCAATTCTTTGAAGGGAGGTCTCATCCCCGCATAGATGGATTAAGGTTGACCACCAACTAATGGCATGCTCAGGGGCATCTTTGTCTCTGGCTACAACACTGAATCTGGTATGGTAGGTTGTGGCTCAGGTTCGCTTGATGTGGATTTGAATCTTGTAGATGACCATCATTTTCCCCTATCATATACTAGGTGAGAAGATGAAGAGATCTCAACTGCAAGACTTTTCAATATTCGAGAACAAATCCTGTTGTATGAGCGAAAAATCTTCTTAGTTGTTGAAGCCCATTGCCAAGAACCGATCCATCCAAGATGAATTTTTGTTCTTGTCGAAGGCTTGTTTTTGAAGCATCTTTGTGATGAATGAGTACGTTGACCACAATGCTTGCACGAATGAAGATCAAAAAAATGATCTTTAATATGGCCAACTCGGTCACAATGTTGGCATTTAATAATCTGTTGCGGTTGTTGTGGAAGAGGCGCAGAATCTGGAACAACTGAAGGTGAACTATCATGAAGAAATCCAACACTCTTAAACTGGATGGGCTTTGAGTAATCCAGAATATGAAGGGACGCCTCCTTATCATATCCAACACATGTTCTGTGCTTATTGCTGACAAGCACTTCCCAAGGTTTGATAATTGGCCTGGGAAGTGCAGACTGAATTTCCACACCTGCATGCAAATATGTTCCTGAAATGGGCATATGATGGGGATCAACCTCAATTTTACTGACTTGATCACTTGCTAATTGCTGATGGTTGTCTTTTTTGACCTCAAACAAAGGATTGTCCTGAACAAAGACAAATTCATATTGATGACTACGCTTTTGTAACTCCTCTTGTTGTACCTGAGATTCAAGCTGCAAAAAATCAATCTGTTCTTGTGCATTTTGCAGAGAGGTTTGAATATCTGTGAGAGTGTCTTTGCTGACTTTAATTGTGCTTTCAACAATTGAAACGATTAGAGTTCTTAATAACTCTAATAAATTATCAATTCTGACCATTATTTCAACAAATGATATGACAATGAGGAAAATATACCCACTTGTACTCTCAGCACATTAAGAAGAGGAGTAGACTCCAAGACTATGAACAATCTTCCAGATGCAAGTGAGAGTAAAAAACCTTGGTGTCAACAAGAGAAAATGACACCCGAAAAGAGTTTCAACTCAACGCAAAGCTGAGAGGAATATAATGCATTTAAATGTATAGTCCAAATTGACAATACAAAGGCAGAGAGACAATCTATTAGTATCACAAATATTGAAGGCCCAAACTGGCAATCCAAAGGCTAGTGGTTGCAGTTTTCAAACCTCGGAGGCATTCATTTTCATCGTGGCCGGCAAATATTCGGTGTTCTGTTGTAGCTATCCATCACTCAATATATTTAAGTCGGGTGAGTTCATTTCTAGCTTTAGCCAATCTTAAAAACCAATTACTCCATGAATTCCCCAACAAATCCAACCGCCAAATCCTCGAGGAACTGCACCATTCGATCCAAAATTTTCTCATTTGCCCAGAGGTCAGCGAATCTCCGTAGTAGGTGACGATTGGTTTCAAGTTTTGAATGCCCAATCACCAATAATTAAAAAATTCCTGAAGAACATCGAAGGCAATTGTAGGAGCAAATCAAAGTCGAAGCCAAAAGATCAATCCCAAGCAGTAGTAAGCTCAGAGGATTTGTTGTCAACAGAAAAGATTCCCATCACTCCACTTGTCAATCGAAAACAGGGACAGATATTGCTTAGCCTACGCCTGCACCGTCTTCCCGCAACATGACACCTCCAGCAAATGGTGTCATGGACAGTTTTAATCACCGAGCGTTGAATGAAGAGGAATTTCTGAGACTTATCAATGCTCGCACTCGGGAATTAAATGACAAGTGTTATACGAAAGCTCAAACATTTGCATCAGATTCTTTAATTCCTGTAAACAGCTCGGTTGTTGTTAAAATGCAGGAGATCACAAGTTCGAGTAAACCTCAAGCAAGGTTATTTCTTTGAAGCCTCCTTTTCATTGCACGGACCTTACATCTTTCTGACGTAAGCCCCATATCATCAATCAGCCATCGGAGTGGTTTTATGACAGTGCTCACATAGACCAATGCTTTATTCATGTTCCAATATATCAGCTTCACTGTAGATGTAATTCAACATTTTGTATTCCACGAATTCCAAGCTCAACATATGGAACTCAATGAGTATGAGCCAACGTAGGTGCAACACATTCAACACACAGATGGTAGGATTGATGGACGACACTGGGAAGGTGAGGCCCCAAATTCTGTGTATGAATATTCTTGATTCAAGAAGTTGTAGAATAGGAGAGAGCAAAGAGAAAAAACAAGGAAAGGATGGCCGACGGAGCTGTCAAAACTGCATACAAACCGCAAGACAGACTTACATATTCTCTGCACAAGGGACTCTCCACTATCTAGAGAGAATGTCTATCGAGGTCACGAAAGAAAACGTCACTGCCTCATGTCAAGAACTTTCGGACATTACTGATTACTCCATTGTTGTAATTCATGTGGTTTATTTGTACCGGCCCCAACAGAAGCAGCGACAACCATGCCTCTACATCAAAGGTCTCGACTAGATTTCATCAGGTAGTAAGAAGCTCTGGAAGCAGTTGTGCTAGTGGCCGATATAGAAATGGAAAGGGAGATCCAATAAGCAAATCAAACCAACTGTGTATGTGACGAGGAATAGGAATAGAAATGCAAACGTCCTTTCAGAATTATAAGCAGCTACAAATTAAAAATAGTACGCAGAAAAATGGCATAAATGGTAGATTGCAGAGTTGTGAATTTGTAGAAGGGAGTTACTCCAAGTCTGAAAAGCTCAGAATGGCAGAGGTCACAACTAACATGCAAAGAATGACCAGATTTCGCCCTTGCTCTAATACCATGTTAAACATACATGGAATGTGAACAGTAAATATGAAAGATAAACATTGAATGAATATATTGTTGGCATGATATACATGTATAGTACATTGGTGTGACCCTCGGATTCATATTCCAAGTGGTCTCTTGGACGCCGGTGGCTGTTCACATTCCACACCAACCCATAGAGGATTAGGTGTCCAACATCGCCCCCCCCTAATCCGAAGGGGGTATGTATGAGTCCAAGAAGAGAGTTGTAACACAAAAAGTGCAAAAATATGGATGACAACACTAGGCTGAATGTGCTCTCTGAAATGTTGGTATGAGTGGGGTGGTTTAAGGATGACCACCAACACCAGAACGCTTAGTGCAGTTCCCGAAACTCTTACAAAACTGGCAAGAAGATGAAGTCTTCTGCTAGATGAAGTGTCCTTAATGATTTGGAGAGGGAGACCTTCAACCTGGGAAATGGAGGTTTGCAACCAGAGAAAAAAGGGAGAACCTTAACCTGAAAAGGGAGGTCTAAACCTACGGTGGTTTAAGGATGACCACCAACTCTAGAATGCTTAATGCAATTCCTAGAACTCTTCCAAAAGTGGCAAGAAGCTAAAGTCTCCTGCCAACAAGGATGATGGTGTAGGTGATGCCACATCATCGTGCAAGTCCTAGATCATCTGCCAAGTGTATGGTGTAGATCTGGGGCTAGATTGGCATGATGGATCAAGTGCGTCCTCCTCGTCCAATAAGTGACCACGAGCAATCTCTGAATGGTTGTCGAGATCCATGGAGTGCAATGTGTTGCTGTGGAGGCCCATGGTTCTCAACGCTTACCCTACATGTGCCAATATAGCCCTCTGGAGGATTAGGACCCCATATAGGAAGACCAAACCCAAGATGGAAACCATTTGCAATCCTAGATAAGATCGAATGCGTCCCCTAGCCTTCCAGTAAATGAGCTTACCTAATTACAGACCACAGGCGGGGACTTCATAGTGGCCTGCCCTTCCATAATGGGCTTCAAGATGTGCCAATGTCTCCTAAACTCCAAATGGGGTTAACCAATAATCCTATTAGGTGGTTTCTACTTCTAAAGGGGATAATATAGTCAGGTTACATCCTTCGAAAGGTGGTGGCATGTGACATATAGGTGAATGAAGAAGGGGCAGCCCTACGTCACATGCTGGGGGTACAAGGATAGCTAATAAGAGGGAAGCCCACACTTGGGTTTATAATGTATAGAAGGGAGCAATTGTGGTACATAAGGTGCCCCAGCCTTGATTTTTCCACCCTTCTCTATATGCCTTTTGCCTTTTTATGATTTTCTTTGATTAATTGCTTGAGGCAAAAGGGCTGAGAGCATGATGTATAAGATATAGCAGTGAATACCCCCTTTTAAGGTGGGGCGGTTCATTCCCCAGCACGGGTTGGGACAACAATGGGTTCCTATATGATGAAGGAGGTTCATAGAACCTGTAGGAACCAAGGTGATGACCATGATACTAGGGTAGAGATCATGTATTAGCTTTTGCCCATGTGCAAAATGTGTTTGTCTCGGCCATCTTTTGCATTTTTGTGGTACATTTTCTAGTTGAATGTGGCCATATATGCTTTTATCTTTCTTTTTCGCTGCATCAACCTCCGGGCTTCATTCCACAGCATGACCGAAGGTGTGGGCAAGGGGAAGGGGCATGTTAACCCTATGTGGACCCAGTAGAGGAATGTGGACCCAGGGGGGGAGAAATGATGAATGGGGTAATAATGAATGGAAAGAAGGTAATATAAGCAGATAAGGGAGTGGGACCACACAACCAAAATCAGGGTTTCCCATGAAATACCATCCCTAGAGCCAAATGGTCAGTAAAAGAGATCCCACGGGACTAGAATCCAAGGTTAATACCTAAAAGGGGTCTAGGGGACAAGAGCACAGACCTAGCCCATTCTTTCCACCAAATCCCCCCATTAATCCATGCCCAAAAGTGTCCATGATAAGCAAACTACAATACTCAATTTCCAAATGACAAGGCATACCTTCAAGTTCGAGAGGCCCACCTTCAAACATACGATCATGGCAGATGGGCGAGGGACCACATGGTTGGCTCAGGTGGCGGAGAAATGGCACAATGAGCTAGCTGGTGGCTACAAAGGGCTTTTGGCTGCAGGCCAAGGACCATTTTGGAAAAAAAAAAAATCTCCTAGGGATATTACCCATAAAATGGTGGATAATATCCTCTATCGCATCATTCTTGAAGATTGTCCTTTTAAACCCTAGTTACATTTGTCCATTCAGTTTTGGAAATATTGGAGATGGAGGAAATGGTAAAGCACACTCCTAATATTGCCCCTCGTTTGAACCAAAAAGGGGGAATGAAGGATCATGTGTCTCACTGGTTGATGCGCCAATGCATCTGGAAATCACATTCATCTTTTAAGCACAAGGTCTGGACCTGGCTTCTGCTCCAACATGAGTTGGTTATCAAGAGTAGGCTGCAGAAAGTAGGTGCAGAAAATGTTGTTTGTGTTTTGTGCTGCAAGGATGGAACTATTATCCATGTTTTTTTCTAAATGTTGGGCTGCATGATAGCTCTATTTATGATTTCAGGCTGAATTTCATTTCTTTACTGCCCCACTTTCACAGAAAGGTGGCTTCTGCTCCAACATGAGTTGGTTGTCAAAGTAGGCTGCATAAAGTAGGTACAGAAAATGTTGTTTGTGTTTTGTGCTGCAAGGATGGAACTATTAGGCATGTTTTTTCTAAATGTTGGGCTGCATGAGAGCTCTATTTATGATTTCAGGCTGAATTTCATTTCTTTACTTCCCCACTTTCACAGAAAGGTCCTGCTGTAGGTGACATTTGGATGATTCGGAACAGCTGGAAAGCTTTGTGGCATTTTGTGTTGAAACATAAGAGTGAAATGGATACAAACACTATGTCTGAACTATGGTAATTACTTGTGAATATATATTATAGTTCTTTGATCTTCATCAAGCAATCACATTTCAGAAATTCAACCAATAGCCATGAAAGGAAAGTATAGATCACAATGTTGAAAACTTAGGCTGTCTCAAAGAAAAATTTAGCTCCTTAGAAGGTTTGACCTCTTTCTTAGATTGCTTCCCACGTGTGAGAGAGAGAGATATGTGAGTGATAAGCGAGTGAAAAAATAAAAAGTTCAAGTGTATTTTTATAGTGATTTGAGGGTGGCCAAGAGGCACACCTCTTTGCAAATTAAATTTTGGTAGGTAGTAAACACTAGTAAGTTTGTACATTTACATTTTTACTCAAATCTGTTAAAGTGTTGAAGAAACCATAAATAATCGTGAGCAATAACTCCTAGTAGGTATATTTATTTTCATATTGTTCCTTATCCCATCTTTTACGCAAATACTTGCTTAAATTATGGTGGGTAGTAACTAATGGTAAATATGTTATTTACGTGATCATGAGCTATTTTCAAGGATTTTAAATTTTAATTTTAGGTGGTTTTGTTGATTTTCTTTCTTTTCTTTCTTCTAATTTAAAATTTAATTTTCTTTCATGTTTTTACATAGTATTATTGTTAAAATTGGCAACTAGGGTCAAACTCAATGTGGGTCATCTTATTTATGGCCGCTGATATTTTACTTGGACTCCTCTCATCGAGAGGTATAGAATTGATCTAAAGATCATCTGATTCCGATAAGTATTCATGGAGTTATGAATTTATTTGTGTTATAAGACAATTCGTCAAGGTCGACCAGCGACCAAATAACCCCCACATGTGCTCAACGCTTTAGTATAAAAGGAGATGACTTGAGAGTCATTTCACACACACTTCTCTCTTGATTTCTCTCCACTTGTTTTGGGTTTTAGTGTGAGAAAAATCTAGGAGGAAGTAGCCCTAAGACGCAGGAGGGAAGGAGGCCTACACACTGCCCTCTACAAGCCCTAGACGCAGTCCTAGCACAGCCCTAGCTTCTACGCATAACCTAAAAGACGCAGTCAAGAAGGGGGGTTATAACAAGCCCTAGACACAGTTATAGAGGAGGCCTTAACAAGCAGTCAAGGAGGGTTATAACATGCCCTAGCCGCAGCATGAGGAAGCAAGAACAGCGTGACAAAGGAGGATTGTTTTGGGTTTATTACAAGGTCCAAGTTGCTGTAATGGAGGCCAAGTATGATGTGTACTAGACCAAGCCCTTAAGGGCTAAACGCTGCTTGTTTAGGCACTGTTTTAAGGGACCTAAGGCTACAGGACTGCTATGTGCTAGGCCGCAGGACTTAGCACTACAGCAAGGCTTGCGTAGGGGCAGATTAAGTGTTGATATTGACCCTAGGCAGCAGCGTAACAAAAGAGGTGTCTCTTAAGGATGTGCCGCAGCTTTCCAGAGGGTGTAGGGCTGCAGCAGTGTGCCCTAGTGCCCTAACCAGAACAGTCACAAACATCAGTGTACAAACATATTTGGAGATGTGTTGGGTCATGTTTGATTGGAAAGGTCTCTTCATTTATAAGGAGATTCTATATACTGTCACTAGAAGTCCTTACCAGCAGCAATAGCCAATTGGGACAGCAGAAAATGCAATCATGGTGGAGCATGTTAGATGGGACAACAAGGACATGGTGTTTGCATGGGACAGCAAAGACATGGTGCTTGCATGGGACAGCAAGCAATCATGGTGCAGCAGTATGAGCAGTGACAGCATTGTGATAAGGGGCAGCATGATGTGAAATGCTACAGCACAATGATGGGCATCATGACAAAGTGAAGTGCAGCATGTTGTGTGCAGCACTTGCTAGTATAGTACAGTGATATTAAATGCTACAATGAGATGCAGCATGATGGGCACAGTAAGGTACAAGATGAGGTAGCACTGGTAAGTGCAGCAAGATGATAAGGTACAGCAAGATGTTGCAGTACTAGAAGGTGCAGCAGTATGATGTGTGCAGCATGGTAATGAGGTCCAGCATAGTGATGATGGGTGCAGCACAATGCAGCACAGTGAGGTGCAGCATGATGACGAGGTGCAGCACAATGATAGGTGATGGAGTCACCTTGGAGAATCAGTTGAAGCAGCATGTCTTCAACTGAGTTCAGCTACCTCATGTATCATCTACTTAGAGATGATCTATGCTCTTACTTAGATAAGTCAAAGTGTTGACTTCTGTTGTATATGTACTCTCTCTCTCTCTCTCTCTGCTGAACTATTGAAGAACATATAAGAAGAATTGATCAAGGGTTTCCCCACATTGGGGTTTGTCCCTGGCTAGCGCCACATCTTGTGTCCTTTTGTCTTGGCTTGTCTTCTGCAATCTATGTTTATGTTCTATCTGCAATTTACTTTAGCGCTGATGTGATTGCTAATCTGGAAAAGATATTGAGCTAACTGTGAAACTTGAAATAAATTGCTCTAAGCATAGAACATACCTAAAATTAACAATTATAAATACATCAAGGATTATGAAGACCGACCATAGCTACATTCTTCAACATTTTGTATGGTTGATTGCTCTTGGCTTTCCGTGGAAGCGTTGTTGTAAAGTTACTTTCAAGAGGACCAGAGCTTTTCACCATGATGTTGATTCCCTGTTTGTTGGTGTGCAAGTTCATATGCTTGCTTTTTGGCATTTTAAGGACATGATCTTCACAAAGCCCTTGTTGTTTGTGTGATGTAATTTTTCTGTTCCGTGATGTACTGATTTGATCTTTGAACTAGAATGTGCAGCATTTCAGAAAAGAAGATCTAGAAAGTAGAGTCAGACACTCATATTCATTTTAAAAAAAAACTAAATTACACATATGCAGCAGTAAAATTCAATTAAACAAATATTATATTATGTGTAAATTGATTTCCACTGAACTATGGTAATATATCAATAAACAAACAGAACAGTTATAGCGCTACTTATTTGCCATATGCTGTGCTACTTTTTCTTATTTCTTTAGTGTGTGTGTAATTACTAAGATGAAAGCTTCAAGGTGCTGGACAGTTTGTTGAGCTCAATCCTATCATCGCCTTATCATTCTGCGGACAATGAATACTGCTAGAAAGAATAACTGCAACTTTTAATCTATTTCAAGTTCATTTACAAGACATTACTTCAAAGGTCAGTACTGCATTTTAACATCAAAAACCAAAAATAATAATAATCTAAAATTCAAACCAGTCATACACCCAGTCCTAACTAGTCGAAACATTGACTTTGACAACAAAAAATTGCCTAGAAATACTTGAAGAATCAATTGAGAACAGATAAAGCAAAATACCTGGGGAAGGGGCAAAGTTGCTAGAAGATCTAGAAGGAAACCCCCCTTAAAATATCTCCATGCAATCTGTTTAGGATCCACAACCAGTTCACCCCTTCCAAAAACCCTTGAACTTGGAGCAATAAATGCAGTACGAAACTTTAGAATCATATGCAAGACATAGAATAAGTCCGTGATTGAACGAAAAACAGTGACAGTAATTTCCAGATTCATATCCATTTTCATACATGAAGCAGTACTGTTAAATAAAGGCAGGTAGAAGTAGAGAGGATCAAGAAACAGAGCAACTAGGCAAGCGATGAGAAATATCTTATTCCACCTCTGAACCAGTTCACTTCCCGGGTCAAATATCCTCTTTGCCAGAGACTGATAATCCTCAGCAAATACTTTGGTTTTCCCAGAATGCAATGGATTGCCAATATCCACCAAGCCATTAGACTTTTTCAAAGGTTTGGCAGATACTATCTGAAATGATTCAAAGTTTGCCTTATTACCCTCATCCTTCTTTCCCCAGGTGGACACTTTACCACCCAAATCATCTTGAAACCTGAAAGCAAACAGTAACGAAATAGTAAATACTTACATAGTTTCCAAAGGCATCCATGAACAGATAGTAATCTTAAATCGTTCATTCTCAAATGCAGTGTGCTATGTGGATATGGAAAATGTCCTTCATAATGTAATTTTTTTATAACAGTACTTTTATCACAACAGTACTTTCCTTAATTTGCACTATGCATTGCATTCGTCATGTTCTTACAAAAAGAACAAGGAACAAATGATCTATAAACTGGGAGAAACTGCATAAAAAAGCAAATAGCATTGTAGAAATTTCTGCACTGTTACTTATATTACAAATTCAGAAATTTCACCTCACGAGATTCCCTGGATCTAGTCCCTGTGAACTTCAGCCTTAGGGCTGATCTGAAATATTAATTTACAACAGCAAACAGCACACAATATTTCACTTCAATTCACCCAACAAAGTAGGCCGCGCAAGACAAACCATACCAAACATATGCCAACAAGTTTCAGGCATCACAGCACACTTTTCCAAGCATATGCCAATTAGGCTATCACTTAACAATTTCAGCCTATGTTCTGTCAAATCAGTATGAACAACAAATGCTGAAAATCACTCAATCATGGTTCAAGCATAGTTTTAAAAACCGTTTTGAAAAACCGGTAACCGGTCAAACCGGCCGGTTAGCTAGCTGGCCGGTCGGAACCGGCCTAAAAACCCGGTTTAACCCATCACTTGCCCGATTTTTTGACCTAACCGGTAAAAACCGGCCGGTTTAGGACAAAACCGGCCGGTTTGTAACAAACCGGCCGGTTTTGTCCTAAACCGGCCGGTTTTAGGCACAACTTGTGACCTGTGATCAGAGTCGGTACTACATTCAGTGTGCTCATGCCCATGATGAAAATTTACAAATATGGTAGATAAATACACAGATATGTGGCACCAACAAATACCCAAGTTCTACAAAACAAGTGACAGGATGAGAAATGTGGATATAGTAAACTGTAGCACTTATCTAGATTCTAAACATAGACCAACTGGAGTGAAAGAGACCTAATCTTTAGGCTCTGATGCCAAAATAGGTATAAGCTAAAGGTGGGAGCAAGATGGGAAGCAAAAGCACTTCAATTTTATTAACTTGGAGAACATAGCTTATCCATTAAAAGTGAAGCGAGGGTCCTTAGATAGAAAAGGAACCCTATCATAAATTTGACACCTTATGTAACTCCCCAACATACCAATTTAATATATAAATAGGAGTCATGCATACAGCTGGAGAATCTAAATGATAAACACTATACTAGACGACAAATTGTACTAGAAGTTACAACTTACAATGTCACAACAAGACAAAGTCACAAAGAAATATTATAATATTACAAAATGTGATGAGCACAAGTGAGTCATGACAGGATTGTATGGCTTGACTCATGACAGTGACTTCACAAACAGTGCAACAGTGATGACTGCAGCATGACAGAGAGGTATGGCTATGATCTATGGACAGTGAAAGTGGCAATGACACAGTAATCCTCTTGATGGCAGTAACCTGGTATTACGAGTAAGCAAGTGACAGCAGTGTTAGTGGACAGTTGGATCAGTGGGAGCAGTGAAAAGTTGCATAGAGGGAGCAGGAAGTGCAAAAGGAAGATGCAGTGAGAATAGCAGTAGGCAGCAGTCATAGAGCAGCAATGAATGTGTGAATTGATTGATTGTAAAGGAAACTGAAGACCCCTGCAGACTTAGTCTGCATATCTTTAGACTTGGGGAGTCTTGTACTACCTTCCAGGTTTACCTGCTAAATGTTGGATGTACATCATACATAACTGAGCTTATTGTTGAGCAAATTCTTGTGTACTCTCCTTGATGTCATTGGTGGCATTGATACTGAGGTTGCAGATCAGGCTGAGGCATCCTTAGACTCTGAACCAGATGATGTCTATGTAGCTCCTGATGATGATCCTGTGTCTAGTAGTGGTGATGGACTTGATAATTGATCATGTGTACACTGTAGACTTGTAGTAGGCCAATGGCCTCATAGCTTGCAGCATTGTTTTTGGACTTTATAGGCCATTTAGAGCCTCATTTCTTATGTATTTTGCTATTTTGTCGATGATATGTATTGCACTCGGTGCCATTTTGATATAATCACCTTTGCATGGTATATAAATGAGCAAACTTTGCATATTTTGTCTCTATTGGCTTGGAATCATGGTTTTACATCTTAAAAATAGTTTTGTTTCATTAAAAATTAATTATTTAATGTATTTTTTTAAAACCGGTTCGTTTAGACCAAACCAGTCCCGGTTAGACCGGTTCCGGTCGGTAAACCGGTTCATTAGGTGGACCGGTCCGGTCACCGGTTCCGGTTTTAAAAACACTGGGTTCAAGATGACATCGCAAGATGAAAATAAAAAAAGGAATTGCACAATTTTTAATAGCCAGGAGAGTTGAGCCCCGAGGGTTAGCTCAGTTGGTCAAGTGACAAGTCCCCATCGTTAAAGCACCTCTGCTATTGAGAGGTCATGGATTCACTTCTCTCAACACTTTCAAGGTCAGGCTCCGTATCCTTTTGAGTAGATCTGCCTGGTACAAATATTCCGTGGACATAGCAGTCACTGATCTCTCTGGACTGTGAACCACATAGAAAAAAAAACTGGGAGAGAGAAAGAAGAAATGAAGTACTTGTACATACTCGTAACTTATCACAAACTCATACAATTTTTTAGCTTTCCAAAACCTAGCTAGGGAAACCATGAAAATCCCAACCAACAGCAAAGAACCACAACAAGCAAGCATTGACACCAGCAAGTCCTTAGATACAACATCGAGCTTGTATCACAAACTCTCCACACTAGCACTGTTGTCTTCTTTAAAGTTTAGAAACCCTAGCAATATTGCATCACAGAAGTACATGTCAAGACAATTCTACTGCTAGCCGCTAGGCTCCAAGTCTACATGTCCATCTTAGTGTTTGAATACTCAAACCCTAGGTCTTCCACCATTGCATCATCACAAGCACCAGAACTTCCATGGAACATCAAGAATACAATAACCAAGTTTTCTTCCAAGCAAAGCCTCACACCAAGCTCAAGACTCACCAAGTTTATCTCTCTAAGATCTTGCCCTAACCTTGCATCCCATAAGAACAAGGTTCCAAAATCATGCACGAGCTCCACTCTTTGTGTCTTCTACAAGGGTAGAAACCCTTGTGCAACAAAAAAAAAACCATAATAACCATCATCATGTTCAACATCGTTTCTTCTCTAGGGCTTGCATGCATAGCACTAACCTTAACATCACAAGAGCACGCCTCACACAAGTGACAAGAGCAATCCCTCCATGAACAACCAATACAACTCTCTCTCCTTATCTTCTCCTAGGGTTTGCCTGTGAACCCTAGTGTCTTACTGCATTCAAGACTCTCTCTCCCAAAGTTCTCATGAATCCTAACATTTCCAAAAGAAGCACAAAAAATAGTACAATGACAATAATGAATACAAGAGCTCTCTCCTCTCTTATGTATACAATAGGTCAGGGAGGCGAACATAAAATAAGGACATAACTCCATACAAGTAACCAACTAGGAAACCCCACATGGAGCTTTCTAGAATACAAGGATATAAATATGTCTAACTAGGGTTTATCCAATCACAAAGTGAAATTCCCTCCAACCACGATCCTCCTTGGGCTCAATGCCCCTCCAAGATGGGGCACTCTCCAACACACTGTTAATCCAATATTCCTTCTTCCACAATGATTTGTTATCCAAGTGTCCTCATTTAAGGCACTCTAAATGTGTGTCACATGTCCTCTCATATGCCCAATGCTACTCTCATGTATGCCACTATGGTAACAAATCCCCAATGCTCCTCAACATGTGTCCAAGTCCATCACCAACCTCCATGAAGTATGCTCTTCAATCCAAGTGTCCTTGAGTCAAGTGTCCAACCTCCAAGGTATATATCACATGATTCCAAGCTCCAAAGGCTAAGTTCCCATCATTCCTCTTAGGTAGTGTTAGACTTATAATATCAGCCAAATTTATTTTCCCATGGCAATGTAATTTATCCCCAACAATTTATTTATTTACCCAAATAATTACAGAATCACCGGAAAATAAAATCACTAGTATTTTTGGCTTCTAGAATTAAATATATGCAGTGGAAATAAACCAAATGGATCAATCACACATTACAAAATAAATCACCCACAACAATTCTCTATCATTTAATTATCTGGAAAATCTAGGTTTTTCGACCCACAGGGATACAACGAAAAATACAAAATCCTGGAACCTATAACTCAACTCCCATAGAGTGAATTCAGCCCAACGAACATGGCCTCTAGGAAATTAGCCTCCAAATGAAATCAGCCTGGAGAACTTGAACCAAATATTAGCCAACAACTTGACCTACACCCTCCTTGCGTACCACTAATGCACACTAGCGAAAACTTGGCCCTTTAGCAATGGCCTCCTCCAAATAAAATCAAACTCCCTCCGGCAACTCAACCTTGCAATCTCCTCTTACTCGACCTCCTAGATTCGCCCCTATCCACTCGCACTTCTTCTATGCGCTCTTGGTCCACAGAGCCACTCGTACTTAGTATAAATCCCTCTCTCTTCGTGATGACTCGCTCACTTCACTTGTGCCTACACCTCCTCACTAGGCTCCATTTATAATCTTCATTGAGTCTCAATCCCTAACCCCAATCTCCTTCTAGAACCATCTTGGAGATCAACGATTGAAATTATTTCTAAATCACTTAAATAATTAAATTATTTATCCTTAGAAAATGACTCAATAGTCCACAATAATTAATTTACTTTAATTGTTGTACTTTTCCTAAGTTAGACTTGGGAAAGAAGACATAAATCACTTACTCCACCAAGCAAGCACCTAAAAGAGTCAAATAATGTATTCCACATGCTAAGACACCAAGCCTATCTAGAAGACCTTCTGAAGCTACAACTCACTTCAACAGGTAGGTACCTTCCCTAATTTAGCAACTAACTCCCCCATTATGTGCACCCGACAGTTTAGTCATCATTCCAATTAGGATAACAACCCTCCTAGGAAAGGGAGCCATGCTAGCATTCCAACCAATACCAAGCATTCACCCAAATAGGCCATCCATATGTCCAAGAAGCATCACCAAGGAGCCAGGAGACATAGCACTCTCTTAGCAAGATAAAAACACTTTCAAAGTAACCTCAAAAGCTAACATACTTCAACTATATAACAAACAAATTACATTAAACTCTCCCGAGAAAAAGAGGATTGTTTTGATCACAAAAAAAATTTACTACGAAAATGAAGGAAAGAGTGCATGTGAAGGCCACAAATTGCACTAGTAATGATAAAATGTGGTTAACTTACCTTTTTTGTGTAGACAAGCCACAAAAAAAGATTAAAAAAAAAATATCCCAAAACATTAGTGGTTCCAGACTGGAAAGTTCACACTGCAAAAGATTAAGGACATGCCCAAAAAAAAGTGAAGCACAAAGAAAGAATTACTTGCAATAGGTGGATTAGCCGATTTTTCCATAGAATATATCAATAAATAAAGGCACCAATAAATAATTTTATGACCACCTTTATACAATATATTTCTTATTCCTCTTAACATCTCACAATGTTGCAAATGTCATTATCAACAATTTATTAACAGGGTTAATGAACTCCTGTTATTGGAAAAAATCAATAAAATATAGACAAATTATCAATAAATATTAGCTCGCTTTTAAAAAATGCAAAATATTTTAAAATTTTAATTGACAATTTGTCAAGTAAATACAAATAAATTCATATCTCCATAAATACTTGTTGAAATCGAATGATTGTTAGATCAATCCTACACCTCTCGACGAGAGGAATCCAAGAAAAATATCAGCTGCCATAAATAAGATGACCCACATGGAGTTTGGCCCTAGTTGCCAATTTTAACACTCCCTCTCAACTAGGGAGAACTCCATCTACTAATCCATCTGACCGTCAATACTATCTCT
Organism: Pinus tabuliformis; assembly: GCA_031772625.1. Lineage (NCBI taxonomy): Eukaryota > Viridiplantae > Streptophyta > Pinopsida > Pinales > Pinaceae > Pinus > Pinus tabuliformis. The sequence continues at coordinate 1,792,711,335 of CM062818.1, forward strand.
GCCATCAAATGCACTGCCCTACACTACTCGGCTCTACTCTGCTGAACTATGAAGAAGAAAAAATGATCGAGGATGTATCATACCATCCTCTACTAACCCGAAGTCAGTCCCAGAGAGTGTGTCATACCACTCTTACTAATCCCAGATCAATACCAGAAGAGAGTGTCTCAAACCACTCATACTGATCCCAGATCAATGGAGGTCATCCTAGCATAGGGAGTACGGTAGATACAATGATGCGTCCATCGATAGTACTACTATGGTCCCTAACCCCATTTCCCTACTCATTGGCCAGATGAGAGGTACTTCCCATGAGTCCCAGACTGCATGGGTTAGGATGCCTCTACAGGAGAACCACTCATCCTATCCATAAGTCGCCACGAGGTATCACAAGGGAACGCTGAACCTTTCGCCCTGTACACAGTGCACCACTAGGGGAGGGTAAGTCACCCTATGGTCACTTGACGCTCCAAGAAGTACCCCAAGCCCCTTGGAGCTCCCAGAGATCAATGCATGCATCATGCAGGACCCTCATAAGAGGGTCTCTCAACGACTCCAAGTCGTTCTCGAAAAGTCAGGAATTTGACCTTTCCCAGGGGCTTCATCAGAATGTCAACGACCTACTCTTCTGTACTGATATGATGGAGCCTTATTGCTCCTCGTTGTACCATATCCCGGATAAAGTGGTACCTGATATCGATATGTTTGGAGCGATCATGAAATACGAGATTCTCTGATAAACGAATCCCACTCTGGTTGTCACACAAGATCACGGTAGTATCCAATGTATATCCAAACAGCTCACTGAAGAGCTTTCGCAACCAGACAGTGTCACAAGAGGCCATACTCGCAGCAATGTACTCTACCTCAGCGGTGCTCAAAGCCACCGACTTCTGCTTCCTGCTCATCGAGGATATCAAGGCAGATCTGAAAGAGAAACAGCACTCAGAAGTGCTCTTTCGGTCCACCACACTGCCTGCCCAATCAGCATCGGTATATCCATGTAGTCTCACATCTCCTGTAGTGTATCTCAACCCACGAGTGATTGTGCCATGAAGATATCTCAACAAATTCTTGGCACCAATCCAATGTGAGTGGTGAGGCTCAACCATATGTTGACTCAATGTGTTGACTGCAAAACATATATCCAGACTAGAGTTCACCAAGAACATCAATGCTCCTATGAGTTGACAGTACTCTATAGCATTTTGTAAAACAGGTCCGGCAGCACTACCGCTTAACTTCTTGAAGTCAAGCTCCATCGAGGTAGTCACGGGCTTGCAGTACACCATATCGAATCTCTCCAATATCTTCACCACATATTTTCCTTGAGATAGGAAAATCTCCCCTGGCTTCTGCCAGACTTCCAGTCCTAAGAAATAATGCATCAGTGTTAGGTCCTTCATCTCAAACTCGGAAGCCAACTCTCTCTTACATTTGTGAATGAGAGGGTCTGCACCTGTCAGAAAGAGGTCGTCAACATACAGCACCAGTATGAGAGGCTTATCATCTTCAACCTTAATGTAAAGGTTTGGATCGGCTTCACTCCTAGTGAATCCCAGCTTCATCAAGTATTTATCGATCCTTTCATACCAAGCTCGAGGTGCTTGCTTCAGCCCATAAAGGGCTTTCTTCAACCTACACACGTGAGATTCCCGATCATGAATCTCAAATCCCTCTGGTTGTTCCACATAGACTTCCTCTTTGATCGAACCATGCAAGAACGTGGTCTTGACATCCATCTGATGTAGGTTCCATCATTGCGAAGCAACAAGGGCTATGATTGAGCGGATGGTGGTGTATCGAGCAACAAGTGCAAATATCTTGTCATAATCTATACCTTCCTTTTGAGAGAAGCCACAAGCGACAAAACAAACCTTGTACTTTTCAGCACTTCCATCAGCTCCATGCTTTATCTTGTAAAGCCATTTCAAAGTGACAACTATTTGGTCCTGGGGTCTGGGGACCACATCCCATACATCATTCTTCATGATGGACTCGTATTCCTCAGTCATAGCATCCTTCCATACTTGATGCTTCATGGCTTCTGCTAATGATGAGGGCTCATTTTGAATGATAGTGCTCATAATGGTCAAGTATCCCTGATACCTAGTCGGCTTCTTACTTTCACAGAGAGGTCCTCTGGGTGCAATGTGTCCTTCAGCATCATCAAGAGTCCCCCTAAGCCATGAGGGCCTCTTCCTAGAAGAGGAAGGCTCTTGCGGAGGGGGATCAATAGGGTCCATAGGTTCTTCCACTTCGGGCATCGTCTCATCTTTCTTTTCCTCCGGTTTGCTGGTGTCAGCTTCTCCAGTTTTCCTTAGTATAGGAAGATTGTCAACTTTGCTAAGAGCCATATCTTCGTCAAAGGTGACATCATGGCTAATCTCGACTTCCCTTTGACCAGCCACATAGATTCTATAGCCCTTAGTATTTTCATTATAGCCCATGAAGATTCCCTTCTTTCCAGATGCACCCAATTTATTCCTTTTCTCTTTCGGCACATGAAAATATACAGGACTTCCAAAAATTCTAAAATGAGATACATCAGGTTTCTTACCAGTGAACATCTCTTCGAGAGTCTTGGAATCCAATGCTTGATGAGGGCATCGGTTTTGAACATATACGGCGGTATTTGCAGCTTTGGCCCATAGAAACTTTGGAAGCCTTTGATCATGGAGCATGGAACGAACAGCTTCCAAAATCGTACGATTCTTCCTTTCTGCCACACCATTCTGCTCAGGAGTGTATGGTGTTGTGGTCTCCCTCTTAATGCCAGCTTCTTTGCAAAAGTCATGGAACTCATTGGATTCATACTCGGTCCCATTATCAGTCCTTAAGATCTTGATCTTCTTCTCAGTTTGATTCTCGATCAAGGCTTTGAAGTGACGGAACCAAGAGAACACTTCATCCTTCTTTTTCAAGAAGTATATCCAAGTCTTGCGAGAATAATCATCTGTAAAAGTGAGGTAATATAAATATCCTCCCAAAGAGTTCATAGGCATCATACCAGATATGTCGGAGTGAACCAACTGCAATATATCGGAGGTCTTGCTATGGCTTGAGGGGAATGATCCCCTTTTGAGTTTTCCTTTAGCACACCCCGGACATACACCTTGCTCTACTTTAAACTCAGGCATATTGGTCACCATTTGTCTCACATCAGGTAGAGCCTTATAGTGAAGGTGGGCAAACCTCCGGTGCCATAGTTTAGACTGAAGAGTTGTGTTGCAAGACATGACTCCCAACAGACTTCCTCCAACTTGATATTGAGAGTCAACCCGAAACCCAAGAGTGAAAGCATCTTTAAAATCCTTTTTCCATACACGTACCTTGCCATCGATGAATACTAGGTTCTTTTTTAGATCAGGCACATATAGAAATTCTTGCAAATGAATTGTGTTACCCTGATTCAATTGAAGAGAAACATTCCCTACGCCCTTCACGGAATAGGTGGAGTTGTCTCCAAGAATAATTTCCAGGTTGGTCTCCTTCTATATAGAGAGAGCTTCTTTGTAACCAATGAAGTGCCTTGAGGCACCACTATCAATAAGCCAATTGCCCAACAAATCCGGAGGAGTAGTAGAGAGGGCCGTTATCAGATAATATTCATCTTGCTTATTGTTAACAACGTTGAATTCATACCTGGAGTTTCTTGCCTTCTTGGAGGGTTGACCACTTCCTTGATTTCCGGAATTCCTCTTTCCTTTGCCATTGAACCTGCCCTTTGATTGTTGTTGGAATTGCCTCGGGAGTGATTTTGATCATCGTCATGAGATATGTTCTTTCTATCAGGACACTCACTCGCATAGTGGCCAATTTTGTTGCAAACGAAACATCTTCCTTTCCTTCCACCTTTCGATCCAGCCTTTGCTTTAGATTTTGACCCGAGATTATTTCTCCTTTTAGCATGAGACGAGAAAGCAGTGGGATTGCCTCTAAAGGCAGGCATTTCCTACTCTTCCATCCTTGTCTCTTCTTGAATGCATCTCGCCATCAATTCCTCAAATCCTGGAATTACATTATTGTTGAGAAGAGTGGTTCTAAATACATACCATTCAAATGGGAGTCCTCCAAGAGTTGTGATAGTCAGTTCCCTGTCAGGAATGACTTCCCCAATCGATAGGAGATCATTCTTGATCTCAGTGATCCTTAAGAAGTAGGACTGCATATTCTCGTCTTTGCCCTTCTTAATTTCCTTCAGCTTATTCTTAAGGAACAAAACTTGATTTGCATCACTAACTTTAAACAAGCTTACCAGTCTATTGTAGATTTCCTTGGAGGTGGTCAGCTCAGAAACGTAGGCCACCAAGCGCTTGTCGATAGAGTCCTAGATGATCTTCTTTGCTTTGACTTCACCCCTGGTCCACTTGTTCCTTGCAGCAACCGATGCATTTGATGGAGGCTCAATGATTCTGCCTCTCACATGGTCCAACACTTCTTGCTCTTCCAATGTTAGATCGAGAGACATCTTCCATCTGTGATAGTCAGACTTCTCACGGAGCTTGTCTTCGGCGGGGAAGTGTGATGAGGAACCCATGAAGTCTATAGACTTTTCCAACAGTCTTCGGTGATTGCTCTTGCTCTTGCTCTTGCTTGGGCTTTGTCTTCACCTCAGCTCTGATACCATGTTAATTTATGGTATGTTCTATGCTTAGTGCAATTTACTTCAATTTCTTCTTATTAGCCCAATGTCATTCACTGTTTAGCAATCACATTAACATAAAGTAAAATGTTGATAGAACATAAATAGATCGACAGAAAACAAGCCAAGACAAGAGACACCAGATGTGGCAGCTAGCCAGGGACAAACCCCAATGTGGGGAAACCCTTTGATCAATTCTTCTATAATCTTCAATAGTTCAGGAGAGAGAAATAGTACAAATGTACAGTTCTGTAATTTTATGACAGCAGTAATAAAACCCTAACCAGCGCTTTCAAAGTTGGTCAAACAGTCCACAAATGACCTTGAGTCAACCTTGGTCAACTCGGCCTTCAATAACAATGAAGGTCAACCCAAAACAGTCCAAAACGCATTTGGAGTGTTGCAGGAGGCTGAAATTCTACATTAAGTTGGGGACGAAATTTTGATGCAGTGGGGTCGAAATTTGTCCTTGATGCAGTACTGGAGCAGTGTTGATGCAGTATTGATGCAATCGATCTTTGAAGGGTGGAGGAACAGTTTAAAGGTTGACTTGGTGGAGGAAGGTGGTCTTTGAGTCTAGGGTCTTGGTCTATCTCATTTTAAATCTACTGAAGGAAGAGTTTTTCACTGGGTTTTCCCCTATCTATGGGTTTTAGCACTGGCTAAGTGCCTACATCTACTGTCCATGATCTTCATGTTTTTGCTTTAATGATTGCTTGATTAGAAGAAGATAAAGGAAGAACATAAAGAAGCTAATAAGAACATAATAATATCACAAGTAATTATCAACATAAGAAAATCTTTCTGCCTTTCCGATTTTCTAACAAAGAATGTAGTCAATTACAAATAGTTTGCAGTTTCAAGAAGCAAACATTTTAGGTCAATGAATAATTTATTTGAGATGAAAATTCAAGTATTTTATTTATGGTTGAATTATTGTAACACAAAAAACAATGCACGGTGTTAATATTTTTTTGTGCTTACACTAAAATCAATGCACACTATTAATCTAATTACTTTGAAATTAATGTACATCGTACATCTAGTTCCATCAAATCAGAAATCAACATCTACACTAAAATCAATGCATGTACTGCAACCAATCAAATAGGATTTGAAATTAACATCTACAAAGAAATCAATGCATCTAGTGCAGTCAATCAAATAAGATTAGAAATCAACAACTACATTAAAATCAATGCATCCAATGCAATCAATAAAATAGGATTACGAATCAACATCTACATTGATATCAATGCATCTATTTCAATGAAAAACCAAAATATCCATGGCTTCCTAAATCCAAATTCTTTTAACTTTTGTAAAAGTCTTACTTCCTCTTCCTCTATGGTTAATAATGTTCAATATTATATAATACTATATAATATATGTATTTGTCTCTGTGTGTCTATGTATTTGTCCCCTCCCTCTCTACTTCTCTCTCCCCCATTTATCTCTCTCTCTGCCTCTCCTTCCCTCTTTCTCCCCCCGCCATCTATATCTATATCTCCTGCCATCACTTTGCCTTTGTCTCTCTATCTCACACCCCCAAACACACACGTGCTCTCCCTCCCTCCCTCCCTCTATCTCTCTCTCCCTCCCTCCCTCCCTCCCTCTATCTCTCTCTCCTCTCCCTCCCTCTCTCCCCCCTCTATCTATATCTTTATCTACCTTTGTCTCTCCTTTGTCTCTTTATCTCAACCCCCAAGCATAAACACTCTCTCCATATCTATCTGTCTCTCCCTCCCTCCCTCTATCTCTCTCTTCTTCCCTCTCTCCCCCCTCCATCTATATCTTTATCTACCTTTGTCTCTCCTCTCTCCCTCCCTCTTCCTCTCCCTCTCTCTTTCTTCCCCTTCTCTCTCTTTTCCCTCTCACTCTCCTCTCTCCCTCACTCTCTCTTCCCCTTCTCTCTCTCTCTTCCCCCTCTCTCTCTCCACCTTTCTCTCTCTATGTCTTTCTTCTTCCCTCCCTCCCTCTCTCCTTTTCTCTCTCTAATCCTCTCTCTCTTCCTTCCTCTCTCTCCCTTTCTCTCCCACCTCCCTCTGTCTCTCCCCCCATCACTTTCTCTCTCTCCACCCTCCAACTTTGTCATTATCTCTCTCTCTCTCCCCCTTGTCACTCCCTCTCTCCCTCTCCACCTTTATCTCTCTATGTCTTTGTTCTCCCCTCCTTCTCTCTCCCCCCCTCTCTCACCTCCTCACTCCCCCCCATCTCTCTCTCTCTCTCTCTCCCCATATGATCAAGAATTGTCACACTATGTAATCAATAATATATTTAAGGTCAAAAATAATAATACTTATAATGGAGATGATTATTATTATATTATATTGGAATAATAATAATCAATATTATTGATTATTATACCAATAATAATGTGTAAAGAAATAACCTTCTAAATAAACAATAGTATATTGAATTGTTTCTGAATCCATCGCATAGGGTTTTTGTTTTTCATCGACGTTTTGAACCAACATATGTGGCTCATCATCAGGATGAATGTAAGAATGATGGGAAAGTTTGATCCATTGGAAAATAATTTATATAGAAGGGTGAGATCATAATTCCTTTTCATTGTCTGTAATCAATAATCATTCAAAGGTACAAATTTCATCAACTTTCTCCCTTCCATACAGGGCAAAGATTTGAGATTTGAGATTTCTGGAATCTGAATTATGTTGAATTGTTTCCTAATCCATCGCAGAGGGTTTTGTTTTTCATCGACGTTTTGAACCAACATATGTGGCTCATCATCAAGATGAATGTAAAAATGTGTTGACGGTGTTGGACCGGCCAACATTATGGGATCTCCCTAGTATGAAGTCCCAACTAGACCTCACACCGTTTGGTGTAGGAGTCCCATCCAGTACGATGGCCTAGTTGCCATTATCTTAAATGTTTGTCTTAGCTCTTGCCTGTCAACACATAAGAGTGGTCTGCTTTGTCTAAGAACAACAAGGTTCGCGTGTCCGATGAGTGCTAGTGTTAATTGTGTCAATGTTCTTTCACCGCAGAGAGAGAGGGTGGAAGTGAGTCTCCAGTCAAAAGGGAGGAAGTCCTAACTCTGTCAAAGACACACAACACAACAGGACATGCACAGCTTCTGGAAGAGCAATCCACACAGGTGCAGCAATCGCAACACACAAGGGGAGATAGCACGTACAACACCCAGCGGGACAATCCGCGCGAGTGCGACGGTCGTTATAACAAGTTTATGTGAAAGGTTTTGTCTGATGTCCGGGGAGGTAACCAACACAGGCATGACAGCGTTAACAACTTATACAACACATTTTCATAAATATATGTATTAGAACAGCTGAATGAGTTCAATTGTTTAACACAGGTTAAAGCAACATGTATTACAAGTGCTCAAGATTAATCTTACAAACAGTGACAACACAAGCGTGAAAACGTGTTGGCCTGTTATCAGGTTTCTGAATTAAGCGAAAGTTTCAAGACACATCGATACACCATACATCAGTAACCCCGTAGGCGGGGCATTGGAGCCACTACTCGCTCCTCAAAGAAAAGATTACAGAATCTCAAGGTTATGTGGGAGGAGCCAAGGTGAAAAGTCCTTTGCATGTACAAATGAAGGCTATTTATAGCCAAGGGTAAAACTAGCCCTTGTGACTGTTCAACTTCCCTCATGACTTTTTGACTTTCATGACTTTTCAACTTTACATGACTCTCCAGATTACAAGTGGGTCTATTGTACTTCCATGTTACATTACATTGATTTACAACAGCATGGCCCACAATAGTGATGTGGCCGACATGACTCATGACACGACTCGACATGACAGTGCTAGTATGTTCATGTTGCTGGCGGTGTGCATGTCGAGCTGCAGTGTTGCTGAGTGATGGATGTCCTCTTGGTGTATCACAGCTTCACCTCCTCATGGCAAAGTGTGCAGAGTCTTCGATGGTCATTGGTGTTCTATTAATTTATGGTATGTTCTATGCTTAGAGCAATTTACTTCTCTTTCTTATTATTATTCACAGATTAGCAATCACATGTGCATAAGTAAAGTGCAGATAGAACATTAAACAATCAACAGAAAACAAGCCAAGACAAGAGACACAAGATATGGCGGCTAGCCAGGGACAAACCCCAATATGGGGAACCCTTTGATCAAATCTTCTTTTATCTTCAATAATTCAGCAGAGAGAAATAGTACAAAAATCTGATTTATATTAGTAGTAGCAAACCCTAGATCAGCAGCATCAGCATTAGCAGCTTCATCATCAAAACTAGGGCAGTCGATATCTCGCAAACCGACTGTCGGATCGGCTTGATTCCACCACCAAAAAATGCAGCCTTCAGAGGAGGTCCAAATGGACCTACAGCGCAGTTCTGAGGAGGGGATCTTCTGGTCAACGTTGGTCAAACTTTGGTTCTGCAGTTGCAGCACTAAATTCTGCGTCCTTCCTTCCACCTGTGTGAGAGAGAGTCACCTACTGCGCAGGAGAGAAGAGACTCTTTACTGCACTGGAGAGAGAGAGAGAGATGTGATGAGTTGAGTGAGTCCAAATGAGGAAAAGTCCTCCTGTATTTATACACATCTGATGATAATTGAATAGATGCGATTGTTGGGCTTCTGAGCCTACATGAGTTGTTGGTAGGCTTGATAATTATTCCATAATCAAAATAAATTCATATCTCCATAAATACTTATCGGAATCGGATGATCTTTAGATCAATCCTACACCTCTCGACGAGAGGAGTCTAATAAAAATATTATCAGCCATGAATAAGATGACCCACATGGAGTTTGGCCCTAGTTGCCAATTTTAACACTCCCTCTCAACTAGGGAGAACTCCATCTGCAATTTGTTTGTCGATCGCTACTATTCATCCATCAAATGCACTGCCCTGTACAGCTTGACCCTTGCCCTGCTTAGTTTTTCTTTGTCTTGTTCTGCCCTGCACTGATCTGCACTGCTCTGCTCTGTTCTACTTTACTATGTTCTGTTCTGCTCTGCTCTGTTCTGTTCTGCCCTGTACTGATCTTTTCTGCTCTACTTTGTTCTACTCTGCTCTGCTTTTGTTCGAATTATGAAGAAGAAGAAATGATCGAGGATGTATCATACTGACTCAAAGTCAATCTTAGAGTATGTACCACTAGTCCCAGACCAGTCTCAACCAACCCGAAGTCAGCGTCAAAGTAAGTACAACTCCTACCACTGGTCCCAGACCAGTATCATCCTCCACTGACTCAAAGTCAGTCTCAGAGTGCGTACCACTGGTCCCAGACTGGTCTCAACCGACCCGAGGTCAGCGTCATAGTATGTACCACTCCTACCACTGGTCCCAGACCGGTCTCAACCGGTCCGAAGTCAGCGTCATAGTATGTACCACTCCTACCACTGGTCCCAGACCAGTATCATTGATCCCAAATCAATGAAGGTCATCCTAACGTAGGGAGTATGGTAGATACAGTGATGCGTCCATCGGTACTACTATGGTCCCTAATTTCATTTCCCTATGCAGTGTAGGATGCCTCGACAGGAGAACTTCATCAATCCTGTCCTCACAGGAGAACTAATCATCCTGCTACAATTTCGTCATGGAGAACACATCATCCATACCTCACAGGAGAACTAATCATCTTGCTACAGAAGAGAGCGAATCATCTTGTCCACAGGAGAGCAAATCATCCTGTCCACAGGAGAGCGAATCATCTTGTCCCACAGGAGAGCGAATCATCCTATCCACGAGAGAGTGAATCATCCTATCCCACAGGAGAGCAAATCATCCGGTCCCACAGGAGAGCGAATACCTATCCCATAGGAGAGCAAATCATCATATCCCAGTGCGCACCGCCAGGGGAGGGTGAGTCACCCAGTGGTCATATGTTGCTCCAGTAAGAACCACAAGCCCTCCAAAGCTCCCAGAGCTCAATGTATGCAACATGCAGGACCCTTTTACAAGGGTCTCTCGACGACTCCAAGTCGTTCGGGAAAATCACAGATTTGATCTTTCCCCGGGGCTTTGTTAAAATGTCAGCGACTTGTACATCAGTCTCAATGCGATGGAGCCTCCTTGCTCATCGATTTACCACATCCCAGGTAAGGCAACACTTAATGTTTATCTGCTTGGAGCAATCATCGAATACGGGATTCCTCTATAATCGAATCCCACCTCTGGTTGTTACAGAGAATCACAGGTGTATTCATCATGTGTACAAACAGCTCACTGAAGAGCTTCCACAACCAAAGTGCCTCACAGGAGACCATGCTAGAAGCAATGTATGCTGCCTTAGCGGTGCTCAAAGCCACCGACTTCTGCTTCCTGCTCATCCAGGATATCGAGGCAAATTCCAAAGAGAACCAGCACTGAGAAGTGCTCTCCACACTGCCTGCTCGCTCAGCATTCGAATAATCATGCAGTTTCATATTTTCAGCAATGTATCTCAATCCATTAGAGATTGTACCCCGAAGACATCTCAGAAGATTCTTGGCATCAATCCAGTGAGGCTCAACCAAATATGAGCTCACCATGCTCACTGCAAGACATATGTCCAAATGGAGGTTCACCAAGAACATCAACGCGAATGAGTTTATGAAACTCAGAGGCATTTCTCAAATCTGGTCTGACATCACTACCATATAACTTCTGAAAGTTAAGATCCTCAAGATAGTCACAAGCTTGCAGTCCACCATACCGAATCTTTCCAATATCTTCACCACATATTTTCCTTGAGATAGGAAAATTCCCCCTGGCTTCTGCCAGACTTCAAGTCCTAGGAAATAGTGCATCAGTCCTAGGTCCTTCATTTCAAATTCAAAAGCCAACTCCCTCTTACATTTGTGAATGAGAGGGTCTGCATCTGTTAGAAAGAGGTCATCCACATACAGCACCAATATGAGAGGTTTGTCATCTTCAACCTTAAAGTAAGGGTTAGGATCGGCTTCACTCCTAGTGAATCCCAGCTTCATCAAGTAGCTATTGATCCTCTCATACCATGCTCGGGGTGCTTGCTTCAACCCATAGAGAGCTCTCTTCAACCTGCATACATGAGATTTTCGATCATAAACATCAAATCCTTCGGGTTGCTCCATGTAGACCTCTTCTTTGTTCGAACCATGCAAGAACGCGGTCTTGACATCCATCTGATGTAGGTTCCATCCTTGTGAAGCCGCAAGGGCTATGATCGAGCGGATGGTGGTATATCTGGCAACAGGTACAAATGTCTCGTCATACTCTTTTTCTTGTGGTTCCCTAGTGTCAGCTTCTTGAGAGCTCCTTACTGTAGGAAGATTGTTCACCTTGCTGAGGGCCATATCTTCGTCAAAGGTGACATCATGACTAATCACAACTTCCCTTTGACCGGCTACACAGATTCTATAGCCCTTAGTATTTTCACCATAGCCCACGAAGATTCCTTTCTTTCCAGATGCACCCAATTTATTCCTTTTCTCTTTCGGCACATGAAAATATACAAGGCTTCCAAAAATTCCAAAATGAGATACATTAGGTTTCTAACCGGTGAACATTTCTTCAGGAGTCTTGGAACCCAATGCTTGATGAGGGCATCGGTTTTGTACATATACGGTGGTGTTTGCAGCTTCGACCCATAGAAACTTCAGAAGTCTTTGATCATGGACAGCTTCCACAATCGTACGGTTCTTCCTTTCCGCCACACCATTCTGTTCAGGAGTATATGGTGTAGTAGTCTCCCTCTTAATGCCAGCCTTTTTACAAAAGTCATGAAACTCATTAGATTCATATTCAGTTCCATTATCAGTCCTTAAGATCTTGATCTTCTTTTCGGTTTGATTCTCGATCAAGGCTTGAGATGTGTCACAAGACATGACACCTAGCGGACTTCCTCCAACCTGATATAATGAATCAACTCGAAACCCAAGAGTGAAGGCATCTTTAACATTATTTTTCCATATACGTACCTTGCCATCGCTGAAGGTCACCTTGTAGCATTTGTCTTCCATTGTCGAGATGGACACCAGGTTCTTTTTGAGGTTAGGTACATATAATACATCCTGTAAGTGGATCGTATTACCTTGATTCAATTTAAGAGAGACATTGCCTACACCTTTCACAGGGTATTTCATATTATCTCCAAGGACAATTTCCAACTTAGTTTCTTTCTCTATCAGATTATGGAGAACTTCTTTGTAACCAATAAAGTGCCTTGAGGCACCACTATCAATGAGCCAAATTCCCATTGAGTCCTAAGGAGCAGAGGTAGATAGAGCAACTGGTAGATAATATTCATCCTACTTATTTTCAAGAATGTTAGATTCATACCTGGAATTTCTAGCCTTCTTGAATGATTGTCCTCTTCCTTAACTTCCAACACAACTTTTACCTCTGCTATTAGATTTGCCATTCCTTTGATTACCATGAGAGGGATGTTGATCATCGTCCCGATGTGAGTCCTTTCTATCAGGGCACTCCCTTGCATAGTGACCTGCTTTATCGCAAATGTAACATCGTCCTTTTCTTCCACCCTTAGGTCCAACCTTTCTTTTTTATTTAGTCCTGAAATTATTTCTCTTCTTAGCATGAGAAGAAAAGGCAACAGGAGGACCTTTAGGCATGGGAATTTCTTGCTCTTCTACCCTTGATTCTTCTTGAATGCATCTAGCCATTAATTCCTCGAAACCAGGAATTACATTATTGTTCAGAAGAGTAGTCTTGAACACGTACCATTCGGATGGTAATCCTCCAAGAGTCGTGAGTGCCATTTCCCTATTAGTAATAGTCTCCCCAATAGATAGGAGATCGTTCCTAATCTCGGTGATTCTTAAGAAGTATGCTTGCATACTCTCATTTTTGCCCTTCTTAATTTCCTTCAGCTTATTTCTAAGAAACAGAGCTTGATTTGCATCATTAACTTTAAATGAACTCACCAGTATATTGTAGATTTCCTTGGAGGTGTTCAAATCAGAGATGTAGGCCACCAAGCGCTTGTCGATAGAGTCCCGGATGATCTTCTTTGTTTTGACTTCGTCGGTTTCCCATTTGCTCCTCGCAGCAGCGGGTGCATTTGATGGAGGCTCAACAATATTGCCTCTCACATGGTCCAACACTCTTTGATCTTCTAAGGTTAGATCGATAGACATCTTCCATCCGTGATAGTCAGCTTTCTCATGAAGCTTTTCTTTGGCAGGGAAGAGTGTTGAGGACCCCATAGTTCTTTTAGGATAGCCTTGCCAATCTTTTCTCCAGTGATTGCTCTTGCTCTTGCTCGGGCTTTGTCTTCACCTTGGCTCTGATACCATGTTAATTTATGGTATGTTCTATGCTTAGAGCAATTTACTTCTCTTTCTTATTATTATTCACAGATTAGCAATCACATGTGCATAAGTAAAGTGCAGATAGAACATTAAACGATCAACAGAAAACAAGCCAAGACAAGAGACACAAGATGTGGCGGCTAGCCAGGGACAAACCCCAATATGGGGAAACCCTTTGATCAAATCTTCTTTTATCTTCAATAATTCAGTAGAGAGAAATAGTACAAAAATCTGATTTATATCAGTAGTAGCAAACCCTAGATCAGCAGCATCAGCATTAGCGGCTTCATCATCAAAACTAGGGCAGTCGATATCTCGCAAACCGACCATCGGATCGGCTTGATTCCACCACCAAAAAATGCGGCCTTCAGAGGAGGTCCAGATGGACCTACAGCGCAATTCTGAGGAGGGGATCTTTTGGTCAACGCTGGTCAAACTTTGGTTCTGCAGTTGCAGCACTAAATTCTGCGTCCTTCCTTCCACCTGTGTGAGAGAGAGTCACCTACTACGCAGGAGAGAAGAGACCTAAGTCACCTGACACGGGGATTCGGGACACGTAGGATTCGGGATTCGTGGTGTCGGATTCGGGACATGCTGACCCCCCAGAACAGGACACGTTAGGACACGTTATATATTATTTTATTAAAAAATATATATATATATATAATATATATTTAAAAATATATATATATATATATATATATATATATTAACAATTAGATATTATCATATTTCTTACACAAATTTTAATTAATGATACAAATTTATTGATTTCAAACATAGATCTTCATCTATAGCTATTAGCATGCATAGTACATACAACTACAAGATAGTAAGATAAACACACTGACAACTGTAGTTTTCTCATTAAGTCATCAAATCAAAATGTGTTACATAGGTAGTGTTGGTGCAATGCCAATGGCAAATAGAAATAGAAAATATAAAACAACTACAGGTATACAAGCCTCAAGGCATCAATCAGCATCAGAATCAGCATCACTGTCCCCATCATCATGGTCCCCACTGCTCTCCTCTACATCCTCCTCCTCCCCTGTATCCATAGTCGCCTTTGCATCTGCTGGTATGGAGGCTGACCCCTCTAAGTCATCAAATCTAACAGGCTCTAGCACTGGATCATTGAGATCCATGTTGGCCAATGCCAACTCAACAATGGTGTCCAGACCCATATCATCAGGAACAGTGTTACTTGGGAGCGAGAGTGGGAGCGAAAACGGGAGCGGGAGCGACATATTCAGAAGCTCTTGGTTTGGTGCTCTTGATTAAATACGAGTTCCATACCCTAATACATGACAAAATTCAATGGAAACATTGCAATCCCCCAATCCTAAAATCCTGAAAAACTGATAAGTCTGCTGGATTTTGAATGAAATCTAAAATTCTACTTTCTCCATATGAAATCCAATGAGGCCGGAACCACTCTCAAACATCCTGAGTCATTTCATGGTAATGTTAAAAATTTAAGTAAAAGGATGAAAATGAAGATTAAGGAGAATGTCACTTTTACTTTAAGAATTTAACATTACCATGAATAACATATCAATACTAGGGCCTAGACTTGATTATGAAGCTGCCAAAATGCTCTACTCCTTGCTGCAACAGCACATATCACTTACCAAATGAAAATATTAATGAGCAAACACGCCCTTTTCATACCCGCGCTGAGCTTAGCGAGTCCTGGAAACCGGACACGTGTCCTAAAATCGCGACACGCCCCTGAAAATCGCAACACGCCCTCGGACACGACGTGTCCTGTGATTTGGACACGAATCCGGACCGAATCGTGTCGGATTCGCCGGATTCGGGATTCGCGGGGGGTTTAGGACGAATCCGGTTTCCTAGGAAGAGACTCTTTACTGCGCTGGAGAGAGAGAGAGATGTGATAAGTTGAGTGAGTCCAAATGAGGAAAAGTCCTCCTGTATTTATACACATCTGATGATAATTGAATAGATGCGACTGTTGGGCTTCTGAGCCTACATGAGTTGTTGGTAGGCTTGATAGTTACTCCATAATCAAAATAAATTCATATCTCCATAAATACTTATCGGAATCGGATGATCTTTAAATCAATCCTACACCTCTCAACGAGAGGAGTCTAATAAAAATATTATCAGCCATGAATAAGATGACCCACATGGAGTTTGGCCCTAGTTGCCAATTTTAACATGTTCGCTTGATGTTGCATGTGCACATTGCTCCTTTGCTTGTTCTTTGGCATGCTTGAAATGTTCGTCTGTTCGCAAAAGATTCTCATTGTCTGTTCCTTCGTTTGTTCGTTTGCGAACACATCTTCTCACATGTGTCCTCCTCGTTCATCTCATTTGTCGTCGCATCATGTCTTATTCATGTACTTGTATCTACAGTAACTCATGACGAGACGACATCAAATCCATAAACATCCTAGTCTACCATGATGCATGGTCATTCACTTTCCGATGCAGGTGACCAGGAGAGAGGACAAGGGTATGAAACTGCGCAAGGCAAGTTTCATGCTAGGATGCGAGCTTCGGGCACTGCTGGTGAAAATTGCGAAGAAGTCACCGGGAGACTGAGATGGACAATCTGGATCAACAATGACTGTCCGCAGGATCTGGCTCGCCTGAAGGGCAAATCTACGCAATTTCTGGAGGGAAGCAATGTAGGCTGCAGAGAGGCTTGGCAGCGAAAACTGCGCAATTCCTGGAGGGAGCTAGCAGCGGGCTGCAGGAGGGCTTGGCAATAAAAACTGTGCAATTCCTGGAGGGAGCTGGCAGCGGGCTGCAGGAGGGCTTGACAGCAAAAACTGCGCAATTCCTGGAGGGAGCTGGCAGCGGGCTGCATGATGGCTTGGCAGAAAAAACTGCGCAATTCCTAGAGGGAGCTGGCAGCGGGCTGTGGGATGGCTTGGCAGCAAAAACTGCGCAATTCCTAGAGGGAGCTGGTAACGGGCTAGGGGATTACTCGAGACAAAAATTGCTGGGAGGCTGGCCTGCTGAACACCTCTGCGCAATTTTTGAGCTGAGCGGGATGTTGCGCCGCTGAGGGGCTTGGCTTCCTCATGAAATTTGCGCAGTTAACGGGCACTCGGTGTCTGTCCAACCTATCTGCACAATTTTTTGAGGGAGACAGTGAACGGAGCGGGCAAGGACTGCAACTTTCACGCAATTTTGAGGGCAGAGAGTCCCAGGGCCACTACCCGGTCAAACTCTCTAATTGACCAGCTGAAGGGTTGGTTGATCAACTTGCGAGCAACGCAGATTGAAATGGTTTGTTGGACACTTCTGCATTGTTCTGGGTGAAAGTCAATCGAGTCGATTGCAGGGTGGAGGTTCGGCTGTTAGAGGGTGATCCAGTCATCAGAACTTCAGCAAAATGACTAAGTGTGTGAGCAAGTGAATTTGTGCATACGTGACCTTGCAAACACACACTCAACATGACTTGACAATAAGACGCCTCAAACCATCAAGACAACATATACTCAACATGACTGATTAACGGTGTGAGCGACAAGCGCGACGCTTGTGATAGATCGTTGAACAACCACAATGCTGCTTACGCGACAATGCATACAACTTCGTGTGTGAGTGCGATGGATGCTTACATAGCGAATACAACATGTACACATAAAGCGAAGACCTTATGCGTGACTAGAAAATGGTTGCAAGCATGACATTGTGACCAACATGCAAAAAGTTGTCCGTTGAACGGCCAAGCAAGGAGGGAGCAAAGACTCAACACGAGCTCACGGGGGAGTTCGAGTGCTTGCAAACATCAAGTAAAAACCCAAAGGAGGCTCTGAAATTGGATGCAAGCCAAAATTTTGGAGGGTGTTGCAACCGCTACAACAAAATGATAAGATATTTGATCCACCAGGAAATAATATACATAAAAAGGTGAGATCAGAGTTCATTTTCGTTGTCTATAATCAGAATCGTTCAAAAGATACAAATTTCATCAACTCTTTGCCTTCCATACAAGGCAAAGATTTGAGATTTGAGACTTCTGCGATCTCAATTATGTTGAATTATTTATGGATCCATCGCATAGGGTTTTTGTTTTTTGTCAACATTTCAAACCAACACAAGTGGCCCATCATCAGGATGAATGTAAGAATGATGGGAAAGTATGGATTTGATTACAAATAGAGAAAAGGAAGATCACAAAAGTCTCAAATCTCAAATCTCTGCCTTGTACAAAAGGGAGAAAGTTAATGAAATTCGTACCTTTGAACCATTTTGATTATAGATAGTGAAAAGAAAGATTGCAGAAGTCTCAAATCTCAAATATTTGCCCTGTATGGAAGGGAGAAAGTTGATGAAATTCATACCTTTGAAGGATCCTAATTATAGATAGCGAAAGTGTTAAAATTGGCAACTAGGGCCAAATTCTACCTTAGGACAGCTCATATGATGGAGATCATTATTGCATTGGATTCCTTTTTCAGAGAGGTACACTTTTGATATAAAGATCATCTCATTTTAACAAGCAGAAATGGAATTATGAATTTATTTCTCCTATGGACAAATTGTCAAGGTTGGCTCCAGTCAAATGTAGGCTCATGAAGCCCAATAGATGTGTCTTTTCATCCTAAACGAAGTGTATAAATAGGAGAGACCTTTCCCTCATTTGGACATCATCTCATCACAACTTTTCTCTCTCGATTGGGTCATACAACATTGGAGACTTATCTCTTCTTCTTCACACGTGTGGCTGGGCAGTTCTCTCTCTACTTCGCACATGTGACAGGAGGCCGAGTTTTTCTAGGCAGAACAGATCGCAAATTTCAAGGCATTGACCAAGGGAGTTTGACCAACATTGACTTCGGTTTTTGGGCTAGAATTTCAATTTTTCTAGGCCGCATTTATTGGCACAAAAATCGAGGCATTTGGAGTGGTTTGGCCAACATTGACTTCAGGCTTGACTGCAGAAATTACAGCAGACTTTCTCTCTCCTTTGACTGGGTTTGACCGAAGAATTTGAGCTGATTTGAAGGCCGAATTGGACAGTTGTTTCGAGGATGTTTTGGGACAGCTTTGACCATCATTGACTTTTTGGTTAGGGTTGATTTGACTGATGATTTGGCAGATCTTTTTTGGGCTTATATTTGTACTCTCTCTCTCTGTTGAACTATTGAAGAATAATAAGAAGATTTGATCAAAGGGTTTCCCCACATTAGGGTTTGTCCCTGGCATCCACCACATCTTGTGTCCTCTTGTCTTGGCTTGTCTTATGCATATGATTTTATGTTCTATCTACATTTACTATCAATGTTTATAAGTTAATGTGATTGCTACTGGATATAATTGGATTTGTCATTGGGTTGCTAAAGGAACATTGAAGTAAATTGTCTTAAGCATAGAACATACCATTGTTATCTAAAATTAACATGGTATCAGAGCTTAGGTGAAGACAAATCCCAAGCAAGAGTGAAGCAAAGCAATCACTAAAGGAAGTTGTTGGACAAGGACTTGGAACTAGTCCCAATGACGACTACATCTTTCTTCAAAACCGAGGACAAGCTCAAGGACAAATCTGACTATCATGCATGGAAGATGATTTTGGATTTGACTTTGGAAGAAAATGATGCCATGGACTATGTCAAAGGAAGAATAATCGAGCCTCCTTCAAGTGCATCCGTTGTTGTTCAAACCAAGTACAAGAAAGGTGAGACAAAAGCTAAGAAGATTATTGTTGATTCTATTCATAAGCCTTTGGTTGCATATATTTCTGATTTGGAAACATCTAAGGAGATGTATGAAAGGCTGGTTGGGATGTTCAAAGTGAACAATGCAAATCAAATTCTCTTTCTCAAGAACAAGTTGAAAGACATCAAGATGGATAGAGGAGAATCCATCCAATCCTACTTCATAAGGATCACCGAGATCAAGAATATCTATAGGAGAAGTCACTAGTGACCGAGAACTCTCTCTTATTGCGCTTGGGGGCCTTACAAGAGACTGGGATGTGTTCAACACTACCATTCTTAACAATGACAGGATTTCGGGATATGAGGTACTATTGGCCAGACGCACTCAAGAAGAAATAAGGATGATGGAACGAGACAAGCACTCAAATAGACACAATCCTACTACCTTCTCCGCTCATTCTAGAAGAAAGAACAATGTTGGTCCAAGGGTTCAAGTCGGGATTCAAAGAAGGAAGAAAAGGAAAGTGCTTCAATTGTAACAAGTTTGGCCACTTCGCTAGAGAGTGTCCTCACAAGAAGGATACTCCAAGAGATGATGACAACAATAACAACAACAACTTCAAGGGCAATGGCAATCGAAGGAACAACAAGTTCAATAACAAAGGGAAGAGGAATGCTCCTACTGCTTGAAATGGGGGTGGTCGTCCTCCCAAGAAGTCGAGAAACTCCAGGTATGATGAAGTTAATGTTGCAAATCAAAATGAATTTTATCTTATTTTTGCCCTCTCCATTGCCTCTCCTCTGGATACATTGGACCATTGGTTGATTGATAGTGGTGCCTCAAGGCACTTCACTGGGTACAAAGAAGCTCTCTCAAACTTGGTTGAGAAGGAGACAAATATGGAGATTATACTTGGGGATAATGCCACTTATCCCGTGAAAGGAATTGGGACCGTTACTCTTCACTTAAATCAAGGTCAAACCCTTCACCTACAAGAAGTGCTATATGTACCTGACTTGAAAAAGAACTTGGTTTCTATTTCTGCGATGGAAGACAAAGGTTTTAAGGTGTCATTCATTGATGGGAAGGTTTGTCTTTGGCAAAGGAATCCAAGAGATGCATTCACTCTAGGATTCAGGGTTGAAGGTCTCTATCAAGTTGGAGGAAGTCCGTTGGGAGAAATGATTTGTGACACATGTCTTCAATCCGAATTATGGCACCGAATATTTGTTCACCTTCATTTCAAAGCCTTACCTGAAGTAAGGAATATGGCCATAGGGATGCTCGAATTCAACTTAAATCATGAAGGTGTTTATCAGGGATATAAAGCTTGAAAACATACAAGGGGACCATTCCCCTCAAGTGGGATTCAAACCACTGATATTCTTCAATTGATCCATTTTGATCTATCAGGTATGCTTTCCGTGACATCTTTGGGTGGATATTTATATTATGTTATTTTTGTGGATGACTTCTCTCATAAGACATGGATCTATTTCTTAAAGAAGAAGAACAAAGTATTCAAATGGTTCCTCTCCTTCAAAGCCTTGGTCAAGAATCAAACAAGGAAGAAGATCAAAATTCTGAGGACCCATAATGGGACCGAATATGAGTCTAATGAATTCAAAGACTATTGTAGATAAGTTGGCATTAAGAGGGAGACTACCACCACACATACTCCTGAACAAAATGGTGTTGCCAAAAGGAAGAATCATACTATCATTGAAACCACTCGGGCTATGCTTCATGATCAAGATCTTTCGAAGTTCTTATGGGGAGAAGCTGCCAACACCATTGTGTATGTCCAAAACCAATGCCCACATCAAGCTTTGGACTTCAAGACACCCGAAGAAGTATTCACCGGTAAGAAACCTAATGTTTCTCATTTTAGAATTTTTGGATGTCCCGTATACTTTCATGTGCTGAAAGAGAAAAGAAACAAACTAGATGCATCTAGGAAGAAAGGAACATTTGTGGGCTACAATGAAACTTCAAAGGCATATAAAATCTATGTGCCTGGTCAAAGGGAAGTGGAGTTAAGTCATGATGTCACTTTCGATGAAGATTCTGCACTTAGAAAGATTCGAGATCTTCCTATTCCTAGGAAGGCCAATGATGATGCTGATGCAGAAAAGTAGGATGAATCTTTGTCCGATGAACCGATGCCCAATGTTGAAGGTCCGATGGATCCCATTGATCCACCTCCTTGTGAGCCCTCTACTACAAGAAAGAGGCCTTTGTGGCTTAAAGATACTCTTGAAGATGCCAAGAAACACATTGCATCGAGAGGGACATTTTGTGAAAAGCAAGAAGTAGAATAAGTACCAAAGGTACTTAGCTGCCATGAGTACTATTGTACAATCTGAGCCTTGTACATTCACAGAAGTTGTGAAGCAACAGGTTTGGAAGGATGCAATAAACAAAGAGTATGAATCGATCATGAAGAATGATGTCTGGGATGTGGTTCCTAGACCCAAAGATAAGTTTGTGGTCACTTCAAAATGACTCTACAAGATCAAACACGGGGCTGATGGGAGTGCTGAGAAATTCAAGGCCAGATTTGTTGAAATTTGGTACCGAAGGACAGGTGGTTCCCTTAGGCTTTGATCTTTGGCCTAGGGAAAAGTGTCCAAAAGAATTTAATTTTTCTCCTAAAGTGACTTTATAATTTTATAAAGTTAAATCTAATTTAAAAGTGACTTTAAGTGATAAAGTTACTAAGTCTAATTTTAAAGTGACTTTTATAAAGTCAATGAAAAATTAGAAAGGAAAAGTGACTTTGGAAATAAATGACTAAGTCGGTCTTTATTAAAATGGGGTGAATTAAAAAATAAAAAGTGAGATTTAAATGAGCATTTAATCTCAGCCATTGATCTAAATCTATTTCAACCATTGGATTTAGAGATCACCCAAAAGTCATTTGGAGTTATATTAAGGGAGGAAAAGGAGGAAAAGATTACATTCGATTCAATTCTTTCATGAGCAGATTGGGAGAAGGAGAACAAGAGAGCAAGAGAGATTTCTGAGCAGGGAGGAGAAGGAGACAGCAGCTTGGCACGCATTCCAAGGCAGCAGTTGAGCAGATTTGTACAGCTGATTCAGCACACAGTGAAAGGCAGATTTTGGCACGATTTTCGAGGAGAGGTTTGCACAAAAATCGAGGAGCAGTTTACTGGTTTTTCTGTACACAAAACGAGGGCCATACAGCAGCATTTAATGCTAAAAGTGGGCACGAAAATCGAGAAGACCGTACAGCATTTATTGCTGTCCTGTTTGCTGTAATTTCCAGTTTGCTGTGAAGCATGGGAAAAGAGATAAGTTGTAAATTTGCTTGATCATTTTTGCTGAAAATTTCTCACTGTAAAAGGCAATTTTCAGAAATAAAGAAGAGCTCTCAAACTGGTTTTCCCCAAGAGTTGTAGGGGGTTTTTCCAGGGTCACATTGACCAAAAATCTCTGTGTTTAAATGTGTTTTAATGGTTGTTTATTACTGCTGATTTTTATTTCTGCAATTTCCAGCATTCTGTAAAATTTCCAGAATTTGTGTTTTCAGTAAATTTATTTTTTTCAGCTTGTTAAATACGGTTATGGGAAAGGGCATTTAACTATATGGGAGAAATAAGGAGAAACTGAAAACCGGGGTGGGAAATGAGAAATTTCTACATGGTATCAGAGCTTGAGTGCTGAAAGGCAGTTTGGGACAGCAAAAGGAAAAATTATAGTTGCTGATTTTTCACTCAGAAAATTCCAGCAAGCTGATTTTTTCATAAACAGCAGTTTTATCTTTACTACAGCAGTGCTATTTTTCAGTTTTAGGACAGCAGGATGTCATTGGGATTGAGGGTGGAGGATAGGCTGGATGGGCATACAAATTACAGTGTTTGGAAGGAGAGAATGCAGAGTATCTTTGAGGAGGCAGAAGTCTGGGATATCATGGTGCATACCACACAGAACCCTGTTGTTGTGCCTACTGATGCTACTCAGTTGGCTACTTATAATAAAAAGAACAACAAGGGTAAGAGGCTGATTCTAGACGGAATCAAAGACCATTGCATTCCTCATGTGAGAAGAAAGAGCAATGCCCATGAGATGTGGACAGCGTTGTTCAATCTCTACCAGAGTACCAATGAGAACCGGAAGATGGTCCTGAAGGAGAAGCTGAAGAACATTAAGATGGGTAATGATAGTGCAGCTGAATATCTCACAAAGATTACTAATGTGAGAGATGAGTTGGCAGCGATTGGAAAGGCCATTCCACCCACTGAGTTGGTGCGGATTGCAGTGAATGGCCTCCCCCGTTCATGGTTGAACTTTGCTGATGGGGTTTGTGCACGTGAGACCCTTCCCACATGGGAGAGGTTTTGGGATGATTGCATTCAGACAGAGATCAGGAAAGGTCAGCTTGGGGCAGCCAAGCCAGTTGAGCAGGATGAGGATGTAGCACTGGTGGCAGGAGGCAAGAAAGGCAAAGGGAAGAAGCAGGCTTCCACAAGCAGTGGTGGGGGCAAAGGCAAAGGTAAAGGTAAACAGGGGAACACACAGAAGGACTATTCCAAGGTGAAGTGTTGGAATTGTCAAAAGATGGGACACTATGCAGTTGTGTGTCCGGAGAAGAAGAAGAAGAAGGGGAAGAACCAGGACGTGGCAGCTTCAGCAGAGATTGACGACTTTGCTGGTCGTTTTGACCGAGAGTTTGTGTTCACTACATGTGAGTCCTCTAGTGCAGGATCACCTGCCACACAGGTTCAAAGGGAGCATGCTTTTCCCTCAATTAGCGGAGCATCTTCAGGTATCTGGTATGTGGACAGTGGGGCTTCACGTCATATGACAGGAGTCCGTGAGTACTTCTCAGAGCTTTCAGAGAGTGGCACTGATATTGAGGTAGTACTCGGTGATGACAGAGTTGTTAGAGCAGTCGGGGTGGGGACAGTGACATTTCAGAGGGAGCCCAAACCTCCCTTGAAGGTGTCAGAGGTTCTTTATGTGCCAGGGATGAGGAAGAACCTCATATCCGTCTCAGCTTTGGAGGACAGAGGATATGAGGTACTGTTCAGGGGAGGACAGGTGTTGATGTATCTCAGGGGCACTCCAGCTGATTCAGCTAGAGTGATAGGTGTACGCCATGCAAAGGTATACAAGTTTGCATTCCAGCCCCTTTTGGCATTGAGCAGTAGTACCAACAGCAGAGCTAGCAGTTCTGAGCTGTGTAATATTTGGCACCGCAGGATGGGACATATGTATCATGGAGCCTTGAGGACATTGCGGGAGATCACTACAGGTGTGCCAGATTTCAATACTGATCACTTTGATACTTGCAGAGGTTGTGCGATGGGCAAATTTGCCAAATCCCCTTTTCCCAGCAGTGACAGCAGAGCGACGGGGATACTTGATTTGATTCATTCCGATGTGAGCGGTCGGATGTCTCATGTTTCCTTGAGTGGATATGAGTACTATGTTTTATTCATCGATGATCACTCCAGGAGGACCTGGATTTATTTTTTGAAGACCAAGAGTGAGGTCTTCAAGCGGTTTCAGGAGTTCAGAGCTTTTGTGGAGACTCAGACAGGTCGAAAGATCAAGTCCTTGAGGTCGGACAATGGAGGAGAGTACACCCTTGGAGAGTTTGTTGACTATTGTGCGGAGGCAGGCATTAGGAGGGAGTTCACTGTTCCTTACAACCCCCAGCAGAACGGGGTTGCGGAAAGGAAGAACAGATCCATCATAGGGGCTGCCAAAGCCATGTTACATGATCAGGGGTTGCCATTGTTCTTGTGGGCAGAGGCCTGCAACACAGCTGTTTACTTGCAGAATAGGAGTCCGCATCGTGCCTTGGGGCACATGACTCCGGAGGAGGCTTTCTCTGGGAAGAAGCCTGATATTGGTCATCTTCATATCTTTGGATGCATTACATACTCCTATATACCCAAGGAGAAGAGGACCAAACTAGAGCCCACCGCAGAGAAGGGTATCTTTGTGGGCTACAGTGAGACCTCAAAGGCCTTTCGGATTTACATTCCTGCACAGAGGAGAGTTGTTGTCAGATGGGATGTGAAGTTCGAGGAGGACAGGGCCTTTAGGAGGTCACGGGAGTTAGAGTATCTGGATCAACCAGACCCTCAGCAGCAGTTGAGTCAGTCGCAGGGATCCAGTGGGCAGGGATCAGGAGGATCCGGAGGTACATCTATGAGGATGTCAGGTCCGTCAGTGAGCAGTGGCTCGCCGAGCCAGAGGGGTGGTGCTCCGCGCAGCATGCAGAGCAGTTCACAGAGCAGTTCACTAGGGAGTCCATTGATGGACAGTTCACATGGTGCCTCAACTTCTACAGGTTCAGGTGCAGGCAGGAGGACAACAGACAGACAGTCAGGAGTTCAGGCTACTGATGGTGATGAGGAGGAGGAGTTTCATTCTCCTATGGGAGAAGCATGCTCAGGGAAGAGAAAGCCCAAGTGGCTTCAGGACACATTGAGAGATGCCACATCTGTTGCTGAGCCGAAGAGGCCGGTCAGAGAGAGTAGACCACCTGAGAGGTTTTGTAGCTATATGGCGATGGTTACCAGCATCCTTGACTCTGAGCCTTCTAGCTATGAGGAGGCAGCTAGCCAGCAGGTCTGGAGAGAGGCCATGCAGGAGGAGTATTCTTCTATCATGAAGAATGATGTTTGGGAGGTGGTGCCGAGGCCTGAGGGCAAATCCGTGGTTACTTCTAGATGGCTTTACAAGGTAAAGCATGCTGCAGATGGCAGCATTGAAAAATTCAAAGCGAGGTTTGTGGCTAGAGGGTTCTCCCAGGTAGA
Source organism: Pinus tabuliformis (assembly GCA_031772625.1). Taxonomy (NCBI): domain Eukaryota; kingdom Viridiplantae; phylum Streptophyta; class Pinopsida; order Pinales; family Pinaceae; genus Pinus; species Pinus tabuliformis. The sequence goes on from CM062818.1 coordinate 1,792,737,684, forward strand.
GGGAGTTGATTATGAGGAGACCTTCGCTCCTGTGACTCGATATACTTCGATCCGCTCCATTATATCGATAGCAGCAGAGATGGGTTGGAAGATCCACCAGATGGATGTGAAGACCGCATTTCTCAATGGCTTCATACAGGAGGAGGTGTACATTGAGCAGCCACAGGGCTTTGAGGTGCATGGGAAGGAGTCCCATGTGTGCAGACTGAAGAAGGCCCTTTATGGCCTGAAGCAAGCTCCCAGAGCTTGGTACTCCAAGATAGATACATATTTGCAGGGGATGGGTTTCACAAAGAGTGAGGCAGATCCAAACCTTTACTTTATTGTGATTGGTGAGGAGCCTCTCATTCTGGTGCTGTATGTGGATGACTTGATCATTACAGGTGCAGAGAGACTCATAGAGCACTGCAAGAGAGATCTTGCGACGAAGTTTGAGATGAAGGACATCGGCTTGATGCATTACTTTTTGGGTTTGGAGGTGTGGCAGGAGGAGGGGCATTTCTTCCTGGGGCAGGGGAAGTATATTGTGGACATCCTTAGCAGATTCCACATGGAGGATTGTAGACCCATGTCGACACCGATAATCACTAACTGGAAGAAGCTTCATGCTTCGGATTCCGAGTTGGTGGATCCCACATTGTACAGGCAGCTGATTGGTTCCTTGATGTATTTGGTCAACACTAGACCAAATATCTGTTTTGCAGTCAACACGATGAGTCAGTTTATGTGTGAGCCTAGGAAGGTTCACTGGGTGGCTGCAAAACACATTTTGCGATACTTGCAGGGGACAGTGGATTATGGTCTGGACTACAGGCAGGGAGATGGAGTGAGATTGGCAGGATACACTGCTTCTGATTGGGCAGGTTGTGCTTCTGATAGGGAGAGCACTTCAGGGTGTTGTTTTGGATTGGGTTCAGCAGTAGTGTCATGGTTCAGCCGGAAGCAGCAGTCAGTAGCACTGAGTTCAGCGGAAGCAGAGTATATGGCAGCCCGTCTAGCTAGTTGTGAGGCTATCTGGCTTCGCAAGATGTTGTTTGGCTTATTTGGTCAGCCGTTGAGACCTTCAGTGATTTACTGTGATAATCAGAGTTGCATTAAACTCACGGAGAATCTAGTATTTCATGACAGGTCAAAGCATATCGGGATCAGATATCATTTCATCAGAGACTATGTTCAGAAAGGAGTTATGAAGCTTGAGTATATTTCCACTGATGAGCAGGTTGCAGATATCCTTACCAAAGCCTTACCACGGGGCAAGCATGTCTACTTCAGAGACAAGATGGGTGTGGTGAGGAACACCTTCCTCGGTAAGAGGGAGTGTTGAAATTTGGTACTGAATGACAGGTGGTTCCCTTAGGCTTTGATCTTTGGCCTAGGGAAAAGTGTCCAAAAGAATTTAATTTTTCTCCTAAAGTGACTTTATAATTTTATAAAGTTAAATCTAATTTAAAAGTGACTTTAAGTGATAAAGTTACTAAGTCTAATTTTAAAGTGACTTTTATAAAGTCAATGAAAAATTAGAAAGGAAAAGTGACTTTGGAAATAAAGGACTAAGTGGGTCTTTATTAAAGTGGGGTGAATTAAAAAATAAAAAGTGAGATTTAAATGAGCATTTAATCTCAGCCATTGATCTAAATCTATTTCAACCATTGGATTTAGAGATCACCCAAAAGTCACTTGGGTCACCCAAAAGTCATTTGGAGTTATATTAAGGGAGGAAAAGGAGGAAAAGATTACATTCGATTCAATTCTTTCATGAGCAGATTGGGAGAAGGAGAACAAGAGAGCAAGAGAGATTTCTGAGCAGGGAGGAGAAGGAGACAACAGCTTGGCACACATTCCAAGGCAGCAGTTGAGCAGATTTGTACAGCTGATTCAGCACACAGTGAAAGGCAGATTTTGGCACGATTTTCGAGAGGTTTGCACAAAAATCGAGGAGAAGTTTACTGGTTTTTCTGCACACAAAACGAGGGCCATACAGCAGCATTTAATGCTAAAAGTGGGCACGAAAATCGAGGAGACCGTACAGCATTTATTGCTGTCCTGTTTGCTGTAATTTCCAGTTTGCTGTGAAGCATGGGAAAAGAGATAAGTTGTAAATTTTCTTGCTGATTTTTGCTGAAAATTTCTCACTGTAAAAGGCAATTTTCAGAAATAAAGAAGAGCTCTCAAACTGGTTTTCCCCAAGAGTTGTAGGGGGTTTTTCCAGGGTCACATTGACCAAAAATCTCTGTGTTTAAATGTGTTTTAATGGCTGTTTATTACTGCTGATTTTTATTTCTGCAATTTCCAGCATTCTGTAAAATTTCCAGAATTTGTGTTTTCAGCAAATTTATTTTTTTCAACTTGTTAAATGTATGGTTATGGGAAAGGGCATTTAACTATATGGGAGAAATAAGGAGAAACTGAAAACCGGGGTGGGAAATGAGAAATTTCTACAAGATTTGTAGCTTGAGGCTTCTCTCAAAAAGGAGTAGACTATGATGAGATATTTGTACCAGTTGCCCGATATACCACCATCCGTTCAATCATAGCCTTTGCTGCTTCGCAAGGATGGAACCTTCATCAGATGGATGTCAAAACTACCTTCTTGCATGGTTCACTTAAAGAGGAAGTATATGTGGAACAACCCAAGGGGTTCGAGGTTCAAGATCGTAGGACACATGTATGCAGGTTGAAGAAAGCCCTTTATGGCTTGAAGCAAGCCCCTAGGGCTTGGTATGAGAGGATCGATAGCTATCTTATGAAGCTAGGATTTACGAGAAGTGATGTTGACCTGAACCTTTACTTCAAGGTTGAAAAGGACAGACCTCTCATTCTGGTCCTTTATGTGGATGATCTCTTTCTGACAAGTGATGACCCTCTCATTCATCAATGCAAGAGGGAGTTGGCTTCCGAGTTCAAGATGGACCTAGGACTAATGCTTTATTTCCTAGGTTTGGAGGTCTGGCAAAACCCACGTGAGGTTTTCATTTCTCAAGGAAAATATATTGTGAAGCTACTTGAGATATGTGGAATGGTGGACTACAAGTTCATGACTACTCCAATGGAACTCAACTTTAAGAAGCTATGTGGAAGTGTTGTTGGGCCTGAATTGGCGAACCCTACCGAGTATCGTCAACTTGTGGGAGCACTGATGTTCTTGGTCAACTCCCGTCCTCACATATGCTTCGTCGTGAACACGTTGAGTCAATATATGGTGGAGCCTCATCACATTCATTGGATTGCTACCAAGAATTTCTTGAGATATCTTTGGGCACTATCCACTATGGACTGAGATACACTGTCGGGGATTTGAGGCTACATGGATATTCAGATGTTGACTTAGTTGGCAGTGTGGTAGATTGTAAGAGCACGACTAGATGTTGCTTCTCTTTGGGGTCTGCTTCTATATCTTGGATGAGCATGAAGCAGAAATCAGTTGCACTAAGCATCGTCGAGGTCGAATACATTGTTGCAAGTATAGCCTGTTGTGAAGTAATCTGGTTGAGGAAGCTCTTCAGTGAGCTATTTGAGTACGTGCTAGATACGACCGTGATCTTCTGCGACAACCAAAGTGGGATTCGTTTATCAGAGAATCTCGTGTTCCACAACCGCTCCAAGTATATTGATATTAGGTACACCACTTTGTCCAGGATATGGTACAATGGGGAGTAATTAGGCTCCAACACACCAGGACAGATGAGCAAGTTGCTAACATTCTCACGAAGCCTCTTGGGAAGGTCAAATTCTTAACCTTCCGAGAGAGACATGGAGTCGTGGAACAACCCTCTTATGAGGGTCCCGTATGAGTTGGACACAGAGCTCTGGGAGCTCCTGGGGGCGTGGGGTACTTTTATGAGCGACCATAGGGTGAGTGGTTCACCTTCCCCTAGTGGTGCGCTGGATACAAAGTGAGTGGTTCACCTTCCCCTGTGATACCCCATTATGGTTGACGTGTGTAGGGTAAGTGGTTCACTTTCCCCTACCCAGACACATGCATGTAGGGTGATTCCTTCCCCTACAGTTGACATATGCATAGGATGAGTGGTTCACCTTCTCCTATGGCATATGAGCAAGATTAGTGGTTCACCTTCTCCTATTGATGCCCCGACACACATCCTACCCACAGAGTCCGAGTCTAATGGGAAGTACCTCTCATGTGGCCAATGAGTTGGGAAAAGTTGGTTAGGGACCATAGCACTACCAATGGACGCATCGTGTACTGTCGTACTCCCTATGACTAGGATGCATGGTGTTCAACAACTTAATCTAGGATCAAGGAATGACTTTAGTCAGTGGAGAGTGGTATGATAAACTCTCGATCACTTCTTCTTCATTATTACTTCATGGTTCAGCAGAGCAGTGGTGGCATGAGGGTACAGGATGACAGATTGGCATGAGGATGGATTGGCAGGTGGAATTCTCCCTAGTTGAGAGGGAGTGTTAAAATTGGCAACTAGAGCCAAACTCCACCTTAGGACAGCTCATATAATGGAGATGATTATTGCATTGGATTCCTCTTTCGGAGAGGTACAATTTTGATATAAAGATCATCTCATTCTGACAAGCACAAATGGAATTGTGAATTTATTTCTCATATGGAAAAAATGTCAAGGTCGGCTCTAGTCAAATGTAGGCTCGTGAAGCCCAACAGATGTGTCTTTTCATCCTCAACGAAGTGTATAAATAGGAGAGACCTTTCCCTCATTTGGACATCATCTCATCACAACTTCTTCTCTCTCTTGATTGGGTCGTACAACATTGGAGGCTTCTCCCTTCTTCTTCGCATGTGTCACTACGCAGTTCTCTCTCTACTTCGCACGTGTGGCAGGAGGCCAAGTTTTTCTGGGCAGAATAGATCACAGATTTCAAGGCATTGACCAAGGGAGTTTGACCAGCGTTGACTTCGGTTTTTGGGCCAGAATTTCGATTTTTCCAAGCCGCATTTATTGGCACAGAAATCAAGCCATTTGGAGTGGTTTGACCAGCGTTGACTTCAGGTTTCATTGCAAAAATTACAGCAGACTTTCTCTCTCCTATGATTGGGTTGATTGAAGAATTTGAGCTGATTTGAAGGCCAAATTAGACAGCGGTTTGGAGGATGTTTTGGGCAGCTTCGATCATCATTGACTTTCTGGTTAGGGCTGATTTGGCAGATATGTTTTGGGCTTATATTTGTCCTCTCTCTATCTGCTGAACTATTGAAGAATAATTAGAAGATTTGATCAAAGGATTTCCCACATTGGAGTTTTTCCTTGGCATCCGCCACATCTTGTGTCCTCTTGTCTTGGCTTGTCTTATGCATATAATTTTATGTTCTATCTGCATTTACTGTCAATGTTTACAAGTTAATGTGATTGCTACTGGATATAATTAGATTTGTCATTGGGCTGCTAAAGGAACATTGAAGTAAATAGTCTTAAACATAGAACATACCATTGTTATCTAAAATTAATAGAAAGGGAAGATTGCAGAAGCCTCAAATCTCAAATCTTTGCCCTATATGGAAAGGAGAAAGTTGATGAAGTCTGTGCCTTTGAACGATTTTGATTATAGATAACAAAAAGGAAGTCTAATCTCGCCTTTATATATATATATATATTATTTCCTGGTGGATCAAAATTTCCCGTCATTCTTACATTCATCCTAATGATGAGCCACATTTGTTGGTTGAAATGTCAATGAAAAACAAAAACCCTATGCAATGGATCCAGAAATAATTCAAATTGCAGAAGTCTTAAATCTCAAATCTTTGCCCTATACAGAAGAGAGAAAGCTGATGAAATTCGTACCTTTGAACAATTATGATTACAGATAGCGAAAAGGAAGTTTAATCTCACCTTTTTTTATATATTATTTCCCGATGGACCAAACTTTCCCTTCATTCTTACATTCATCATGATGATGAGCCACATATGTTGGTTCGAAACGTCAACAAAAAACAAAACCCTATGCAACAGATCCGGAAATAATTCAACATAATTCAAATCACAAAAGTCTCAAATCTCAAAACAATAGTATGTTAACTTTACATTATAGACAGATCAATTTCTTCTCATCAAATTAGTAGTTAAGTGCCTCACATTTTACATTTTGTATTTTTCACATTTTACATTACATTACATTTTGCATTTTACATTCTACATTTATATATGTTTTAATTTGAACATTAATTGAAAGATATGAAGCTAACTTCTTCTTCTTCTTCTCATCTTCTTCAACATTTAAAAAATGTTGGCATACTTACTTTACACCTCCACATCTCCCCTACACTGGGTTGTAGAGTGCCTCTCAGCACAATGGCCCACCTTACTGTTAGTTTTTGTAGCATCAGAGGTGTTCTAGTCTCGAAACTTTGTGGAGAGGCTAAAACACAGGGGTTCTCGATAACCCAGAAATCGCTTCTAGAAATTCCACCTAGAAGTGTCTCAATTAGACTATTAGCCTATTTTTTAATAAATTTAGTTAATTAATCAATATTAATCGAGAAAAGGTTTAAGTCATCTAGAAACTCACACTCGGGGAATTAATCTGGGCCCTTGATTAAGTTTTAATCTTGGCAGTTGGAGGTCCAACAGAGGATTATAAGAAGAAGTCGATGGGTAGATAGAGAACACGCTACAGACACTTGTGAGAACCACAGAGAGTTCAATTTCCTTGGAGAGTTCAATTTTCCAGAGGCAATAGCTGAAAGAGTTCAGGCTTTAGAAGGAAGCAAAGACAGAGAGGGGCAGGGACAGTGAGTCCGGAGGAAAGTTTTTCTAGATCTGGAGAGTGCATTACAGAGAGGCAGAAATAGCCACAGTGAGGCTGACGCAAGCGCTGCGCAAAAGCCTCTAAGAGGCAATTCGATTCTGTTAGGGAGAAGCATAGTTTCAGTTCCAAAGGCCGGAAAGCCATTCCAAAGGTCAGAAGAGATGTTTTCCCAATCAGCAACAGACTAGACAACTTGACGAAGAGCTGATACAGACTAAGCATGGAAGGGACTACGCTAGGGTGACGCAAGCCTACGCAGAAGTAGTTTGGATGGCCCGGATTTTCCTGTGGGATGAGGAAAATTCCTCACTAGATTTTTGTGAGTATTTTTCTCTGTAGGATTGCCAGATTTCAACATCCACTTGTACTCAGATTTTCTCTCATTGTTGCATAATAATAAAAATCCTCAGTTGTTGCACTGGTTTTCCCAAGCTGGGTTTTTCCGGGGACATTTGTCCAAAAATAAGTGTGTCAATTTTTATGTGTGTGTGCTAGAATTTCTCAGTTTCCAGCACTATTATTTTCCACAGTTTTATTTGTGAAGGTCGCAGTGTGATTTATTCGATATTTGTCGTAGAAAATAAATTGTCAAAATTTATTAACAATAAGAAGAATTAATTCCAGTTGTTGCAATAGGATTTCAGTGGTGAAATTTTCACATGGTATCAAAGCGTGATTGATCAATCGAGAAGCTCAGAAGCGGAAGAAGAAAATTTCATTGTTCAAAGGGAGCATCAGGTCAAAAAAATTTGTGTTGCGCATTGCCTAGCCAAGCAGTTTGAATTAATGGGCAAGGATTCGATTTTCACTTGCAAGGTGGCAAAAAATTCGATTTGCCCAAGATAGTGATTCCAGCAAACAAAGGGAGGAGCAGCACCAGCTCAGATTTTTGCTGAGCATATTCCTTGGTTGGGCACAGAGGATTTTGCAGCAATTTGTTAGAGCATAATCCATGTCGGGTGAAAGAGAAAAGCACACACAACAAAGGGAAAAACTCTCTCAAGGGATTTCGAGTTCTAAAGATCCGGTTTTCCAATTGCAAATTGGCAGTAGCTGTAAGCAAATTCTCACTCCAAAAGGGAGTGCGAGTAGCAGATCCAGTTTTCAAGCAGAGGGAAAGAGGGAGTTGTCGACCATATTTGAGATGGCCACAAGTGGGCTCAGAGATCAATATAGATTGGACGGTGCTTCCAACTGTCATTTGGAAGGCCAAAATGTCCTTTCTCCTTGATGAGCATGGTCTAAAGACCTGTGCAGAGAATGGTAACAGTAACCCAGGATGCGAATCAACTAAAGGAGTACAGAAAAGTAATGGTGAAGGCGAAGCGGATGATCTTGGATGGAATTCAAGATAATATAGTCTCACATGTAGTTGGCAAAGGTACGACCAAGGAGATGTGGGATGCTCTCTCCATGCTATATCAAAGTTCTTCCGAGCAGTGGAAGATGTTTCTCCTTGAGAAGCTAAGAAGCATAAGGATGCAGAAAGGTGAAGACATAAATCCCTTCCTCACTAGGATTCAAGAGGTCCGAGATCAGCTAGCAGACATTGGGGAGGCGCCCCAACCCACAGAGCTTGTACGATTGGCACTGAACAATGTCTTGGAGGATTGGCAGGTGTTTGTCCAAAGTATTTTGGGCGGAGACACTTTCCCTGGTTGGGAAGGGATGTGGGTTGATCTGTAGCAGGAGGAGTTGAGGGGAGCTCTAGTAAAGAGCACCATCAGTGGAGGCAGCAGCAAGGGCATGATGAGTGAGAAGGAAGAGGAGAATGCAGCGCTAGCTTCCAAGGGTCCCAGTCAGGGGTAGGGGGAGAAGAAGAAGAAGAAGGACCTGCCAAAGGTCAGGTGCTTCAGATGTGGTGAGCTCGGTCACTACAGTACTCAATGTCTTCTCAGGAAGAAGCAAAAGCAGGAGAAGCAGGACCAGGCTACAACGTCTGCCGAGATAGACAATCCGGAAGGTTGGAGGAAGAGTTTGCGATGTTTGTAGCAATACCTCCAGGAGAGAGGTGGGGCGATATGGAGTTGTAGTCCCAGAGAGTTGTAGACATGGGTAGGGTCCATTGAGGTGTCCACCTGATGGATCATTACCCTGCTACAGTGGCCCACAATATTCAATAGCATGATAGATCAATGTCAGTGATGCAGTCAGATTTCGGAGTAACAGTTGCAGACTAGTGGCAGTGAGGTGTTGAGGAGCGCAGAGCAGTGTTGGCAGCGGCGCAGAATAGCACAATGTAGAGTCAGCAGCAGCGCAGTTTCTTCAGTGGACAGTGCATGTGCAGGTGCTAGTGGCAGTAAGGACTCAGGAGATAGATGCAGCAAACACAGTTGATTCAGTATTTTGGATGCTTCTTAGTTGCAGTTGTTGCAGTCGCAGCAGCAACAGATGAGAGGGAGTTGCAGTGCAGATGTGGAGTTGCAGTGTTAGCAGCAACACGGATGTAGCATCAAAGTTGCGCAGTGGTTGGTGGGCAGTAGCCAGACGTCAATAGCGTGACAGAGGGGTGGTACAAAGACAAGGTGTTGTGACAGAGTGTGCAACACTAGAGAGAACACCTTCCTCGCTAAGAGGGAGTGTTAGTTTTCGTAGCATCAGAGGTGCTCTAGTGTCGAAACTTTGTGGAGAGGCTAAAACACAGAAGTTCTCCATAACCTAGAAATTGTTTCTGGAAATTCCACCTAGAAGTGTCTCAATTAGACTATTAGCCTATTTTTTAATATTTCCTAAATCTAAATTTAGGAAATCTGGTTAATTAATCAGTATTAATTGATATAAGGTGTGAATCATCTAGAAACTCACACGAATCGACAGGGAATTAATCTGGGCCCTTGATTAAGTTTTAATCTTGGTCATTGGAGGTCCAACAAAGGATTATAAGGAGTCGATGGGTAGATGGAGAACACACTGGAGACACTTGTGAGAAGCACATAGAGTTCGATTTCCTTAGAGACTTTGATTTTTCAGAGGCAGTAGCTGGAAGAGTTCAAGCTTCAAAAGGAAGTAGAGACAAAGAGGGGCAGGGTCAGTGAGTCCAGAGGAAAGTTTTTCCAGATTTGGAGAGTGCATTGCAGATAGGCAGAAATAGCCACAATGAGGCTGATGCAAGGGCTGCGCAAAAGCCTCTAAGAGGCAATTCGATTTTGCTGGGGAGAAGCAAAGTTTCAGTTCCAGAGGCCAGAAGAGACGTTTTCCCAGTCAGTAGCAGACTAGACAGCTTGAGGAGCAGTTGATTCAGGCTAAGCATGGAAGGGACTACGCTAGGGTGATGCAAGCCTACGCAGAAGCAGTTTGGACGGCTCACAAGGAGCTGCAGTCAGAGTCTGGATTTGCCTATGGGGTGAGGAAAATTCCTCACTAGATTTTTGCCAGTATTTTTCTTTGTAAGATTGCCAGATTTCGACATCCAGTTGTACTCAGATTTTCTCTCACTACTGCATAATAATAAAAACCCTCAGTGGTTGCACCGGTTTTCCCATGTTGGGTTTTTCAGGGGATATTTGTCCAAAAATAAGTGTTTCAATATTTATGTGTGTGTGCTAGAATTTCTCAGTTTCCAGTGCTATTATTTTCCGCAGTTTTATTTGTGAAGGTTGCAGTGTGATTTATTCGATATTTGTCGTAGCAAATAAATTGTTAAATTTATTAACAATTAGAAGAATTAATTCCAGTTGCTGCAATAGGATTTCAGTGGTGAAATTTTCACACTTAGTCTAGACGCCATGAAGAGACTTATGTTCTCCCATGAGGTAAGAAGTGGTAATTTCTTTCCACCAAGATATGCATAAAGCTTCATGCCAATCACATTTACCCCAAAACCTTTTAGCATACTCTCATCCCTAGGAAATCCATTCTTCCACCAAACATCAATTATCACTCTTGATTCTCTTGTACCACTACCTTTTATGAAATAACAAGCCAACCCCCTATTCATATTCCCTCCCCAGCCAACTCTTGTCGCCTCTTTTCATCGAGAGAAGCTAGAAGAGTTGTTCAATTTCAAGCACCAATAAAATGGCATATGAGGAAAGTTTTTGGGATTCATTTTCAAGCATGGTATTGATCCTCTTACTTCTCATATTGTTGATCTCTTTAATCATGTGGTTTATTTGGGGCTTCTACCTTGGTCACAACATATCATTCACCCCTAGAGGCTTAAGAGCACAGTGTCATGCATAAAGATGGGGGACGGGAATACAATTTTTTTTCATAATTATGCCCCCCATAGAAGAAATATAAATTCAATTTGAGCTCTACAGGTGGAGGACATCAAATCCGTATCAAACCAATCTGATCTAAAAGCTGCAGCAGTAAACCATTTTTCTTCCCTATTTAGAGACCCAGGTCATAACAATATAGTCCCTCAGCTTCAGCTCATCCAGAGATATCAGAGATTTCTCACTTCGTAGGATTCCAATAGGATTAGAATTTAGGAGCCCCGTCACTTCTGATGAAATCAAGAGGGTTTTAAAGCACTTCTCAAAAGATAAAATTCCAAGCCCGGATGTCTGGACTGTTGAACTCTTTCTCTCTTTCTTCGATCTCATGAGTCTTGACCTCTGTAAAGTGGTAAGAGGAATCAAAAAGAAGAGGAAAAGTCACATAAGCTATGAATGCCACTTTTATAGCCCTAATTCCAAAAAGCTCAATTGCAAAGACTTTTCTTAACTACAAGCCCATTTCTCTATGTAACTTGGTGTACAAATCATCTCAAAGGTGATCGCCAACAAAATTAAGCACAAATTAGATGAGAAAATAAGCCTTAATCAATTTGGTTTTCTAGCAGATAGACAAATCCATGATGCAGTTGGCATTGCTCAAGAGGTTCTCCACTCTATCAAGATAAGAAAACAAACAAACAAAAGGCTTTAGTCCTTAAGATGGATCTAAACAAGGCTTTTGATAAAGTGAATTGGACCTTCCTTAGACTAGTCCTGTTGCAGATTGGTTTTGACCTAGAGATCACAAATTGGATCATGGGATGTGTGACCTCTACAAATTTCTATGTTTTGATCAATGGACCCCCTCTCATAATTTTTCCAGCTCTAGAGGCCTTAGACAGGGATGTCCTCTCTCTCCACTCTTGTTCCTGCTGGTAATGGAAGGTCTGAGCCTCCTTCTACTGGAGGAAAAGCAGAAAGGAAACATCAAAAGGATTAAAGTTGCTCTCAAACAGCATATTGATATCACCCATCTCCTTTTTGTGGATGATGTGTTGCTGATGAGGTCAGGATCGATTTCTGAATGGCAGGCTTTTCATAGGTTAATTAGCCTATTCTGTCAGGCCTCTGGGATGGAGATCAATGTTACAAATCCTCATTCCTTCAGAATGGTGTAAGTTTAGAATCTCTCTCCTCCATAAAGTCTTTCATGCCTTTCCAGGTGGATGCCTTGGATAATGGCCTGAAATATTTGAGCTTCTTCCTCAAGCCAAATGGGTACCAAAAACAGACTGGTTATGGCTGATTAGGAAAGTTGAGAATGATTTTGGTAAAATCTGTCCTGGAAAATATCCCTTTCTATTGGTTGTCCTTATCCAATATTCCTAAGTCTGTTTTGAATATCATAAGGCAAAGGATGTTCAGTTTTCTATGGACAGTCAAAAAAAACAAAGGCAGCCCCCACCTGGCCAGCTGGGAATCCTTGTCCAAGTCAAAGAAATTTGGTGGGTCAGGATTTAAGAAGCTGGTCTGGTTCAGTAAGGCGCTAGCACTAAAGTACCTGTGGAGGAGACTGTTTGGTGAAGGGCTTTGGAGCCAAGTTATGAAGAAGAAATACCTTAGAATGAAGACCATGGTGGATTGGCTTAGATCAGCAGCAAACAAGCCTACCATCAGGGGTTCCATTGTCTGGAAAGCTCTCATGGACTCCTTTCCTTTTCTAGGCTTGAATGGAAAGTTGGGGATGGTTCGCAGGTAATTCTTGGCAAAGATCCTCTTATTGGTGGTGCTCGTTGTTATAAACTATGTTCCACCAAGACTCCGGTGCAGGCAGACACGGGTGTGAGGAGACGCACAGGGGGAACGTGTATGAGTACCCTCAAATTTGACGGAAATTTCAGGGGTGCGGGGATACGTCGGCGTAATAATTTTTAATATATATATATATATATATAATTCAAGTTCATAGTCAATAATGAAAGCATAAATAGATTAATAGTAATAGTAAATACATTGATCCACAAATTAAAATTTATATTCATAATTGAATTAAATAATGACATACACTGAATTAAAATTTAAAAGCAAAACAGACTAGTATATTAATATATACTAGATACTAGATACTGAAGTTTGAACACTGAAATAGTAAATTACTGAATTCAAAATTGAAATAACCCAAACTCTCAAAATCAAAATAGTTAAGAGTGAGGAGTCAATAATTGGTCTGAGTTCATCAATATCTAGTGTCACACAAAGTTAAGACTGAAAAGTAAAAATGGACAATGAGGACTGAAATAAAATCAACATCAAGGAGTCAATCTCAATGATTGGTCCTCTACATTAAGGGTTATTAGACAAATTTGAGGTGGGGCATATCCTCCCTCAAAAAGGGACGCCCAGAAGCACCCCTTTTGGGCAGTCGTGTTCCCCACAGTGGGGAAACGCACCCCCCTGCATCTCCTCAAGACTCCCCAAAAGGGATGAGTAGGGAAACACACTCCCAGACGTCCCCCTGTCCCAGGTGCATGGGGTGCAAGGGGCGCGTGCACCCGACCCTGGGGGACGCATCCTTGTGGAACACTGGTTATAAACTATCCCAGAATCCGATACACATCTTAAATTCAAAAGGTATTTTCTCCCTAAACAACGTCAAAAGGGTGGAGCCTTTCTTAAATGATTCCTAGGAGGATCAGCTTGTTTGGAGTTGGAATACTTCTTCAGGAAGGGTAAGTGCAAAACTGGCATATGAATACATAGCCCTTTCTTTAGTTGATCAGGGTGGGTTCTTGCTGGTGGAATAACTCTATCTGGAGTTGGAACATCCCCAACAAGTTGAAATGTTTCTTTTGGTTAGCCATGCAAAACAAATTACTAACCTGGGAAAACCTCCAAAAAAGAGGATTCTCTAGTCCAAACCTTTGCTGTCTCCGTAGAAATCAGAAAAAAACTGTGCAGTGTGAACCATCTTATTGTTTGTTGTAGGATTGCTAAGGAAATTTCGCAATCGATATTACAGGTTCTTAATTTAAATGCAACATGTGACCAGACCTCCTTGGAGGACTCTCTTCTTCACTGGACATAAAAGTCAAATTTTCTGTATTCCCTCCCTATATTTGTTGCTTGGGGAATCTGGCTTCTCAGAAACAGGATTATTTTCACAAATTCAAATTTATGCATTTCTCCGCAATCCTCCAAGATTATCTCTTTGTTCAAAGATTTCAGCTTGAAGCAAATCAGAAAAAACCAACGAAGGATCTCTTTCCCAAATTTATCTCAAAGCTGTCCAGTTCATTTCTTCGATGGAGCTGCTCAAGGGAACAGATGTGGTGGAGGGGGAATAATTAAATTGCCAGGAACTATATCAATTTGATTCAAAACTGATATAGGAAGGGGAGACAACACAAAGGCTGAACTAATTGCTTGTTGGACTCTATTGTTTCTAGCTGCTATGAAAAATATAAAATGCATTCAAATTTTAGTTGATTCAAAATGTCTGATAGATTGGTTGGCAGGTAAAGCTCAGCTGGAAGTACTGAATCTTGCTCCTTGGAAAGATAAAATTGACGAGTTAAAGAAATGTTTCCAGGAAATCAGCTTCCAGAACATCCACAGAGAGCTAAATTCCACTGCAAATCTCTTTTCAAAAAAAGCCCTTGCCATGGAAAATGGTTTTATCTATTATGAATAATGGGTCAGCAACTCAGCTCAATGTGCTCACACTATGACCATCTATTAGACAGATCAGATGTCTCTTCTCTACAGTACATCATATAATTGTATTCCTTCTTGCTCTTTCTTCTGTTTATCACAGTCTGGAGATGCAGGTGCCCTACAATCCTCTCGTCTCAAACTTTTTGTTCAGGAATCCTTTTCTTCCGGGCACAGATCAGTATATCATATTTACTATTTAACTGCTACCTTTTTGTCTTTTGACAGCATCTGATTTTACTCTTCAATTGTGCTGCTGTGTATAGGACTTTCTCTTATTCTCTGCTGTCTATTCTTGTCTTAATAGCAAACTGTTTACATTTCAGTGACAATGCTGTGTATATGTCCTTTGTTGGCTTGATGTTGTCTCATTTGTTTTCTGACAGCAACCTGCTTACTCTTCAGCTGCTGTGCTGAGTATATGACGGAAACAGTATGTAATTTTTTTTATTCCTACAGGAATAACAAAAAAGTTGTTCTTTCAAAACCAACAAAAAAAAAACATATCATTCACCCCATCTTTAAATCAAGGAATATATTGGATCCAAATAATTACAAGACTATTATGATTAGGCATACTTTTACCAAACTGTTGTTATGGCCCTAAACATGTGGTTTCAGAACACTTGGATAGGAATAAACTTATGGTAAGAGGCAAGCAAACTTAAAGATAGATTATCAAACACCAACCACACTTTTACACTCTATGCTATAATTGAGGAGGTGAAAAAATGCTCAACCAAAGTATTTCGTTGCTTTGTAAAATTTTTTAAGAAACCTTGTTCCTTTTTGAGGCATTCCTTATTTCACAGCCTTCAAGACATTAACATCTTCATGTCTCTTCTCACCAGCAGCATGCAACTATATGAGTGATGTCAGTCGGCTCTTTGCATCACCTAGCCTTTGTTGCTTCATAGGGAAAAAATACAGGGGTAAAACAAAGGTCCCACCTCTCAACAATCTTATTTGGGACCTACATCAGTAAGTTAGATATACACTTCAAGAAGCACACATATCCTAACAATGTTGTTTTTTACACAATGTTCTGATTGTTATTCTCATGTCCACATATGATGTAGTACTCTTGGCCTCCCCTCTCAAAGGACTATAGAGATAGCTTAATGTCCTCGCTAACATTTGTTACCTTAGGCAAGCGGCAATAAACCCTAACAAAAATAATGTCATGATTACACTTCCAAGATGTTTTATCAATTTCTATTGTTCTTCAAGGGGAGTGAGATAGAGATCACTAAAATCTATACTTACTTGGGGGTTCAATTCATGATCACAAGCTCAACAAGACATGCTACGCAACCCTAACTTGGTATAGATACTTATTCATGCTCAATCTATAATGTTTTCTTACACAAATTCAAGACGGTTCTACCAAGAAGCACCTCTTCGACACACTCATCAAACCTATTGTTCTCTATGGAGTTGAGAACTAGGATCTCCGCCAATTATCAATGGAATGGGGTTGTATCAAGAAAATACAATTCCTCGTGTTACAATGTACAATCCACTACAAACACAACCCGCAGACCATTGGGCAAGCCAAGTCCTGTGACCATCCCTTTCTCTTGGAGAGCATCTTCAAACTTGTATCTTTTCTTATAAAATATGTAACACGGAAAATTCAACTACTAGGCAAGAGTGATACCCTTACTTTCACCTTTGCTCCTCCATAAAGATTGCCTTTACTCAATGCCCTTCAAGACAAAGACAAAATTGGTTCTCACAACCCTCCTTGCTTCTTTAGTCCATTATTATTAAAATTGGCAACTAGGGCCAAACTCCATGTGGGTCATCTTATTTATGGCAGCTGATATTTTTCTTGGATTCCTCTCATCGAGAAGTGTTGGATTGATCTAAAGATCATCCGATTCCGATAAGTATTCATGGAGATATGAATTTATTTGTGTTATGGGACAATTCGTCAAGGTCAGCCAGCAACCAAACTGCCCCCACTTGTGCTCCACGTTTTAGTATAAATACAAGTGCCTTGCAAGTCATTTGTACACACAACTCTCTTGAGATTTCTTCTTCTCCACTTGTTTTGGGTTTTAGTGGAAAGAAGAATCTCTAAGGGAAAAACGCAGTCCTAGAGGATGATGCCCTAGCTCATGAAAGCCCTACGCATAGATCCAGGACGCTGTCATATTAAGAAGCAGACATGCCCTAATCCTCTTCGTTGTCATAGAAGACAGCCCTTGTCTAATACGCTGTCCAAAGGGAGACCCTCACCGCTGTCATGAAGGAGATTGAAGTAGGCTCCCTCGCTGTCCTATAAGGGTTTACTATATGCCCTAAACTGTTGTGCGTTCAAGCCCTAGCCCTAGCCGCAGGTCTAATTTGAGGCCACAGCATGGGAGGCTAGGGCAGCATGGGTTGGAGGACTGTTTCATGGGTTGAACAAAGTCCGAAGTGCTGGTTGGAGGGCCGAGGGTCTGTTCTTGAAGGCCAAGACAGGGAGGATAAGTTTCAGGGCTGTTTGTGGTGGTTCTTGGGTGGAGAAGCCTTGGGAGAGGCAGCGTAGATTGCTGTGGTTAGGTCGCAGGCCCTACCTCACTGTTGAAGGGCAGCGTAGGATATATTGAGGGCTGTTCATGCCCAGAACAACATCAAGTCAGGTGAGCATCTCTCCTAGTATAGGCCGCAGCCAAGGAGGGTTGTTTGGATGACTGTTTAGGGGCTGCCAATATGCCCTAACCAGTCACAGTCACAACAGCTATATTGCAGACCTGAAATTGCAGTAAGACATAGTGATAGTGCAGTAAGATGCATGGGCAGCATGATGCAGTAAGGTGCATAAAGAAGCATGATAAATGCAGTGACTGTTGTAGGCAGCATGGATGCAGTACAGTGCAGCACATTGGTACAGCTTGGTGATGATGAGCATGATGTGAATAGTGCAACAGCAAAAGGTATTGAAGCAGGATGTTGAAGTGATGATACATTGAGCACAGTGATGGGTACAGTCATGATTAGTGAAGCATGATGAGATGCAGCATAGTGAAGATGGGTACAGCATGGTGCAGCACAGTGAGGTGCAGCATGATGATGAGGTGCAGCATGGTTATGGAGTCACCTTGGAGAATCAGTTGAAGCAGCATGTTTTCCACTGAGTTCAGCGACCTCATGTATCATCTTCTTAGAGATCTCTGCTATTATTTAGATAAGTCAAAGTGTTGACTTCTGTTGTATATGTACTATCTCTCTCTCTCTGCTGAACTATTGAAGAACATATGAGAAGAATTGATCAAGGGTTTCCCCACATTGGGGTTTGTCCCTGGCTAGCGCCACATCTTGTGTCCTCTTGTCTTGGCTAGTCTTCTGCGATTTATGTTTATGTTCTGTCTGCAATTTACTATTATATTGATGTGATTTCTAATCTGGAAAAAGATATTGAGCTAACTGTGAAAATTGAAATAAATTTCTCTAAGCATAGAACATACCTAAACTTAACATGGTATCAGAGCTGAGGTGAAGACAAAACCCAAGCAAGAGTGAAAGAGCAATCACTGAAGACAGTTGGGAAAGGACAAAAGGCTCAATGGATTCCTCATCCCTCTTCAAATTCACCAAGGGTGAAGTCGAAGCAAAGAATATTATCAGAATGGCACAGCAGAAGCTTCTGATGGCCTACCTAAAGATCACTTCAATGAGAAGTCTGGATCTAAGGGTGGAAGGAAAGGCAGATGCCTTGCTTACAATAAGACGGCCATTATGCGAAGGAGTGTCTGAACGGTGGGGACACATCACTTGATAAAGATAACAATCATTCCGGGGACATCTTCAATGATCGAAGGAATGACACGTAATGCAGGTTATCAAGGGAATGGCCTACTCTTCAAAGAAAGCAAGGAACCCCAGGTATGAAGAATCAAATGTTGTTTTTGATAAGATAAAGAAGAATTATCTTATATTGGCCCTCTCCTCCAGACTCTTTGGGAATCTGGCTTATTGATTGTAGTGCTTCAAGGCACTTCATCGGATAGAAAGGTGCTCTCTCTAATTTGGTAGAGATGGAAACAATCGTGGGATTATACTTGGAGTCAATGCCACCTACCCAAAAAGAGTGTAGGGAATGTTACCCCTCAATTAAATGAGGGTAACTCGATTCATTTACAAGAATCTCTTTATGTACCTGATCACAAGAAGAACCTGGTGTCCATTTCGGCAATGGAAGTCAAAAGTTTCAAGGTGACATTCATCAATGGAACGGTACGTGTTTTGGAATTTTCAAAGATGCTTTTATTCAGGGTTGGCAATTTGTATTAAGTTGCAGGATGTCCATTGGGGACCATGTCAGTTGACACATCTCTTCTATAGCACCGAAGGTCTGCTTATTATGGGGCCCTACCCGATGTCAGTTATATGATGACAGGGATGCCTAAATTCAAGAAGAGCATGAAGGTACATGTCCGACATGCACCGAAGGAAAATCTTACAAGGGGAACATTCCCCTCATGTAGCAGGTCCACAGGTTTGAAACAACCCAAGGGGTTTGAGATTCATGATCGAGAATCTCATGTATGCAGGTGAAGAAAGCCCTCTATGGCTTGACGCAAAACACCCCGGGCTTGATATGAGAGGATTGATAGTTGTCTGATGAAGCTAAGATTCACTAGGAGTGAAGCCGATCCAAACCTTTGCTTGAAGGTTGTGGATGATAGACCTCTCATACTGGCACCTTCTGAGGACGACCTCTTTCTGACAAGTGCAGACCCTCTCATTTGCAAAAGTAAGAGGGAGTTGGATTCCGGATTTGGAATGGTGAACTGCAAGCCCGTGACTACCTCGATGGAGCTTAACTTTCAGAAGTTATGTGGTAAGGATGTCGGACCTGATTTGGGAAATGCCTCTGAGTTTCATAAACTCATTCTAGCATTGATGTTCTTGGTGAACTCTCGTCTGGATATATGTTTTGCAGTTAGCATGTTGAGCTCATATATGGTTGAGCCTCACTGGATTGGTGCCAAGAATCTTCTGAGATATCTTCGGGGCACAATCTCTCATGGATTGAGATACACTGCCGGAAATGTGAAGCTGCATGATTATTCGAATGCTGACTAGGCAGGCAGTGTGGAGGATCGCAAGAGCACTTCTGAGTGCTGGTTCTCTTTGGGTTCTGCTTCAATAACCTGGATAAGCAGGAAGCAGAAGTCGATTGCTTTAAGCACCGCTAAGACCGAATACATAGCTACGAGTATGACCTCGTGTGAAGCTACCTGGTTGAGGAAGCTCTTCAGTGAGCTGTTTGACACATGATGGATACCACCGTGATCTTCTGTGACAACCTGAGGGGGATTCGATTGTTAAGGAATCCCGTGTCCTATGATCGCTCCAAGCATATAGACATCAGGTACCACTTTATCTGGGATATGGTACATCGAGGAGCAAGAAGGTTCCATCGCATTGGGACTGATGTGCAGGTCGCTGATATTCTGTCGAAGCCCCTGGGAAAGGTCAAATTCTTGACTTTCCGAGAAACGACTAGGAGTCGTGTTGAAACTCTCACCTAAGGATCCTGTATGATATGGAAATTGAGCTCTGGGAGCTCCTAGGGGCTTGGGGGTACATCTTGGAGCAATGAGCAACCATAGGGTGAGTGGTCCAGCGTTCCCCTAATGGTTTGCTATGTAGGCAGGATGAGTGGTTCATCCTTCTCCTACCGAGACACAATCATAGGGTGAGTGGTTTAGCCTTCCCCTAGTGATTTGTTGCGTACAGGGTGAGTGGTTCAGCCTTCCCCTAGTGATTTGTTGTGTACAAGGTGAGTGGTTCAGCCTTCCCCTGGGATACTCCTTGCGACATGTAGACAGGATGAGTGGTTCATCCTTATCCTGCTGAGACATCCTACCCATGCAGTCTGGGACTCATGGGAAGTACCTCTCATTTGGCCAATGAGCAGGGAAATGAGGATAGGGACCATAGTAGTACCGATGGACGCATCGTGTTACTACCGTACTCCCTATGCTAGGATGATATTAATCTGAGATCAATGAAACTAACTTCGGGTCAGTATGAGTGGTTTGAGACACTCTCTTGATATTGATATGGGATCAAAAAAACTGACTTCGGGTCAGTATGAGTGGTTTGAGACACTCTATTGATATTGATCTGGGATCAATTAAACTGACTTCGGGTCAGTATGAGTGGTTGAGACACTCTCTTGACATTGATATGGGATCAATAAAACTAACTTCGGATCAGTATGACTGATTTAAGACGCTCTCTTTTGATATTGATCTGGGATCAATGAAACTGACTTCGAGTCAGTAAGAGTGATATAACTCACTCTCTTTTGGAATTGATCTGGGATCAGTAAGAGTGGTATGACACACTCTCTTCATATGGGACTGACTTCGGGTCAGTAGAGAATGGTATGAGACATTCTCGATCAATTCTTCTTCTTCATGGTTCAGCAGAGCAGAGCAAAGCAGAGCAGTGTAGGGCACTGATGGCAGAGATAGTACAGTCTGGCAGATGGATCAGCGGATGGAGTTCTCCCTAGTTGAGAGGGAGTGTTAAAATTGGCAACTAGGGCCAAACTCCATGTGGGTCATCTTATTTATGGCAGCTGATATTTTTCTTGGATTCCTCTCATCGAGAGGTGTAGGATTGATCTAAAGATCATCCGATTTCGATAAGTATTCATGGAGATATGAATTTATTTGTGTTATGGGACAATTCGTCAAGGTCGGCCAGCAACCAAACTGCCCCCACTTGTGCTCCACGTTTTAGTATAAATACAAGTGCCTTGCAAGTCATTTGTACACACAACTCTCTTGAGATTTCTTCTTCTCCACTTGTTTTGGATTTTAGCAGAAAGAAGAATCTCTAAGGGAAAAACGCAGTCCTAGAGGATGATGCCCTAGCTCATGAAAGCCCTGCACATAGATCCAGGACACTGTCATATTAAGAAGCAGACATGCCCCAATCCTCTTCACTGTCATAGAAGACAACCCTTGTCTAATACGTTGTCCAAAGGGAGATCCTCACCGTTGTCATGAAGGAGAATGAAGTAGGCTCCCTCGCTATCCTATAAGGGTTTACTATATGCCCTAAATTGTTGTGCGTTCAAGCCCTAGCCCTAGCCGCAGGTCTCATTTGAGGCCACAGCATGGGAGGCTAGGGCAGCATGGGTTAGAGGACTGTTTCATGGGTTGAACAAAGTCCGAAGTGCTGGTTGGAGAGCCGAGGGTCTGTTCTTGAAGGCCAAGACAGGGAGAATAAGTTTCAAGGCTGTTTGTGGTGGTTCTTGGGTGGAGAAGCCTTGGGAGAGGCAACGTAGATTGTTGTGGTTAGGCCCTACCTCACTGTTGAAGGGAAGCGTAGGATATATTGAGGGTTGTTCATGCCCAAAACAACATCAAGTCAGGTGAGCATCTCTCCTAGTATAGGCCGCAGCCAAGGAGGGTTGTTTGGATGACTGTTTAGGGGTTGCCAATATGCCCTAACTAGTGAGCTATATTGCAAACCTGAAACTGCAATAAGATGCATGGGCAACATGATGCAGTAAGGTGCATAAAGAAGCATGATAAATGTTGTGACTATTGTAAGCAGCATGGATGCAGTACAGTGCAGCACATTGGTACAGCTTGGTGATGATGAGCATGATGTGAATAGTGCAACAGCAAAAGGTATTGAAGCAGCGTGTTGAAATGATGATACATTGCAGTGTACATTAAGCACAGTGATGGGTACAATCATGATTAGTGAAGCATGATGAGATGCAGCATAGTGATGATGGGTGCAGCATGGTGCAGCACAGTGAGGTGCAGCATGATGATGAGGTGCAGCACAATGATAGGTGCAACATGGTGATGGAGTCACCTTGGAGAATCAGTTGAAGCAGAATGTCTTCAACTGAGTTCAACTACCTCATGTTTCATCTTCTTACAGATGATCTCTGCTCTTATTTAGATTAGTCAAAGTGTTGACTTTTGTTGTATATGTATTATCTCTCTCTCTCTCTCTGTTGAACTATTGAAGAACATATAAGAAAAATTGATCAAGGGTTTCCCCACATTGGGGTTTGTCCCTGGCTAGCGCCACATCTTGTGTCCTCTTGTCTTCGCTTATCTTCTGCGATTTATGTTTATGTTCTATCTGCAATTTACTATTATGTTGATGTGATTGCTAATCTGGAAAAAAGATATTGAGCTAACTGTGAAAATTGAAATAAATTGCTCTACGCATAGAACATACCTAAACTTAACAATTATCATCTCTATCAAGTGCCTCTCTACTTTCAACTAACTCTTTAGACACCCCTTGCCACATTTCCCCCCTCAAACAAGAGGTTAAAAAGGGTTTGCAAGTATAGCATCTACCAACAATACTTCCATGATAGTTGATCCCCCTAGGCTCTTAGCCCTAAGATGGCCTTCTACTTGGAGCACCTTTTGCAATTAAGGGGCAAGCTCAACCTTGTTAACCATCCATATACGTGGGTAACCCTAGGAGAAAAAATTTCCTACCAAGATGCAGTTTTATAGCTAGCAACCTCAAATGATCCACAAATAGCAACCTCGAATGTATCTCTCCCACTCTTTGATCAACTCATCCATTTGATCAACATGCTCAATTAATGATAGTAGGTTAATGACCACGAATTACATTAGCCATCGTTTCATAAAAAGTGCTTAAATTTAATGTTTTAGGGCATTTCAGTAAGGATCATGGGGTTGAAATCTAGTAATGAATCATGATGCTTAGATGTTATACTTGTTGCCTCATTTTACCTTGGTGGTCATCTCTTCCTTCTAGTAAAGTGCAAACTCTTTGGGGCTTTTCGTTCACCTTTTAAGAGGGGCATGAATAGGAAGCCTTGATAGAGTTACTGAGTCCACAACCTCCCATACTTAACACTTGTCATGTACGGTGTCCTTTCTTCCATTTGGTTGTAGTCAGTCGCTCGTATTGGTTCCTCGTTTGCCTTGTCCTATGAGAAGAAGGGCTCGAAAATTGCCCAAAGGTTGATTCAAATACGACAAGATAGAAATGAAAAGCAATTACCAATTGTCAAAATGCAAAAAAAAAGGTGGTAGGGACAAATATAATTTAAAAGCCAAGTTAACTTGAGCTCTACCCCCTAATATAAGGCCATCAACCTAGTCCCATGTTTATCATGCCTATCAAAGTAAAAGGGACTTAAAGAAACATCCCAACCCCCATGAGTAATAAACTGCCAATCTTGAAAGGGGTTTTACATGAAATCTATGAAAGGTTGCTAAGCAAGCCAAATCAAAGCAAAGAAAAAGGCAAGATAAAGGGTGGAAAAGCAATGTCGAAGAAAGGCCAACTCAAGTCATGCAAGCATTCCCTCCACAAAGGCACTTGTTGACCATGCATATGTCAACAGTTCCAAAAAGCAGAGTATATAGCAGCAGATAGAAAAATTTTGTCATTGTAATCCCAAATTCTGCAATTTATTGTAAAAATGATTCTAGTATGACTATGAAGCCATGTAAAAACATCTAGGTAGCTTAAGATTTCTTGCTGAAGAGTTTCACTCTAGGGATTTTTTTACCCTCTGCCAATTGTTTGAGTTTCCATGAATAGGAAGCCTTGATAGAGTTGCTGTGTCTACAACCTCCCATACTTGACACTTGTCATCTATCCCATGTACATTGTCCTGTATTCCATTTGGGTCTAGTCAGTCGCTCATATTGGTTCCTTGTTTGCCTCGTCCTATGAGAAGAAGGGCTCGAAAATTGCCCAAAGGTTGATGCAAACACAACAAGATAGAAATGAAAAGCAAATGCCAATTGTCAAAATTCAAAAAAAAAGGGTGGTAGGGACAAATATAATTTAAAAGCTAAGTTAACTTGAGCTCTACCCCCTCATATAAGGCCATCACCATAGTCCCATGTTTATCACGCCGCCTATCAAAGTAAAAGGGACTTAAAGAAACATCCCAACCCCCATGAGTAATAAACTGCCAATCTTGAAAGGGGGTTTTACATGAAATCAATGAAAGGTTGCTAAGAAAGCCAAATCAAAGCAAAGAAAAAGGCAAAGTAAAAGGTGGAAAAGCTATGTCGAAGAAAGGCTAACTCAAGTCATGCAAGCACTCCCTCCACAAAGGCGCTTGTTGACCATGCATATGTCAACAGTTCCAAAAAGCAAAGTATATAACAGCGGATAAAAAAATTTAAGTCATTGTCATCATTGTAATCCCAAATTCGGCAGTTTATTGTAAAAATGATTCTAGTATGACTATGAAGTCATGTAAAACATCTAGGTAGCTTAAGATTTCTTGCTAAAGAGTTTCACTCAAGGGATTTTTTTACCCTTTGCCAATTGTTCGTGTTTCCAAACCCATATAATTCACAGAGTTTTTCTCCCAACCATCCCCCAAAGCTAGAGTGGGGCTCGATGGTAAGGTCTTAGGTGAGTCCAAGTGTTATCGAATCCATGTATTTTTATCATACTAGATCATGTGTCTTGTGTCGCAAAATTTGGTTGAGTCTAAGAGGTCATGTCTATTGTAAATTTCCCCTTCTATGGGTCTAATAAAAGTGTTGTCTAGGAATATTTTTGGTAAATGGTTACTCATAGTTAGACACCATTGCCAAAATATTTTATTAGACCCACTTAGAGGGTGGAAAATATGTGTAATCCCCTCAAGTTTTTTTATTTTTTGGCAAAAAATAAAAAATAAATTAGCCAGAAATTGTCAAATAAAAAATGAGAGAAAAAGTTAATTTCTCTCCAAGTGAAAAAAATCATCAAAAAATTACAGAGGCACTTTCAGAAAGGAAAAAATTCAAGTCAAAATTAAAAGGCCTCATTTCCAAGGCAGAATGTCCTAGTTCAGAAATTGGTTGTACCAGAATGACTATTTTTCCAGCAAATCGAATTTCTTGGACCAGGCGGTTGATTAAATTGCACAAGTTACAACAATTCTATTTTTTGAAGATTCTCCAAGGGACCAAAAGCACTAGGAAGTTTGATTTTGAACCATCCAGCTCATCTTTCAAGGGGATCGAATTTCTTGGAGATTTTTGCAGCAGTTATCAAGGGATGAAAATAATTTGACAAGGATCAAGCCTTGGATCAAGTCAAACTAATTGTTTTTCCACTTGGAGAGGATCTAGAGCTCTCATTTTTCTATATAAAGAAGCCTAAGGCTCCTCATTTGAAGATGAAATGTCTGGGTCTGGTAACAAAAAATCTGAAGCAAGCTGTGAGTCAAGCTGTTGGATGTAATTTTATTTTGCAGTAATAATATCAAAGTCTTCGGGGGTTTATCTTGCGATGGTGTTCCTTTTCTGCCTCTTGTGATAATGTTGATCTCAATCATGCTCTAATGCTATACTGAATATACTTATGTTACATGTTCTCCCACTTCAAAGTTGCTTTCTCCTTGAAACATTTGCAAATGATTTCTTCTCACTGGAATATCTTCCTCAATACTTCTATATTGGGTTGTGGAGTATTCACTAGTTTGTTAATTTGGTTTTAAATGCTACCAAGGTTTCTTTGTAGTGTGAACCTATTACTTTGGAATTCATCTATCCAGTCATGACATTTTGACGTCCATTAGTATAATGCATCTTGGATGACAATGATGGGGTTAGCCCTAGCATACATGTTGTCTCCTACTCACGTGTATCTTTTGATACCACCCTTCCAATAAAGTCGAATGAGTTTTCCCAAAAACATCCTTTTTCTTCTTTGTCTTGGAATCTTCTTAAAAACACCGTTTTGAAAATGAATGCAAGGGTCATTTAGGTTTTCCACGATGTGTACAATACATGTGCCAACCCCTCAAAGTTCTGATGCAATTTAATTTTTCCAATATCATTGAGCATGGTGCAATTTGACATACACATCCGCCTTATCTATCCATCACATGCTTCTACTCGTGTCTTGCCTCCAAATTTTGACATATCAATTTTTACTTTGTGATTATCAAGACCAAACATTGGCGTTCAAGTGGGATTATAACTAGGTTGTGGATTATTATGCAACAGAGAGAAGGTAGGATGTGGAATATTAGTCAGCAGAGTAAAAGTATAATTGGGCGTTGGAGTAAAATTAGGCCATAAAGGCGTGGGTGGGGGTTATTTAATAACCAATATAGTGAATTATTAGATGAGATTGGTTGTGTGGCCAGAATATTTAAGGCATAAATCACTTTCTTCAGTGAATTAGTGACTTCTTCCATTTTTGCTCTATCTTCATCTCTCATTTTAAATATTTCATTCCAATTCTCATTGGATTCCATCATTAATTTTTCTAGCTTGGCATTTAATCCTGTAATATTAATAACCAGTTTTTATAAACCCAGAGCAGTTCATACCTCCCAGAAATTAAATTCTGGTTATTACTTTCTGTAGCTGAGTTTGAGACGGTGTGGGCAGCTGGGTGAAGAAAGGAATCAGCAACTGAATAAATGTGTGTTGGCAGCTCCATCTGGCAGCTGCTGATCTGTTTTGAATATGTTTTGTAATGATGGATGCACCTGGTGCTCTCCTAACAAGAGTTTTATCGATAAATTTAAAGGGAAAAACCACAGAGACGTTAATTCTGAAAAAAGTTCAACCCTTTGTGCTCTGCTAACCTACACGTCTTTCAAATATGTAGCCTGTAGGGCTCCTCCTTTCCATATCCGTAAGGCCCATCCAACCTCTCTAAGTATTGTGAGGTTAGAAGGGCATGAGACATGCAGACCCACCAGGCTTATGTTATGTCGATCCAAATGGATGATACTTGGTTTACATTATATGGGTCCACATGGGTGATGGCTTTTAGAGCTGTAAGGGGAGCCTTCTCTCTCTATCTCTTTCTATATGTGTCCTGTAAATATGCATTATTATATGCATTGTTTTCCAACTAAGTAATTTTTGGTAAGTTAGAAAATAGTAATTTTAAGACATTTTCTATAACAAAGCTACCACAGTCAGCGGTCAGGAATGCAGAAGACAAACTGAACATCTCCTCTAGCATTGTAAAAGTCTGTGATCATTATGCACAATCAATTCTACAAATAATAAATACTACCTGGGAAGAATAGAATAGAAGAGATTTTATTAAACGTCCACGAGGCCAAATGGTCAATGGGGCAGAGAGGTTACATCTTGAAAATTAAAACAGCAGTATCTGTAGAAGAGAGTAAAGAAAAGTGTACCTCAGAGATCTGTTCTTGAACTCCATCACTTGAAATGCTGCTGTCCTGATGCAATCTAACAATCAATCGTTCCAAAAAGGCACAAGAAAACATAAGAGGATAATCCTCCGAGCTGGAATAAGAAACCCCAATATATATTCAAGGGTTGATCCTTTAGCCAATTATACTCGACACCGTAGAAAACACTGCAGAGCACCAACGTGACATTCTGAATGTCTCTTATAGAATCAATTCACCAGTTTGCTTCTTTCAAATGTCAATAAGAGGCACTCCGAACCAAATATTTAGAAGAACTTGGAAGTACTTTACAATGCACCATCATACTGCTATTAGGCAGCAGCCGCAGCACTGTAATGTGCGCTTTCAATTTCAACTGATCTATTTTTGTGATTTCTCCGCCCACTTGGAGCTTATACGTCTGCTGGATTATAAAAAAACTTAATTGATTTGTAATAAATTTTCTGGCCAAGAATTCTTTGTCATTAAATTTCTGGTTTCGTCGACTTTTCATCAAAAATATCTGGTACCACTATGTATGTCAAGTAATCGCCTTCGAGGCTGCACAGATTAAATTTGAAGTGCAAAAAAGCTGGAGAAATCAAGCCTCCCGAATCTCTGCCTCGAAATCTGACAGACGGAGCACAATAAACATATGGCGAAACCGCGAAGAAAACCTGAAATAAGCAAATATCGCTTCAAGCTGATTCCCCAGGAACAAAAGTCCTTGACGCCAGACCTCTGATGTGGCACAGTCAATCGCTCAAAGCCGAGACTTAAAATGGCAAAACCTATACTGGTAACACAAATCCAAGCTCCCACGCAACATTGCAGTCCTGATGATTTGAACCCAAGATTTTTGAAAATTGCCGAATTCCAGACTGCCGAACATATCCAAGCATAAATTGAGAATACATAGCAAAAGCGGCCAAGTGAATCTGAAAAAGTTGTGAGCCTAAAAATAGTGATTAAATTGTCAAATCAAGGAACTCCCACCAAAAATTGAAAGATTTCACATAATTTATGAATTCTGACCCCCTAAAGTAGCAAAAAGGACGCCGTTAGCTCAAAACAAAGCTAGGAGAGACACAAATAGGGCCCTGCTTACAGAATGCCAAGATTCAACACTGCAACTTCATCCTATGGTGAAATAGACTTTAAATAAAAGCTCAAATCCAGACCACCAAACCTCAAATGCAATAGAATCTCAGAATCCTAGCCTCCGAAAAACCAAACTATCGGCTTAAATACTACATTCGATATCTCCGGAAACGAATAAGGCTATAATCACTCATAAAACCATAATTTTTTCTAACTTGAAGCTCGCGAGAGCTAAACACGCAAAACTTACCCTCCAGACATGCCAAAGGAGCTGGAGGTTCCCAAATCTAGCGCTTACATTCACGAGCCCGTGAAAGAAACTGAAAACAGTAAAATGCCGAACCTGTGGAACCAAAAACGTCCAAATCCGAGCCTCCAGATAACCGCTTAAAACCTTTAAATTGCTCTAGCCCTGTGCTCCGAGTCGCAAATGTCTCCGAAAATGTTCAAAATCCAATCTTCCAGAACCTGAATTTGCTTAAATATCCGAGCCTCAGACCTGCATAAAAAACCTTCGCCTCTTAGCTCCGAGACTGACAACTCCCGAACCCTCGAAATAGTAAGGCGAGCCTCATGCCTTCCAAATGAGGACAAAAGAACCTGAATTGCTAAAATGCGAAGCGCGGAGAGGCCTTGAAAATCCGTACGGGACCTCCAATGAACAAGTCCTCGAAACCGTAAAAATAAGATTAAAAACCTTAAAAGTCCACAGCGCGGCGATCTAAGCCACGGACGTCACTTTTAGCAGGTCACGGGCGGAAATAAATGCGCGATGGGATCCGATCGCGCAAATGGCTCATCCAGAAAATTTATGGCACCGAAGCACGAACTTTGGATATTCACAATTTCTGTGGAGAAAATGACAACCGATGGGAGGCCCCCCAACAACATAAACGTCAAAGGTTGAAATCTGCTGCTAGCATATTGTTTGGGAGAAAAAGTTCAGTGTTAAGCATTGCGTTCAATCATGCCGCTGGTCATCGAGGTCACTATTCTGTTCCCTCGGACTGCGGCACCGCAGGTATCGCAGATGGGCTTTAACGAATCCAACGGTCGGAGTGACCCATTCGATTACTGCACCGCTTTTTCCGCTTTTCGATCTGCTTTTGTGGACGCCAGCTTTTTTGCTTTAGACTTGAGGCTTTTGTTGTCCACAACACAGCTGTGGAATGACACCCGGCAGAGGTGAGAGAAATGAATAATTGGAAAAAATATATAAATATATAGATAGTAACGCAGTTGTCTTTAAAGAGATATTTTGGAAGCTTTTCAGGTGGGTTTTTCTGGTCAAAATCTGGCAGCAATTTATTGGAATTGCAAGTTTGATAGTTAATTTCTGCACAATCAAAACGTCTTAAGGGTTTTTCAGGGTGCTGAATCCAAATATGAAGTTAAAAAACCATTTTAAATAATACAAATCAAGATTTAACCTCAATTTTTTCCGCCCGATTCCGTCACCGGAATCTCCAAAAAGTCGCACTAAAGACAACTCCGAATAACAATATACATAAAACTCATAGTCTAATGAGGCAAAGGAGTTGCTCGGAAAGTTATGGATATTCCAGTGATATTTAGAGAAAATCTGGCAAGGATTTTTGTAAAACCAAGTTATAGTTGTTAAACTTCAAAAAATTTAGGTGTCTTAGACATTTTAGATGGTGCTGAATCCGTTTCCACCATAAAAAATACGATTAAACACTACTTCTACAAAAAAATTTGAATTTTTTTAACCAGATTCCGACCACTTTTGACCATCCGGGCAATTCCTCCACCTCATTAAAAGAGGCCCACATAAAAGGTTTACGTTGTCGTAGGAATGTTTTAATCATTTCTTAACTCGAGTAGAGTTAGGTTTCGGTCACGTGATTTCGCCGGCTGGTCTGATGTTGTCCCACGTGGTATAATAATAAAAATTTTAATAATTTGACAAACTTTTAGATGGGTGTGTTTTGTTATAAGGTGGAAGAACGCAATTCGTTACACTTTTGACCAAAGTTATATGAGTGTAATTTTTCTATGATATGGATTGTATTTTCTTGGAAGAGAAGAAGTATTTGTCCTCAAGTTGTTGAAACTTTGTGATAGGGTATAAAATAATTTAAATTTTAGAATAATGTTAAATTATGTAATGTAATTGCAGTATGTTATTCATGGTTGTAGTCTAAATGGGTTTCTTTGGTATAGTTGTTTATGGTTTGTTTCTCGGAGTTGGTTTCACTTTTTTTGAGTTAAATTGTCCCGGGAGTGTATAGAAATATGGATTGGTGGAGAATCTTTTTCAAATTTTTAATTATTAATGTTATTTTCAAAGTTTAGATGGTAATGGAGATTTTCATCACTCAGAAGAATCATTGTATTGAGCATTTTAGCAAAATTTATGGGTGTTATTTGCTAAAAGCAATGCAAGATTTAAAGCATAATAATCTTTAACGAGATTGCAGAATATGTCCAATATATGCAAGATCATGTTCTGATCTACAAGTTCATCAAAATATGTCCCTATGAAAAGTCCCTAATCGGTTGGATCCAAAATAATTGGAACCTCAAGGGACAAATAAAATTGAAGCTAGGAGCAAAAGGGTCTTTCATAGTAATTTTTTTCAATTTGAAAGATAAAATGAGGGTTTTTCAAAGAAGACCTTACCTTTTTAATAATGATGAGCTTTTCATGCGATTTTGGAAAGAGTGGTACAACCTTGAGAAGGAAGACTTCCTATTTACCCCATTATGGGTTCGGTTTTTTTCGCTTCCGAAGGAATATTGGGAAGAAGAAATCCTTGAAGGCCTTGTCATTGCCATAATAGCTTTGTTAAGGTTTCTAAGGCAACTAAGAAAGAGAGATATACATCCTATGCAAGGATTTTTGTCTTATGAGTACTTCACAGCCTCTTCCAGCTTCAATAGACATTTATTATTAGGATAATCTTTGAAAACAGACACTGGATTATGAAAATGTCCCATTTAGACATAAACATTGTCATGAATATGAGCATCTTTTGTAACACCCCACCTCACATTTACCCCCTTTTATAAGCTCCACAGGGTAAACATGACTTGAAAGTTACTATGACATGACCCAACAACCAAGTTCCAGTTATGGAAGTGGGGACTACTACCTTTAAACTTTATTGCAACTTCTAGGAACACTTGATCAACCAGATGTCAGACAACATCCACCAATCATCTTTTCTTGGACTGGAACTACCTTTTTGTATCACTTCACAGTTCAGTTGAATGCATGCCAAGCCTTCCATGCGGCCAGAAGGCTCTAGTTGCATGCACAGGCCTTCCTCCATGTGGCTACAACTGAGATTTATCAGTTAAGGGACTATGGTTGTGAAATCAGTGCCACATTTTCAGGGCTAGCTTACAAGCCACTCCCCATAACTTTCCTTAATCAAATCTAAGATGATCACAAACATGCATAACCTATACTTAGGCTCAAATCTTGCCCAAACATGCCAAACACATGATTAACATTTCGACAAACATATGGTAAACATAGTAGCTACAGGTCATGAATGCATATATGATCATTGTCTCACTCGTTTCACCAGAGAATCATCAAGAAAGCTCACTACCCTCTTAAGTTAGCTACATCAACACTTGTTAGCTCATACATTCATATAACCATTCAATGACTTATCGAATCATGAACAAGGTCCATAACAAGAGCACATCATTTAACCATGCCTATAACCAACATTTAACTAGAATCATGTCATGATAAACTAGTCATAAAATCAACACAATAACCAATACATGTGCTCATTGATCTCAATAAGAAATAACACTTAATAACATATACATAAAGCCAACCAAGTCAGGGACTTTCACGTACCACCCGACCATAGATTGGGTTGAACCAAATTTCTCTTTCTGCCAATCACCCTTATGCCATATTCCAAGCATGAATGTGGAATCTCATGGGGTAAAACAAAACAAACCAACCAGGGCATCGAGAGGCTAAACCACCTCAACCCTTAACCACAATAATTTCACCTAAACCGGTCCAGAAATCACCAAACTAACACGATCTTGGATACCTCTAAATTTCTTCACCACACCCAGAGGAATTTTCCTACCTCCACCCTCTTGTCAAGGGTTTTCCAGAGAAAACCATCTCCACCCCCAACCCTTGGGATTTTCCTAAGACCACCTCACCCGGATCCAAAATCTTTAGGCAATCCAAAGCTCAACCAAGAATGAATCCCATCACACCATGGCTATCCAGGAAATGGCAAGTTAAGGTTGTAGCCACTGCCAATCTAGGCAAATCTTATGCCATTGACAACAAGCAATCATGTAAACCAAATGCATGCACCATGCATTGAAATCCCAATAACAAAATCACACATGCAACCTGTTACCTGCAAAATCTTCCTATTGTAGCTGCTCTTCCAATCTTTTCCTTGCGCTCCCTTGCTTTCCTTTGCTTGTCCTTTTCTTGCTTACTTGCTTGTGTCCAAGTGCTCTCATCTCCTCTTGGAGTTCAATTTATGAAACTAATCAAAAATTGTGAACTATCCCTGAGAAGTCTTTTTATCATTGATATTTGTTGTCTCTTCCTTTCCTTTTCCTATTTCTTTTTTTCATTTTCCTTTATTTTCTCTCAAAATTCCCTGACATGCATATTCTTGTCTCTTCACCTTCCTCTTCTCTTGTTTTCCTTTATTTCTTGAATTAATTGTCATTTATTATCTCCTGCCTTTGCAATGCCAATGCCAATTTCCATAGTCATTAATTAACTGCAAGTGATACCTACTTTAATGCCCCCCCCACCCACCACCCTCATTCAGCTTGGAATACTTGTCCCATGACCTTGATATTATTTTTGCCTTTATAATGTCCTTCCATTTACATGGAAAATCAACCCAGGGTTGTTACATATTTTTAGAGGTTGTCTTTTGATTGTAGAGGATTTATTAGCATATCAATCAACTTATAAAGAGTAAGAGAGTTTTGAAAATTCCCCCAAAGGACAAGGAATTTGAGACCTCAGGGAACCATAAATTTCAATCAGAACCCTAGATCCGAAAACAGGCTTGTCTCTCTCCTCTTTGAACAAGACCCTAGCACAATAGTTTAATCAAACTGTCCCTTAGTCAGCTACTAGAAGTATTCCCAGTTCTTTGCCACCCTTAAGAAAAGTCAAGGAAAAAGATCCAAAAGGTAATCTTCAAAATTCTTTGTTAAAGGAGCCAATTAGCTTGGTAATGGAAGAGAATGAGACTGAAGACACATATCTGGATGTTCCACGCATGATTGCTCTTAGAAAAGGCCTACCTCAATAAAGATCAACAATCCATGCCATAACATCAAACAAATAATACTCATTCTAGTTCGAGTTCTTCAAATCCCCATTTAGGACTTTATACACAATCTTTCAAAGACCCCCCCGTAATGGTCAAGGAGGACAGAAAAAAAGAGGCCCAGGGGCATTAAGGCTTTAGTCGAAGAAGATGGAGAAAAGTTAGTTAACTCAGGGAGAGTCATGCCAATATTGAAGGCATTTCCTCCTTCTCAACTCAAAAAACCATGAAGCTTTTATCCTAAATCTTCATAGTATAACTATGATCTTAGTTGCAAATATTGTTATTGTTATTCTCTCATAGTTTGTTGTTGATTATTGGATTTATTAGTATCTTTGGTTGACAGACCAAGTCCTTTTATGGTAAACAATAGTTTATGAACTTTGAAAAGTTAGGCTACATGTATTTTTTTCTCTAATTAATGAAAGACTCTTCTAATTCCAAAAAAATAAATGCAGTCTAAATCCTAATGTTTTATGATTCTTTTATATATTTTTCATGTAGTCTAACTAATATATGAAACAGTCCTTTGTTAGGGCATCTTTCCTAGTTAATGTTAAAAACTTGAGTTTAAGTTGTTTAATCTTTATAATTTGAGTGTCCCAAGGGTTTTTCAGGGGGTTGAATATATTTGTGCATTAAAAAATGCATTTTAAACAGCAAAAATCACGATCTTGCTTGAAACTCTGTGATTAAATTCTAAT
This sequence comes from Pinus tabuliformis, assembly GCA_031772625.1. Classification (NCBI taxonomy): domain Eukaryota; kingdom Viridiplantae; phylum Streptophyta; class Pinopsida; order Pinales; family Pinaceae; genus Pinus; species Pinus tabuliformis. The sequence continues at coordinate 1,792,772,554 of CM062818.1, forward strand.
GAAAAAAATCTCATTTCACTGCGCTTATGTTTTTTGGTCAATTTTTTTTGAAATTTTATAGACATTTGTTGGAATTATAAATTATAAATTATGAAACTTTTATAATCCAAATACTTTAAGGATTTTTTAAAATGTTGAATATGTTTATTACTGGTTATTGTTTGGTATTTCGTGGTTTCTGTAGAGAAAATGGACCGCAGCAACAGCCTTGAAATTACGCAGTGCCGCTTGGAAACGATTGGCAGACATTTAAATTATGTTGAATCCGAATTTAATGGACAGCTTAAGATAAACTACACTTCCGAAGAAAATTCTGCAGAAAATTGATGCAAGGGAAAGGGAAAGAAGCTGTTGTCAATACTAAAAATGCTAAAAATGTTAAAACTGGCAAGGAAATCTCAGATTTTGTGGAAACAAATCATTTGGGTCAAGTCAAAATTGCTTCAACAGACAAAACAGGAAAGTGGATTTGGGTAAATGCAAAGCAATATGAGGGCATTTTAAGGCGTAGGCTTGCTCGCCTTAAATGGGGACAAATGAGAAGAAAACTAATCCAGAGAAAGAAAATAAATAAGAGAAACAAAAATAAAGAAGAATCAATCATTTACAGTCCCACATCTACACCTCTTACTTGGTCATCAGATCTATATGTCCAAGAACTGATGAAGGCCAGGACAAGGCTAGAGATTTTGGAAGCCAAAGAATAGGAAAGGGACCGCAAAATTTTAGAGATCACAGTTGCAAACCAATGTCTAATGGAAGGTAATAGAATTTTAAAAGAACAGGTAACAATGTTACAAGAGGCTCTAGAGACAGGAAAACAAGAATGACAAAGCATGAAGATAGTGTGGCAAAGCATGAAAGAATTAATAACAACAAACAAGGATGTGATAATTTCTAAAGAAACTCACGTAGATACACAAGTATCTCAACAAACCGACATTTCAAAGAGAAGGAAAAAAGGAACAATGGGAAAGATTGTCCAAAAGAAATCAAATTTAGAGCTGAGGACGCTAATGGTTACATAAGGACGAAGGAAGAAGAAGATGCAAGTGCTCGTAAAGCATAAGAAATAAACCATAAAGAAATACAGGACAGGAAAAAAAACTTTATTATCAGGGGAATAAGAGATTATGGGAAGAATGAAAGTACTCTCAATTTGAAAAGAGACTTTCTGAAAGAGAAACTACATTGTAAATGGAAAATTTGCCAAGCAAAGAGGGTTGGGAGGATATGTGAAGAGAGGCCTCGACCCATAAAAGTCACCGTGGCAAACGTACAAGACAAACTTTGGGCTAAAAGAAACTCTTGAAAGGCTCACACTTCTTCCTCAATGAAGATTTAACCAAAAAACAACAAGAGGAGAGAAGGGATGAAGTGGAGAAAATTAGAACAACAAGAAATGAAGGGAAAAGGGCATGGTTGTACAATGGTAAAGCTGTTATTGCAGTGTTTGGGCCTCTGGGCAAAATAGGGCAGCAAGCTGGCAGTAAAGAAAAAACAGAGAATTCAATAATAGGGACGAAAACAACAAGAGCAACATGGACGAAAAGGGGTGAAGACTCAAATTTGAGTCTTATGTGCCAAACTACGTAGCAGTCAAATCCTACCCAGGTCTACCTAAGTTTAGTTTGTTGGAATTGTAGAGGTTATCCTTGGAGGAGGGGACCTGGGTTAGGGCCTATTGCGGAAGGTAGAGACATAATTTTTCTCACGGAAATTCATGAGCATGATGGTTGCAAAACTCTTGTGTTTGACGATTATTTGAAGTTGGCAGTTTGGAACAAGGTAGCAGAAAATGGAAAAGGGTATGGGGGAATACTAGTTTTAATGAAAGAAAAAGAAGGTCATCGCATTCAGTTAATTAAAGGAGATTCAAATAAACAATACTCATGGTTGAAAATATCAGAGAATGAGAATCACATAAGAATTGCAGCATGCTATTTTGCCTCTCAAGTCTAAAAAACTTACAAAAATAAGGGGCTTGACACCAAGGATCCGTATGCAACTTTAAAACAAGATATTGCCATGTACTCCCAGCAGGGAGAAATTCTTTTACAGGGAGATTTCAATGCTAGAACAATAAATAATCAAGCTAGCATTTGTTGTTACAAAGAGGATAACAATCCTATTTGGCTAACTAAAGAGGAGAACCCCAATGGGTGAGGTGTTCAGAAAATGACAAAGTTAGCGATCATTTTGGAGAGGAGTTGCTTACACTGTGTGGGGATTTCAACTTAATTATTTGCAATGGTCTAGATAGATGGAAAGGATCTGGGAACTTCACGCGCAACACATACAATGGGGCAAGTGTCGTTGACTATGTGATGTGTTCACAAAGCTTGATAGAAAAGATAGACAAAGTTAGTATTGGAGAGCATATTTGGGACTTAAAATCAGGTCATAACCCAATTTATATAAGGTTATCATGGTTAGAAGAAAGGCAACATAGGAGGAAAACCCAATGCTCTCGACAATCACTATCAAGGGGCAAAATTCTTCTAACACAAGAAAATTGTACTATCTTCAAGACAATGTTAGAGAGATTAATTTGGAAGGAGAAAACTGGTTTCAAAAGCTTCAACAATCATGAGTTAACAAATATAATTCAAAGTGCACTTGAGAAGTGCAAAAGAGAAAAAAAATTAGGAAATCATAATCAAATTGTTTTCCTATAAATGCTTGGTTTGATGAGGAATGCAAAATGGCAAGGAGAACCTTGAAAAAGGCAGGAACAGAGAAGATGAATGTAAAGTTATATATGTAGATACTAAAAAGGAAAAAAGATGAGTTAATGCAAACAAGGAGAGAAGAGTTAATATATTTAAGCAAGAATAATCCAAAGCTTTTCTGGTAGGAACTGCAACTGAGGAAGAAGCAAATTGAAAATAATATTACAGCCAATCAATGGTTTGAATATGCAAGGCAACTCTATGAGAAAGAATCTGAGGCGGAGCCCCACCTAGGATCAACACAAATTCAAAGCTCTTCACATTACAAGAGGTGGAGAATGGAATTAAGAAGCTGAAAACAGGAAAGACAAAGGACTTGGTTGAACTTCAAGCAGAGTATCTAAAATGGGGAATGAACGTTCTTGCACTGCAGATCATGGAAATATTCAACGACATCATTCGACAAAGATTTCCAAGACACTGGACAACTAGCCTAGCAATACCCTTCTTTTAAAAGTGGAGACATTAATAATCCATCCAACTATAGAACAATTATGATCAATCCTTTATTTGCAAAGATTTTCGGCAGCATGGTAGAAGACAGAATTAGTAAGTGGGCAGAAGTAAAAGAAAAGAGGGCAAGAGGACAAGCAGGTTTTAGGATGAAACATTCTATAGTGGATCATGGTTTCACGTTGAGACATATTGTTGAAAAGGTTTGGGAGAACAAAGAAGAAGTATTTTTCTAATTTGTTGACTTCAAAAAAGCATTTGACACAACCCCTAGGGATAAGTTGTGGCATAGAATGGAAGAACTTGAAATTCTTGTACATTATAGAGTCGATGTCCATAGACTTTATGAAGAAGTGAAAGTCAAAATTAGAACCTCAACAGATATTTCAGAAAGCTTTAGAAGTGACAATGGAGTCAAGCAAGGTTGTCCTCTATCCCCTACTCTTTTTGGTATATATATTGATAAATTGGAAGAGTGGCTAAATCTGCAAGGTGGGGATGGTGTTTGGTTGGGGGAGTTTGTGATAAAGCTTCTTTTATATGCCGATGATATTGTATTGATTTCTAAATTAGCCCATGGATTGCAAATGCACTTATATGCCCTTGAGCATTTTTGTAGAGCAGTGGGGATGCAAGTCAATACTAGCAAGACCAAAATAATGGTTTTCTCTAATAAAAGGAAGCAAAGCTAGCATAATTTCTTCTTTGAAGACAACATTCTTGAAGAAGTAAATGAGTACAAGTACCTCGAGATTGATTTCAACAACAAACTCAATTGGGAGGACTGCAGAAAGAAGAGAATTTTAGGAGGGTGGAAAGCATTATATTCTCTTCGAAACAAATGTAGAGAGGTAGAGTTATGGGATTGGAAAACGATTAAAGTGCTTTTTGGACTCCTAGTTTGTCCGGTGATGCTATATGGGTGTGAATTGTGGGCTAGCAACACTCCTGTCTCAAAATGGAAACAAATTGATAAAATCCAAAAACGCTTGATCATGAGCAAGTTCAAAATAAAAAGTTTAGTACCTTATGAGATAATGTTGAGTGAAATAGGAGCAACTCCCATTGAAGCAATTGCTATGGTGCAATTCATAAGATATCTAAAACAAATTGAGCAAATGAGAGTAGGTAGATGGCCTAATGTTATCTTCAATGAAGGCATGAGTGAAAGAAGAAAACATGGATGAAACCAAACTACACATGGATGCAAAAATGGAATATCTACCTCAATGTTTGTCCCACAAATAGCAAGGAGCTAAAGGATTTTGTTATGGAGAAGTTTCGTAAAAAGGTATGGAGAAAAGAGTTGGGTAGAAAGAAGAAATATTACATTGAGGAATTCAACAAAAAGAGTTCATTGGAGCTAGCATTTCGTGGAGGGCAAAGGCAGCAAAAAGAGTTCATTGGAGCTAGCATTTCGTGGAGGGCAAAGGCAACAAAAAGAGTTCATTGGAGCTAGCATTTCGTGGAGGGCAAAGGTTCTTATTGCTCAATTAAGGACCAACTCACATCATCTTCGGTGTGAAGGACGGTGGAAAAGGCCTAAAGAAGCTTGGGAAGAATGAGTGTGTACATTTTGCACGTCTGAGGCTGTGGAATTGGAAAAACATTTCATGTTAGGATATTCTGACACATAGGAAATAGTTAAGTATAACTTGGTCCAGTGTAGAGTTAGGTAAAGTGTGTTTCTTTACTATGTACTTTTGTAGCTTACAATCCGACGGTCACGATATGTAGTTATCTGATGGTTCATTCTCTCCTCGGTATTACCGACACTTGATTCATGGCTTAACACCCGATTGGTCCATGATCTCTATTTAAAGAGCATGGAGGGTCATTTGGAGGGTAACCGTTCATGAGAGAAGCTTATGTAAATTTTCATTCTTTTATTAATAAATTGCCTGAAGTGGCCGCGTTGGCTTAGGCTGTGGATTGTTTCCCTCTTTGAGGGTTTTAACCATGTCAAGAATACTAGTGTATTGATCTGTGATCTATTTGTGAGTGGTATCCTTTGGTGTCCAGACTGAGGAACTTACCCTGTAAATTCCTACATGGTATCAGAGCTATTTGAAGGCCGCATCCGTTGGTGATCCAAATCTAAAGTCGGTAGAACTGCATCCAACTGTCGTTTCCTAGATCTACAGTTACTGACTGCTTTCGGGCCTAGAGGATTGCTCTATTGTGTTAGGAGCATCTGTTCCAGTGAGGAACCCCTTTCGTTTAACACGAAAAGGTTTCCAGTAGCCCTAGCTACGTCATTTTTTAGATCTGGAGGTATACAATGTTTATTTGCAGTTTTTTAATTATTTTCTCCCTGTTTATTTCAGTTTATTTAGCTCTTTGTTTTTTTATTACTGGATCTATGCCTTTAATTTCTACGTATGCTCTTTGCCCCGCGACTCTGTGTGATCTGGGCAAATCAGAAATAGAAAGGAAGGATTTTTCTCATGCGTATGCTCTTTTCCGCCGCGCCTTAATGTGATCTTGGAAAATCAGAAACATTGAGGAAAATATTTAGTTTCCGGCTAAAGCCAATTTCAAGCCGTAAGGTTTATTTATTTTTTTGTATGTCCATGTTGGGTTTTTTGTTTTTTGTTTTGTAGGCAAAAAAGAGCTTTCTCAAGTAAGCACACACCCCAAAGCTTCAGTGAACCAAAAAAAAAAAGTCCCTCTTTTCCAAAAATTACTAACCTTTTAATCTAGCTCACTTGGTCCAAAGCTACTTTATGAGAATAAAGGTCTTGAGTTCAAGTCTCTTTTTTTTTTAGCTAATTAGATTAAGTTTGGAAATGGGGTGGATTTTTTTTAAATATAATATTATCATTCATTTCCGCACATTCTCGCACTTCGTCGGCATCTTCAACAACTTTTCTTCAAAAAGCCATAACTTCTTCATCCGAAAGTCGTTTTCAGAGCCGTTTTTTTTTAATCAGCCTAATTTTTCGAGATCTTTCCATTGGAACACTTAGTTTCAACATCTATAGCTTCAGTTTCTGTTAAAATGGAAAGTCCATGCTAAGTTATTCTTGACAGCACCAACTACTTCCAATGGTGGTCCTACATTGTGGATTTACTTCGAAGTAAAGGTCTTTACAGAATAGCCTTAGGCCATGAAACCAAACCGAAAGATGAAGATAAGTCAACCAATGGGAAAATAGGCAAGATCAAGCACGTGGGTTGATATGGATGTCTATTTCTCTAGACCTTAGATTCCATATCACAGAACTTGAAACTCCTAATGAAGCAATGAAACAGATCACTAAAGTTTTTGGAATTAAAAATGAACTTAGAGCCCATCAGCTCGAAAATGAGTTGCTTACATTGGACCCCAATAATTTTTCTTCCATTGAAGATTTTTTGTCCAAGTTCAAGACCCTTAGACTTCTCTTGGAAGGTGTTAAGGTTAAGAAAGAAGATGGTAACCTTATCTATTCCATTCTTACTAAGTTGGGACCAACCTGCTCTATGTTTGTTTCCACCTTCCATTCTACAAGAGAAGCCTTCATTTCTCAAGGACAAGACTACAATTCCCCTTCCTTTGATGCCTTTTGTGATTATTTAATAGGAGAACAAGAAAAACTCTTACATCTTGGTCTTCTTAATCTTGGAAACTCTTTTAAGAAAGCCTTAACTGCCCAACAACAACCAAATTCAAAGAATCCTAAGAAGCCATATCCTAAAAAGAATGGTCCTAAACTAAACAAGGGTCCTAAGCCATTTCAGTCTCAAAATGAAAAATCGTTTCAACAAAATGATAAGGCAAATAAAAACAAAGGGAAGAAGACTGATAGACATTGCCACTATTGTAATTGAGATGGCCACTTAAAATCCAAATGCTTTAAGAAGATGGAAGCCTTGGAAGCAGCAATGAAGAAGCATAACATCCATTTGGATCACTCAACAACTTCAACTTCATCTTCAGGAATAACACTTTCTGCATGTGGTTGTCAAGCATCTCGGTCTGGATATGCACTAAATGTATCTTCTTCTTCTCATTCTCATGAGTGGCTCATTGATTCTAGAGCTTCTTATCACATGCCCAAAAAAAAGCCATGTTTTCTTATTTAATGGATTGTAGCACCAAAAATATGTATGTTGGTGATGATAGATCTCTTAGTGTTGTAGGGACTGGAATTGTTCATATAGACAATGGTCAATTCAATGATGTATTATGTGTTTCAACCTTATCCTGCAACCTTCTATCTGTATATCAGATAACTCATTCAGGTGAAGGTAAAATCGTTGAATTTTCACCTCACGATGTTGTAATTAAGGACCTAAGAGATCCTAGATAGATTTTAGCTCCTAACATTGTTGATGACTCTATAAGGTTGTATAAGTTTAACAACTTTGGGTCATCAAATCTTCTCTCGATATTTGTTGCTCATAATGATGAAGTGAGCAAACTTTGGCATGAGCGATTTGGTCACTTACACTATCGCTCCCTTCAGAATCTATGTAAAGAAAATATGGTGACAGGTCTTCCAATGGTATCTTGCAGAGATGGTGTTTGTTCCGGATGTGTACTCGGCAAACATCATTGGGATAGTTTTGAAAAACGTGCCTCTTGGCACGCCTCAGCCCCTTTACAGCTTGTGCATAGTGATTTATGTGATCCACTTCATTTCTTAACTTTCATTAATGATTTCTCCATACGCACTTGGGTATACTTCTTAAAACTCAAGAGTGAAGTATTTAACATGTTCTTGGCCTTTAAGGCCTTTGTTGAAAAACAATCTGGACATCAAATTCTTAAGCTAAGTTCTAATAATGGCGAAGAATATGTTAACAACAAATTCATCAACTTTTGCATTGAGAATGGAATTCAAATGCAACATACTATTCCATATACTTCACAACAAAATGGTGTAGCTGAAAGGAAGAATTGCACCTTAAAGGAAATGGCTAATTGTATGCTTCAATCTAAAGGACTTAGTCTTAATTTTTGGGCAGAAGCAATTAACTGTGCAAATTACATAATAAATCGCACTCCTACTAAGGTTTTAAATAATATCACTCCAGAAGAAGCATGGAGCTCAATTAAACCAGATGTAAGTCACTTTTGTGTTTTTGGAAGTGAAGCATGGGCCCATATTCGAGATGAGAAACATAAAGCTTTAGAACCTAACAGTGAAAAATGTATTTTTGTTGGATATTCTGAAGATGTCAAAGGATACAGACTTAATCCACTTAAGTCCAAACATGTTATCATTAGAAAAGATGTAAAGAGTTTGCTAAAAATACATTGACCTACGAGCCTAGTTCGACGGATGTGCCACCTCTCTCTATCCCTTCTCCTTCTGAAAATATTTCTTCTTCAGATGATGAAAGCGAGGATGACAATCCTCCCCCACCTTCTTAGGATCCTCCTTCAGCTCCTCAGCTTCCAAAATGGGTCTGTGCTACTCGGGATGCAGTAGGTGCTCTTGCCGGTGATCCTACAGATCAGCAACGTACACGTTCTCAGTTCGATAGAGCCTCTTCTTTACTAGCTCAAGCTTTAGCTAATTATGATTCTGACACCTTTGCAGAAGCTTCAGGCCATCCAGATTGGGACGCAGCTATGAATGAAGAATATCATTCATTATTGGCAAATGATACATGGGATCTTATTCCCCTTCCAAAGGGATGAAAACTTGTTAGATGCAAATGGGTTTACAGAACCAAGTATGGACGAGATGGAAAAGTTGATAAACATAAAGCTCGTATTGTTGCTAAGGGTTTTTCACAAGTTGAAGGCATTGACTATATTGAAACCTTCTCCCCTATTGCCAAAATGAACTCTATTCGCCTTGTTCTTTCCCTAGCTGCCTTTTTCAAATGGGAAGTCCATCAGATGGATGTTAAATCTGCCTTCTTGCATGGGGACTTGCATGAAGAAATCTATATGGAACAACCTATTGGCTTTATACAAACAGACTCTAACCTTGTATGCCGGCTTCAGAAATCCCTTTATGGTCTCAAGCAAGCCCCTCAGGCTTGGTATGCCAAAATGGATAGCTTTCTTTTAGAAACTGGATTTTCTAGGTGTCATTCTGACAATACTGTCTACACCAAGAAAGTGGGTGAGTCTCTTATCATTCTTGTTCTTTATGTTGACGATCTTATCCTTACTGGTAGTGATCCCAACCTTATAAACCATGTGAAGTCCAGCCTTAAAAAGAAGTTTGAAATGACAGACTTAGGACACTTGCATTATTTTCTTGGTCTTCAAGTCTCGCAATCCAAGGAAGGTATTTCCCTTTCCCAGTCCAAGTATGCATGTGATCTTCTACGCCATTTTTACATGGAAGATTGTAAGCCAACCCCTTCTCTCTTCAGTTTGGAGCCAAACTTTCAGTCACTTGTACTTCCCCTGAAGTTGATGCTACCTTATACCGTCAACTTGTAGGAAAACTTTTATATCTGACCCATACTCGTCCTGACCTTTCCTTTGTTGTTGGCCTTATTGCTCGGTTTATGCAAAACCCACATGAAAGTCATTGGAAAGCAGCTAAAAGAATACTTCATTATGTTCAAGGTACAATTCAGTTTAGGATTCATTACAGTGCAGAAGCATCTCCTCTATTGGTTGTTTTCATTGATTCTGATTGGGCTAGTGACCCTGATGATCGAAAGTCTACTGCAGGTTATGTGTTCACTCTTGGTTCAGGACCTATTACATGGGCTTGCAAGAAACAAAGTGCCATTTCTCTTTCTTCAGCAGAAGCAGCGTATCGTGGTGCCGTAAAAGCTTGTAAGGAAGCCCTGTGGCTTCGCCAGATCTTGTCAGAGTTTGGCTTTCAACAGCAGCATCCGACTACACTTTGGTGTGATAATCAAAGTGCCATTCAACTATGCAAAGGTCCAGTCCAATATCAGCGCAACAAACACATTGAACTACACATGCACATCATCAGAAAGCTCATTCACAACCGTGTTCTTGAAGTGAAATATTGTTCAACAGATGATCAAGTTGCAGACATCTTTACAAAGGCTCCCACAGAGGTGAAGTTTACTAAACTTCGATTTATGGTTGGAGTTCAGGAAGTTGTCACTAGGGGGGTAGGCTCTAGTGCCTCCTTCCTTCTCCTATTATGTCATATTTGTACATCCTTCAATCCTATCCCAAGTTGTTCTTAAGGGGGGATGTTAGGATATTTCAACACATAGGAAATAGTTAAGTATAACTTGGTCTAGTGTAGAGTAAAGTAAAGTGTGTTTCTTTACTATGTACTTTTGTAACTTACAATCCGACGGTCACGATATGTAGTGATTCGACGGTTCAGTCTCTCCTTGGTATTACCGACACTTGATCCGTGGTTTAACACCCTATTGGTCCATGATCTCTTTTAAAGAGCATGGAGGGTCATTTGGAGGGTAACCATTCATGAGAGAAGCTTATGTAAATTTTCATTTTTTTATTAATAAATTTCTTGAAGTGGCCGCGTTGGCTCAAGCCATGGACTGTTTCCCTCTTTGAGGTTTTTAACCACGTCAAGAATACTAGTGTATTGATCTATGATTTGTTTGTGAGCGATATCCTTTGGTGTTCTGTCTGAGGAACTTACCTTGTAAATTCCTACATTTCATTTTGGAATGTGATGTATTCAAAGACATTAGCGAAAGTTATGAGAACATGTTAGCATCAGTTTTTTGGCATTGTCTTTTTATTGAGGAGATTGTTGGAGGTTGGGCCAGCTCATCATCAATTTGAATCAGAAAAAGATTAAATTGCAAAAAACAAAAAACAGGAAACTAATAGTTTTATAATCTATTTTTAATCTCGTAAACCTTAAAATATCATTTCATTTCATTATTCAAAATATATTTTAAATAAGAAAAAACATAAAATTCAAAAAAAAAAAAAAAAATCAAACTAAACTGCTTCTGCTTGGCTAAGAGTTCGTCTTCCTCGGACGTAAGGAAACAGGTTAACGACCCAAGACCCAGAGACATCTGGCAGGAGTGATGAGCTTGCTCCCTTACGGACCACCAGCGGGTTATTTCAGGTGGCGTGGTTTTCCTATCTAACTATGATGAGTCAAACCGACATTCGCGGATAGCAGCCAGAGATGGCTGTCCTCACTGTTGGTTTTGACACCTGAGTTGATAGGTTTTTCCACCTAGGTGAAAAAAAAAAATGTGTGAAATTTAATTTTATATTAAAAATAACAATTTTTTTAATTTTATCAAAAATATTTAAATTAATTTTAATAATAATAAATAAATTATTAATTCAAATTATCATAAATTATAAAGAAAAAACAAATCCTTTTCATCCCGATTCAATTTATGATTAAGAAAAAGGAAAGAAATCTTTTTCATCCAGATTCAATTTCCATAAATGATATGATAAAATATACGTATATTCTCATATAAAATATATGATATTTATGAGATGACGTTGACAGAAATGCTTATTGTCTTTTTGGTAGGTTCACTAAATTAGTAACCTCTTATCATCTATGGTTTAAATAGCTAGTCACCTCTTTGTATTGTAATTGGTAAAACCATTCAATATATGTGTTGTATATTCAAATATGTTAGTGTGATGAAACTTGCACGTGTATGTGTTGTATATTCAAATATGTTAGTGTGACGAGACTTACACGTGCATGTGTTTTTTTCTCGAAAAAAATTATTATCTTAAAAAGTTATGTTCAATAAAAAGATAAAGATGTGTTTCATAAAGAATATTTAAATTATTTTATTAGTCTTTGTGAACGTAAGATTTTAGTAATGGATTTGCAGGTTGATTAGGGTAAATATGTTTGAAATATATATATTTTAATTTATTAAAAAATTTAAATATTTGATTGGTAAATAATTTAAAAATTCACATATTTCATGTTATTATTGATATGGTTGCAATATTCATGTATGATTTTTTAGATATTTGTGTAATGATTTTTTATTCTTAAGCTTTGCATTAAAATTATTTAAAAATAAAATCCTTGAAAATAAGCCATAATAGGTAAATAAAATCTTTACACATTCGTTACTATCCACCATAAATTTAAGCATTGTTTTGCATGAAAAATGGATAAGAATGAGATGTAAATAAATATACTTACTAGAAGTTACTTCCTAGTGCTCACCAAAATTTATGCAAATCTTAGTGGTGACTTATCACATTTCACATCTCAATTTATTACTTTCTGCCAAAGCAAGATATAAGATCACTAATGATTTAGCATTGACAAATGTCAGTGATAAGTCAGTGATAATTTTTTATGTAAATTTTTTTTATAGCATAACTTCTAACTTGAATAGCAAGAACTAATCTTCCCTGCAACACTTGTTTTAAATAGGGATAGATTTTTGGTAAGGTAACGTGCTATTCATGTTATTTATATTTGAGAAATTTCATAATCTAGATCATATTAAAAAGGATTAAAATTCATGGAGCAAAGTTTTCAACAATGGAGTGGAACTTTAACTTCTTCTTTTTTAAGTTTTTATTAGATTTAGAAGCATTTGGTGATAGACAAGGAAGGTGATAGGCCTCTTATCCTATGTCATAAAAATTGACTTACACAGATATTTGAATAATAGTTTCATATTTAACTATGCAACCCTTTGTCTCAATGAAATTTACAAGCAACACATGAATAAACAAAGTTAATAACTAACTTGGCTTTGTTACAACTTTTAAAAACAAGAGCCTCCTGGGGGCATGTCACTGCTTATTTGTATACATGAATTGTGTGCATATAGTTTTTAGTTTATTTAGTTAAAATAATATGTATGAAGATGAAATCATTAGAACAAAAGTATTTAACACATCAAATATAGCTCAAACTCACATGCACAAGCTACACAACTTTGTTTCACCTATGCTTTGATGCCAAATTTACAGAAAAACACATATAACTAAATTTAATAAGAAACCAATTACAATATATGGAAAATTTAGGCCTAACTAATTCCTAGGAACAAAGATAAAAGAAACCCAAGTATTTTGAAACTCATTCCAAAATATTCAATTTTAATTTCTAATTTCAAAATATTCAATTTTAATTTCTAAGTGTAATTTTATATATTATTCTTAATTCAAGAAATCATATTTTTTTCCTAGCTAAACCTATTTTTGTTGGTATTTATTTACATGGGATGGAAAAACAAGTTTTTTTGCAAAATTGACTTTTACCTAGCCTTTTCCAAAATGACATTTGTCTCTTTGATTTTTTATTTAAATAGGCAAAAACATTGCACTATTTTCCTTGGTTGTTTATTGATATCTATCTCTCCTTATGATTTTAATAGAAATCTGATTTCTTATAACAAATAAGAAAACACTTGGAGCACTTTGACATTTGCTCCAGTTTACATCAAATCAGGGAACAAGGATAAACAACAGAAAAGGGGTTGTGGTGATTGCTAGTTTTTAGAATTTGAATAAAATTTTATTATCTATGTGACAGTCTCACCCAAGGTTTTGGTATGAGCCACATTGTAAAAATGATGTAAATATGTTGCAATATTTGAAATAACAAAAAAAAGGGGACTGAGTTTTGGACATGGATTCGAGAGTTATGGATGGAGAATTACTGTTAGGGATGATGTTGTTTATTGTGCAAAGAAGAAACCTAAACTTGAGGACATACATTAAAGGTTGGTTGGTGCATGAAGTAAAGGGACTGGGTCTTGAAATTAAACGGGGCGAGGAAAGTACTCAGGCCCATGCTTGCTTGAGATAATACAAGAAGCAAAAGAGGACATAATTTATGGAGGGACTATAAGAGTAAGGATGCAACAGTAATGGAGGGGCAAGAAGCTTGCCCCAAAAGAAAGGGAGGCATTCAGAAAAGAGGATATGGATAGAGGGTCAGACTCAGTTTCACTACAAACGAAAACATAAATATTGTATGATTACTCTTTGCAATTAATGGGTTATGTTGCATTGTCATTGTAATAGATATGGATAAACAGGGACTGCAAAATGTGTTGTTGTGTATATATATGTGACACAATTGTGAAGAGATATTTCCCTTATTTGTATATTTATTGTGGCTATGATTATGGATGGGTACATGTGTGTTATGCTTACATTAAAAATAGTAAATAAGTTAATATCCTAAACAATAGTAATCACATAGTGTCTCAAGTTCAAAGTGGAGAAGAGTCCCATAACAGTGTTGCCTAAATGCTTAACGATATTATAAATAATTCAATAACTGAAGTTAGGAGCGTAATAACCTATTGCAGTTGCAAACCATTATCAGTGAGAAGAAGTGGGTTCTGAGACCCTTTGTATTAATGTACAAATTTATAAGAGAGACCCTTTGTTGACCAGAGTGGGTTAATGTTTACATCGGGGTATTTGTTTAGAAAGTGTTGTGTGGACAGGTGAATAGTATGTGAAAGATCAAGGGATTGTCCATGGGCTGATCATGACATGTTGTTGTTCTTTCATAGGCTTTAGCCTCGCTAGTGCATAAGCCTCCGTTCCCGCCACAGGGAATTTCGCAATGAGGGCCACGAGCCCCTGCTAATAGCCAAATGCTCTGCCTACCCATGAGAAATCTTGAGAAGTTGCTAAGAGAGTTCGTGAGGATGTTGGAACAGTTGGTGTGTGGCAGGTGAGGTGGAAGCCCATCGTAAGGTGGTGCTAGGATTCCGATAGATAAGAGATGTAGGAGTGCCTACGCTGCCATGCGAGGAATTCCCTACCCGAAGGTAGGGAAGGCTTGCGGGATAGTAACCCCTCAATGTAACTACCACCCAAGCTCATAAGGGGTAACATCGTGGAACATCTTAGTATGACTTCGATGGAGTGGCAAAGTCCTGATGTAGATCTAGAAGCTGAATGGATCCCTGAGAGCAGGTCGCAGTCAAGAGGATTAGCTTAAGGCAGTTCATGTAGTAGTAGACCCAGTCTTTGGGGAGAGCGCAAAAATCTCCATTAAAGGCTTTGTGTGGTGCAGAGCCAAAGACCCATGACCCAACCATTCTTAAATAACAAGGAAGGGTGTTTATTGTGAAGCAAAAGGGAAAAACCCTGAACTTAAATAAAGGATTGGATCAGGCTTATCCTCTTGCAGTTAGTACCCTAGGTGGGAAAGCTTCTGATTGGAGTAGTGGGATTCTCCTCTTGCATGATTGGACATCGAACATCAAGGATCCGTATGCAACTTTAAAACAAGATATTGCCATGTACTCTCAGCAGGGAGAAGTTGTTTTAGTGGGAGATTTGAATGCTAGAACAACAAATAATCAAGCTAGCATTCTTTGTTGCAAAGGGGATAACAATCCTATTTGGCTCACTAAAGAGGAGAATCCCCAAAGGGTGAGGTGTTCATAAGATGACAAAGTTAGCAATCATTTTGGAGAGGAGTTGCTTACACTGTGTGGGGCTTTCAACTTAATTATTTGCAATGGTCTAGATAGATGGAAAGGGTATGGGAACTTCATTTGCAACACATACAATGTGGCAAATGTCGTTGACTATCTGATGTGTTCACAAAGCTTGATAGAAAAGATAGACGAAGTTAGTATTGGAGAGCATATTTGGGACTTAAAATCATACCATAACCCAATTTACATAAGGTTATCATTGTTATAAGAAAGGCAACATAGGAGGAAAACCCAATGCTCTCGACAATCACTATCAAGAGGCAAAATTCTTCTAACATAATAAAATTGTACTATCTTCAAGACAATGTTAGAGAGATTAATTTGGAAGGAGAAAACTGGTTTCAAAAGCTTCAACAATCATGAGTTAACAAATATAATTCAAAGTGCACTTAAGAAGTGCAAAAGAGAAAAAAATAGGAAATCAGAATCAAATTGTTTTCCTGTAAATGCTTCGTTTGATGAGGAATGCAAAATGGCAAGGAGAACCTTGAAAAAAGCAGGAACAGAGACGCTGAATGTAAAGTTATATAAGCAGATGCTAAAAAGGAAAAAAGATGAGTTAATGCAAACAAGGAGAGAAGAGTTAATATATTTAAGCAAGAATAATCCAAAGTTTTTCTGGTAGGAACTGCAACCAAGGAAGAAGCAAATTGAAAATAATATTACAGCCAATCAATGGTTTGAATATGCAAGGCAACTCTATAAGAAAGAATCTGAGGCGGAGCCCTCCCTAGGATCAACACAAATTCAAAGCTCTTCGCGGTACAGGAGGTGGAGAATGGAATTAAGAAGTTGAAAACAGGAAAGGCAAAGGACTTGGTTGAACTTCAAGCAGAGTATCTAAAATGGAGAATGAACGCTCTTGCACCGCACATCATGGAAATACTCAACAACATCATTCGGCAAAGATTTCCAAGAGACTGGACAACTAGCCTAGCAATACCCCTTTTTAAAAGTGGAGACATTAATAATCCATCCAACTATAGAACAATTATGATCAATCCTTTGTTTGCAAAGCTTTTCGGCAACATGGTAGGAGACATAATTAGTAAGTGGGCAAAAGTAAAAGAAAAGAGGGCAAGAGGACAAGCAAGTTTTAGGATGAAACATTCTATAGTGGATCATGGTATCACATTGAGACACATTGTTGAAAAGGTTTGGGAGGACAAAGAAGAAGTATTTTGTTAATTTGTTGACTTCAAAAAAGCATTTGACACAGCCCCTAGGGATAAGTTGTGGCGTAGAATGGAAGAACTTGAAATTCCTGTGCATTATAGAGCCGATGTCCATAGAATTTATGAAGAAGTGAAAGTCAAAATTAGAACCTCAGTAAATATTTCAGAAAGCTTTAGAAGTGACAATGGAGTCAAGTAAGGTTGCCCTCTATCCCCAACTCTTTTTGGTCTATAAATTGATAAATTGGAAGAGTGGCTAAATCTGCAAGGTGGGGATGGTGTTCGGTTGGGGGTGTTTGTGATAAAGCTTCTTTTATATGCTGATGATATTGTATTGAATTCTAAATTGGCCCATGGATTGCAAATGCACTTATATGCCCTTGAGCATTTTTGTAGAGCAGTAGGGATGCAAGTCAATACTAGCAAGACCAAAATATTGATTTTCTCTAATAAAAGGAAGCAGAGCTAGCATACTTTCTTCTTTGAAGACAACATTCTTGAAGAAGTAAATGAGTACAAGTACCTCGAGATTGATTTCAACAACAAACTCAATTGGGAGGACTGCAAAAAGAAGAGAATTTTAGGAGGGTGGAAAGCATTATATGCTCTTCAAAACAGATGTAGAGAGGCAGAGTTGTGGGATTGGAAAACGATTTATGTGCTTTTTGGACTCCTAGTTTGTTCAATGATGCTATATGGGTGTGAATTGTGGCACTCCCGTCTCAAAATGGAAACAAATTGAGAAAATAAAAAAAAACGCTTGATCATGAGCTAGTTCAAAATAAAAAGTTCAGTACCTTATGAGATAATGTTGAGTGAAACAAGAGAAACTCCCATTGAAGCAATTGCTATGGTGTGGTTCATAAGACATCTAAAAAAATTTGAGCAAATGCGAGTAGGTAGATGACCTAATGTTATCTTCAATGAAGGGATGAGTGAAAGAAGAAAACATGGATGAAACCAAACTATACATGGATGCAAAAATGGAATATCTACCTCAATGCTTGTCCCACAAATAACAAGGAGCTAAAGGATTTTGTTATGGAGAAGTTTCGTAAAAAGGTATGGGGAAAAGCGTTGGGTAGAAAGAAGAGATATTACATTGAGGAATTCAACCCTAGGTGTGATCTACAACAAAAAGAGTTCATTGGAGCTAGCATTTGGTGGAGGGCAAAGGTTCTTATTGCTCAATTAAGGACCAACTCACATCATCTTCGATGTGAAGGACAGTGCAAAAGGCCTAAAGAAGCTTGGGAAGAACGAGTGTGTACATTTTGCACGTCTGGGGCTGTGGAAACCGAAAAACATTTCATTTTGGAATGTGATGCATTCAAAGACATCAGAGAAAGTTATGAGAACATGTTAGTCTCAGTTTCTTGACATTGTCTTTTTAGCGAGGAGATTGTTGGAGGTTGGGCCAACTTATCATCGATTTGAATCGAAAAAAGATTAAATTGCAAAAAGCTAAAAATAAGAAACTAATGATCTTATAAACTATTTTTAGTCTCGTGAATCTTAAAATATCATTTCATTTCATTATTCAAAATATATTTTAAATGGAAAAAAAAAACATAAAATCCAACTTAAAAATAGAAAATAAAAACAAATAACTCATTTAAATATGTGAAATTTATTTTTATATTAAAAATAACAAATTTTTTAATTTTATCAAAATTTTTTAATTAAATTTTAATAATAATAAATAATAAATAAATTATCAATTCGAATTATGTGAAGCTATTAAAAGAAAAGGAAAAAATCCTTTTCATCTCGATTCAATTTCCATAAATAATTAAGAGAAAGGAAAAAAATCCTTTTCTTCCGGATTCAATTTCCATAAATGATATGATAATGTTGACTGTACTGAAGTATACGTATATTCTCATATAAAATATATGATATTTATGAGATGTTGACAGAAATGCTTATTGTCTTTTTGGTATGTTCACTAAATTAGTAACCTCTTATCATCTATGGTTCAAATAGTTAGTGACCTCTTTGTATGTCGGTTTACACTAATAATCTCGGTTATTGTAATTGGTCAATATATGAAATCCTTGCACGTTATGTGTTGTATATTCAAATATGTTAGTGTGTTTTTATCTTTCATTTTTTTTAAGTAATCACTTTGTTGGGAATAGTAAAAAAATTATTATTATAAAAAGTTGTGTTCAATGAAAAGACATGTTTCACCTATGCTTTCATGCCAAATTTGCAGAAAAATATATGTTACAATATATGAAAAATTTAGCACTAATCAATTCCTAAAAATAAAGATAAAAGAAACCTAAGTATTTTGAAACTAATTCTAAAATATTCAATTTTAATTTTTAATTTCAAAATATTCAATTTTAATTTCTAAGTGTAATTTTATAGATTATTCTCAATTCAAGAAAAACATGGGCTTTCAATAATATCATATTTTACTCCTAGCTAAACCTATTTTTGTTGGTATTTATTTAAATGGGATGGAAAAACAAGTTTTTTTGCAAAATTGACTTTTACCTAGCCTTTTCCAAAATGACATTTGTCTCTTTGTTTTTTTTTATTTAAATAGGCAAAAACATTGCACTATTTTCCTTGGTTGTTCACTGATATCTATCTCTCATTATGATTTTAATAGAAATCTTATTTCTTATAACAAATAAGAAAACAGTTGGAGCACTTTGACATTTGCTGCACTTTACATTAATTCAGGGAGCAAGGATAAACAACAGAAAAGGGTTTGTGGTGACTGCTAGTTTTTAGAATTTGAATAAAATTTTATTATCTGTAGGACATTCCCACCCAAGGTTTTGGTATGAGCCACATTGTAAAAATGATGTAAATATGTTGCAATATTTGAAATAACAAAAAAAAGGGCACTGAGTTTTGGGACATGGATTCGAGAGTTATGGATGGAGAATTACTGTTAGGGATGATGTGGTTTATTGTGCAAAGAAGAAACCTGAACTTGAGGACATGCATTAAAGGTTGGTTGGTGCATGAAGTAAAGGGATTGGGTCTTGAAATTAAACGGGCCAAGGAAAGTACTCACGCTTATGCTTGCTTGAGATAATACAAGAAGCAAAAGAGGACATAATTTATTGAGGGACCATAAGAGTAAGGATGCAACAGTAATGGAGGGGTAAAAATCTTGCCCCAAAAGAGAGGGAAGCATTCAGAAAAGAGGATATGGATAGAGGTTCAGACTCAGTTTCACTGCAAACGAAAACATAAATATTGTATGATTACTCTTTACAATTAATGGGTATGTTGCAATATCATTGTAATAGATATGGATAAATAGGGACTGCAAAATGAGTTGTTGTGTATATATCTATGACGCAATTGTGAATGGATATTTCCCTTATTTGTATATTGATTGTGGCTAGGATTATGGATGGGTACATGTGTGTTATGCTTACATTAAAAAGTAAATAAGTTAATATCCTAAACAATAGTAATCACAGAGTGTCTCAAGTTCAAAGTGGAGAAGAGTCCCATAATAGTGTTGCCTAAATGCTTAACGATATTATAAATAATTCAATAACTGAAGTTAGGAGCACAATGACCTATTGCAGTTGCAAACCATGATTAGTTAGAAGAAGTGGGTTCTGATACCATTTGTATTAATGTATAAATTTATAAGAGCTACCCTTTGTTGACCAGAGTCGGTTAATGTTTACATCGGGGTATTTGTTTACAAAGTGTTGTGTCAACAGGTGAACAGTATGTGAAAGACCAAGGGAGTGTCCCAGGGCTAATCATGACCTGTTGTTGTACTTTCATAGGCTTTAGCCTTGCGTGTGCACAAGCCTCCATTCCCACCATAGGGAATTTTTCAATGAGGGCCACGAGCCCCTGCTAATAGCCAAATGCTCTGGCTACCCATGAGCAATCTTGAGAAGTTGCTAAGAGAGTTCGTGAGGATTTTGGAACAATTGGTGTGTGGCAGGTGAGGTGGAAGCCCATTGTAAGGTGGTGCCAGGATTCTGATAGATAAGAGATGTAGGAGTGCCTACGCCGCCATGTGAGGAATTCCCTACACGAAGGAAGGGAAGGCTCGCGGGATAGTAACCCCTCAATGTAGCTACCACCCAAGCTCATAACGGGTAACACCTTGGAACATCTTAGTATGACTTCGATGGAGTGGAAAAGTACTGTTGTAGATCTAGAAGCTAGATGGATCCCTGAGAACAGGTCGCAGTCAAGATGATTAACTTAAGGCAGTTCATGCAGTAGTAGACCCGGTCTCTGGGGAGAGCGCAAAAATCTCCATTAAAGGCTTTGTGTGGTGCAGAGCCAAAGACCCATGACCCAACCATTCTTGAATAACAAGGAAGGGTGTTTATTGTGGAGCAAAGGGGAAAAACCCCGAACTTAAAGAAAGGATTGGATAAGGCTTAACCTCTTACAGTTAGTACCGTAGGCGGGAAAGATTCCGATTGGAGTAGCGGGATTCTCCTCTTGCATGATTGGACATCGGACGTGGATTATCTGTGGGGACCACATAGCCAGGCGGATAATCCAGAGATCGGAGGACAAAGTAATACTTGGATAATAGCATAAGAAAAGTGGTGTTGACTGCGATTTAGTTAGGGGTCGGGGGGTCGGGTTGTATGCATAGTGGAAGGACATGTGTGTGATATGCTGAACTGACTCGGTTGAAGGTCGAGCGTTGGGTGGTCAGAGGGAGCCCAAGTTACAAGCTTCAAGATGAACCGACCGTGACTAGATCAAGAAGTTGGCAGTCGAGAGCAAGATGAGGTTGTGAGGCAAGAGACGCGTATGCCCCGACCATTCGCCCATCTGTTGAATTGTCATGCTCATGGTGGACCACCACGTGGCAACATGCAATTGGTGATCGCCATCCTCTGTGAGCGAGAAAGGTAAGGACCGAAATGCACAGTAGCAGATGGAAAATATTATTGTTACATATTTAACTTATTTCAAACCAATATATGTGTAGTTTAAGATCAGAATTGAATGATATCCTATTAAACAAGTTATTACATAAATATGTGTTGACAAGTCTCTTTTAGATGATAATTTGCAGACAATGCATATGAGTTCGATTGTTTTATTTGTGTTTCCTATGCATGCATATTAACAAGAGTTTTGACACAAGTAATGAGAAGATTAAGAAGCTTGATAATAAACTGATTGAATATAAAGAACAAATAACGAAGACTAGATTTGGCTTTGTCCAAGAGGCTATCAAAATATGATACTGTGTGTTAAGTGGCAATTATTTTCTTGAGTCTCAGGTTAATTATTGATATCATGAGTGTATATGCTATCTAACACTATAAGTCTTTCTATAATTTCAGGAACTGGTTCTCAAAGCCCACATTTCTTGTTTGTTTGTCTCTATAGCCATACTTAACAATACATTTCTACATTTTTTCCCTTTGGTATCAATGTCGCTAAATTAGAAGAGTTCTCTAGTTGTAGTTGTATTCACACCTAAATACTTGACACAAATGAATATAAGAACATAATGAATGACAGGGAAGTTTTTGACGAAATGTGCAAATATTGCCCCAACTCCTTGTGCTAGTTTTGTGTATAAGAACTCTTTTCCTGGAACTTTGGGCACACCCAGTGTCGAACCCAAGTTGAACATGAAATCAGGTGTCATGTTCTACTTCATTTGATAGGAATACTTTTTTTCATGGACATAATGACACACATACATTACAAGTAACAATGTTGCAGCAAAAACTAATGGAATGTACCTTCTTGGGGAAACTTGTAGAACACTATTGAAAAGAATAGTAACTTCATTGGGCCATATACAATGACAAACATTATAACAAGAAATAGATGAGTCTGCTATATTATAAGAATTATCAATGTCAACAAGGATCAAGTGACAATTATGACTCCAACAACCACTATGCTTGCATCCAATTTACATAAGGAATTCTTGATAGGTGGAAAAAAATCCTCCTACAGCAAGTGAGTATTTGGCCAATCAAAGTTCCATTTAGATTTTTTTCTTTTTTTTTGTATGGTCATATACCCCTATAACAAAGGCTCAGGTTCCTATCTAAAACTAAAGTTAAACTAAGGAAAATTATAATTAATTTAAGAAAAAATATGTAATATATTCTAATAATTCACAGAATATGGACACAATCCACTACAATGATTTAACCAATCTAAAGAGAAACAATTAAATCATTTAAATGAGCATAATAACACGTGATCTATCATGAGATTTAAAATCCTAATTACAATTGAATTCAGAAAACTGAACAAATAAGTTTTGGTTGAACATTTTGTTGGCTTAATGGGGCCTGAACCAGGTTCATAAATGTTTATCCAAACAAATCTCGACACTACCGGCCCTTTCGGCAACAGTTCGCGGAGTGCGGACTGAAGTCTCACCCGAGGTAGTATGGGAGGGTGCTGGAACCAGGTTTCCACACCCTAGGGATGTCTTGATATGGTCTGGGTTTGCATGGAACAATCCTACGCACTGCGTTGCTTCCACGCAACTGTCTTCTCAAAGAAACTACCTTAGTCGAGTGCGAATGCAATTTACCCTTTTCTGTGCTTAATATTATTATAGATCCTTTGTTGTTTGCGAAGGCATGGTTCTTTCAGTTATCGTTTAACATAAACAGACATGTGCGTAATCATAAATCATGAACAGATGCATAAACCAGAATCTAGAACATATACACGATAATTCAAAATCAACTTATCTTTATTAACAACTTTATCCGATTACAATCCACTTCTTGCCCTACGCACATAGCTGCAAGGGTCCGCGCACACAGCTGCAAGGGTCCGCGCACACAACTGCGAACTCTACCAGGCCTCCACGCACATAGCTGCAGAGCCTCTATCTCCTATTACAACCCTTGACTCCGACTTACAGACTTAGATCTATTATCACCTTCAGAAGCTCCTAATACTTCCTTCCTTACAAAAAAACTGTCTTTTACACTTAGAGCCTTGCTCTTATTTATACATTCCCATGGTCCGCGGACCATGGGTAGGCCGACACATTCTAGATTAATTTATAATATTTTAGGGCAGACTACCCTTAGACTTGACCCATTACAATTCGCACTTTGCACACTTCGCGAAGCTTTTACAATACAATACCCAAAAATGTGAGCTTTAAGCCCCAAAACTGTTACGCGGGGGATCCATTGCCCAACAGGCCCCCAACACAATCATCGTGACTCGTCCTGAGTCACCTGGATGGTGCAGTAATTTTCCCGCGAAGTTCATCTAGAAATCCCTGCGCTTCACTTACGTCTGCAACACATTCCTTCGCTGTCTGCTGTATCCGTTGTACGCGTATCTCTGACGTTTCGTCAGCAGGGAAAGTCCTTGCCTAAGTGCATATACAACCTGCATGTGTGCCAGCTTTCCCTCGATCTTGGTGGTGACCGTGAATGCTTCCTCGAGCCAAGGCTGGATGCGTTCTTTAAGCACTGCTTCCTTCTGGCACACGGCGTCCACCTGGGCTTTTAGAGCCTGGGCCTCCTTCATCTTAGCCAACCGCTGAGTAAGGGTGACCGTCTGCGCTGTCCCCCTGATGTTGTCATAAGCCTGTTGTAACTCCCGCACTTCTATCTCTATCTGTTGGAGTGTCGGGTCTTCCTGTAGTGAACTAAGAGTGACAAGTGACTGGTCTAGCAAGCCAGTGCATTCTTGTATGGCATGCTTTATTGTTTCCAACCCTGCATGAATGGCTTGGTGCCGTTGCTCGCAGACCTTCGGCGGTGTAGAGGGCTGTGCCTTCAACCTTAGTTCTGCGATCCGTAAGTCGAGGTCCAACTGGATCCTTGTGGCTTCCTCCCTTGCCTCACGGAATCCACTGGCCAATTTGTGGATCCGTATGCCTACTGGTAAGTCCGGTGTAATCTCGAGCTCAAGGGCGCGGCGACATGCTTCCTCGATGGTTTGTTCCAACTGTTGAATCTATGCTACTGCTTCGTCGCATTGGAGCTCAGTTGCTCGATGTTGATTCGTTTTTTGCTGAGCATCTATACTACATGTCCTTCCCTAGCGCGAAGATCCGTCATTGCTCCATCCTGTAACTGATATAGTATTTCTCATGGGAGGGCAGCCAAGTTTAATCCAAGTACCTTGAGCTGGCCTATTGCGGCTCTGTCCTCTGCATTGTCTGCCGTCAGTGCTCCTTCTGGTAGTGCAACAGTGTTAGCCATTTTGGCCCGCAACAACTGCTCGGTTGCTGCTGTACCTGTAGCCCCATAAGCGACAACCCTTCCCTGTTGTGGAGGTCATACCTGAAGTTCCTACAGTTGCGTTTTGAGTGCCCCCAACACAATCTGTTGCTCCTTCATTGCCTCCTAGAGCACCTCCCAGGTGACTTTGAGAACTATATCACCAATGTCACATAGTTCACCCTCGGTTAGTGTGATAGGCTCCCTATCTAGCTTGGACGCCTTGGTCTTCTTTCGAGGCCCTATTTGTTCTGTCGCGCGCGGCCGTTTTAAGGGTGTAGAGTTGGTTCTCAGGTCCGCGCCTTCTGTCGTATTATCTGCCCTCTGCCCTGCAGTCAAGTTCGGGCCTCTTTTGTCCCGTGTCAGAGCGCCCCCTACTGCTGCTGTCTTTTCCACGATGGCCTTTGTTGCCTCCCAAGACGCCCGTACTTCCTCGGCTAGCTGTTCGTTCTGCTTTTGTTGTGTCAGACTCTTGATAGCAGCCTTCTGTCTTTGGATCTCCGTCTCATCGCACGCCACCAAATCTGGTGCGCGCCATTCCGGTGGTCACATATCGAGCACTAAAAACATAGCGTCGTCTATTACGATGAAGGGGAGTGTGGTCCACTTCTGCTCTGGGTCCTTCCATGCCCTGATATACACATGGTGCATATATGCTTTAAATTTTGCGAAACTCTTCACACTGTCGTAGACCGCGGCGGACAGGCGTGGCCGTGTAGTGATCCATAGCCGTATACTTGCCTCCATCAGTATCCAGAAGATCTTGGTTTCGCGGATTTGCATGGCATCCTTCGTCGCCCATAGTGATGCGTATTTTGCTGCCTTTGGCCAGTTCTGGTCAAGGGGAGGAAACTGACTATCCTCCGACAATTCACCTGTAACCAATAGTATGGATAAGAGCAACCATGCGTAGTGGAAGGTCTTACCCTGTCTTGGGCCTCCCTGCAGTTTGTCTGGAACTCATCGCAAAGGAATTGTGCCCAGTTGAACTGTTCCCCATCTGCACATTGCTCAGCTAGCGTAATGACCGTTGCTGGTACCTTGTTGCCCCTGCATTTTCTCATCACCTTTCCTGCCAACAACTGGGTGGCGATGCAGACCCCTTTCTTCTGAATAATAGTAATAACGTACCCCCTCTGCTTTTTCTCCAACTTATATTTCTTTTTCATGGCCTCTACAAGCGTCAAGTCTCCACTTGTGCCAGCTATTTCCGCGGGGTCCCTTCCTGCACAAGGAAGTCAAGAAATCCTATGAATGAGCTTTGTCGTGATAGGAATGGGCTCTTCCAGCCATAAGTACCCATCATGCACCAAGCAAAGTAGTTGCCTGATGAAAAATATGGTGATCGATGCCTGATGAAAGTGTGGAATCGATAGGAGGTGGAGTAGCCCGGCCTCCTCCACCCCGCGCAGCCATGTCCATGGCTGCAGTGTTGTAACGACCCCTTCCGTGCTTAGTTCCATCAGCTCGCTAGTTTCTAAATGGGGAAACTTCTCGCTATCCGCGAGGTCCCAGTCTTCAAATTTCATAGAGGGAATGCGGCCCATAGCCGTTCCTTCAAACAGAACCCCTTCAGGGAGGGATGGAGTGTTAAATATGTTGTTAATGGCATCCAAATATTTAGGTACCTTTACCCTCCCTTTCCGGGGAGGGACATACTTGGGCAGTTTTGTTGTGGCCTGTATTGGCTGGATTTGTTCGTCTGTCTCTTCTTCTGGTTCCATCTCTTCGACAAGGGTTGGGGGATTCTCCTCATCGTCACTCTCAATATTAACTATTTTTCCCTTTTCTTCCATCGATAATTCACCGAAATGCGGGTTTCGTGGAGACATACAGACCGATCCTGCTACCTGTGGGTCCTTCTTGGGCCTCGACATCCATGGTGATTTAGGGATTTCTGGTGCATCCCCTCCCAGTGGCATAGGACTCTGCGGGGCTCCCTTGGTTGTTGACATGAGTTTGATCAGGTACTCCTGTGTATCCTTCGGCAAGGCTTCAAACCACGGACTCGCTCTTACAACCTCCTCATTCATCAGGTGCATGCCTGCTTAAGAACACAATAACTATATGCCAAGGGTTTCTTGATAGGGGGTCATCTGTGATTTATAGGCCCGTTGTAAGTCCAACTCAATCCTCCCCTCATTTTTTGGCTCATTAATGCTATATTGGTAGCAGAGCATTTCAAATCGATTTTTGACTTCATGTCCACAACCCACTTCTTTTTGCGTCCACAACCCACTTCTTTTTGCCTTAACTCATATGTCTTGTCATGGACAGTGGCACCAATGGTCACTTCCTTGTTTATCCGCGTAGTAGCATAGCCCATTTTGCGCGACAGCGATCCTTGGGACATACCGACCTTGCGCGTACCCTCGTTGTCGTGCAACTTCCTAACAGACTGTTTTATAGTCCCGCACTCTCTTCCAACTGTTGGAGCACTAAGACTGTCTCCTCTTCGACTAGTCAGGTGGTCACACCCTCTTGGTGCACTGTTAGCGCATCCTGGCGAACATCTCTCGACACGGTTTCTGATGTCATCGCTATGTGTGTTGTTGGATGTGGCGCGCTCTTCTGATTTCTTTTAAGAGTGAGGCGCGACCTTAACCACAATATTCGACTAATTACCTTGCAGTCACATTCCTTCAGTCCATCCTTAGGTTTGTGTGTATCCAACTGCAATTTTCCAGGTTTGTCGTTCAAAAAGTCCTCCTTTAGTTCTTTTGCCAACTATTTAATCTCTACGTCCAGCATCATATTCTGCCTTCTGAGTAGTACACTATTTTTTTCCAATTCGCGAAATTGCACATTTCCTTGCTGAATGGCTTCCTGAATCCCTTCATACTCCTCTTCCCCTGGTTGTATGAGCCCTTCAACTGAGACTTCACGCACTATTCTTCTCTCCAATATTACTACATCCACGGCCTTTTGCGGAGGTGCTTCAGAGACCTCAGTTCTTGTACCATTCAATAGCCTCGACTTTGAGGCCATGTATTTGCAGAGCACCGGACGTGCCCATCTGACCCGTGGGACACGCAGATCCCCCTTTTTATGTTGTGGCCACCTACCCTTATTCGTGACTTCGAGTACCTCGGCAAACGCTCCTCCCTTCGCACTTGGTACAACGATCTACCGTTGCATCCTGTGAGATCCTGCGCTTGTAATACTGTCGCGCACCTGAACAGTCCGTTCTGGTATGGTACTTTTGATTTTGTCTAAGGCTTCATCCAGTGTTGTTACCCCCTCATCTGTTAGCATTTCCCTTGCTTCGGTCATCATGTGCCGTAGTGAGCGAATCATCAGGTTGCAATCAGTGTGGTTACTTCATGCAACCAGTTCTGCCAGCGTTCTATTTCTTCATCGAAATTCGATGTACAGGAACTGTCATGTTCCCATGATATTCTTCCATCTTCAGTCGGGTTTACCCTATCCTGGTCTTCCGCTGTTATCTGGTAAATGCAGTCCAGCTCATCGTCGCTGTCATCTTCGTGCACAGGTTCAGTGTAGCGCACTCCTTCAGTTGGATCCAGCGGAACTACTATACGTAGAGACTTTTTCTCAAAAATCATTTTCCGCTTCTTTAGGTTGATGACTCCATTCATATCCATTGCCCAGTCTATTCCTAGTAATGCGGGGTAAGGGTTCCTGTCATCTACAATCTCTATTACCTCGAAATCTATCTGCATGCTCGCACCGTCGATATCCACTGTTACTCCTGTCAATCTTCCCATGGCCAAGATCTTTTTTTGGTTTGCCATCCGTAATTGAATAGGAGACCATTGTAATGCGGGCCTGCCCATGCGTTCCCAAGTCTGCTTTGGTAATACATTCGCATCCAATCAACCAATTCCTTCCCTATTCTTTGATGGGGCAGCAAAAGGGAATCCAGGGAAGGCCGGTGCTGGAGGACACATTAATATGCCAGACAACACTTCTCCTCACAATTTCGCCTGGGGTCTAGGCCATACATCTAGCATAAAAGCCGAGGCGTTGGCCCTCTTACAAGGTGTAAACTTCCTCAAAGAGCTGGGAATTCGGGAAGCAAATGTCTTTGGAGACTCCCAAGTAATCATAAGAGCAGTGGTGGCCAACTCCAACCCAGCAGATCTGTAGCTAGCAAGGTTAATTACAAGGATTAAAAGCATGTCAAAGTCTCTACATTTGAATTATTTTCACATTCTGAGAACAAATAATAAAGCAGCAGACATTCAGGCAAACAAGGCAGTTCACTTAGAGGCTGGAACTATTCTAAAAAACAAGGAAATCCTGTGGGCGCCCATCCCGTAAAGAGTCATGTTTTACTGCCTTCTTTTACAGCAGTTCGTTTGTATCTTTCTGCTTGGACAATTAGCAGCCAAAATGCACTTTATCAATTGTAAAAAGAGGAAGCTGATAAGAGCAAGAGCCAATTCCCATTTGGTAGAAAGGCAGGCTGAAAATTTCTCCTCTCTTTGTAACCGATTGTGTGGCCATTAGCCAAGCAGTTAATGAAATCCTATAACCGTTCTTGTAAAAAAAAGAAAAGAAATTAAACTAGAAAAATTCAGTAGACTTTAATTGTTTGAATGAAATGTTGAGATGGAGAGCCTTTTCCTTTAGGAAATTTTCGAACAAATTTTCCCTAAACTCTTGCAATTGTTGTCTTGTTTCACTATTTAAGAGTTTGCCTCTTTCAACAGCCTGCTGAAAATCATCAATGTTTATAAAAATCTCATCGAAAGGGGGTTTCTGATGAATATTTTTATTTATTATATAATTTTCTGTTATATAATGAATGCCAATGATTCCACTAGGATCATAGTCATAATGAGGCAAAGGAAATAACCAAACTTCCTGAAGCTCTTCGACTTCTTTGAATCCATGCCCTTTGTCTTGGATATTGATGTCACCAAACTTGATTGGAAAAGTAGGCCAGATTTTCTTTTGTAGCCTACTCAACTTCTTGGCTTGCCCATAGAAAACAACTTGATTAGCCACTTCTCTCAAAGCAAGTCTTTCCAGGATATATTGGGGCAGAAGGTGGGGACCAACTTCACTTCCAAAAACTCTGACGTAGGAAAATAATTCCTCAACAAACCAGTGACCTATTGATTCTAGGCCTTGTTTCAAACTTTGACTTATTCTGGGAGGTATTTTTCCAAACAAGATTTCATGGAAAGGAATCAAAACATAATGGAAAATATCATAAAAATGGTACTTAAAATTAGATTCCCATATAATAGGAGCATAATTTTGAATGGGCAACTACTGGTCACATGGGTATTTCCATTTCATGAGTGGGGATGTAAATGAGGAAATAACAACATCTGTCAAATAGAAAAACATACAAAAAATATGTTTGAACCTAGGGGGAGATGATAATGACAGTTTTAATGAATCTGTGATATTCTGCGAGAAGATGTCAACCCAATTTATGCATTTCCCCTCATTCAAAATGTTATGGATTATTGGGATCTGTTTAATTTTGCAATGCTCAGGATCTTGTTCCCCATATAATTTGGTTAACATTTTAATAAGAAATCTAACAAGCTTCTTGAAAATAGTTATGGGATATTCCTTTTTTGCTTTGAGCTTGAAACATTGCTTTTCTTCTCTCAATCAATCTTCAATTACTATATCATAATTCTCTTGACATTTCTTCAAGATAGTACTTCGAAACGTATTAAGGAAGTCAACATTAAGGTGGATTTCTGGGGGATTGAGCTTGTATATGGCCGATAATACTTCAACTTTCCAGGAGGATATGAAAATTTCTTGATGGTCTGATATTGTTCGGGTTTTAATATCAACGTGAGAGAAAATCCATGAAATCATGTCATAATAGGGAAAAATTATGGTTGTAGTTGTTAATTTATGTAACTCTGTTGCTCTAATTGCTTTAAACCGACTATTGTTTGTTTTAGTAGTTCTTGTGTTTTTTAACCATTCTCTTTGCTCAAAGAATTCAAATATCTCCTCCCAGCTCATCGTACTTGTTTTTTGTGTTTTGTAAGTTGAATCTGAGATGAGGAATGCATTGAAGTTGACTTGCTCTGGTAGTGGATCATCCATCTCCTTAATCTTTTCCCTAATTTTCTCCATTTGTTGCTTTGCTTCTGGAGATTTTCCCTTTTTTCCCATTTTATGATTTGTAAATAGTAACAGAGCATATATAAGTTTTCCTTATTTAAAATTTGAAATTGAATTCAAGAATTTCTAAAATAACATTATGCTTACACATATTTTTTTGAAACTGGTACTGTGTTTTCTTAATTCAATTTTTCTTCGAACAAGACTTAAGAGAAGAGCATGCAGGTATAAGACCCTAAAAGCTTAAAATTTTGTTTAGAATTATGAGAAAATCACAATTGAACGTGTTCATTAATTTCCATGTAAGTAGGCCAACTATTTTTCTTTTCGTGAATCGAGAAAGCATTAGAAAATTTATTATTGATTTAACAAATAATCAATTGAACGTGAAACGAAAAAATGAAAATCTTTATCAAAAAGCGGATTGCACGTAAATCAAGAAAAAATAGTATCTTATTCGGATGATCATACAGTTGGGGGGTCGAGTGGTCGGGCAGTCGGATTGTCAGGTGGACTATTTATAAAATTTTTGGTAGTCGGTCGGACTTGCTAGTTGGGTGGTCAGAACATCAGGTAATCGAGAGGTTATAATTTTATTTACAAAAGCTTTATGAATTTGACCTCCGAGTTAAGCTTTAAAAAAAGAAAATTGTTTTTAAGGCCTTTTGTTTTTATTCATTTTCTTATGTTCAGAACAAAAGAGGGTTGTTGTAATATGAAAATAAATGGTGACACACTCGAATAAGCAGTTATGTATGTCAAGTTTAAATTAATAATTTAAGATTAAATGAAGTTTTTAGAAATTTCTTCTAAATTATGATCTATCACCGAGATACTTGATAAAGTGCCAATGGTACCAACAATTGGACTAGAAGTACTAATGAAGAGAATGAAACTTGTATGCAGTAAGAGTCAAATAATGAATTTATTTGGATTTCTTATTATCTTCTAATTCAATGGTCATATGAAATTATAAACACTAAGTTTATAATTTTAATACTGGTCAAAGTTTTATGTACTTTGCGTTATAATAATCTCTCTCTGAGACTTTAAATTGTATCACTTTTGGTGAATGCAAATATCCCTTTTAGTTGGATTAGAATCATCAACCCACTGCTAACAAGCATTCATATCTCTAATGGGTTTGTTCATTTTTCTCTTAAGGTAAAACTTCATGTTCTCACTTTTTAGCTTATGATTGATTTTGACATTTATCATATATAACGAAGTCACAGAAGCAGGGTTTTTTAAGACACTTGCTTTGATAACAAATACTTTGATGGATTAAAATAAACTCAAATTATGTATCATATTATTCATCTTTTTTGAGACAATTTGGTTTATTTCTTCAAATAATTTGAAGATGATGGAACTTTTATAACATAAAATAGCCAATCTATCATTTTCCATACTATCGGAAATTTAAGCAAGAGTTAAAATAACATTAAGTATTTTTGGAATTATGATATTTTAAGAATCCTTTGTCCTTTAACTTCAACTTATTTTATAATATAAGATAATATATGGTAAAAATATTCTTCTTCAAGTATGTAATTATAGTTGTAATTCTACAACTAAACAAATAAATTTAAAGAAATAATATGTATAAAAATCTGAAAACAAAAACAAAATAAAATAAAAAAAAAATAAAATGTTTTTAAAGGATACCAACATCCTTGTTAAAATGGAATATTTACATGTGTTATTGGGAGATTTTCATTTATTAAAATTATCTTTTCAAGATTTGCCCATTTATTGCGAAATTTTCTACTTGGCCTTCTAATGTTTGAAGAATATAAGTTGATGCACCAAGCTTTGATAACATTTGAAAAGGACCAACTTAAAGATTTTGAGACTTAGAATGCTTAGCTTTCTCTTTATGAATTTTATCCCATTTGAGAACTAAGTTACCAACAACAAATTCTTTATGAGTTGAAGTTGACTTGCCCTAGTAACGAATCACCCATCTCGTTAATATTTTACCTAATTTGCTCCATTTGTTGCCTTGTTGCTGGAGATTTTTTGTTTTTTGGCATTTAATGGTCTGTGAACAATAACAAAGTATATATGTGTTTTCCTTATTTAAAATTTGAAATTGAATTCAGGAATTTGTAAAATGATATTCTAGTTACATTTTTAAACTAGTACTATATTTCCTTAATTCAATGTTTCTTCAAACCAGACTTAAGAAAACAACATGCAGGGAGAACACTCTAAAATCTTAAAATTTTGTTTAAAAATATGAGAAAATCATAATTAAACATGTTCATTAATTTCTTGTAAGCAGGCCAACTGTTTTTATTTTCGTGAATCGAGAAAGCACAAGGAAATATATTATTGATTTAACAAAGAATCAATTGAACGTGAAATGGGAAAATTTGAAAATCTATATAAAAAAGCGCACTGCACGCAAATCAAGAAAAATAATATTTTATTGGGATGATCATACAAATCAGGAGGTCAGGGCAATCAAGCATTTTTTTATTTTATGATTGACTTATTCTATCTCGACCCTGACTATACCATAGTCGGGTGTTGTCATTAGTTCGGGTAGTTGGATAGTTAGTCAATCGTGCGGTCAGGCAATCAGACAAATTATTTATAAAATATTCGTAGTCAATCTGACTTGCTAGTCGGGTGCTCAAAAGGTTGGGTAGTCAGGAGGTTATAATTTTATTTACAAAATCTTTATGGATCTGACCTCTAACTTAAGTCTTCAAAAAGAAAAAAATATTTAGGGTCTTTTGTTTTTATTGACTTTGCGATGCACAAAAGGAAAAAGGGTTCTTGTAAACCTGACAATAGGAATGCAAATTATTCCATGAATTTTTAAATTAAATGTTTCATATCAAAAAATTCCACAACATGGGTCATGGAATGAACGAGCATTAGATTTTGATTTCGAAGCAGAAACAACACTAGCAATAACACAGATTCATTCTATCCTAGTTGGGCTCAATCAATTTATGCTAATGTCTCAAGTACATATGAGAATGAAAAATGGCTCAGATATGCAATCATAGCTTCAGTTCTTGCGTGCTACCTACTTAACATTAGCAATAAAGACTAGATTTGTTAATGTCTAAATATTTTTTTGCATTCTAGTTACTTGAAGCTAGCAATGAAGACTAGGTTTGGTAATTTCTAAATAATTGTTTACATGTAACATAGTTAATGTTACCAATGAAGATTGCCTTTGATAATATCTAAACAAATTCTTTAGGGAGTTGGAAGCATACTACATACTCGCTATGTGTAGAACTATTAGTCCAGGTAAAATCCAATGTTGTTTTGATTGTCTTTTGAAGTAATCAAATATTTTTTTGGGATATAAATATTTGAAGACACTTGTATCATGCTTGGTGATATTCTAGATTCTAATAAACAAGAACCATATCAAAACAACAAGGGCAAATGAGTAACCAAATTTTTGGATTTTGGATCTTTGAATAAGGAATAGTATAACTAAGATTGCCACAAATATCATAGTTATCACGTTTTCCATTGTTTTGCTCTCCGGTGGCAGAGATTTGAGGGTATCATGCATAATACATAATTGCAAAGTCAGCAAGAGGAAATTTATGAACATTGATGATTCGGTGGATAAAAAAAATGCTCAAAATTGAAATTGTGCAATAGAGCTCGAAACCTGTATGATTGAATAGGTCTCGATGATCTGAATCCAACACAACTCATTTCACTCAAATCCGACATTGGATGCTCCCAGAATCACATTCTAATCGATTTGGGAAACAACTAATTTTTTTGGAAAAAGGGTTGCAGGTGCACCCAATCAATAGTTTGTATGTTGACTGGGCCATGACTTGGCAGGTGACTGGGTTCTTCATCGGCCAATGGTTGGTTGACACTTGGCATCATTTGATTAGTATTGGCATGGTGATTTGTTATTGGATAATGGTTGTGTTGTGGTGGCCCAATGAGGAAGTGCCACGTGGGCCAACTAATGATTGCAATGTGGCCTCCTCATGGTGGCCGAAATTTGTTTGGAGGCTGAAAAACACGCCCGGGATTTGAAACCAAGACCACCTACCAAGCAACCAAGGCTCACACCAATGCGCTTCCATATTTCTTGTTAAAACAAGGTTTGAAAAACGTGTTTAAAAGTTGGTTAAACGCGCCATATGGGAGGGGATAAGCCCTAGCCCCTGGCTAACCCTCCGCCACAGGACCATGGGTAGGGGCCCAAGGGTTAGGGCCGAGCCCAACCCTCATGGAATTAACATAGCCATATGCCCAGTCGAAGACTGAGAGCGGAAAACCGTAGCGTAAAAAGGAGTCGGGGGCCAACCCTAAGGCCTATGGGGCCTCATGTGACCAATAGCATGTGCGGAAGAGGATCTAGCCCACGATCACCTGTGCTACAAGGAACCAAGGGCGCATGCCAGAGATGGGGGTCTGACAGAGCCACAAAATCTTCGCCCCCCTATGTTGTCGCATGACGCCACATGAACAGGATCTTCGGGTTTGGGGGCCTAATGGCGCCCTTAATGGTCCTACAAATTCACTCGCCGAGCGGGAATTGTGTCAAGTTTAGTGCGCTAGTTCTGCATTTGGGGTGCTCAAGCCAAGTTGAGGCCAAATTATAGGATGGTTAACTCCAGAATTAGGGAAAATGAAGAAACAAGTATAAATTTCTTAGTTTTTGGCCAAATGAGGTGCAAAAAGAACAAAATATGGGTTTTTGACAATGATGGATCCATTGGAGACATCCAATTCTACTATTTGAGCATTGTAAAGCATGCAAAAATAATTTTGAGCATTTTTAATGAAAGAGGCCCTGCATTGGAAGCTGGACTAGGAGATGTAGCCCAAGAGGGGCGAACTCCTTTATCATGCTTGTGTTATGTGTTTCAGATATGTTAGTTTTGTCTCTGTTTGGCTGTAAAATTTGTTTTAAATTTACTTTTTTATGTGTTTAGTAAACTGATCCTCTACCCAAAACACATATAAATTTTCACTTGCAAATTGTTAAAAAAATGTTCAAGTTTACACATCCAGATCATTTTTGGTATCAGAGAAACTAGTTTATTGTGAATATTTGATTTGTTTTCAAGTGTTTTTCTGATTCTTACAAGGTTGAAGCTCAAAATAGGGGAAGGATAACTTGTGGAGCTAAGATCGCAAATTGTTTCAAGGAGAACAAACACACCTCAAGCTTCAATAGTCATGGCACATGAAGAAGGTCTTGAAGAGATGTTTGAAGATGATAATACTTGAAAAAAAAAAACATTCTTTGAAATGTCAGAGATGGTTAAGGTTTTGTATGAGGAGAGAAATTCCATATTGTATGGAGAAAGCTCAAAACCTTATGGAGGAAAAGGAGACAAACTTCCAAAAAGGAATGAAGGGAATGGTGACAAACCACCACCTTCACCTCCATCATCATCCTCATCTTCATCTTCATCCTCATCTTCAACTTCTTCTACCCTTTCACAAACACATCCAAATTCCCCAAAGGGTCATGATAAAACTCCTTTGCTTAAGCTTGACATTAAGTTTGAATTGCCCATGTACAATGGAGAGGTAAATGCAGAAAGATTGGACAATTGGATTCGTCAGATTGAGTGTATTGCAGGATACAAAGAATCAAATATGGCGAAACCAAGATTCAACTTGCTTCTCTTAGATTGGAAGGTGCAACACTAATTTGGTGGGAAGCTAAAACTAAAGAGGACATGAAGAAACATGGTAAGGTTTTATCCTCTTGGAATGATTTTGTTGTTCCAATAAGAGGCAATTTTATCCATTAGCATACATGCATAAAGCTATTATGGATCGGCAGAACTTTAGGCAAGCTAAAGGGAAAAATGTGTAATCTCATACTCAAGAATTTAGGAAAAGAGATTTGATTTGGGTATAGATTTGTCATCACAAGATACACTGCTCAAATATATTGGAAGATTGCATATTTTTTTGAGACATACCATTCTCATGTTTAACCCTACAAAACTAGATGAAGTTTGTGTTCAGGAAACTCATTTAGAGGTAAGGGAAGTTTTCTTCTTCTCAAGAAACTAGTGAGAGTTCCTTTGAGTTTGGAGAAAAAGGAAAAGGTAAGTTCAAAGGAAAAGGGAAGAAGAATGTTGCCATCAAGATGGAGAAAGAAAAACTTACATGTAAACAATGTTCCAAAGAGGGCCATGATGAAGATCATTGTTGGAAACTTCATCCAGAAATGAGACCCAAAAAGTTTAAGAACAAGGAGAAGGAGAAGACATCTGCAACTACATAACATGATTTAGGTTTAGATTATGGAGATGAAACAAAGATCACAACCATGGGTTTGAAAGGTAAGGACATTGCAAGTACTAGTTCTTCAAATTGTGTCAATGAAACTCACGATGAAAAAACAAGAATAGAGCGTTTCCATATTAAAATTATTTCAAAACATACCAAGTTAGATACATTGTTTGATAGTCGTTCACAAGAAAATCTTATCTCAGAAGACATTGTCAAGAAGTTGAATTTAGAAACCATTCCTTGTCCTCAACCATATCCTTAGGTTGGGTATGTGAGAATGCAAAATTGCAGGTGATAAAAAATCGCATACTTAGATTTGCAATCACTGCAAACTTTCTAGATGAGGTAGAGCTTGATGTAATTTCAATTGATATATGTGGTATTGTTTTGGGAAGCCCATATCTATATGATAGGAGAGATATTTTTCATCGCCATGAGAACTAATATCATTTGTTCAAGAATGGGATTGAGTACATTGTTAGAGCACACATCAATAAGTTGAGAGCATCTCTTGTAAATGCGGGACAAATGAAGAGGATTGTTAATGCTAGTCAAAGCCTTGCATTGTTAATGATCAAACATGAAGATGTTGAGGAATCTAAAGCTTTTCAAGGATATGATACAAGTTTGAAATCTGATTTCATTAATGTTTCTAATTCATGTGATAAGATTTTTCAGTAATCTAACATGTTTCCTTCTAAATGAGGTAAACAAAATGAAGTAAATTTGCAACAACATGCATCAATGTTGAACATTGGTGTGAATAAGATCCCAATGTTAGAGAGTGAAAAGGTCAAAGAGCAAATGTAAAAGCAAAAGCAAATTGATAAAGAGGACATTGGTTCCAAAAATTCTTCTTGTGGGTTTCATAATGTGTTGGCTTTGAAAAGGGATTGTGCATCGCAATGGCGATCACATTTGGTCAAGAGTCAAGCCAAGTACAAGGCTAGACATGGTAAGCATCGTCATGGTGCCAATGTTCAAGGTGAGAAGAATTTGAGATTGTTTAAATTTCCTTTGATTGGAGACCGAGGAGGGAATGTGTTGATTCCTTCAAAGGAAGTTTGTTGTTCTACATATTCTGGGAAATTGCAACAAGATGTCATCTATGAAAGCAAGACAAAGACTCCAAAATAAGGGAAAATGATGTATTTTCATGAAAATCTCAAAATGAAATATTCAAGCAAATTTTAGTGGATTGAGACAGGAAG
Organism: Pinus tabuliformis; assembly: GCA_031772625.1. NCBI lineage: Eukaryota > Viridiplantae > Streptophyta > Pinopsida > Pinales > Pinaceae > Pinus > Pinus tabuliformis. The sequence goes on from CM062818.1 coordinate 1,792,810,983, forward strand.
GGTGAGCGAACTATACCCTCAACTATTTGTTCACTAATAAAGAGATTTTGGAGGTCCAAAATCTTCCAATGGGGAGGAGTGATTTGGTGGATAAAAAAAATGCTCAAAATTGAAAGTATGAGATAGAGCTCGAAACTTGTATGATTGGATAAATCTTTGTGATATGAATCCAACGCAACTCATTTCACTCAAATCCGACATTGGATGCTCCCATAATTGCATTATGATCGATTTGGGAAACAACTAAAAAACTTAGAAAAAGGGTTGCAGGTACACTTAGTCAGCAGTCCGTACACTGACTGGGCCATGACTTGGTAGGTGACTAGGTTCTTCATCGACCATTGGTTGGTTGACACTTGGCATCGTTTGAATGGTTATGGCATGGTGATTTGTTATTGGTTAATGGTTGTGTTGTGGTGGCCCAATGAGGGAGTGTCATGTGGGCCAACTAGTGGCTGCCACATGGCCTCCTCATGGCAACCAAAATTTGTTTGGAGGCCGAACAACACCCGCAGGGTTCGAAACCAAGATCACGTACCAAGCAACCAAGGCCCACACTAATGCGTTTCCATATTTCTTGTTAAAACATGGTTTGACAAACGTATTTAAAAGTTGGTTAAACGTGCAATATGGGGAGGGGTTGGGCTAATCCATAGCCCCTAACCACCCCTGCGCCACAAGACCACAGGAAGGGGCCCAAGGCCTAGGACCTATCCCAGCCCTCATAGCCTTAACACAGCCGTATGCCTAGCTGAAGACCGACAACGAAAAACTATGTGCAAAAAGGAGTCGGGGGCCATCCCCAAGCCCTATGGGGCCTCATGTGACCAACAATGCACGCAGAAGAGGGGCTAGCCCACAGTCACCTGCATTGCATGGAACTAAGGGAACATGCCAAATATGGGGGCTAGATAAAGCCTAGAATCTTTGACGCCTTATGCGGTCGCATGATGCCATGTGACCAAGATTTTCGGGACCGGGGGTTTAATGGCACCCTTAATGGTCCTACAAATTCACACGTTGAGTGGGAATTGTGCCAGGTCTAGTGTTTCGGTTTTGCATTCGGGGTGTTCGAGCCAAGTTGAGGCCGAATTATAGGATGGTTCGCTGTAGAATTTGGGAAAATGAAGAAACAAGCATAAGTTTCTTAGTTTTTGGCCAAATGAGGTGCACAAAGAACCAAAATAGGGGTTTTTGACAGTGATGGATCCATTGGAGACATAAGTTCTGCTATTTGAGATGTGTAAAGCATGTAAACACACTTTTGATAATTTTTAATGAAAGAGGCCCTGCAGTGGAAGCTGGACTAGGAGATGTAGGCCAAGAGAGGTGTGAACTCCTTTATCATGCTTGTGTTATGTGTTTTAGATATGCTGGTTTTGTCTTTGTTTGGCTGTAAAACCTGGTTTAAATTTACTTGTTTATGTGTTTAGTAAACTGATCCTCTACCCAAAACACATATAATTTTTCACTTGCAAATTATTAAAAAATATTCAAGTTTACACATTCAAATCAATTGACCAAGTACATGAAAGGAAATAACATTATTAAGACTTGCCTCTTTTTCAATCATAATTGTGGAAAATGAGTAGGAAAATGGAATGTTGCCAAATAATTGGAAGATATACCCTATGTTCTTTGTTAACGAAAATTTAGCAATAAGGACTCCGGTTAGGGTTGCATACATATGCTTTCTATCTGTAGGGATCCTTAGATTGAGTTTATGTTAGTCAATGTACTTCTCATTCATAGTTGAATTAGAAAATACCATGTCTATAGTTGTAGTTAAATTGGATGAGAAAATACAAAGAGAGATATGGAAAAGAAGGCAAACCTGCAATTTTTGTTATGCTAAGAGCGAGCCCAGTAGAAGAGTATGCAAAATACATGGTGGCTACAATGGTTGAAAGCCATGAAATTTCCTCCAAGCTTGGTAGCTGAGACAATATAAGATTTAACACACCAAACATAACCATGTATAGATTGATTGATATCTGACAATAAGCATTTTTCCCTTGTTCATGAAAGCATGTTGTCTTTTTTATCGCTCTATTACAAGAACAATAGTTAGAATTCACTACATATCAAAATAATCTCTAGCCTAACCAAAACATACCCTAAAAATGTTGAGATTGCAACAAGATGATGGAGCTTAGTGAAAAGAGTCGCCTTCATTAAGTGGGCCCGCAGGCTATTTTTGGCGCAAGTCTATTTTTAGACTATGTCTATTTTTAGACATATGGATCATGTCTATGGATTGCAGGTTGCTGTTTATGGATGATTGATCAAGTTGGGAAAAAATAGATGGACTTCTATTTTTGATGAAAGTGTGAGTGATCAAAGTCTATTTTTAGACTGGCTGTCAAAAATAGAAAAGTCAAATATTATTATCTCACAATAATATTTGGACTATAAACTTAATCTTATTCTCTTGGAGCACTTCAGTTTGAGCTACAGAGGTGGCACATGCAGTTGTCAGAAGGAAATACGCTTTTCTTATGAGTCAGTTGAGTTGTTGCATGCATGACATCAGTTAGAACTCAATCAGTTGAGTTTGGTGGAGTTGATTGTGGAGTTGATGGAGTTGTGTTCAGTTTAGCTTTGTTAAACTAGTTGTATTTAGTCTAACTGACAAATAGACTAGAGATGAGTTGGGTGAATTAGTTATTAATTAATTCACAAGTTATTAACTCATAATACAACTAATGAATACATCAGTTAACTCAGTTGCATGTCAGTGCATGTTCAGTTCAACAGGGACAGGTGGTAGAGAATCAGATTGCTATCAGTTGTGACTATAGTTGTGCACCAGATCTTGCACAGTCAAGGGATTGAGTATGCCAATGAGTTTGCTCACGTATTTGCCCACATTATAGCTTGTGCTCACGTCCAACAAAGTGTGAGTGACTATTTTGCAGGTGAAATACGAGTTTGGGAAGTCATTCTCATTAGTTCTTGAGCAGGTATTGAGCAGTGGAGGCAGGCAAACAGTGGAAGAGATTTGGAGATCAGATCTGAGTTGTATTGTGTGTAACAGAGGTGGAGATACTTGTGAGAAGTATTATGCTGTGTAATGTTACATGACTCAATCATTAATATACATATAGTTGGGGTTTTTAGCGAGATGCTTTCCCCGGGATACATACTGTGTTAATGTGTGAATGCTCTTGATGTTTTATTGTTATTGATGCTGCTATATTGTTGATCAACGTAGAGGAGCTTATGTATTGTGTATGTATTCCGCAATAGTACATGATCAGGATAATCTCTGTTGAATATGTGTTAAATTATTCAAAATTTCTACAAAAAATATTTGAGCACATGCAAGGTGCTACTAGGTTACAATTGATGCTTACATCATGCTAATTGCTCATGTAATTATGTAAGCAATTAGACAATCATAAAGATTTGAATATAGAGCCCAAGCAGATAGGGAGATCTTGTAGCCACCTTATGCAAAAATCAATATATCATAATTTGACTTGTGAAAAAAAGACCTTAGTATGAATGTAAAGCAAAAAAGTTCAAAAAGGATGAGAGTAAAGCATGTTATTAATGACTTATTAGTTTACCTAGAAATCACATTCACATCATCTCTATTTTTGTAGTTTCTGGATTCAGTGACTAGGTGTGACAACTTGTAACATTCTGTAAGTAGAACAACAATATAATACACAACCCATGAGAAAGCTAGGAGAATGGGTTATTTGCAAAATCACATGATAAAAGAAATACTTAGAATAAAAATCACAAAATTATAGGAAAAATAACCTATGACCAAATTAATTGTCATATTGACATTGAAATATTAAAATCTGCAATGCATGGAGACTAGTCTCAGCTTCAACAATGACTACATTACTAACTGCGTCATGATTATCTGGGTGCATAATACTAGCATGTTGAACACATCAAATGTCAGATTAGTGAACTCAAAGTGCATTTGATAAAACTTCCCAAGAATATTAAATAATAGATAAGAGGTGCCTAAAAAGTGCATACCTCTTTATTCATAAATTTATGCTTTTCTATTCGCTCAGTCACTCCACCATTTGAAGTGTGGTCCACATGTTTTGCATCATCATTGAGCTCAGTTCATTGATTAATTGATAATATTGGAGCAGGAAGAACAAGTGGCTGAAGAGAAATTCTTGGCACATTCTTTGTTACACTCTGTAACTCTGTTTTGAAATGCTCATTTGACATATGTTTGTTTATTCTTGCATTCATAGAAATAATAATTTCTCCCTCAAATTCAGGGCTAAATGAAACTAAATTAACATTGGACATAGTTCTACTATGCTTAATAGATGAAGGGATAAAAGCACTTGGCTCAATGATTCAAGAGGTTTGAAATATTTCTGAAGTAAGTGAGTCCAAATATAGAAATTTAATAATATTTGTATCAATGATACTCATTGGCTATTGTTACAGCTAAAGCATAGAGCCTAAAGTGACATGTGATATAAAAAATAAGCATTCATGTCACCAATGATTCATAGATTATTTTACAAATTTCTGAATGTCTTTTTTACAATATATCTGGAGTAGTAAATTGCATATGTTAAATAATAAATACACAAAATACCTAAGAGAATATTGTTACGAAAAATGCTATCCTAGTGAGAGAGTAAAATTTACCATAATGTCCAAGTAAAAGTGATTATATAGGTCTATGAAAAATTTATCATAACAGTTCAAAGTTCAAAATAACTAATATATTTATTATTCATAGCAATGACATTGTGCTATAAAAAATGGATGATTGACTGCAAATAGTACATATATCCTTCACCATTCACTAAAGATTCATTATCACAGGCCAAAGATTCAAAACTATTAACATATGCTATGATTAATAAGAATCGAAATAGCTTGCAAAGAAAAAACAAGTGGCTGTAGAAACCACACAAACTTGTTACCATTCATGGCTGGGGAAAAAAAGCTAAGAAATTATTCGGTACAATAGCTATAAGACTTAACATTAGAAGAACCACAATTTCCTTAGATTATAATTAGATTTTCATTTTTTTGCAAGTTGATATGCATTATAAGAGGAAACAAAAAAATTAGAAAATAGAATTGAGATGCACGTTTTGTTAATTATTTGTAATTATATATAACTGCAATCGAACACTATATAGCTTAGAAAAGGAAAACCTGTGTACAAGAAAGCCAACCAACAAAAGCACACAACATGAAAAAACACTTGTGCAAATAGAAAAATAATTTTTCTGGAAGATTTGATATATGCAAACAAAAAAAGAGAACACAGATGTCTCAATGCTCATGTAGAGAATTTTTTTGACACAGAACATTTCATTGAACATATACATAAATTAAGCAATTGAGACACTTGCAACCCTTTTTTATTTTTTTCTTTTGTTCCTTAACACAACACAACTTCAGAATTTACAGAAAATGAGAATTCAAGTTAATATTGCAATAGTGCAAAGCAAAACATGGGCATATATATAATATGGTATAATAATTTTTTTGGAATTACACTATGTTGTTGTGCAACTGAGATATTATGGTCCTATTAACAAAATGATGCATTGGTTTAGTAGAAATTTTGGAAAGAACAAGTGGTTGCAGAGACTACAAACATTCGTTACCATTTATTCCTTGATGAAAACAAACAAAAATTTATTGAGCACCATAGTTGAAGCATCTAACATCAATAAAACCACAATCTCCTTAGATTATAGTTAAATTTCCAATTTTTTTTACTGTGTTGAAATGCATTCTAAGAAGAGACAAAAATGCGATGACCCTTTTACATGGGTAAAAAATAAAGTAAAATCTAGAAGCCTTGTTGCAAAATCTTATCCAAACAGAATGGGCTTGATTCCCTACTTACTTGGACCTCATCCATAATTTGATGGATCCCATCCCCGCTTTATGTGGATCTCATCCCATGAGAAATGGAAATGGATCTACAACCTCCTCCCTTCTCCTATTTATACAAAGCAGATCAAAAGGGAAAGGGTTGGCTTTTGAGGTTATTAATTTATGCACTTATACTAACAAAGTGAAGGCTTGTTATTGCAAAGGGAGGATTGGATATTGTTGGAAGGAGGCTTATGACATCAAGGCCTATTGGGTTGTAAACTCTTCTTCTCATTATTAATACAAGTACACTATCTTTCTCACATGATATGTTTAATGTTTACATGTATGTATCAAAGCTCCTTGATCTTATGTTTAGTAATAGCTTGAACTTATTGATGTATTGTATGCTTTGATATTGTGCCTGCTTATGTCATTGCAGATTCTAGTTTCAAGGATTGAAAGTGGAGCGGGATTTTAAGCAAACAAGGAATTTGAAGACTTATTTGGTTAATCGAGTAAGTGTATCTCTAATTGTTCAAGTATTTCTAGATAAATGTTAGTGTATATTGTTCTACTTGTTCTAGACTTAGTTATTGAGTCTAGGGCGATCGCTCTTGTCCATAAGAGTGATTAGTTCACTAGCATGGGGTCTTCCCAGGATTTATTTCAAACTTAGGGATGTATGAAGGTGATTTGGTGGACATGGTGGGCCATGCAACATTGTCAGCTATGAGCTCATTTGACAACTTCAAAAGGTCCTTAAGGTTAAGTGAAGTGACAAACAAAGAGTAGGTGTTGGATTTTCCATAATTATGTGGCGTATGTGAGATATAGTGCTACTCTGCATAAAGAGGTCCCTAACAATGTGGCACCAAGGATAGATGAGCCTAAAAAAGATGGATCAATAGGTGTCTTTGAGGGGAAGGTCATGCAAGAGAAGTTGTAAGACCTGGCACTCCTACCAAAGGTGGGAGGCCTTGAAGGAGATGAGAATGCCAAGGTGTAAATTGGTACCCCATGGTGCTCAATGAAATAAATAAATAGTGAGGGAAATTTTAACTATGCAAAGAAATGTATCGACACATAAAACGAATAAAAAAGAAGGGTTAACTACTTTAATGATGCTTGATGCATGAAATAATTCAAGTTTTAATGAGTGGTTTGCATATAGAATCCTAAAAGAAGTAGAAACATTCCACTAAAAAATAACCTCATCTTTTGATAGCTTTCAATAATGGAGGTTAATTCCATAGGAAAATAACTAGTGAATGACGTGGTCCATTTACAAAAAGTTTACTTTAAATTCTCGTATTCTAGTGGTTAATTTAAATTAAAAATAACCCAATTATCTTGTCAAATATATGTAGGAATAGGGGTAGATTATTAATGGATTTCACCCAACTCAAGAAATATAGGAAAATTACAATGAAACTAATTTCTATATATCTGTGTGCATATAAGGATGATAATTTCATGGTCTAGAAAACCACATGATGTTTTTTCAACAACCATGTGGGTTGTTCCCAAACTTTAAACAAGGGCTAATTCTGTCAATCACAAGGAAATATGGGGTCTAAAAAGTATTAACATGAATTTTACAATGGTTAGCAAATGAAATTAACAATAAAATACAACCTACACACAACATAGGTGAGAGAAAAAAGCAAGTGGAGTCATCAATCTACTAGTAGTATTTTGGAGCAAGGGTGTTCTACAATCCACTCTGATGTAATTTGTTTTTCACCACATATAACAAGAAGCAACTGAATAGTAAGTAAGAAAAATAAAATAACAACCAATGCAAATAAATATAGACATGATATTGCTAAGCTACAATTCCAAAACAAAAACAAGAGAAGTAGAAGGTTGGGAAGCAAGAAATCTCTTTACTAATTGATGAAAGAGGTATAATTTACCTCTAAGAGACACTAAAGGGAAATGGACCCTTGGGTCTCTTAAAGGGAAATGAACTCATGGATTTCTTAAAGGAGGGTCCTTCTTTTCTTATCTTACAAGTTTAGTCTTTTCTCAAAAAGCTTCTTGAACACTCTTTGATGGTGAGCTCCAAGATCACAAAGAAATGTGAATTGAAGGGAAATTTTTTGGTAGCATGAATTTTTGTACGAACTTCTCTTTGAATTGGTCCCATGGTTTCTATTTGTATAGACCAAGTGATTCAAATGAGTGGACGTATCCAACACAATTAATGGCCTTGTGGGCTATTTATGGGCTTCACATGCTTAAGGGAGTACAAGGAGAGTCATTTGGGGGCTGTTGTATTCCCCTTAGTGTGTAAAGCTCTAGGTTGTCGAGTGCACATTGTATTGATATGTTGTCACCAAAATATTCATGATTTATCATGCCACTGATCCTTGGAGTGTCATTTATATGGATCCACATGTTTGTTGAAGAATCATTCATGTAGATCTATTTAGATTTGCAAGAATAACTTTACATATATAAATCAAAGTATGATTAGTAGCAAGTAATCATTTTCTTATGAGTGGTTGATTATTGACCTTAGAAACCTTTGCTTTTGATGATTTTTTTTCAAATATTTGAACTTGTTTGGTGCATATGTGTGCAAGATTTTTTAGTGATAACAATGGTAATTTATCTTAGATTTCATGTTTCTGCGATCCTCATCTTTGTGTAAGTCATTTTCCGGATTCATATCGCATTAGGTTTGTTATTGTGATCGACGTTTCGAACCAGTAACGATGGTTAGTTAATAGTCACTCATTATAAAAAAGGTCCAAATTGTTTAGTGGAATATCATTTTAAGTGGACCCATAAGTATCTAATACTCTTACGTATAAATATATATTGAATAGAATATTATGTAATATTTTTTCAATAATTGTAATTGTATTTAGAGCGTTGATCTTGGACATTTCCCTTTAAAGGAGACATGTGAACTTGGCTCTTTATTTCCTATTGTCAAAGAGATATTTCCTGGGGTTTATCTATATTTTTTCTTTTGTTCTCAGGTTTTTCACTGTATTTCATGTGAATTACACTACATACATTGCAAGGCCATTTTGGAACCATGACACAAAATTGTGATAAGTACTAAACAAAACATGGAACTACAAGAGTTGAATCTCCATGTAAAGTTCCCATGCTCACTTCTCAGCTCACATTCTTGAAATAATTAAACCTAAAAATGTCATGGTATCACTAATAAAGAGTTTACTTAGATCTATTTAAAATACACACCATTACTAGATACACAATCAAATGAAAACTATTTGCAACATCTCTATTGGATTACTAGATTAGTGAGTGGACAACGCATCATAAGCATAACTAAGTCATAATTTTGTGTCAATCTTTCTAATGGGTGGAATACTTCACTCAAAGTGTGCCACAAAGTGCTTCAATCTCTTATGTAGGATATTTTTCCCTACATAGACCAAGAAACAATTGATTAGTGAGTAAGAAAAATAAAATAACAAGCATTGTAACTACATCTCGACATGATATTTATAAGCTGCAATTCCAAAACAAAAACATAAGAAGTGAAATGCCGGGAAGCAAGAAATATCTTTATTGATTTTTCAAAGAGCTACAATTTATCTCCGAGAGACACTAAACAAAGTTGTTAGGGAAATGGACCCTTGGCTATATTATAGGAGGGTCATTTCCCTCTCTTGCAAGGTAGTCTACTCTAAAAAAGCTTCTTGAATAATCTTCGAGGGTGAGCTCCAAGGTCATAAAGAAATGCAAATTGAATGGAATTTTTTTGGCAGCATGAATTTGTTAAGAACTTATCTTTCGATTGGTCCCATTTTCTTTGTTTTTATAGACCAAGTGAGTCAAATGAGTGGATGTATCCACCTCAATTAATGGCCTTGGGGATGTTTGTGGGCTTCCCATGCTTGAGGGAGTACATAGGGAGTCTCATTTGGGGGCTCTTGTACTCCCCCAAGTGTGTATATCTCAAGGCGAGTCATTTACACTTGGTACTAACATCCTATCACCAAAATATTTATGATTTATGATGTTGTTAATACTTGGAGTGTCGTTTTTATGGATTTGCATGGTTGTTGAAGAATCATTCATGAAAATTAATGTAAATTCACAAGAATAACTTTATGCAAGTAAACCAAAGTATGATTAGTAGCAAGTAATCATTTACTTATGAGTGGTTGATTATTGACCTTATAAACATTTGCTTTTGATGATTTTTTGACATATTTGACCTTGACAGGTGCATTTGCGTGCATGATTTTTTAGTGATAACAAAGACCCTTTAAATAGTTAGTTAATAGTCACTCATTATAGAAATGGTCCTTATTAATAGAGTCCAAATTGTTTATTAGATATAGTTACGTGCATGGCTTCGTCCTTTCCTCTATGTTTCACATATCCATTCCATTAACACCCATGTTTTTAGTGACAACACCCAATTAGGTATTTAATGTAAATGAAAAATCCAAGGAATAAACAAATCAACTGTCATAATCAAATCATACTAAAAGGGTTGGGTTAACAATTAATACCTTGAGAATGTATTTCCCTAGAATAGATTTTGATCATGCCTCCTATGTTATCTACAAACATACATTCATGAACTAATCTCAATTTTAGTCCTAAATATTTATACCATATGATTAGAGCATGAATCCTAAGAGGCATTTTCCACATGGTCATTTTACATGAATTTGGTATTCTATACTTTATCAGTTATATGGTTAGAATCTCAAAATTTGAAAATTTAATCAACTCAGTTAATTTTATTTAAAATATAAACAATTACTTAATCAAATCTATACATTAAAAAAAACATTTATTTATATTTTATATAGAAAATGTTTTTTTAAATCACTGTTAATTTTTATCTCTTATTTTATTTAAGGGATTTGGGCTTAATAATGACATAAAAACATGTATAAATAATCAAATATCGCATATACATTAGGTTAAGAATTCAGATTGTGAAACTTTCAAGAAAGATATCATATACGAAGGATGGATAAGATTATAAAATATTCAAGAAATAAACATATCAATATCATCTCAAGGATGGAAGAAGAAAACGAAATCATAAAATAACAACAAAGTGTTCATGTTCAAATGAAAGTAAGAAATAAAAACAAATAAAAAAAGGTTGTTTTAGTTACATAATATGTAAGATCTTGGTGCTAGGTTAGATATTTTAACACACTGAAATTCTCTTTGCCCCATTCCAAATACTCCCTGGTTATCAATTCATCATTTTTTTTATAGGCTTAATATCTGGGGTGAATATATTTTGAATTTATTCAACAAAATCCCTTATTAATTGTTGATGATGCAATACTTTTCTCGCTTTCATTATGCAAACAATGACGTAATCTATTGTGTGGAATCTTTCTTCATTAACAACTTTGATGATTTTCTTCTTCTCATCGACTTGTGGAAATGTAATCTTAATCTTTGTGGCTTTATGTGTAAAGCTAGGGTTGAACTCAAAATGGTGAGTTAATTATATTGATTTATTCATTGGATCCTTCAACAAAATATTATACTTGAGGGAGTACAAGGGGAGTCCTTTGGGGGCTCTTGTACCCCCTCAACTGTGTATAACTTGAGGCGAGTCGATTACACTTGGTACTAACATCTTGTCACTAAAATATTTATGATTTCTCATGTTTTTAATCCTTGGAGTGTTTTTTGATGGAACTACATGGTTGTTGAAGAATCATTCATGCAAATCTATGTAAATTCACAAGAATAACTTTATGCAAATCAACCAATGTATGATTAGTAGCAAGTAGTCATCTACCTATGAGTGGTTGATTATTAACCTTAGAAACCTTTGATTTTGATGATTTTTTGACATATTTGACCTTGATAGGTGCATTTGTGTGCATGAATTTTTAGTGATAATAATGACTCAGAACATCAACTTTACATTTTTGAAAAACATCATTGAACAAACCATATTTAAGATTGTCCTATTCATTCTTTCAGCTACACCATTTTGTTGAGGATTGCATGGCATAGTTTTTTGATGTTGAATCCTATGTTGGTGAAGATAGTTATCTAATTCATTTGAAGTATATTTTTTTCCATTATCAGTAAAAAGAGATCCAATATGAGATTATGCATCATTTTAAATCCATTCATGAAAGTTTCAAAAGCTTCAGATTTTCTTTTCAATAAATATACTCAACACATCTTAGTGTAATCATCAATACAAGTCATCATATATTTATTTCCATATGTAAAAGGAACATGCATAGGGCGACACAAATCTAAATGAATCAGTGAAAAATTTCTACATGCTCTAGAAATAGAATCACGAAATGGATGTTTGCTATGTTTTCTTAGGATACAAGTATCACATTGCTTCAATTTCCTTGGAATTGTTGGAAAACCAAAACCAAAACTTCTTTTCAATAAACAAATATTGTCATAATTCAGATTTCCAAATTTTGCATGCCATAAAAGATTAGATGGTAATGTACCTTCATTATACTGAGAATTTTATTTAGAGTTCTATGCACGAGCAAATGTCCCTAATAGTTTCAACAATTTTTCTTCCTCATTCTAGTCATGACAACTGTGTTGTCTGATTCTTTTCTCACCTCAACTTTGCCATCAATCATGTGAATGGAGCGTCCTTGCTCGTAAATGCGAACCAAAGATAGCAAGTATATCTGCATCTTTGGAAAGTAGATAACATCATGTAGAAGAAAGTCAAAGAGTTCAAGCAATTTAAGCCGGATGGTGCCCTGGATGGCTTGAATCTTGACATGTTTGCAAAGTATAATGCGCCATCTACATTGTCACTGAAGTCTTCAAAAAATATTTTCGAAAGGTCATGTGATAGGTTGCACCTGTATCAAGTAGCCATGCATGTTTCCAAAAAGAAAATGAAGTATGAAACTGATCTTCAGTTACGCCAATATTGCGAAGTGCCACAATAATGAGCATATTCATTTGCTTTACCTTACCTTGGATCTGGTGTTTTACCTTTCTCTTCATTTCATTCTTGTTGGATTGTGTCCTAAGAGAGTTTTCCTATGGATGCATAATGTCCATCTCTATTGCAACAAATACAATGGAAATCAAATTTTCCTCCTTGATGACTGTTGGCATGTAGTATTATGATAGAATCGAGATTTTTTATGCATTGGCCAATAAAAACCCACTCAACATCGGCCCTTTCGGCAACACCCATGGGGTGGGTGAAGTATCACGTGAGATGCTAATGGGTGACATGACTGTCTGCAACTTACAACATTGGACTCCCACCAAATAGACACTTCACTATTCTCTTAGAACTGCACACTGCATAGGGATTTAGAGTCCCTCAATGCACCAAACAACACATAGGTCACAATTGACAATGCATAGAGGATTAAAATGACTTACACCTTCGACTATTCGAGGCGAAACCAACAATACTAAATACTGGTTCTTTACAAAGACACAATGATATCTAAAGATATTAGTAGACTTACAAATGATTAGACCATTCAAGGCCTTCATGAGAAATTATAACAACAACAAAGTGTTAAATACATAATACATTCATATGCCATCAACAACAAAAAAATCAAATAGTAACTCAAATCATAAAGAGGAACCCAACCATGCATCATATTATATCATTAAGTAAGAAAAAGGTGTCATGCGCTACAGTTCAATAGTTACACAACCAGGCTCATCGACCATTAGCTCTGCACAACTTATAAAACATGAAAACATCTACACTGTGGAACCAACAATATATATATCTATATCTAGGAACTTTACATCAGGGGCATAACAACTACCGAATCAACCATCTATGCCTACATTTACAAACAAATAGACATATACAAATACATCACAAGCAAAGTAATAATCTGCTTCTCTAGTAACTGATGACTCGATATATTGTTCTTTGAGCAAGGTCCTCTAGTTCACCTTCTAACCTTTGATCTGTCTTGAGCATTCCATTTTATCTCTTCTTGTAAGCTCTTCAAACCTTGTAAGCTATCTCCCCTATCGTTCCAGCTATCCTCAAGGCCATTAGGATATTTTATGATCCATCCTTTGAGCTGGCCCATGCATGCTAACCGCCTTTTGAAATATCTCCAGCCTAGTTGCTGCACTCTACCATACTCCCTTTAAATGTAAAATATCTATAACTCCTTCCCTACCATGAAATCCCTTACCAACTTTATCCTTGCTACAAAATCCTAACTTATTCTCGCCCACATGCATCTCTTCTCCCTGGACACCATGATCTTGTTTTCGTAAAGCGCCTCCCTGTGCCATGCCTCTCCTCCTATGCTAGCCACCTGTTGCGCACTGTTTGTACCTTCCGTGCTCCTAAATCCTCCCGATCCCATACTTAACAAAATTTAACAATTTTTTTTATGGGATCCAACAATAATGTTTACCCCCTTTCCTATATTATTATTCCTTCCACATCCTATTTTTCCACCTATATCTCTAGAATAATCTTTTGTTTGATTCTTCTCTTTTTGTGCAAGGCACATAACTTCTTCAAGAGACCGAGAAGATATATTCCTCTTCCCAAAATAATTCTCCCTTGATGTCAATATTATAAGATTCAAATTCCTATCATTTTTTTATTTAGCATTTTTCTTTCTTTCTTTATATTCTATTCATCATTGTGAAATAAAATCACTAAACATGGAAATGACACCTACCTTGTCTTTATTATATAACCCACCTTTTTTCTATGGTCATGGGCTATCTATTCAAACCCATGTTTTCAGTGAAAACACCAACTAAGTATTTATTGTAAATGAAAGATCCAAAGGATAAAAACATCCATTGTCATAATCAAAACATACTAAAAAGTTGGGTTAATAATTAATATCTTGAGAATGTATTTCCCTAGAATAGATTTTGATAATGTCTCCTATGTTATCTCTAAACATACATTCATGAACTATCTCAATTTTAGTCCTAAATATTTATCCTATATGATGAGAGCATGAATCTTTAGAGGCATTTTCCACATGGCCATTTTACATGAATTTGGTATTTCATGTGAATTACACTTCACACAGTGAAAGACCATCTTAAAATTGTGACAAAAAATAGTGATAAATACTAAACAAAACATGACACTACAAGAGTTTAGAAGAACATCATTATAAGTGGACCCATGGGTATTTAATATTGGTATGCATAAATATATATTGAATAGAAGGTTATGTAACATTTTATTAAAAATTGTAATTGCATTTAGAGCAATGATCTTGGATTTTGCCCCCTTAAGGAAGAAAGTGAACCTAACTCTTTATTTCCTATTATCTAAGAGACATTTCTTGGGGTTTATCTCTAATTATTTTGTTGTTCTCAAATTTTGCACTTTATTTCATGTGAATTACACTAGAGAGACTGAAAGGCCATCTTGGAATTGTGACAAAAAATAGTGATAAATAGTAAACAAAACATGGTAGTACAAGTGTTGAATCTCCATGTAAAGTACACATGCTCACTTCTACCTCACATTCTTGAGATTAATAAGCCTAAAATCTGGTCATATCACTACTAAATAGTTTCACTTAAAACTATTTAAAATACACACCACTACTAGATATACAATCAAATGCAAACTACTAGAAACCTCTCTAACGGATTACTAGATTATTGAATAGACAAAGCATCATAACCATAACACATACTAAGAAAAACTAAGTCATATTTTTGTGTCAATTAGTCTAATGGGTGAAATACTTCACTCAAAGTGTGCCAAAGAGTGCTTGAGTCTCTCCTTGAGGCTTCCCCTTGTTGACCAATAACTTACCAAATTCATTCATAAAGGGGGTTTTAAAATTATAAAAAATAGTCATGTAGGTAATATGGGATAAGTTTAGGTTACCATAGGGTTTATAGGTATTCAGGGATTTAAAATAGGGTATATAGAAAAAATAAGGGGCTTTCTTATATAAAATATGTATTTACAAATCAGAGGGGTGGTTTAATAGTCAGTAAAGACTTACACTATATCACAAGTTCACAAGGTGAACACCCCTTGAGTCTCTCTTTGCCTTAGGTAAGTGGCTATCAAACAATGATTTAACATGTAAACAATAATGATAATAGAATTTGGTAGGAATATATTTTTGATATTAATTAACCACATTTTAGTTCAAAATAAATTAAGGTTATGGTTCAATGGAGCTTAACAAGATTGTCTAGGTTTATTCAATTAATGTTACATATGAATTCACAAATTTAATTAAATTTATAATTTATAATTTTTACACATTACATATCATGATATAAAAATCCATATGATGAAGATATACAAATAGATAAGTGTACAACTTGGTCATTTCCTCACATGTTTCACATATCCATTCCATTCACTAAACTTTCCCACCTACCCCTCACAACTCCCTTGGTGTCAATATTATATTTGATTCAATGTCATCCCCTTCTTTTCATTTCGCTAATTAATTTATTTGCTTTCTTAATATTCAACCCATAAGCATGAAATAAAAACACTAAGCATGGAAATGACAAATACTTTGTTTCTATTATATAATGCACCATTTTTCCTATAGTCACCAACCATCTATTCACACCCATGTTTTCAGTGATAACACCCAAGAAGGTATTTAATGTAAATGAATGATCCAAAGGATAAATACATCCTCTGTCATAATCAAAACATACTAAAAAAAAGTTGGGTTAGCAATTAATATTCGAGAATGTATGTTCATAGAATAAAGTTCGATCATGCCTCCTATGTTATCTCCAAACATACATTCATGAACGAATCTCAATTTTAGCCTTAAAGACTTATCGTATATGATGAGAGCATGATTTTTTAAAGGCATTGTCCACATGGTCATTTCACATGAATTTGGTATTCCATACTTCATACTATATGGTTAGAATCTCAAAATTTGAAAATTTAATCAACCCACTAATTTTTTTTTCAATGTATAAACAACTACTTAATCAAATTATTATATATACAATGTCTAAAAAAAATTCTATTTAAATCATTGTTAATTTTTATCTTTTATTTTATTTAAAATATTTGGGCTTAATAATGACATAAAAGCATGTACAAATGATGAAACATCTCATATACATTAAGTGAAGAATACATTATGTTATGTTATTACAATTAGATTGTGAAACTTTCTAGAGAGAAAGATATCATAAGAAGGATGGATAAAATTGTGAAATATTCAAGAAATAAACATATCAATATCTTATCAAGGATAGAAGAAGAAAATTACATTATAAAGCAACATCAAAGTGTTTATGTTCAAATGCAAGTAGGAAAAAAAGAACTTAATAATCCGTTACATCCATTATATCATATGTATGGTCTTAGTGCTAGGCTACATATTTTAGTAGGCTGGAATTGTTTGTCGTGTTCCAAATACTCCCTGGTTATCAATTCATCAATTCGTTTTTCGATAGCCTTAATTTTTGGGGTGAATATATTTTAAAGTTCTTCAACACAATCCCTTATTACTTGTTGGTGATGCAAGACTTTTCTATAGAAAAGGTTTTCTTAAATCATTGTTAATTTTTATCTATTGTTTTATTCAATTCTTCTCTCAAGAGGATTACTTCCTCTTCCAACCTTTCACATATTTATTTGTTCCTTCTCATTTAGTTGTTCAAACAAAAACTCCTTTACTCTTTTTGGTTCTTCTAATTAGACTTTGAGAGAAACAATGATTTCCTCATTTAGGTTCTTGTCATGAAGTTTTTGCATGATATTGTCCTATTTATTTATGAGGATCTTTATTTCTTTTAGAGCATTTCTAAGTTCTACCTCAAAATCAACTTCTACTTTAGGTTCTTAGGTCTTAGAAATGAGTAATATTTCACCCCTTTCTTTATTGGTCACACTTTCATTTTTTGGTGCTAATATTCTGTCACCAAAATATTCATGATTCCTCACGCAGTTGATCCTTTGAGTGTCATTTTCTATAGATTTGCATGGTTGTTGAAGAATCAGTCATGCAAATCTATGTAAATTTAAAATTATAACTTTATGCATATCAATCAAAGTATGATTGGTAGCAAGTAATCATTTGCTTGTGAGTTGTTGATTATTTACCTTAGAAACTTTCATTTTTGATGATTTTTTGATGGCCCTTAAAATAATTTGTTAATTGTCACTCATTATAAAAAATGTCCTTATTAATAAGGTCCAAATAGTTCAGTAGAATATCCTTATAAGTGGACCCATAGGTATTTAATATTCTCGTGTATAAATATATATTGAATAGAAGGTTATATAATATTTTTCTAATAACATTAATCGTATTTAGAGCATTGATCTTGGACGTTGCCCCCTTAAGGAACCAAGTAAACCTAGATCTTTATTTCCTATTATCAAAGACATATTTCTTTGTGTTTATATCTATTGTTTTATTTTTTCTCAAGTTTTGCACTATATTTCATGTGAATTACATTACTTACATGCAATTCCATCTTTGAAGTGTGACACAAACTAGTGATAGATAGTAAACAAAACATAACACTACAAGAGTTGAATATCCATGTAAAGTACACAAAGTAAAAAAAATGTTTATTTATATTTTATATAGATTTTTTTTTTTTTTTTTAGTCATTGTTGATTTTTAAAAGAGCTAAGCTTAATAATGACATAAAAACATATATACATGATCAAACATCTTATATACTTTATGTTATGTTGGCCATACATTAGGTTGTGCTTAAATTAAAATTAGATTGTGAAGGTTCATGTAAGAAACATATCATATCAAGGATGGATCATATTGTGAAACATTCCAGAAAGAACCATATCAATATCAATGATGGAAGAAGAAAATTACATCATAAAGCAAGAAGAAAATGTGTTCATCTTCAAATGGCAGTAAGAAATACAAACTAATAATACATGGTACTGTATATAAACAAAAAAAAAAGACAGAACAATTGTTTTCAATTACATGGTATGTATGGTCTTGGTCCTAGTCCTAGGCTACATATTTTAGTAAGTTGGGATTGTCTTTGTTGCGTTCCAAATACTCCCTCGTTATCAATTCATCAATTCTTTTCTTGATAGCCTTAATTTCTGGGGTGAATATCTTTTGAAGTTCTTCAACACAATCCCTTATTAGTTGTTGGTGATGCAAGACTTTTCTGGCTTTCATTATGTGAACAATGACACAATCTATTATGTGGCATCTTTCTTCATTAATGGCTTCGATGAATTTCTTCTTCTCATCCACTTATGGAAGCGTAATCTTAATCTTTGTGGATTTATGTGTAAATCTCGTGTTGAACTCAAATGGTTAGTTAACGATATTGATTTATTCACAGGATTCTTCACGTATACTTTCTACATGCTACGGAATGTAATAGTCTAGTAACATCTTCCTCTTTTGAATTTAATTGTAATTGGGATGCGATTTCTTGATAACTCAGGCTTCCAGCGTCATTTAATAACGATAACAGAGCTGCTAGAGATGTTGGAACTGTTATTTCTATTGTCTTACTATCGAATCTAGAAATGATGTCGCAGGTCCCCAGAGAATATACCCACGCAATTTTGCGATGCTTATGGATTCCATAATAAAAATCGTTGAATACCTGGACACATGTAGCCATCTCGGACGGTCTATTAAGTTTAAAGAGCTTGTAAGTTGGCAAGGCTACACTATTAAACACTCTAACACCCAAATATATTGTAAGGTCGTTATTATTATTGTTATTTGAATATTCTGTAAAACTAGCTTGCGTCTTCTTTCAGACCTTGAAATCATTGATCATGCTCTTCATCTTTAATGTGAGAGTGCCACGTTGGTTCTTCAACCTAGACAACATGTTCTTCTCGTGATGGATATTTATGCCCTTGTCAAACAATAATCTCTTGGCTAATTTTTTGCTGCAAAATTCTGTAAATAAATCTTTATCACTGACGTAATCAACAAGTTCCCCAATTTTTTCGAAAATGCTCTCAATATGATCGTCGTCGTCCATGGGTACTTTTCCTATGCTAGCCTTCCTAACTACACTATCAAAAAATTATGATAACACCTCCGCACTTGTGCTTCCTCCCACACTTTTATTGCAGATTACCGAAAACGATTGCCTAAAAGCCATAAGAATACCCTGATGATTTTGAAATTCCTGCTTTACATAACCCTGCATATACTTGTCATGCATTTCAATAAGCTTGTGCACAAATTCATGCTTATCAGCAATATCCTCTGCCCATTTAATCAATGTTATTCCTTGGGTGGTTACATGTTGTTTCAAAATACTCGCAATTGGTTCCAAGCCCATGGGTATTTTACTAAACAACCTGTACATCCTGGAAAGGTCGTCTTTCTTATCATCCCTGAGCAACACATCGCAACCCGAATCTTGTTTTTCCAAAAGTTGAATTTCATGGCGAGAGAGGAGTTCATATTGTGTTGTCTCTAGTAAATTATGCTTACTGCTGGAGTGCAAATAAGGTGTAACTTTGTGATTCTCATTTTCAAGCACTCTTCAACTTTCACCATATATTGCGAGCAAATTTCCTGTTCAATCCATAAAGCGACCTTTCTAGCACAGTAAGTTGCAGTGTTTTCAAACAAGGGCTTTTTAAGATCATTCTTGTAGCAATTCATTCCAGTACCAATTTCTAGAAAAATGTCCACAACTTGTTTCACAAAAGCCCAATCAATCATCTCTCCCTTGCTTTCTTGCCTAATCAATTCCAACACACCATTCTTCACATAAATTGCCACCTGATCATACACAAGATTAGGCGGTTTAGGTTGCTTAGATTTATCCCATGGAATGGTTTTCTTTCAATGCTTTAGTTACCTTGCAAGGGGTTGTGTGGGTGGGTGCTTGGGTGTAACTTAGTAGGAATGTATTAAGATTTATCCCATGGAAGGGTTTTCTTTCAATGCTTTAATTACCTTGCAAGGAGTTGTGTGGGTGGGTGCTTGGGTGTAACTAAGTAGGAATGGATCTTTAGAGGATTTTAAAACAGGAATGGTTTTTTAGCTATGATTATAGGCCAAGTATATTTAATATGAATTTTATAGAGAAGGAGGTGAGAAAGTTTTATAGATAACTAATTATGGGGGCCATGGGAAATCCTAAGATTAAGGACACAAAACTTAATTTCAAAAAAGTAGAACAACTTCTAGCTTTAACATCTAGCTCAATAAGATGGAACAACCTCTCTAAAGGTCAAAATATGTCCCTCACAAGTGGATGGCTCCTTCAAGTGGGATAATAAGTCTTCAAATAGTTCCTTTAATTCATTTCCACATCATCATGTTTGCTTAAGATGAGTGCCATGTCATTTCCACATCATCTGGTTTTCTTAAGATGAGTGGCATGTCATTTCCACATCACCAAGTTTGCTTAAGATGAGTGCCATGTCATTTATTCAAAGGTGGTAGGCCACTTAAATGACTCCTCAACATCATCATAAGCTCAAATAAAATCCATAGCTGCCATATTTGTCACACATGTGGGTTGGCACTCATAACGAAGAAAAAAATCAACTCAAAAAGTCACAATCTCAAGCGTCTTCAACATAGGGGAATGCCAAGATGCTTCTCTACTATGTCCATTTTGTGACCCATGCCACTCAACTAGTGATGAATGCACTCCAAAAGATGAAGGACATCCTCTCATTGCTCTTTGCAGACGACCAAAATGCCCCCCAATGAGAATTCCATCTACCAATAGAGGTCGTGCTTGGGAGGGGAACAACAGTTGGAAACGATTGCTAATACCCCATAGGATGAGGAGAAAAAGGAGGAATCCTGCTAAGGAAGGGCTCATGTCTGATTAGTGAGTTGGTGAGGAAATGGTTTACCAAGGTGACAATGAGTAGTTGGCCCGAGAGGATTACATTGCACGTACTAGTTGAAATACCCCTTAGTGTGCCTTGTATCCATAATCCATTTTTCCCATTCTACCAATACCGTTGTATTTGAGAGAGGGGTTCTCTGAGTGGAAGCCTCTCCCTCTACAAAAGCAATTTCTTCCTGGGCATTAGGTCCTAATATCATCTAACAATGTCCTCTAAAACATGTTGCATATGGGTGTGCCCCCTTTGGCCTCTTTCCTAATAATATGTTTCACCCTTCCAAACCCATGCCCACTGGTGTGGCATTAGTTCAAGGGTGAATTGATTGGAAACCTAGACAAGAAATTAAGGAAAAAAAAAGAAGTCTAAACCATTGTGGGTTTTCCACACCAAGAGAAACCTAGCCTATCACCTAGTGTTAGAGAGGGGATAATGCAATTGAATTACCAGCCTGATCTGTCCACTAGTAAGTGGTTCAAGGAATTCATTGCTTCCCTCCATGACAAATAATGCAAATAGAATGACAACAAGTGAGGGACGAAATGGAACAAGTGGTCTTGTAATGTTAAAAATCTAGTTGGGTGGTCTCTGCTTCATTACATTTGCACCCCATGCCACCAACATGGAGTCAAATCACCTTTCAACTTCCCCGTCCACACCCAAATCTGTATTTTAGTATTTGAAAAACCATAAGCATGAGGATTGTGGATGGTTTTTATCTCTTATAGGAAACCCGACTGCGACAAAACCTCTAAGGTAACCTTGAACCTCTTTGACGTTGAAAGCCGACCGTTCAACCTGGAGAGTGCCATGTCATTTCCACATCATCAAATTTGCTTAAAATGAGTGCCATGCAATTTATTCAAGGTGGGAGGCCACTTAAATGACTCCTCAACATGATTATGTGCTCACATAAAACTCTCATAATGGTCACACATGTGGGTTGGTCCTCATAATGGAGAAAACAATTAACCCAAAAAGTGAAAATCTCAAGGGTCTTCCATGTGGCATGTGTAGAGGATATACCTGTTTGAACAAATGACCCATTTGTGCATTAGAGAGTGTGACCAGTGCCTTGATGAATGTGAGATTTCTTCAAGTGATGTGAAATGGATGAATACGAGCATCAACATCTCCTCAATACATTCATAAGAAAAAGGTTCCACCCGGTGTAAAATAGGTGTGTCAAACCATGGGTATGACAACCCTACATAGTGCAATCACCTTTACATCACTAATAAGGATGAGGGGATCTTCCACTATCACCTGCACTAGAGTTGCAGTGATGATGGTAATAGGGTCAAACACAAAGAACCATAATTTCACAAAAGGACTGATCCTTGTTGACAAACATGTTCTCTCTTCCAAAACCTTTATGTCATCTTACAAGTCAAGTAAAAGAATAAATAATCCTTTGGAGAAAAAATATAATGAATAACTTGTGGTCGATGTGGAGCTAATCCATTCGTGCATCATTGTTGCTAGAATCTATAACTCATTGAATTGACAAATCGAGGAATGATCTAAATGGCTAGTGATGAGATTAGTAATCTTTAGCCTTTATATATAACACTAAGATACCTTTTTATCTTTCCATTATAAAATCCATAGATTGAGGATTGTTCTTATCTGAGTAAACACATGATTTGGCCACTACAAACTTAGATCCAACATCCATTAATTAATTATTAATTTGAATTGAAATATTTAATTATGCAATCAATTAATACCATTTTTTGACCTTATTACTTAACATTTTCTAAAGATGTTCATTGTGCATCTATTTCTCTATGTGGAAGGTCTTGAATGTTCACGTGGTTGCTTTTTTCCCTCTTTTATTTTTGATTTCTTCCCCTTATTTAATTGGGTTGAGGTGTTTGCATACTTGAATTAAAACTAATTGCCATGCTGCTTCCAATGTGGACATTAGCAATGTTTCACAATATAGCTCGCAATCCTCTAAGTCATATTGCTTCTTCATCCCTCCATAGGGGTATTTGATGGTATTTATACATTGCATAGGAAATTTAAATTTCTCCCCTCACGTCACTTAATCCATGTCTATTTTTGCTATAATGGATGGCAGCGTTCTAATCTTTGTCGACGTTCTTAATTCTCTTTTTAAGGTGAATTTCATTAACTGCAAATACTAGAGATTACATCAAGAGTCAAAATTGTCTTTTTAGTCTCTCACTAGGGAGACATGATATCTATGTTGAGGAATTTGAGTTTGAAACTGTGATCTATACTGGCTCCTTTGAAACATCATGAGTAGCCTTCACCATAGGGGAATGCCAAGATGCTTCTCTATTATGTCCATTTTGTGACCCAAACCTCTCAACTGGTGATGAATGCGCTCCAAAAGATGAAGGACATCCTCTCATTGCTCTTTCATGTCGACCAACATGCCCCCCAATGAGAATTCCATCTGCGAATAGAGATCATACTTGGGAGGGGAACAGCAGTTGGAAATGGTTGCTATTACCAAGGTGACAATGAGTAGCTCGTCTGAGAGGATTACACCGCATGTACTGGTTGAAATACCCCTTGGTGTGCCTTGTATCCATAATCCATTTTTCCCATTCTACCAATACCGTTGTATTTGATAGAGGGGTTCTGTGAGTGGAAGCCTCTCCCTCACACGAGCAATTTCTTCCTGGGCATCAGGTCGTAATATCATCTAACAATGTCCTCTAAACCATGTTGCATATGGGTGTTCCCGCTTTGGTCTATTTCCTGATAATATGTTTCACCCTTCCAAACACATGCCCACTGATGTGGTGTTTGTTCAAGGGTGATTTGATTGGAAACATAGATAATAAATTAAGGACAACAGAAGAAGTCTAAACCATTGTGGGTTCGCCACACCAAGATAAACCTAGCCTATCACCCTGTGTTAGAGAGGGGATAATGCAATTGAATTACTAGGCTGATCTGTCCACTAGGAGGTGGTTCAAGGAATTCATTGCTTCCCTCCATGACAAATAATGCAAATAAAATGACAACAAGTGAGGGACGAAATGGAAGAAATGGTTTTGTAATGTTAAAAATCTAGTTGGGTAGTCTCTACTTCATTACATTTGAACCCCATGCCACCAACACAAAGTCAAATCACCTTTCACCTTCCTTGTCCACACCCAAATCTGTATTGTAGTATTTGAAAAACCATAAGCATGAGTATTGTGTAGGGGACGCGTCATGAGGGAGATTTAACATTAATTTTCACAAGAATTTTAAGCTCAAGACATGTGCTTTGCATTTACCACCTCCAATCCTAATTATTATGCTAAGTCATTTGATGTTTGATTAATGAAATAGATCATTTATGCATTGACTTCCATGTTAACGAGATGTCATGTCTTCACCCCATCCACCTAGCGAGTCACCTGATCCGAGGTCGACATTCTTAATTAAGCAACATCCCTTTTTCACATTTCTTATTAGGAATTTTTATAATAATAATTTTAAACTTTAAATTTACTTCAGTTAATAGTTTTTTTGAAAGTGATATTCTATATTTTCATCATAATACTAAAAGATTTAATTAATTTTTCAAAATATAGTAAATTTAACCAAGAAGAGCTTTTAATCAAAACTTCATAATTTAAATAAAAAAGAAACATTTTAAAATGCATTAGCTTATGTTTCGTCAAACTGCTACATATCCCTTATAATTTCATAAACTTAATAATTTAAATAAAAAATGAAAGACTTTAAAATGCATTCGCTTCTACGCTGACATGCTTAATTACACTACATTCCTTTTTGACATTTTTTATTAAGAACTTTTCTAATAATAATTTTAAACTTCAAATTTACTTTTGTTATAATATTATAATTATTTAAATAAATTTTAAAATATAATATAAATATACTAATTATAATATTTTTTTGAAAATACTATTATATATTTTCATGTATAATTATTTTTTCAAAATATAACTCGATACGAACTATGAGTAAATTTAATAGATAATAGATTTTAATGAAAAATTCATAATTTAAATAAAAATTTGAAACACTTTACAAAATAAAAATACTTTAAATATGTATATCTTAAACAACTTTCCTTACGGAAAAGAAAATGTCATATCTTAATTTTGATTACACTATTGTTTAGAGATAATATCTTTACAAATATGTACAAAAGTGAATGTCATCATCAGTGGAAAGTTAGTGTTTACCATGATATCGTAGGTGTGAATTTTGAACTATGGCAAAGTTTCCATCATAATTGGAGTGGAATGACTACGAGTACATCATTTGAGATGGAGATAGTTTAAGGTACAAATACCCATTTTATGATCATCATTATATAAAATAGTTATACATAAATTGTACCTAAATTTCATGAAATAATGAATTTAAATATTAACAATGAGATTAAAATATAAATGATTAATTAAATTATTATAAATGAGGGGTTAAATTTTTGTCACAGAATCAAGAACAAAATAGGGATGTCAGGGCTTTAGGTCACACTTCCAACAACATTATTGAAGCCTATACATTATATTAGAGTTTGTGTAAAATTGTGAATTTGGTAATACAAGAGATGATTGCTTTGGCGATTACTTGAATATAATTCACTGTTTATATTTAGGACATCTCCCCTCAAAACAAATTCAAGTCAGTTTGTCAAATAGTTGTATCAATCTATCCCTAAGAAGAAATGTAACCATATTATCAGATCAAACAACTCTAATGTTGACCACATGTCTAATTTAGAGTCAAGGCTAAATCAAGGTGAAGCTTTGTGACAAGGGAAAAATGGTATGCCCCCTTCTTTAAAGGTTAACTAGGAGACTTAAAAACCAAAGTGCCTGAGTAATTCCTCATGGTTTAATGTAACATTTTGATGCTTTATAAACTTTTGTTTTTGTTAGGTAAGTATTGGCAAATGTACAAGTGGAATATTGTAGATATTGTAGAGTTTTGTTCAAAAGCTTCAAGATCAGAATTATGTAAATCGTTATTGATATATACTCATTTTTTATCATGTCATATAAATCATGTATCTAAACTAAACTTTAACTCAATGTATTTTAATATAATCACTTTTTCAATTCTTGTTAAAATAAATAAATTATTATAAATATTAATAATATTACACATATATGATAATTATATAAAGATATTATAATAATAATTTATTGTTATATTATATTTTTTTGTATACACAAATAAAATTTGAAATCTCCCTTCACATGACTTCATCTTCTTTAAATAGCATTCAAAGAAGCCCAAATATTTGCAACTTCACTTAAAATAAAAATCTCAGGGTCAATATTATATGGGAATGAGGTTAGTATGATACACTGAGACATCATATCCTTTGCCTAACAATTACCTCTTATATGTGGATTTCATAAATATGTTTCAATTGGCTTTTATCTTTGAGCTTTTATTGGATTAGGTAGCTCATATTGCTTCGAAGAAGATTTATATAATTAAAGGGTTTACTTTTAGTGCTTTAATTAGCTTACAATGAGTTGTTTGGGTGGGTATGTAAATTAGCATGAAAGGATGTTACTTACATTACATGAGGTTTTTAGAATAAGAATATTTGAGCTATTATTACAATCCAAATACACCTAAGATGAATCTCATAGAGACGAAGGTGATAA
The DNA here is from genome assembly GCA_031772625.1 of Pinus tabuliformis. NCBI lineage: Eukaryota > Viridiplantae > Streptophyta > Pinopsida > Pinales > Pinaceae > Pinus > Pinus tabuliformis. The sequence continues at coordinate 1,792,838,226 of CM062818.1, forward strand.
TGCTTTATACACAATTAGAGACCATGAGAAGGCCTAATATTAAGGATATAAAAATCAATTTAAAATTGAGAGGGTACTATAGGAGTAAGTGTAGTCCCCATTCAAATTAATTGGATTTCTAGAAATGGCCTAGAAAGGAGAGACCAAAATGACAAAATTGTCATAGGAAAAGGCATAATATCTTGAGGACAACATTGTGAAAACAATGCTAATTGAACATAAAAAAATCCATAAAATGACTTCAAGTAGTTGTGGATTATGAAAAACAAGGTGGTGATTGTGTTGATATAGTCATTTAGGCACATGTGGAAGGAAAACCTTTGGAGGAGGTTCCTCGGGGAGTTCGATGTTTAGCTAATAATTTTATGACAATGAATATGTAAGCAACGTTACAGTAGTAAAATATTAACATTGTATTTGAGGATCATACTGTTGGATTAATAGAAATGAAAAATGGAAGTATAGAAGTCATTGGTGAATAAGATGAAGGCAACCATGCTTATATGGACATGAAAGAAAAAAATTAAAATTATTTGGGTGGTTGTCGCTTTTTCTAGCACCCGTAGCACAAGTGCTTCAAAGATATAGAAATCTTCCTGGAGACAATCTCTCAGTTGTTTGTAGATGAGTTCCTAGGACATTTTATAGAGTGCTTGACAGGTTTATAATAAATACTTTCAACAGTTTGATTTGTCACAAAAATACAAATGAGTTTGATTCAGAATAATTCGTAAAACTACCAAATAGAAAGGATCTTTTACATAGGAATGTTTAGGAAATAATATTCAACTTCAGCTGGCCAAATCAGATTAGGAATGTGCAACGATTTAATTGCTAAAAAAAGATGATGGGAGAAGACAGTAGAAGAGGATTCCATTATACAGAGATTAAGATTTAAGAATTCTATATATCAAGACTAAGAGAGAAACAAGTGAGGGGAATACCTATGGAATGATGAGATACATGGAGCGCTATTTAAAGATTCAATTCCTACAACAATGCAGGCATTATCGACCAATGTTTCGACTTAAATGAATCTATATTTGAAGGAAATATATCTAGCTACTACTTTACATGTAATTTGAGAAGAACATTTAACATATATGATAATACAGAGAGAGAGAGAGACATACTACAAATCTAATAATTTGGAATCACCTAGAAATTTGTATTAATCTCTTGAATAAAACCAACATACAATAAGCTTCAGACGGGCCTTTAGGAAAACATGAAAGGTCACGTAAGAGAGAAATCTTTCCCAAAATTCTGAACCTTTGATAAGTGTTTCTTCCTCCCTTTTATAAGGAGAGGGAGGGCTTAGAAATCAGTTACAAAAATATCTCAGGCTTGAGCCTCCAATTGTCTGCTTGACTAGCTGTCTCGGCATGCAAGCTCTATCACCTCAAATTATTACAACCAAAATATGCTTTTCTTTAAAGCATAATAACAAAACAATAAAATAAATCAGAACATAATTAACATGTGAAAATGAAAAGATGGTATTATGAAAATATCTCCATGCCACTTCCTTGGTTCGCCTCTGATCCAGCCATGTTTCTGCCATATTACACCTCATGCTCTCTCGGTCGGTAAATTGTCGCTTTCGGCCTCAACAACTTTAATTCTTCATTTATAGGAACCGGGAGAGATCACCCTTGATGACCATTTCTGAGCGCAACATCCAACTCATCCGTCACCTTTCCTTTCTTTAGAAATCTATCACAACCAATCCTTCCCTGTAAAATAATCATACTAGTGTATCAGAGCTTAGACTATTCGAGGATTTTAAACTGAACATACTTTACAAAACTTCCATCGCCGATCTCCGATTGGCCCCTTTTTCCTTAGCCCCAGGGGCTTTGGTGAAAACTCCATGATAGAGGCTTGGGTGCTCACGGCCAAAGCCTTTTGGGGCTTAAACCCTTTAACAAACAGTCCCACTGCATAAGACATGAGACCACAATACATATACGTCGGGCCTTTTATAATATTGGAAGTTTCCATTTGGTAATTAAAATGATACATTGGATTGCACCCTACCAAGGCTTGTGATCTCTGATATATGACATGGCCTGGTCCACGTGGAGAGGGAATAGGGAAGGGCCTGTGCTAGGTTTTAACATATAAAACCTTTGTTAAACCTTTTTTGCTCAACCATTGATCAAAATACATGAAACATGCATTTTTATGCTGCCCACCTTGTGCCACCTATCTACATCACCTTCGGTCCCTTATATTAGATGTTTCCCTAATGTGCTCCTTTATAAAATGTCGATTACATGCCACTCCATTGTTGCGATCATCGATTTGCGATATGACGTCATGGTTTTCTACGAGGAACTTTATGAGTGGTGACAAGTGTCGCACTATTTTCGCCCCTTATGACCCCTTAAAACGTTGAATCTGCATGCCACGTGTCCACCGTACTGCCACGTCATGATGACGTAAGACACCACATGGCTTTATCGAGACCAATGATATTCAACCACACAACGTTCTAGAGGAGAGAGAAAAGGCCTGCTCTCTTCTGGTTTTGCGACTGATTTCCTTTGTTAAATTGTTTTCGGCCCTCTCGACGCTTTAACACTGAAGGCTCTTTTCCCAGAAGTTTAATCGCATATCACAACTTTATCACATCACAAGCTACCCTGCTTTACCATTTCGTCGATTACATATTTAAGATATGCAACGGATCCCGCCGACTTCCGATTACATTATATTTTGGAACCTCCGATCACAGATATGTGATATCGACGATCGTTGATCACAAAACGTCTCTGACCTTTGCTACTGGTCCTTTTCAAATCTCTGATGTACCACATGCCTCCGATTCCAATCATCGATTGCCAATTGGACACGTGGCAGATGGACATGAACTCAAACTTATAATTTTTCAAGTTTTTCCCTCTGTCTTTTGGTTTTGAGAGACGTAAATTCAACTTTCTCTAACTTTTGATTGAGAAGTCCATTGTGAGACTCCCACATACCGTTGGAAAGCTTATTCCAAGCACTGTCCTTTGGAGAGGGTCCAATTTTGGCTTTGTGCGCTTCTATGGCTTGGAAGATGGCTGCGAACGTCTCTACTCCTTTGCCCTCTTTTAAACGCTTTTGGCAGAAGGTGACAACATTGGCTCCAACTGGGGACAATGCCTTGCTAGCAAGGTACTGAGAACCTGCATACTAGCAACCTTCTATCTATTGGGCATGGAGTCATTTTATTCATGTATATAAAATCAAAAAAATAAATATAACTCACCGACATGTACAATGGGTGAGAATTGAGCCACTTAATGTTGGAAATAAAGCTTGAGGAATTTCCCATTTATAGGCAGCTCAAGTATTTCACCCTCCAAGTTCTCCAGCATAAAAGTATTGTTTCCTTCAGTCTCAACAACCTTGAAGGGTCCAAACCATAAGGGATCAAATTTACCATGTTTCCCTTTGTCTTCTCTCCTCACATCCCATCTCAGAACTAGATCCCCTGGTTGGAGAGGCTTTTCTTTAGCTTTCTTATCAAACAATGATTTCATTCTTTGTTGGCAGTTGTCTAACCCGTGACTTACTTGTTCTCTGGTCTACTGGAGCTCCACTAATTGATTTATCCTTCTAGTCAGGGAGTTGGGTTATTCTTCCACATCCTATAGCATCTTAGCAATTGACATAGCAAGTTTTATAGGGAATACAACTGCGTTTCCGTAGACCAACTCAAAAGGAGATTTACCTATGGATATTTTTGGAGTGACCCTGTTTTCTCATAGTGAAAATTTTAGTTGAGAATCGTAGTTCCTCTGGATTTATGAAATTGTCTTCTTCAGGATTCTCGCCACTGTTTTGTTGGAAGTCCCATTTCCTTGAGGATAGTAGGTGGTGGAATGACCAACTGTGATGTTAAATTTTTAACAAAAGGTGCTAAACTTTGCAGACTTAAAAGCCTAGGTGTTATCAGCCACAATATTCACAGGACAACCCATTAGGGGAGTTTTGAGGTCTAAAATGGGCCTCCTAAGGAAATTATAAAATAATAGTGGAAATAATAAAATAAGGTTAGATTACATCATCAAATTTTAGAGGGAAAAAATAAAATACTATTTTTTCAACTTGTATTTTCAACTTATCTCCCTATGGATTTACTCAAATTTTGTGCAGAAACACTCGTTGGATGCATAATTTGATTCCTCATCCAAGGAGTACCCATGTTGAATACTTTTGATGGACCCTGCCACATGAAACATGAGAAATACATGAAAAACATGATTGCTATCACATTTTTTCATGAATTTCTCATTTTTTGTGTAGCAGGGTCCATCGAAAGTATGCAATATGGGTAATCTTTGGATGAGAAACTAAATTTTGCATCCAAAGAGTACTCTCGCTCAAATTTTGAATAAAGCCTTAGGGAGATAAGTTGAAAGTATGAGTTGAAAATTTAGTTTTATTTTTTTATTATTTTTTAATATTTTTACTTTTTTACTCCAAAAATGGTGAATCATCCCCCATGGCTGACATCATCATCTTGAATCCTATTGGTTCTTATAAAGTTTATTTTGGTTGTACATTTTTCTTAGGAATTCCATTTTAGACCACAAAATTCCCCTAATGAAACCCGACCAAGATATTCTCCTCCAAAAATTTCATTACCAAAGTGTCAGTTGCGTTCCTGGCCAGGACTGCTTCTACCCACTTGGTGAAATAGTTAGTGGCAGTGAGGATCCAATTGTGTTGGTCATTGGAAGGAGGATGTATGTCTCCGATGAAGTCTAGTCCCCATTTCCTGAAGGGTTCTTCTACATAAACAGGGATAAAGGGGAGTGGAGCTAATTTTTGCTTTTTAGCGAACACTTAACACTGCTGAAAGGACCTAACATAAGAATGAAAATCTCTGAATAGTGTGGGCCAATATAACCATGCTTTCAATATCTTATGTGCAGTGGTATTCCAGTTGTAGTGCCCCCCATAAATGCCACTATGGAACTCATCCATCACTCTTTGAGTTTCTGTCTCTAGGTCTTTCCAATACAGTTTCCCATTGGATATAACGAACTTCTAGGCTTGAGCCCTCAATGATCTTGTTGTAGCTGCTGCAACGACCCCTCCAAAATTTCAAGCTCCTCAAAATTTAGGAGCCCCTTTTACCTGACAGGTGTTTTCTGCATCCTAAGAATTTGTTCAAGGGTTCAAGAGACCAGAAAAGTCTCGTAAGAACCCAAGGCTTTCTTCCAAATCAAGCTAATTCGCAAACTAGTCCAAGTTATCCAGTCATAGCCTCATAATGCGACCTTTCATTCGCATGCGATTGGTGTAACCCATGCGACCTGTCCAGCCCAAGTCACATAGGTCGCATAAGTTAGATCTCTAAAACTTGCGACCCTTGTGACCTATGTGACTATGCGACCAATAGGTCGATGGGTCGCAAGGTAACTTAGGTCACAATTCGTAGCCACTGCGACCATGCGACCCTTGCGACCTAGCGACCTTCGGGAGTCGCAAGGTCACATAGGTCGCGAGGCCACACTTCTTCCCCACTCAGGGACTTGCGACCCATGCGACCTCCGCACATACGACCAAAGCTATATATAGCAATTTGCACAGGGCTCATTTGTAACGGTTCTTTGGTCACACAAGAGACGATGGAGATTTGTGACCAGGGCACGCGCGCATTTTCTCTAGGTAGGTGACCTTTCCTCTTCCCTTGTAATGATTTTCTCCATCCAAGTGTTGCCATCTTCCATCCCGACCCTGTAGATTCCAACCCTAGGGTGTTAGCTACATTTCAACCTAAGTTTGCACCACAAACCTCAAATCAATGCCTATGGCCTCATGAAACCCCTTTTTCCTCCCTCACAGTCATTCCTCGCCCTTAGCCACCCCTGTTTTCTCCTGTCATCCTGAACATTTGGCCTTGAGGAATTTGAAACATCTCCCCAAGTCTTAAGTTGCCCTTTTAGGTTGCATAATGGACATGTCACACAGTCCGTAGTCGCGATAGCCTAAAACTCGCGTCCGTTGTGACTCTGCGACTGGTGCGACCCTGCGACCTTGCAACCATTGTGACCCTGCGACCAGTGCGACCTCACGATTAGTGTGACTCCTATACTTGGTCGCTAAGTCACACTCCTACTCTTGCGACCACTGCGACCGCGTTTCCTTGCGACTTGCCTAAAGAACTCCTCACAACATCGGGAACTCATTTTATTTAAGTAGTCTTTGTTATCATTTTTCATGCCCTCACTCTCATCATGGGATTGATTGTTTAACATGGCAGTTGACGTGGATCTTGAGTGCATCTCCATCTCTTTCAAAGACGAGATGACACCTCTAACTACAAAGGTCACTCGTAGAAGCTCGGGGAGCAGTTCATTGGAAATCTATCAGTATGAGGAACCACCCATCTATGGAGACACGACCTGCAATATCAGTAAGACTACAAGGCTCTCTTGGTACAACATCTATGAAGAGTTCGCCAAGCCGGACATACCAGAAACCCAGGAAGATTTCCTAGTGTACCTAAATGTTAAGAGGTCTAAACTCCACAAGATAGCGTCACACCCTCCTATTTTTTCGTGTGTTGAAACTATTGATTGGGTCCTACAGAACATAGATATAGATTCATGGAAGGTGAGGGACCATATTAGCTCACCCTTAGCAACAATCTCTTTTGCGTATATTACCACTTACTATAGACTCCCTGAGAAGTAGGAGACCTTCAATAGCCGGTGGCTCTCTAGCTTTGTAACGCCGACTAAAGACATCATGAGGGAATGGTGGCAAGACCCATCTAAATTTTGGGTTAGAGCAGTTCAGGTGTACAAAACGAGGGGCTAAGAAAAGTTTATCAATTGATTTCCACCGCTTATATGGAAAAGCAGACTGTGATATATTCCACGTGATCCAAACTTAAACATGAATGCAATAACTTACATATATAATCATAAATAAAGAGATGCAACAAAAAAACACTTCATTTCATTAATAGAAAAATACTGAACTATGCTTACAAACATAATGGAAATATGATAGCTCGAGCGATGGTAGCTTATCTCCGAGAATAAATGTGGCAGCTACATGCCTTTGAACTGTGTTACAATGAGGCTCAAAGGCCTATTTATTATTGAAAAAAAATGGAAAACCATAAATGTCCAAAAACCTAACCCTAGGAGATGAAGCGCCAAAACTGTGGGCCCCGTTTGGGTAAATTGGTACATTAACTTCCCAGGGTCGTAACGTTGGCATATGATCTCCGTTTGGCTGTCATAATACCTTGTTTTGAAGGTCTCAAAGAGAAGGCCAAAAACAAATGGGCAAGCCAATTTTGGAGGTATTTAGTCTCTTTGCTTTCCCTAAAAATGTCGTTTAGGGCTTCAAAACGACTCCAGAAGTTCAGGGCCTGAAAAAATGCCAAAAATAGTAAACTATGCTACAATTAAGGAAACTGAAAAACTGAAAGAGACATCGATGGGGGTCCAAGTGGAATAGGCGGGTGGCCAACAATATCCACCTGGCTCACCATGGTACCTGGGTCCCTCTCATGTACGTTGTCGCCACTCGTGGAACAATGTTCAATTGGGCGAGCATTCTTGTGTCTTCCCTAAGGAAAAACATCATTGCAGCCAATCATCTAGAGCAGGAGTAGCCACCAAAATTCTACATGGCTTCATATCTCCTAGATGCCAGTTTGATAATTGGATCTATAATTGGGATACATCAACATCCAACCCCATGGAACACAACTATAAGGTATTCTGGGACACCGCTTATAAGGGTATGATAGACTTTATTTCCGAGCCTTTTATCGCCTCACTATACCAGCAACTATTCGGGGAGGAGCCACCGTGCATGTCAAGGAGAGTTATGGAAACCATTATCAAGGTGGCACATTGGTTCCCCATCTAGGAGGGTACGTTCATTAGAGTTTTTGGTACCCATAAGGGCCCTCCTGCTCTGCCTAGGTTTGTCACAGATAAAGTACTCCTACAAGAAGTGTGTTATCAAATGACGCAAGGTTTTTTGAAGGTACTAAGGAAAGGCAAGGAGAAACCATGGTCGACTTTCCTGCTTGTCATCGAAGCATATGTAGTTGAGAACTTGGGTCACTAACAAATCAGAGGGGTGTTTTAATAATCATTGAAGACTTGCACTATGTCACAGGTTCACAAGGTGAACACCCCTTGAGTCTCTCTTTGCCTTAGGTAAGTGGCTATCAAACAATGATTTAACATGTAAACAATAATGATAATAGAATTTGGTAGGAATATATTTTTGATATTAATTAACCACATTTTAGTTCAAAATAAATTAAGGTCATGGTTCAATGGAGCTTAACAATATTCTCTAGGTTTACTCAATTAATGTTACATATGAATTCACAAATTTAGTTAAATTTATAAGTTATAATTTTTACACATTACATATCATGATATAAAAATCCATATGATGAAGATATACAAATAGAGAAGTGTATGGCTTGGTCATTTCCTCACATGTTTCATATAACCATTCCATTCATTAAACTTTCCCACCTACCCCTCACAACTCCCTTGGTGTCAATATTATATTTGATTCAATGTCATCCCCTTCTTTTCATTTCGCTAATTCATTTATTTTCTTTCTTAATATTCAGCCCATAAGCATGAAATAAAAGCACTAAGCATGGAAATGACATGACATTTACTTTGTTTCTATTATATAACACACCATTTTTCCTATAGTCACCAACCATGGATTCACACCCATGTTTTCGGTGATAACACCCAATAAGGTATTTAGTGTAAATGAAAGATCCAAAGGATAAATACATCCTCTGTCATAATCAAAACATACTTAAAAAAAGTTGGGTTAACAATTAATATTTTGAGAATGTATGTTCGTAGAATAAATTTTGATCATGCCTCCTATGCTATCTCCAAACATACATTCATGAACGAATCTCAATTTTAGTCCTAAAGACTTATCGTAAATGATGAGAGCATGATTTTTTAAAGGCATTGTCCGCATGGTCATTTTACATGATTTTGGTATTCCATAATTCACACTATATGGCTAGAATCTCAAATTTTGAAAATTTAATCAACCCACTCATTTTTTTTCAAGGTATAAACAACTACTTAATCAAATTATTATATATACAATGTTTAAAAAAAATTCTATTTAAATCATGGTTAATTTTTATCTTTTATTTTATTTAAAATATTTGGGCTTAATAATGACATAAAAACATGTATAAATGATGAAAGTTGAAACATCTCATATACATTAAGTTAAGCATACATTAAGTTATGTTATTAGAATTAGATTGTGAAACTTTCTAGAGAGAAATATATCATAAGAAGGATGGATAAAGTTGTGAAATATTCAAGAAATAAGCATATCAATATCTTATCAAGGATAGAAGAAGAAAATTACATTATAAAGCAACATCAGAATGTTCATGTTCAAATGGAAGTAGGAAAAAAAAGCTAATAATCCATTACATCCATTATATCATATGTATGGCCTTACATCCATTATATCATATGTATGGCCTTGGTGGTAGGCTACATATTTTAGTACGCTGGAATTGTCTTTGTCGCGTTCCAAATACTCCCTAGTTATCAATTCATCAATTCTTTTTTTTGATAGCCTTAATTTCTGGGTGAATATCTTTTAAAGTTCTTCAACACAGTCCCTTATTAATTGTTGGTGATGCAAGATTTTTCTATAGAAAAGGTTTCCTTAAATCACTATTAATTTTTTATCTCTTGTTTTATTCAATTCTTCTCTCAAGAGGATTACTTCCTCTTCCAACCTTTCACATATTTGTTCCTTCTCATTTAGTTGTTCAAACAAGAACACCTTTACTCTTTTTGGTTCTTCTAATTAGACTTTGAGAGAAGCAATGGTTTCCTCATTTCGGTTCTTGTCTTGAAGTTTTTTCATGATATTGCCCTATTTATTTATGAGGATATTTATTTCTTTTATAGCACTTCTAAGTTCTCCCTCAGAATCAACTTCTGCTTGACGTTCTTCGATCTTATAAATGAGTAATAGTTCACCCCTTTCTTTATTTGTCACACTTTTATTTCTTTCATAGCTCGAGGCCAGTTGATTGCACTTGGTGCTAATATCTTGTCACAAAAATATTCATGATTCCTCACGCAGTTCATCCTTAGAGTGTCATTTTCTATAGATTTGCATGGTTGTTGAAGAATCAGTCATGCAAATCTATGCAAATTTACAATTATAACTTTATGCATATCAATGAGTATGATTGGTAGCAAGTAATCATTTGCTTGTGAGTTGTTGATCATTTACCTTAGAAACTTTCATTTTTGATGATTTTTTGATGGCCCTTTAAATAATTAGTTAATTGTCACTCATTATAAAAAGTGTCCTTATTAATAAGGTCCAAATAGTTCAGTAGAATATCCTTATAACTGGACCCATAGGTATTTAATATTCTCATGTATAAATATATATTGAATAAAAGGTTATATAATATTTTTCTAATAAAGGTAATCTATTTAGAGCATTGATCTTGGAGATTGCCTCCTTAAGGAATCAAGTAAACCTAGATCTTTATTTCCTATTATCAAAGACATATTTCTTTGTGTTTATCTCTATTGTTTTATTTTTTCTCAAGTTTTGCACTATATTTCATGTGAATTACATTACTTACACGCAATTCCATCTTTGAATTATGACACGAAATAGTGATAGATAATAAACAAAACATAACACTGCAAAAGTTGAATCTCCATATAAAGTACACAAAAAAAAATATGTTTATTTCTATTTTATATAGAAAAAGTCTTTTTAAATCATTGTTGATTTTTAAAAGAGTTAAGCTTAATAATGACATAAAAACATATATAAATGATCAAACATATTATATACATTTTGTTATGTTGGCCATACATTAAGTTGTACTTAAATTACAATTATATTGTAAACGTTCATGAAAGAAACATATCATATCAAGGATGGATCAGATTGCGAAACATTCCAGAAAGAAACATATCATTATCAAGGATTATCAAGGATGGAAGGCGAAAATTACATCATAAAGCAAGAAAAAAATGTGTTCATCTTCAAATGGCAGTAAGAAATAAAAACTAATAATACATGGTACTGTATATAAACAACAAAAGAGAAGACACAACGATTGTTTTGAATTACGTGGTATGTATGGTCTTGGCCTTGGTCTTAGTCATAGGCTATATATTTTGGTAAGCTGGTATTGTGTTTTTCGCGTTCCATATACTCCCTGGTTATCAATTCATCAATTATTTTCTTGATAGCCTTAATTTCTGGGGTGGACATCTTTTGAAATTCTTCCACACAATCCCTTAATAGTTGTTGGTGATGCAAAACTTGTTGGTGATGCAAAACTTTTCTGGCTTTCATTATGTGAACAATGACACAATCTATTGTGTGGCATCTTTCTTCATTAATGACACAATCTATTGTGTGGCATCTTTCTTCATTAACGGCTTCGATGACTTGTGGAAGCGTAATCTTAATCTTTGTAGATTTATGTGTAAAGCTAGGGTTGAGCTCAAAATGGTCAGTTAATGATATTGATTTATTCACAGGATTCTTCACCAGAATATTATACTTTCCACATGCTACGGAATGTAATAGTCTAGTAACATCTTCCTCTTCAGATTTTAATTCTAATTGGGATGCGATTTCTTGATAACTCAGGCTTCCAGCAACATCATTGAATAACGATAACAGAGATGCCAAAGATGTTGGAACTGTTATTTCTATTGTCTTACTATCGAATCTAGAAATGATGTAACAGGTCCCCAGAGAATATATCCACTTAAGTTTGCGATGCTTATGGATTCCATAATAAAAATACTTGAATACCTGGACACATGTAGCCATCTCAAACGCTATATTAAGTTTAGAGAGCTTGTAAGTTGGCCAAGCTGCGCTATTCAACACTATAACACCCAAAGATATTGTAAGGTCATTATTATTATTGTTATTTGAATATTCTGTAAAACTAGCTTGCATCATTATTATTATTGTTATTTGAATATTCTGTAAAACTAGCTTGCATCTTCTTTGAGACCTCGAAATCATTGATCATGCTCTGCATCTTTAATGTGAAAGTGCCACATTGGTTCTTCAACCTAGACAACATGTTCTTTTCGTGATCGATATTTGTGATGGCCTTGTCAAACAATAATCTCTTGGCTAATTTTTTGCTGCAAAATTCTGTAAAAAAATCTTTATCACCGACGTAATCAACCATTTCCCCATTTTTTTCGAAAATGCCCTCAATATGATCATGGTCGTCCTGAGGCAGTTGTTGGGCGCACATTCGGAAAATAGTTATATAAGTCTTAATAAACTCCTCCACAAAGAATTCCTCGTTTCTCTCCTTCTACTCTTTTTTCGGATACTTGTGGAGATCAAAGCGCACGCTTCCTCCCACTCCATAAATAGAGATTTTCTGGCGCACCAATAAATAGATATTTCAAACTCTCCGCAATCCTACCAATAACCTGCAATATTATTGTTCGTGCGCGCCACCCCTTGCAAGAATAAATAAAGAATTCGACTCTCCACAGCCCTGGCAAGAACGAATAATATCGGTGATGAATAATAAGATTTCGACTCTTAGCAACTCGCGCAAGAATGTTGTTGCTGGTGATTCAATGAATTATGACAAATTCAATTCTGAATTTAAAGGACACTCGGTCAATATGATATAGTGACACGTAGTATTCTATTCTTTGGCCCACACTTGCCACTTATTTATGAGATTGCATAAATATAGAACTTCGTTTCAATTCACTTTTGGCTTTTGTCTTTGAACTTTTCTTCTTAGATTAGGCGGTTTAGGTTGCTTCTGAAAATATTTATCCCATGGAAGGGTTTTCTTTCAATGCTTTAATTACCTTGCAAGGAGTTGTGTCGGCGGGTGCTTGGGTGTAATTGAGTAGGAATGGATGTTCACAGGGTTATAAAACAGGAATGGTTTTTTAGTTATGATTAGAGATCAAGTATACTTAATATGAATTTTATAGAGAAGGAGGTGAGAATTTTTTATAGATAACTAACTATAGGGCCATGGGAAAGCCTAAGATTAAGAACACAAAACTTAATTTTAAAAAGGTAGAATAACTTCTATCTTTGACATCTAGCTCGATAAGGTGGAACAACCTCTCTAAAGGTCAAAATATGTCCCTTACAAGTGGATGGCTCCTTCAAGCGGGATAATAAGTCTTCAAATAGTGCCTTTAAGTCATTTCCACATCATCATGTTTGTTTAAGATGAGTGCCATGTCATTTCCACATCATCTAGTTTGCTTAAGATGAGTGCCATGTCATTTCCACATCATCACATTTGATTAAGATGAGTGCCATGTCATTTATTCAAAGGTGGGAGGCCACTTAAATGACTCCTCAACATCATCATATGCTCACATAAAACCCATGGCTGTCATAATCGTCACGCATGTGGGTTGGCCCTCATAACGAAGAAAAAAATCAACTCAAAAAGTCACAATCTCAAGCGTCTTCACCATAGGGGAATGCCAAGATGCTTCTCTACTATGTCCATTTTGTGACCCAAACCTCTCAATTAGTGATGAATGCCCTCCAAAAGATGAAGGACATCCTCTCATTGCTCTTTCCTGACGACCAACATGCCCCCCAATGAGAATTCCATCTACAAATAGAGGTTGTGCTTAGGAGGGGAACAACAACTGGAAACGATTTCTAATACCCCATAGTGTTGGGTCCCTATAATACTAGTGATTACCCCATTACTATTGTAGTTATACCCCTTATTTATATTGTTGTGCCCCTATTACCCCCATATTGTTATTTCTGTGCCCCATAGAATCCCTCTATTGTTATTTTTGTGGCTTTATATTATTATTGTTAGGTCGGCTGGATTATATTGTGACTCCCTAGACTCCTATATATAGAAAGGAGGTTTTGTCATTTGTATCATCCAAGAATTGTTCATTTATGTAATGTAAAGGAGGTTTCCCCCTCGAAGAGGCTGAATTCTAAGGCGTGGATCTCTCTTTTCTATCTTTTTGTGAGCTGGTTTCATAACATTTGGTATCAGAGCTTTGGATTCTAGGGTTTCGCTGCTCCAAACAGGTCATCGTGGCATTTTCGCTATAACTTTTTTTCTGTGACGTTTCAGAAGTCGCAAAAAAAACCCATTTGAGAAGAATTGGCGCTGAACCTTGGGTCCGAATTTCAGAGCTTTTATCGCGATATTTTCGGAGATATGATCTGAGGAAGTTGGTCTTTTTGCAGACTCCTGAATTACATTCAAAACAGGTGACCTGGGGAAAATCGTCATAACTTTCTCTCTGAGGATCGGATTGAAATTTCGTAAAAAGGTACAGAAAGAGGACGGACTGTAGTTTCTTGTGTGTGTGTTTCAGATTCAAAGGTTGAAACAGTGACTCGTGGCACGTCGTACAAGTTCGCTCTACTGAACCAGTCTAAAAGCAAGTCACTGTGGGAGATTTCACATAACTCTTCCTTGGAGAATCCAATTTGGCTCAGACTTGTGGCATTGGAAAGAGGACGTAGAAGGCTACTACAAGTAGCAATTTCAGAATTGGATGATCCGAAATTACAGAGATACATCAGATTCAATATCAGGCTTCTATAAAGTGAAAAAAGGTGTGTAGTTTTTTTTTTAATTTTTGTGTAAGCTTGGTTTAACGGATTCAAAGGGCATAGTAAAGCATTATTATCGGTAACTGATGCCCCGAGGAAAGAAAATGCAAACACCTAGTAAGGAACCTGAAAGCTCTAGCATGACTCATGAAGAAGAGGAAGAAATGCTACATGATATATCAAAATTACAAGAACAAGTGCAACAAATGTCACGCTCACAAAAGCTAACAGAAGCTAAGATAAGTGGCGTGGAATCTAAGGTAAATGGCGTGGAATCTAAGATAAAGGGAATGGAAGCTAAGATGGATGGCATGGAAGCTAAGATTGACGCTAAATTTGATGGCATGGATGATAAGATGGATGAATTGAAGAAGTTGCTACAAGAAAGGGTCACTAATGGTGAAAAGGTAGTAAAGGAAACTCATGATGAGAACAAAAGAAATGTTAATCATGATTCCATAGACTCTAATGTTGGATCGAAGACTCACCATGTTCCAAAAATCGATATGAGGAAGTTTGATGGCAAGGATCCCGCCACATGGATATTACAGATGGAGCAATTCTTCGATCTCAATAATGTGCAAAACACACAAAAGGTACGTATGGCAACTTTATATTTGGAACCAAATCAGTTTGTATGGTATCAATGGCTTTGTTCTCGTAAACAATTTATCACTTGGGCAATTTTTACGGAAGAATTGATAGCACATTATGAGGATACAAAAAGCAACACTTTTTTTAGCCAATTGATAAGTCTCAAACAAAAGGGTTCAATAATGGAGCACATTGAGGAGTTCCAAAAATTGAACATAAGGGTAAAAGATATTCCAGAGGAGCATAGGATTGATGTGTTCATAGGGTCTTTAAAGGATAATATCCAACATGATGTGCGCCTTTGGGAACCTGATTCATTAGAGAAGGCATTCAGGTTAGCAAGAAAAATGGAAAGCAAAATTATGGCAACTAGGAAGCATACCATTCACAACTATAAAGACGGAAGTGTTGTTGCCCATAGTCTTCCACAACCTACAAGGTTGACACCACAACAATTGGAAGAAAAAAGAGCAAAAGGGCTTTGTTACAATTGTGATAGCAAATACACAAAAGGTCATAAGTGTGCTGAGAAGAAATTATTCTACATAGATTGTGAAGAGGAAGAAGAAAAGGAGCAAGAAAGGTCAAAAGAAGAGGATATATTCCAGGAACAAAGCCTAGATGAAGAACAAATAAATCCGACCATATCTTGTAATGCATTGGCGGGAATTACCACTCCTCAAACCATCAAGATAGAAGGACAAATCAAGAAGAAAAAGGTAATAGTGTTGATTGATTCAGGAAGCACCCACAATTTTATTCATTGTAGGGTAGCAAAAGAATTGAATTGCTTCCTATATCCAGCACCAGAGTGTCAAGTGATGATTGCAAATGGAGGAACAATAAATTGTTCTGGAAAGTGCCATAATATCAAGCTATCCATGGGAGAATATGTATTGACTAGCCCAATGCTTTCCATTCCAATGGGAGGTGCTGATGTTGTACTAGGAGTCCAATGGCTACAATCCTTGGGTACAATAGCTTTTAATTTTCAAGAACTTTTCATGAAATTTTCTGTGGAAGGAAAGGAAGTTGAATTAAGGGGTATTGCAGGGAAACCAGGAAAGATAATCAGCTCTAATGGCATGACAAAGCTTCTAAAAAAGGAGCAAAGAGGTGTAATTGCACAATTATGTTCGCTAGATGTTTCCACATTGGAATCATCTATTTCTCCAGATCTCCAAAAAGTCCTGGACAATCATTCCAAGGTATTTGAGACTCCCAAAGGTCTCCCACCTATGCGTGATCATGATCATGCTATTCATCTGATTCCAGGAAGTGTTCCTCCAAACATCAGGCCGTACAGATATCCCTATGTCCAAAAAAGTGAAATTGAACGTATGGTTGCAGAAATGCTAGAGGCTGGTATAATTCAACCGAGTCAAAGTTCTTTCTCAGCTCCAGTAGTATTGGTGCACAAGAAGGATGGATCATGGCGCATGTGTCCGGATTATAGGGAGCTCAACAAGCTCACTATTAAAGATAAGTTCCCCATTCCTGTTATTGATGAATTACTGGATGAATTGCATGGATCAATTTACTTCACCAAGTTGGATCTTCGTTCGGGATATCATCAAATCAGAATGAAGATTGAAGACATTCCGAAAACGACATTTAGAACTCATGAGGGTCATTATGAATTTTTGGTCATGCCTTTTGGCCTTACCAATGCACCTTCAACATTTCAAGGTTTGATGAATTCAATTTTCAAACCATTCCTTAGAAAATTTGTGTTAGTATTTTTTGATGATATACTAATCTACAGCAAGTCTTGGAAGGATCATGTTGAACATGTTGACAGGGTGCTACAACTATTGGAGGAGAAACAATTATATGCAAAAAGATCCAAATGTTTCTTTGGAGTCCAGGAGGTGGAATATTTGGGTCATATTGTATCTCATGAAGGAGTTAAGGTAGACCCTAGCAAAATTAAAGCCATTAAGGAATGGAAAATCCCCACATCCATAAAGCATCTGCGAGGATTTCTTGGGTTGACAGGGTATTATCGCAAGTTTGTTAAGAATTATGGGAGAATAGCAGCACCTCTAACAACATTATTGAAGAAAGATTCATTTTCATGGACTCCGGAAGCAACAAAGGCCTTTGAACATCTTAAAGAGGCAATGTGCCAAGCACCGGTCTTAGCTACACCGGACTTCACAAAAACCTTTATTGTGGAATGTGATGCTTCAGGAAATGGAATTGGTGCTGTTCTAATGCAAGATGAAAGACCCATTGCTTTTGAAAGTCGTCCAATCAAGGGAAAGTTTTTAAGCAAAGCTATTTATGAGAAGGAAATGTTGGCAATACTCCATGCACTTAAGAAATGGCGACCCTACCTAATGGGAAGACACTTCAAGGTAAAAACGGATCATGATAGCCTTAAATACTTTTTAGAACAAAGATTATCCTCTGAAGAGCAACAAAAGTGGGTCACAAAGATGTTGGGTTATGACTTTGAAATCATCTACAAAAAAGGGAAGCAAAATGTGGTGGCAGATGCACTCTCAAGAAAGGATGAGGATGTGGAAGCATTGTTGTGTGCCATTTCTATTATCCAACCAGATTGGATAAACGAAGCAAGGGAGGAATGGAAGAATGACGAAGAAGTGTGGGCACTTATTCGAAAGCTACAACAAGATTCCAGTACTTCTGATACATTTAGCTGGCAAAATGATTCGTTATGGTACAAAGATCGCTTATACCTCTGTAAGAATTCCCAGCTAAAACAAAAGATTCTTATGGAATTGCACACTTCTCCCTTAGGAGGGCACTCAGGATTTTTAAAAACTTACCACAGGGTTAAGAAGGAATTTTTTTGGGATGGCCTTAAATCAGATATTCAAAAGTTTGTGGCGGAATGTTTGGTTTGCCAACAAAATAAAGTTGAAACAATTAAGACACCGGGTCTATTACAACCTTTATCCATTCCAAGCCAACGTTGGGAGGAGGTTTCAATGGATTTTATCACAGGTTTACCCAAGTCTGAGGGAAAGAGTGTCATCATGGTGGTAGTTGACAGACTTACCAAGTATGCACACTTTTGTGCATTATCACATCCATTTAAAGCCAGTACAGTTTCTACTGCATTTATGGAAACAGTTCAAAAGCTACATGGAAACCCAAAGATTATTGTAAGTGACAGAGATCCCATTTTCACTGGAAATTTTTGGACAGAATTATTTTCTTGTCTTGGTACTCAGTTAGCTCATAGCTCATCTTATCATCCTCAATCTGATGGGCAAACTGAGATAGTAAACAAATGTTTGGAAGGATATCTTCGTTGCTTTGTATCTGATAAACAGACACAATGGGTCAAATGGTTGCCTCTGGCTGAATGGTGGTATAACACTTCCTTCCATACAGCAACAAAAATGACCCCATTTATGGCACTTTATGGGTATCAACCACCATCCATCACATCATATTTAAGAGAAAATTCTAAGGTTCAGGCAGTGGAACATCACATCGAACATCAACAACAAGTCCTCCAACTCTTAAAGGATAACCTCGTGTTGGCACAAAATAGAATGAAACAACAGGCAGATCAACATCGCAGTGAAAGAAGTTTTGATGTAGGTGATTGGGTATTCCTACGGCTACAACCATATAAGCAAATGTCCCTAAAGCAAGCTAAGAAGGATAATAAATTATCACCAAAGTATTATGGTCCGTACAAGGTGTTGCAAAAGATTGGTACTATGGCATACAAATTGGAGCTTCCTGCAGCTTCTCGATTGCACCCAGTTTTCCATGTTTCATGTTTAAAGAAGGTTATAGGTGACAAGCTCCCAATTCAAACAATATTGCCAGAACTTGACGAGGAAGGAAAAATTATATTGGAACCGGAAGCAGTCACAGAAACAAGAACTCGACAGCTACGAAATCGATCAATTTCAGAGTATCTTATCAAGTGGAAGAACTTATCCGCTGAAGATTCCACATGGGAGGATGAGAATTTTATGCAGAAGTATCCAGAACTACTCAAGCGTTGAGGACAACACTTTTTTGAAGGAGAGGGGCATGTTGGGTCCCTATAATACTAGTGATTACCCCATTACTATTGTAGTTATACCCCTTATTTATATTGTTGTGCCCCTATTACCCCCATATTGTTATTTCTGTGCCCCATAGAATCCCTCTATTGTTATTTTTGTGGCTTTATATTATTATTGTTAGGTCGGCTGGATTATATTGTGACTCCCTAGACTCCTATATATAGAAAGGAGGTTTTGTCATTTGTATCATCCAAGAATTGTTCATTTATGTAATGTAAAGGAGGTTGCCCCCTCGAAGAGGCTGAATTCTAAGGCGTGGATCTCTCTTTTCTATCTTTTTGTGAGCTGGTTTCATAACACATAGGCTGAGGAGAAAAAGGAGGAATCCTCCAAAGGAAGGGCTCATGTCTGATTAGTGAGATGGTGAGGCAATGGTTTACCAAGGTGACAATGAGTGGTTGGTCCGAGAGGATTACATTGCACATACTGATTGAAATACCCCTTACTTTGCCTTGTATCCATAATCCATTTTCCCCATTCTACCAATACTGTTGTATTTGAGAGAGGGGTTTCGTGAGTGGTCCGGAAGCCTCTCCCTCTACACAGGCAATTTCTTCCTGGGCATCGGGTTCTAATATCATCTAACAATGTCATCTAAAACATGTTTCATATGGGTGTGCCCCCTTTGGCCTCTTTCCTGATAACATGTTTCACCCTTCCAAATCCATACCCATTGATGTGGTGTTGGTTCAAGGGTGATCTGATTAGAAACCTAGACAAGAAATTAAGGAAAACAAAAGAAGTCCAAACCATTGTGGGTTTTCCACACCAAGAGAAGCCTAGCCTATCACCCTGTGTTAGAGAGGGGATAATGCAATTGAATTACCAACCTGATCTGTCTACTAGTAGGTGGTTCAAGGAATTGATTGCTTCCCTCCATGAAAAATAATGCAAATAGAATGACAACAAGTGAGGGACGAAATGGAACAAATGGCCCTGTAATGTTAAAAATCTAGTTGGGTAGTCTCTGCTTCATTAAATTTGCACCCCATGCCACCAACACAGAGTTAAATCACCTTTCAACGTCCCTCTCCACACCCAAATCTGTATTTTAGTATTTGAAAAACCATAAGCATGAGTATTGTGGAGGGTGTTATCTCTTAGAGGAAACCCGACCACAGCAAAACATCTAAGCTAACCTTGAACCTCTCTGAGGTTGAAAGCTAGCCCTTCAACTAAGAGAGTTCCATTATCGTTTCCATATCATCAAATTTTCCATGTGATTTCCACATCATCAACTTTGCTTAACATGAGTGCCATGCCATTTATTCAAGGTGGGAGGCCACTTAAATGACTCCTCAACATGATCATATGCTCACATAGAACCCATGGCTCTCATAATGGTCACACATGTGGGTTGGTCCTCATAATGGAGAAAAACATTAACCCAAAAAGTGACAACCTCAAGGGTCTTCCATGTGGCATGTGTAGAGAATATCCTTGTCTGAACAAATGACCCATTTGTGCCTTGGAGATTGTGACCAGTGCCTTGATGAATGTGAGATTTCTTCAAGTGATGTGAAAATGGATGAATACGAGCATCAACATCTCCTCAATACATTTATAAGAAAAAGGTTCTACCTGGGGTAAAACTCAAAGAACCACAATTTCACAAAAGGACCGATCATTGTTGCAAAACATGGTTCTTCTAAGTCAAGTAAAAGAATAAATAATATTTTGGAGCACAAATATAATGAATATATTGCAGTCGATGTGGAGTTAATCCATTCATGAATCATTGTTGCTAGAATCTATAACTCATTGAATTGACAAATCGAGGAATGATCTAAATGGGTAGTGATGAGATGAGTAACCTTTAGCCTTTATATATAACACTAAGATACCTTTTTATCTTTCCATTATAAAATCCATATATTGAGGATTGTTCTTATCCGAGTAAACACACGATTTGGCCACTACAAACTTAGATCCAACATCCATTAATTAATTATTAATTTGAATTGAAATGTTTAATTATGCAATCAATTAATACGATTTTTTGACTTTATTACTTAACATTTTCTAAAGCTGTTCATTATGCATCTATTTCTCTATGTGGAAAGTCTTAAATGTTCTTGTGGTTACTTTTTTTCCTATTTTCTTTTTGATTTCTTCCCCTTATTGAATTGGGTTGAGGTGTTTGTAGACTTGAATTAAAACTAATTCCCTTGCTGCTTCCAATGTGGACATTAGCAATGTTTCACAATCTAGCTTGCAATCCTCTAAGTCATATTGCTTCTTCATCCCTCCATAGGGGTATTTGGTCACTTAATCCATGTCTATTTTCCCTATAATGGATGACAGAGTTCTAATATTTGTCAACATTCTTAGTTCTTTTTTGTAAGGTGAATTTCATTAACTGCAAAAACTAGAGATTACATCAAGAGTCAAAATTGTCTTTTTAGTCTCTCACTAGGGAGACATGACCATAACCAAAAAGGGACTCTCTAGGAAAGTGATAGTTGAATGCAAACATAGATTACAAAAATCAAAATAAAGCTAGACAGTTTGCTTGAGATATACTTCCTAGAAACATTTATATCACAAGACACACATAACATGACCATGAGATACCTATGTTGAGGAATTTGAGTTTGAAACTGTGATCTATACTGGCTCCTTTGAAACATCATGAGTAGCCTTTGCCATAGGGGAATGCTAAGATTATTCTCTACTATATCCATATTGTGGCCCAAACCTCTCAACTTGTGATGAATGCGCTCCAAAAACTGAAGGACATCCTCTCATTTCTCTTTCCTATTAACCAACATGCCCCCCAACAAGAATTCCATCTACCAATAAAGGTCATCCTTGGGAGGAGAAGAACAGCCTGAAACACTTACTAATACCCCATAGGCTGAGGAGAAAAAGGAGGAATCTGCCCAAGGAGGGGACCGCGTCTGATTAGTTAGTTGGTGGGGCACTAGCATACCAAGGCACAAATCAATCGCTCTTCCTAGAGGATTAGACTGCACATATTGGTTACAATACTTCTTAGTGTTCCTTGTATCCGTAATCCATTTTTCCCATTCTACCAATACTGTTGTATCTGAGAGAGGGGTTGTGTGAGTGGAAGCCTCTCCCTCCGCATGAGCAATTTCTTCCTGGGTATCGATTCCTAATATCATCTAACAATGTCCTCTAAATCATGTTGCATGCAGGTGTGCCCCCTTTGGGCTATTTCCTAATAATATGTTTCACCCTTCCAAACCCATTCCCACTAATGTGGCATTGGGTCAAGGGTGACCTGATTGGAAACTTAGACAAGAAATTAAGGACAACATAAGAACTCTAAATCGTTGTGGGTTTTCCACATTAAGAGAAACTCAGTCTGTCACCCTTTGTTAGATAGGGGATATTGCAATTGAATTAGCATCCTGACCTGTACATTAGGAGGTGGTGCAATGAATTCATTGCTTCCATCCATGAAAAAAAATCCAAACATAATGATAACAAGTGAGGGAATAAATGGTCATCTAATGTTAAATATATAGTTGGGTAGTCTCTGCTTCAATACATTTCAACCCCATGCCACCAACACGGAGTCGAATCACCTTTCACCTTCCATGTCCACACCCAAATCTGTATTCTAGTATTTTAAAAACCATAAGCATGATTATTGTGTAGGGTGTTACCTCTTGGAGGAAACCTGGTTGTGGAAAAACCTCTAAGGTAACCTCAAGCCTCTTTGAGGTTGAAAGTCGGCCCTTCAACCCGGAGAGTGCCATATCATTTTCACATCATCAAATTTTCGATGTCATTTCCACATCACCAAATTTGCTTAAGATGAGTTCCATGCCATTTATTCAAAGTGGGAGGCCACTTAAATGACTCCTCAACATCATCATATGCTCACATAAAACCCATGGCTGTCATAATGGTCACACATGTGGGTTGGCCCTCGTAATGGAGAAAAAAATCAGCTCAAAAATAGACAATCTCAAGGGTCTTCCATGTGGCATGTGTAGAGGATCTCCCTGTCTAAACAAATAACTCATTTGTGCCTTGGAGAGTGTGACCAATGCCTTGATGAGTGTAAGATTTCTTCAAGCGATGTGAAAATGGATGAATACGAGCATCAACATCTCCTTGATACATTCATAAGAAAAAGGTTCCACCCGGGATACAAGGGGTGTGTCAAACCATGAGTATGACAACCCTACAAAGTGAAATTACCTTTACATCACTAATAAGGATAAGGGGATGTTCCACTGTCACCCGCACTAGAGTTGTAGTGAGGATGGTCACGGGTTCAAACTCAAAGAACCACAATTTCACAAAAGGATCGATCCTTGTTGAAAACCATGGTCCCTCTTCCAAAACCTTTATGTCATCTTCTAAGTCAAGTAAAATAATAAATAATCCTTTGGAGCACAAATATATTAAATATCTTGCGGTTGATGTGGAGCTAATCCATTTGTGAACTGTTGTTGCTAGAATCTATAACTCATTGAATTGATGAATCAAGGAATGATCTAAGTGGGTAGTGATGAGATTGGTAACCTTTAGCCTTTATATATAACACTAAGTTACCTTTTTATCTTTCCATTATAAAATCCATAGATTTAGGATTGTTCTTATCCAAGTAAGCACACGATTTAGACACTACAAACATAGATCCAACATCCATTAATTAATTATTAATTTGAGTTGAAATATTTAATTATGCAATCAACTAATACCATTTTTTGACCTTATTACTTAACATTTTCTAAAGATGTTCATTACGCAACTATTTCTCTATGTGGAAGGTCTTGAATGTTCATGTGGTTACTTTTTTTCCTCTTTTATTTTTGATTTCTTCCCCTTATTGAATTGGGTTGAGGTGTTTGCAGACTTGAATTAAAACTAATTGTCGTGCTCCTTCCAATGTGGACATTAGCAATGTTTCACAATCTAGCTCGCAATCCTCTAAGTCAAATTTCTTCTTCATCCCTCCATAGGGGCATTTGGTGGTATTTATACCTTGTATAGGAAATTTTTTCTCCCCTGACATCACTTAATCCATGTCTATTTTCCCTATAGTGGATGGCGGAGTTCTAATATTTATCGACGTTCTTAATTTTTTTTGTACGGTGAATTTCATTAACTGCGAAAACTGGAGATTACATCAAGAGTCAAAATTGTCTTTTTAGTCTCTCACTTGGGAGACATGACCATAACCAAAATGGGATTCTCCAAGGCAGTGATAGTTTAATACAAACTTAGATTACAAAACTAAAAATAAAGCTAGAGAGTTTGCCTGAGATATACTTCCCAAGAACATTTATATCACAAGACACACATAACATGATCATGAGATATCTATGTTGAGGAATTTGAGTTTGAAACTATGATATATACTGCCTCCTTTGAAACATCATGAGTAGCCTTCACCATAGGGGAATGCCAAGATGCTTCTCTATTATGTCCATTTTGTGACCCAAACCTCTCAACTGGTGATGAATGTGCTCCAAAATATGAAGGGCATCCTCTCATTTCTCTTTCATGTCGACCAGCATGCCCTCCAATGAGAATTCCATCTGCCAATAGAGGTCATCCTTGGGAGGGGAACAATAATTGGAAATAATTGTTATTACCAAGGTGACGATGAGTAGCTCATCCGAGAGGGTTACACCGCATGTACTGGTTGAAATACTCCTTGGTGTGCCTTGTATCCATAATCCATTTCTCCCATTCTACTAATACCATTGTATTTGATAGAGGGGTTATGTGAGTGGAAGCCTCTCCCTCTACATGAGCAATTTCTTCCTAGGCATCGGGTCGCAATATCATCTAGAAATGTCCTCTAAACCATGTTGCATATGGGTGTTCCCCCTTTGGTCTCTTTCCTAATAACATGTTTCACCCTTCCAAACCCATGCCCATTGATGTGGTGTTTGTATAAGTGTGACTTGATTGGAAACCTAGACAATAAATTAAGAACAACAGAAGAAGTCTAAACCATTGTGGGTTCGCCACACTAAGAGAAACCTAGCCTATCACCATGTATTAGAGAGGGGATAATGAAATTGAATTACGAGGCTGATCTGTCCACTAGGAGGTGGTTCAAGGAATTAATTTCTTCCCTCCATGAAAAATAATGCAAATAAAATGACAACAAGTGAGGGACGAAATGGAAGAAATGGTCCTGTAATGTTAAAAATCTAGTTGGGTAGTCTCTGCTTCATTACATTTGAACCCCATGCCACCAACTTAGAGTCAAATCACCTTTCACCTTCCTCGTCCACACCCAAATCTGTATTTTAGTATTTGAAAAACCATAAGCATGAGTATTGTGCAGGGGAAGCGTCATGAGGGAGATTTGACATTACTTTTCACGAGAATTTCAAGCTCAAGACAGGTGCTTTGCATTCACCACCTCCAATCCTCATTATTATACTAAGTCATTTGATGTTTGATTAATGAAATAGATCCTTTATGTATTGACCTCCATGTTGACAAGATGTCATGTCTTCACCTCGCCTATCTAGTGAGTCACCCCATTCGAGGGTCGACATTCTTAATTAAGCAACATCCCTTTTTCACATTACGTATTAGGAATTTTTATAATAATAATTTTAAACTTTACATTTACTTTTGTTAATAATTTTTTTAAAAGTGATATTCTATATTTTCATCATAATACTAAAATATTTAATTAATTTTTCAAAATATAGTAAATTTAAGAGAGAAAAGATTTTAGTCAAAACTTCATAACTTAAATAAAAAATAAAATGCATTAGCTTATGTTTAAACAAGATTCCACATATCCCTTATAATTTCATAAACTTCATAATTTAAATAAAAAATGAAACACTTTAAAATGCATTAGCTTCTATGTTTGACATTCTTAATTACACTACATCCCTTTTTGACATTTTTTAATTAAGAACTTTTATAATAATAATTTTCAACTTCAAATTTACTTTTGTTATAATATTATAATTATATAAATAAATTTTAAAATATAATATAAATATACTAATTATAATATTTTTTTGAAAATGCTATTATATATTTTCATATATAATTATTTTTTCAAAATATAACTAGATACGAACTTTGAGTAAATTTAATAGAGAATAGCTTTTAATCAAAACTTCCTAATTTAAATAAAAAACTGAAACACTTCACAAAATAAAAATACTTGAGATATGTATTTCTTAAACAACTTTTCTTACGGAAAAAAAGTTGTTATATGTTAATTTTGATTACGGGAAAAAAATGTTATATGTTAATTTTGATCACACTATTCTTTAAAGATAGTATCTTTACAAATATGTACAAAAGTGAATGCCATGATATAGTGGAAAGTTAGTGTTTACCATGATACCGTAGGTGTGAATTTTGAAAGATGGCAAAGTTTCCATCATAATTTGAATGGAATGACTACGAGTACATCATTTGAGATGGAGATAGTTTAAGGTACAAATACCCATTTTATGATCATCATTATATAAAATAGTTATACATAAATTATACCTAAATTTCATGAAATAATGAATTTAAATATTAACAATGAGATTAATATTTAAGTGATTAAATTAAATTATTATAAATGAGGGGTTAACTTTTTGTCACATAATCAAGAACAAATAGGGAAGTAAGGATTTTTAATCACACTTCCAACAACATTATTGAAGCCTATACATTATATTAGAGTTTGTATAAAATTGTGAATTTGGTAATACAAGAGATGATTGTTTTGGCGATTACTTGAATATAATTCACTGTTTTTATTTAGGATATCTCCCCTCAAAACAAATTCAAGTCATTTTTTCAAATAGTTGTATTAATCTATCCCCAAGAACAAAATGTATCCACATTCTTAGATCAAACATCTCTAATGTTCATCACAAGGCTAATTTAGAGTCAAGGCTAAATCAAGGTGAAGCTTTGTGGCAAGGGAAAAATGGTATGTCCCCTTCCTTAAAGGTTAATCAGGAGTCTTAAAAACCAAAGTGCATGACTAATTCCTCATGGTTCAATGTAACATTTTGATGCTTTATAAATTTCTGTTTTTGTTAGGTAAGTATTGGCAAATGTACAAGTGGAATATTGTAGATATTGTAGAATTTTTTTCAAAAACTTCAAGATCAAAATTATGTAAATCGTTATTAATATATACTCATTTTTTATCATATCCATTGGTTTCAACTTTCTTATATAAATAGGCATCTAAACTAAACTTTAACTCAATGTATTTTAATATAAGCATTTTTTTCAATTCTTATTAAAAAAAATAAATTATTATAAATATTAATAATATTACACATATCTGATAATTATATAAACATATTATAATAATAATTTATTTTTATATTATATTTTTATTGTTTACACAAATAAAATTTTGAAATATGCCTTCACATCGCTTCATCTTCTTTAAATAGCATTCAAAGAAGCCCAAATATTTGCAACTTCACTTAAAATAAAAATCTCAAGGTCAATATTATATGGGAATGACGTTAGTATGATACACTAAGACATCATATCCTTTGCCTAAAAATTAACTCTTATTTGTGGATTTCATAAATACGTTTCAATTGGCTTTTATCTTTGAGCTTTTCTTGGGTTAGGTAGCTTATATTGCTTCGAAGAAGATTTATACAATGAAAGAGTTTCCTTTTAGTGCTTTAATTAGCTTACAATGAGTTGTTTAGGTGGGTATGTAAATTAGCATGAAAGGATGTTCCTTATATTACATGAGGGTTTTAGAATAAGGATATTCTAACTATTATTACAATCCAAATACACTTAAGATGAATTTCATAGAGACGAAGGTGATAATACTTTATACACAACTAGATACCATGAGAAGGCCTAATATTAAGGACATAAAAATCAATTTAAAATTGAGAAGGTACTATAGGAGTAAGTGTAGTTCTCATTCAAATTAATTGGATATCTAGAAATGGCTTAGAAAAGGAGAGACTGAAATGACCAAATTGTCATAGGAAAAGGCATAATACCTTGAGGACAACATTGTGAAAACAATGCTAATTGAACATCAAAAAATCCATAAAAGGCCTCCAAGTAGTGTGGATGATGAAAAACAAGGTGGTGATTGTGTTGAGATAGTCATTTGGGCACATGTGGAAGGAAAGCCTTTGGAGGAGGTTCCTCGGGGAGTTCGATGTTTAGCTAATAATTTTATGTCAATGAATATGTAAGCAATATTATAGTAGTAAAATATTAACATTGTAATTGAGGATCATATTGTTGGTTTACTAGAAATGAAAGAAGGAAGTTCCATGGAAGTATAGAAGCCATTGGTGAAGAAGATGAAGGCAACCATGCTTATATGGACAAGAAAGAAACAACTTAAACTTATTTGGGTGGTTGTCGCTTTTTCTAGCACCCGTAGCACAAGTGCTTCAGGAGATATAGAAAGCTTCCTAGGGACAATCTCTTGGTTGTTTGTAGGTGAGTGCTTAGGACATTTTCAAAGTGCATGTGGAAAATCAATGTGGAAAACACATCAAGATCCTCTGCACAGATAAAGGGAAGGAATATGCCAATAAATATATCCAAAAGATTTGTAATGAAGCAGGCATATAGTTGCAGCATACAGTTCCTTACACTCCGCAACAAAACATGGTGGTCAAGAGGAAGAATAGATCTTTGAAAGAGATGACCAATTGCATGTAAGATCTATTCCATCAAAATTATGGGCTGAAGCTATCAATTGTGCCTCATACATCCAAAATAGATATCCTCATAAATCTGTTACTCGAGAAACACATTTTCAGGCTTGGACTGGGATGCAACCTGAAGTTAGTCATTTCTTATTTTTTGGATCTCGAGCATGGGCCCACATTCCTACAGATAAGAGAAAGGCTTTAGAGCCTCAAAACAAGGCATGCATGTTTTTTGGATATTCTGATGAAGTCAAAGGGTACATATTGCTTGATATCAAAACTGAAGAGGTCGTTATTGAAAGGAGTGTAAAATTTGAAGAAAATGCTATGCATGGACCACCAGATGAACTTGTTGGAAAGTTGCCCTCAACACTAATTGATGAGTATGCAGATTATACTACATATCAAAGTTCTGATCTAGATAAGCCTTTGCCTATGACCTATACAATGCTGAAATCTTCAATTATTTTCAAATGATTTTTGTATTTGTTGTGTACAATGCTGGAATCATAAGCGGAGTAATTTTTTATTTTTTAATGCTGAAATCATAAGCTGAGTAATTTTTTATTTTTAATAAATAGATGTATCTATTTCTCTGAATGCAGTAACCTTCCATAATTAAAGCAGTGGCCATTGCTTGGAAAGCATTAACCTTCTATTATAAAATCAGTGGTTGCATAACAATGAAATCAAAAACCTAAATAGATCTGCCAATGATGAGAAATTGAAATTGTTGCTTGCTTTTTACTCATATAATTGTCAGTGAAATTTTAGGATCCACTGACCTTAGTCAAATTCCAGGATTCGTGGACAACTAGTGATAATAATATTCAGAACCAATTAAGAAAAGTTATATCAAAGTTATATGATTATATTTTCCCCTCCAAAAATTTAGATTTAGAAATCCAAGTTAATTCAAGGCTAATTCCTCTCATTTTAGTTTGAGTTTCTGTGTTTTTTACATTCCACATCAGTGATTAGTTTGTGTTTTTTTCACATTCCTCATTAGTCATTAGTCATTGAATTTGTTGTTCATTCTAAAATACACGATATAAGATGTTCACATAGATTGAAACTTGGAAAATATGAAGGAAGCTTTAGACCTGAGGCCGAGGCATAAATTGAAATGGGTGTTTCAAAAAATAATCTTTTCAAAAAACATTGATATGCATGCTAGGAACTTGCATATTTAAGGCCTTTTTCTTATCGAAAAAAAGAAAGGAAAATTTGAGCAAAAAAAACTACTCTGGGTTGGTTTGCTATGATGAATTTCAAACTACCACATTTGAAATTCCATCAACAAATAAGATAATCCTTGCTATCGATTTCTGAGCTAGAATTTTTGTTTTATGTCAAAATAAAAATAAAAGTTTCCTTTCATTTAAATAACAGAGAATGTAGCATTGTGAATATGCTTGAGTTGAGTTTTGCATAACACCTTTTATGTAGCATTATGAATATGCTTGAGTTGAGTTTTGCATAACACTGTTTATCTGGCCTCAAATTAAAATATAGGAAAAAATAATGATACTTAGAAACTGTCCTCAAAATAAAACTTAGAATGTGTTGTACTGTGAAACAACTACCCCATTTATATATAGCAATAGCTAAGGTTAGACATATAAATGGGGACCCTTTTTAAATTTTTGGTCTTAGAATAATAAAACCTAACTCTAAGAAATTGCCTTAAAAAACTCTTAAAACAACCCAAAGATAGGATCCCCATCGCAAATCGCAAATCGTGTTTTTCCATGTGATGATCATGAAACACCTTTAAAAAATTGCGATGCGCGATCAAACCTCCTGCTGCGATATCCCGATCAAACAACTTACGAACTCGCAATCGCATTTCATAGAAATCACAAGTAATTAAGCCTTGCCACTATGAACTTCATTAACGATTTGCGAAATGCGATATTGCGATGATCGCAATCGCATTTCGCCTTATAAGCAAGAAACACTACATTACATCATTTTAAAGATTGCGATGTGCGAATAGAGCAGTAAGCATGTGAAATAATTGCGTTTTAATGTAATAATGAACGGTTTGACAGGGTAATAAATGTTTAGTAGCCTGAGGAGAGGTAATGATTTTCCAAGTTATGGGTAGTTAATGTTGGATATCTCATCTAAACCTTTCCCACGATTCAAAGTCATTTTAGAAGAGATTTCAGTCTTAATTGCCCGATACCGTCTGCGCTGATATATCTCGTCCATTTCAGGCAAGCTACAAAAGACATGTCATTAAGGAAGGTGATGCAGAAACAAAAAAAACAGAGTATTGTAGAGTCCGATTTTACATAAATGGCTCTTATATTCTCTAATATGGTCTGCAGCACTAACGGGGGATAAACAACTTGGGAGGTCATATACAACAGGTTTGAGGATGAGCGTCCCAAGGTTGCTTTCACAAAATTGACAACTGATTCAATAAAACCTTCAGGACTCCAATTCAAGGATGTCGCCTGTTCTTTCCTTCATAGGATAGGAGCGAGAGCTAAAATCTTGCCATACACTGATATGATCAGGTGGGTGGTGGAAAACCTCATAATTGAAGATAGGGGATTCAGAAATTCAAGAATGGAACTCGTGGGGTCATTCAGAGCAGAGTACCTGAAGAAAATGTACCATATACTTGACCCTCAGGATATATATGATAAGTTAAAGACATACATGGCCAACTTCGCAAAGAAGAACCAATAACCACTCAAGGTGATTCAGCGCTGGAGAGTATTGGAGAACAAATTCAAATTTGAGAAATCGGGTATGTATGCTATAGCCTCTTTGGAAAACTCCTACAACTATGCAATTGCTATGTTATGTAGACTATATGGGTTACCCAATAATGCTAAGTTTTCCATAGAATGGATTCCTCTGATTGATGCATGTGTTAATTCCCACATTATGAATTGGGCCACCATCCTATCTGATAACCTAGCCACCATCATCACCGAATATCGATAGAAGAGATCCTCCTCTCTAGAGAACCTTCCTCCATTCTATTTTAGTGCCTACATTATGGATGCCATCTGTTTTTGCACTAAATTTCCAATCATGGGTTGGAAATGAACCTTACAAGACCCCTACCCTATCCATCTCAGTCATAAGAAAATGTAGGAATCCAATTATATACCCCATTTCTATAAAATATGTCATGCTGTTATTTTGCCGCTGCATCAATTAATTTTCGATAGGAAAGCCCCCAGGTTTTCCCAAGAATCCGCTACAGACCTTCTAGCTGTCAGCAAATATTTTGTTGAAGAATGGTTCACGTATATTAGGGTTTTTGGTAGCACAATAGACCCACATGTCCTCCCTTTGTATATTTCTGATAAATTGTTGCCAAGGGAATCATCCACCAGACCATGGGAAAAGGTCTGATCAAAGTTCTCAAAGAAAGCAAGAAGTTATTATGGGAATCTTTTCCTATCAAGTGCGGTTCTTCTTCTTTAGCAAATTTTAATCATGCGATAAAGGAATCAGTAAGCCTGGAAGGCCTCAAGCTTCATACTTTGCCAAAAAGGCAATTTGATCTAGACAAGATAGCATATAACATCACTACTGCGCTAAAGATCAAGTCATATAACCATGAGGCTAACGATTTTGAAGACTTGTTATGGTCGGCTGAATCCTCCAAAAAATCGTTCGAATGGGCAAGGGCAAATATGAGTCTTGAAGATTTTGAAAACTTTCAGGAGTTCAGAAACAGAAGGCTTGAAATAATCCTGATGCACTTGTTGAAAATCGAGGACAAGCCTACACCCAGTGTGACTGTCAATAGCGAAGGACCTAGTTCTCGCATAGAATCTCAAGTGAATACTGAGAAAACACTAGATACAGGGAAGGCCCAAGACATCGATAACACAACAGAATCTAGCAGGAAGTCAG
This sequence comes from Pinus tabuliformis, assembly GCA_031772625.1. Taxonomy (NCBI): domain Eukaryota; kingdom Viridiplantae; phylum Streptophyta; class Pinopsida; order Pinales; family Pinaceae; genus Pinus; species Pinus tabuliformis. The sequence goes on from CM062818.1 coordinate 1,792,871,026, forward strand.
CCGAGAAACAGGTTATGAGCACCCCACCTAAAGAGATCAGTTCAGAGGTCAAAGTGAGAGTTTGGAACAGGAGTGGGATCAGTTTAATAAGAAACTGCAAGACACTCCCAACATGATAGATACCTAGGAAACAATGGAGTGTCAAACTCCTTTGCATAATCAGGAAAATACAGAGTCCAAGCCAATGGATGAGCAAGTGACAACATCTCAACAGACTGAGATTATCCCTGCTCTGCCCACATCAGAGATTGTCTTGAAAGTGACTGAAATCCCTCCTCTAGATGTGTTCTACAGCCCGCTGCACAAGGCTATAGTAAGAAGACAGAGGAAAAGGAGAAGGGTAGAAACACCTGAGCTCCCACCTGGAAATGAGCCAATGGACATAGTTTGGAGGGACATTCCTTCCAACCCAGCTGAGAACTTGACTAGATTGTCACAGTTTACGGGAGCATATGCAATGACCACCATGGACAAAGCCACCGAAGTCTCTATTTTGTTGAGAGAAAGGAGGAGAAGATTGCACAGCTCAAGTAGCAGCTCGAAACAGAGAGGGCAAGTGTGAACAGGCAAGCCGCTGACTAGCTCGCCCAATTGCAACAGAGCATGGAGGTCCTGAAGATAAGCCATGAAGTCGATATATCGACCAAAAATATGCAACTCCAAGAATTGCAACAAGCCATGGAAAGATATAAGGATACTCCTACTATCGAGGAGTTCATTAAAGAGGCGCTGGAACTGAATTCCCTCTTGATGAAACAACAAGAACAATTCTGCCAAAAGATGTCACACATCACTTCTTATCTGATCACTAGCGACCAGCTAACAAATAAAGCGATTGACTAGAGAACTAAGTTTATTGATCTAAACACCATAGTCTCAGAGTTCATCGAATGGCAAGAAATAGAAGATGGGAGGCAAGCCAATATGCCTGAGATTGAGGAGACACATAAGGACATTCTTTTCACGGATTGGGATGCAAAGATCAAACAAGCTGAGCTAGCAGTGTAAAGAGCAGCTGGGGTGGCAAAGAACATAATCAAGATGGTAGACCACACTATTTTTGCCATGAACCTGGTAAGAGAAGGAAATCCAAAAGAAATGCCCGATTTAGGTGATTTGCAAAAAAGCTGGCAGGAAAAAGCAAAAACTCAAAGGGAAGCAATTGCAAAATTGGCAAAGACCGCCTGGGATTTTTATTGGAAATACCTCATCAAGCCGCACAACCAAATCATGACCCTTAACTTCTCACTTCATTCAACTCAGCGGATGTTGCCACCTCTCACCGATGTGATTTTTGCAGGACAGGTTAGAACACATTTTGGGGCACCTCCTCAAGTCAAACTGATGGCTGACATATGCGATTTGAAGGACAAGCTGACAGACATCAAATCATCATCATAGCCTCTACTCATCAAGCCACTGTTTATTTTGAGAGTTAGTTAACTAGTTAGGAGGAAGGTTGTTTGAAACCTCAAATTTTTGTATAATCTATTTTTTCACATTAGTTAGAATAGTATTTATACCCTTCTCATGCATTTAGAGAAGGTTCCAAAATTTTATCAAAAACATTTGCAAAGAATGCGCTATTGTAAGTTTGTGAATGCTTTGGCGAAATTATGGAACATGATCATTTCCTTTAAATATGAGACTACTTTCCTTTGTTGATGCACTATTGTATACTTGGGAGATAATTTGATCTGAACAAAGGAGTTGATCCATGTCATTAGTCAAATGAGCAAAGCTTCACACATATGGTACTTTTATCTTGTATGATTGATTCCGTTTCTGTTTAATTAGTGACAACACTTTATTTTCATGAATTGTGTATGAGATATATTCTTTTTGTTAAGCGTTAATTGCGATATTGTATGATGCCTAGCTAAAATGTCTACTTTCATATATAAATCATCATATATGCAATATAATTTATACAATTTCTTTGACTAAATATTTAGTCAAAGAAATTATCTTTATACGTTATCATCTCTGTATTATGCGTGATTGATCTTTATTGTCACATGTCAAGTAGATATCTTTGTAGATCGCATATCACACATAAATATTCGGGTTTATATTAGAATAAGCTAAAATAGATATTTGCATAAGAGAATAGGTCATTTAGATTATCATTATTCTATTGCAATCACTCGTGAACCACCCACTTTCATTTTAAAACCCACACTGGGAAACTGGTCCCATTACCTCCAGTCGGAGCCACCACTGTAAACGGAAATTAGTTTGACATAGTCCATCATGCTTACAACTCAAAAAAACCTTCGACATAAACAATGTTGTGGAACAAATGTTCATAAAAAATTAGCCCATGAAAATTAGAGAAGGAACAACGCATCTGAAGTCTGATTTTTTTGTCTGAAAACATGGTGGAAGGAGATACAATAGTGATTCACTTGAGCAATAATCTTCAGGGATCTAAAGATTTCCTCCCAAATGGCCACCACAAAGGGGTAGAGTAGAAATGGATGAGAACAGTCTTTAGAGGCCAACCTAGAAAGCGAGCATTTGCCTGGTCCTTGAAAGTTTTGTTTCATCAAGTTCACCCAAGTTATTATATGTTTATGAATTTTATTTCAAATGAAGCATTTAAGCTTGAGAGGGACCTCCAAATTTCACATTCATTGGGAGGTATGTTCAATGAGATATAAGAGTAAGCTTCCTTGGAAGAAATGCATCCTTTAGCCATATGGTTGCCCTAGATAATCCTGTCATGTTTTTGGGATAGGGAGATAACAAATTCACCTAATTGACATTGATATAGTTCCCATTCAACCATGAAATGCCTTAGAAAGTAAATCTCCCATGCATGGGGCCAAGAAGTTGAAGAAATCAGAGTAAATAACCTACCTCAAAGATTAGTCAGTGAGTCATAATTGAGCCTTTTGTGACTTTGTATTAAAGGAACATGGAGAATATGGTTTCTAAGGAAGAGAAGAGATTTTTTTGGCTTTCCCCTAGAAGAGGGGATTTAGCCCTCGCCGAGATCATATATCCTATGTCCCTATTTTTTATTATTATCTAAGATCAACAAGATCTCATCATCTACAGAAAATAAGAATTTGTCGAGAAGGTTATAAAAATAATAAGGTTACAAAATAAGTACACCTATAGCTTCATCAATGAAATTTGAGAAAAAACTTCAAGGAGCTTCTAATTATAGGGCATGGAAAACAAGGATGGATCTCATCCTTGCAAAGAATAAAGTATTGGAATTTGTACAAGGAAAATTCAAGGAACTTGTAGATGATGTTGGAAAGTAAAAATACAAGGAAAAAAATATCCTCCCCATGAACTTAATTGTGGATGGAGTCAAAGAGAATTTGATTCCCTACATGTCCACTCTAGACTAAGATGTATGATGATCTCTCAAAATCGTTTACAATAAAAAATATTGGATAGGTTGCAAGCTTAAAGAATGAGCTTAGACCAGTTAAGATGACAAAGGATAATACAATGTCCTCCCATATTCTAAGAATTGCTCGTATAAAGGATGAACTTCAAGCAATTGATGAGATAGTTTCCAAAAAGGAACTTGTAATTGTTACCCTTCTAGGACTACCGAAATCGTGGAATTCATTTGCAGTAGGAATTAGTAGTTTCGGGAACTCTCCATCGTTCGAAGATATGTGGTCTACTTGTATACAAGAAGAGGCTCGTTTATCCCCAACAGAAGGTAAACTAGAAAATGAAGGAAAAACTTTGAGTTCGTGCTTTACTCATGCCAATAAGAAAGGAGGATTTAAGAAATTAAAAGGCCCAAAGAAGAATATTGATCTATCCAAAATAGAATGGTACACTTTCCATAAGAAAGGGATCAAGCTAATGTTGCAGCTGATGAAAATCCTCAAAAGAAGTCTAAAAATGAGGACCTCAAAGTCAAAGAATTATTCTATTAAGTCTTACATATCCTCCACTTATGCTCTAAACGATTGTTTTTAGTTCTTTCCTTTTTATTTTGATTTTTAAGGTTTATGGATTTAATATGTTTTTTCCTTGAGTTGTTTTTGATGTAAAGGAATCCCTCTCAAGACTAGATCAAGGGGGAGCTTCCCGACTCTGCCATTTTACGTAATCCTTTTGCAACTAGTAATTATGACTTGCTCTCAAATGAATTTGATCAAACCATTGAGTCCATAATGGAATCTTCAGTTAACTCTTACAAGGAAACATCTCCTCCATGAGAGGTAAGTATACTTTTAAATGTAGGTGAAATCTATGATTTTCCATGAAATTTGATTTGTTACCATATCTTGGAAAATAATACTTGCATCATGCGTTTTCCAAAAAATTCCATTATGTTTGATTTCTTTGTAAGTAATTGATGTAGTGGAGTTGAATGCTACATTTCCTGGAAAACCCCTCCTCATATATTAACGTGTGATTCCAGGAAGGAGACTGATGTTGAAGCATCAATTGCATCACCAAGCTCAGTTATCTCATTTGAAGATGGCTAGAAATTGAGAAATTTGGAAGATGATGATATTTCAGAGTGGTCCATGTAGGTGAATATAAGCTCACCTTGTCCAGAGAAAGTTGATGACTATGCTTTGAGAGAGAATGATTGGTATACCCAAGCCGATGAATTTTTAGAAAAAGAGGTTAATGAAGATGATGAAGGAAACGATCTTATTGAAAACAAAGAATGTGTATAGCTTTGTGAAGAATTAAGCTAGGTTTCAGTGCATGATGATGTTGTCAGATAAATCCACAATAAATTCATTTTCTTTCCCTCCCCCTAATGATCATTTGGAACTTGAACCCTCACTTATTTTCCTTTAATCCTCCTCCTAGATTTTTTTAATAAACTCATCCCAATATTGCCACAACAAAGTCTCATTTTCATTTTCCCCAAGATCAGAAAACAATTTATTCTCTTCATCTCTACCTCCAAATATCATATATGCCTTTGTTACCATCCTTAAATGTAAGCAACACTCTAGAAAATGCTACAACATTCTTATGCAGCATTTGATAGTTTGCGTCACTTGATGCCTCTGAATACTCAGAACTAGAAAACTACTTGATGAGAGGACCAGGAAGAAACATTCCCATACTCGTTAAAACTAATGATGTTTGTGCCACTGTAAAGATCAAAAGGAATCATGAAAATCTCACATATACTCCACTATTTTCGATCTGTTTTGAGATTGTAATTTTGTCTTGTTCTTTCATACATCATTTTTCCATAGAAATTAAATCATATGTTTCAATGAAAACCATCTCTTTTCTAGAAATGTAAATGTATCTCTTATCAATAAATAAGCTACTTATTACATGATATCTATCATTTGGGTTGCTCCCATCGTATTCACTTTCCTTGTTAGAACTCAAGTCACTTATTTTAACATCATTGGATCTTAATTATTTACCTTATTGATGGTGCTCATGCGTATGATAGGAGTTTTCTTTCTTTGTAAATGTGTCCATATCATCAATTTGATTAGCTCAAGAGTCTAATGAGTGGGTGCAATGATCTGCTCGTTGGTCTGCAAAACATAAACATCACTCCCTTTTGCAAAGGTGGCAGATGACACTATCAAGAAGAAAATATATATCGAAGGAGTGAAAACCTTGTATTTCATGAAGTAGCTTTGTCCCATGGGTGGCCCCACACTTTTAGTTATCACGGTGAGAATTAGTGTCATAAATGGGAGGGTGGTAAAAAATAAGGGAAACTTTTGCTATTAATTTTCCCAAATTCAGCGGAGCATTTTGATTTATGTATTGCCATGTATAATCATGATAATTTCATTTCTTCAACAATAGGTGTGTTAGGTCCCTATAATACTAGTGATTCTCCCATTACTATTGTCATTGTAGCCGCTATTGTTAATTTTGTGCCCCTATTGTCCCCATATTGTTATTATTGAGATACAATAGATTCAATATCGATCTCGTACAAAGTGAAAAAAAGTGTGTAGTTTTTTTAAAATTTTGCAGAAGTTTGGTTTGAAAAATTAGTTTGAAGGAATTAAAAGGGCATAGTGAAGCATTATTATCATTAATTGATGCCCCGAAGAAAGAAAAAGGAAACACCTAGTAAGAAACCTGAAATCTCTAACATGACTCATGAAGAAGAGGAGGAAATGCAACATGATATATCAAAATTATGGGACCAAGTGCAACAAAATTCACTCTCACAAAAAGTAATAGAAGCTAAGATGGATGGTTTAAAGAAATGCGTGGAAGCTAAGATGGATGGTTTAAAGAAAGACATGGAAGCTAAGATGGATGGTATAGATGAAAAACTTAAAGGCGACATGGAATATTTGAAATCAGATTTGACAAAGTTGCTACAAGAAATGCTTACGAATGGCAAAAGGGTAGTAAAGGAAACTCATGATGAGAACAAAAGAAATGTTAATCATTATTTCATAGACTCTAACGTTGGATTGAAGACCCACCATGTTCCAAAGATCGATATGAGGAAGTTTGATGGAAAGGATCCCGTAACATGGATACTACAGATGGAGCAATATTTCAATCTCCATAATGTGCAAAACACACAAAAGGTACGCATTGAAACTTTCTATTTGGAACCAAATCAGTTTGTATGGTATCAATGACTTTGCTCTCATAAACAAATTGTCACTTGGGAAATTTTTATGGAAGAAATGATAGCACATTATGAGGATACAAAAAGCAACACTTTTTTTAGCCAATTGATAAATCTCAAACAGAAGGGTTCAATGATGGAGCACATTGAGGACTTCTAAAATTTGAATATAAGGGTAAAAGATATTCCAGAAGAGCCTTTGGGAACCTGATTCATTGGAGAAGGCATTCAAGTTGGCAAGAAAAATGGAAAGAAAAATTATGGCAACAAGGAACCCTACCACTCACAACTATAAAGATGGAAGTGTTGTTGCCCCTAACCTTCCATAACCTACAAGGTTGACACCACAACAATTGGAAGAAAAAAGAGCAAAAGGGCTTTGTTACAGTTGTGATAGCAAATACACTAAAGGTCATAAGTGTGATGACAATAAATTATTTTACATAGATTATGAAGAGGATGAAGAAAATGAACAAGAAACGTCAAAAGAAAATGATATACACCAAGAACAAACCCTAGAGAAAGAAGAAATGAATCCAACCATATCTTGTAATGCATTGGCAGGAATTGGCCACTCCTCAAACTATCAAGATAGAATGACATATCAAGAAGAAAAAGGTAATAGTGTTGATTGATGGGGGAGTACCCATAATTTTATTCATTGTAAGATAGCCAAGGAACTGAATTGCTCCCTATATCTAGCACTAGAGTGTTAAGTGATGGTTGCAAGTGGAGGAACCATAAACTGCTCTGGAAAGTGCCATAATATCAAGTTATCCATAGGAGAATATGTATTGAATAACCCAATGCTTTCCATTCCAATGGGTGGTGTTGATGTTGTACTAGAAGTCCAATGGCTACAATCCTTGGGTACAATAACTTGCATTTTTCAAGAACTTTTCATGATTTTTTTTTTTTTTTCGTAAAGAAAGGAAGTTGAATTAAGGGGTATCGCAGAGAAACTGAGAAAGATAAACAACTCTAACAGAATGAAAAGTCTTCTAAAGAAAGAACAATGAGGCGTAATTTCACAATTATGTTCGTTAGAGGTTCCCACATCGAAATCATCTATTTCTCTAGATCTCCAAAATGTCTTGGACAATCATTCCAAGGTATTTGAGACTCCCAAAGGCCTCCCACCTATTTGTGATCATGATCATGCTATTCATTTGATTCCAGGAAATGTTCCTCCAAACATCAGGCCTTACATATATCCCCATTCCCAAAAGAGTGAAATTGAACGTATGGTTGCAGAAATGCTAGAAGCTAGTATAATTCAACATAGTCAAAGTTCTTTCGTTGCTCTAGTAGTATTGGTGCACAAGAAGGATGGGTCATGGCGCATGTGTCTGAATTATAGGGAGCACAAAAAGCTCACTATTATTAGCATTTATAAATCACTTCATCGCATTAGATTTATCACTTAAACATGCCATATAAAATCTTAAACCATCACTATGCTGAAGTAAAATGCTTGGAAACAAATCTTCATTGTTTCATTACAAATAAACAAAACAGATGGACAAAATAGCTTCACCTGGCCGAATGGTGGTATAATACCGCATACCACACGTCAGCTAAGATGACACCCTTCCAAGCCTTATATGGTTACGAGCCACCCAGGTGGAAGGACTTTGCACTCCTTGATTCTAGGGTACCAGTAGTTAAAGACCACTTAGGAGAAAGTCAAAGAATCATCAACTTACTAAAAGAAAATCTAACCATGGCCCGTAATAGAATGAAACAACAAGCTGACCAACACCATTCTGAAAGAGAGTTTGAGGAGGGAGATTGGGTCTTTGTTAGACTCCAACCTTATAAGCAACTATCACTAAAACAACAAGGGAAGAATAAATTGTCACCTAAATATTATGGACCATATCAGATAATTAAAAAGATAAGTAGTGTAGCTTATGGGTTAAAGTTACCAGATAACTGCCGAATCCATAATACCTTTCACGTAGTAAGTCTCAAAAAACTATTAGGGCAAAATCAAACAGAACAAACAGAAATACCAGAGACCGATGAAGAAGAAAGAATATTCCTTGAACTTGAAGGTATACTCGCTACGCGAGAAAAGGTTTTACAATCTAAGACAATAAAGGAATACGTCATCAAATGGAAGAGGTTATGAGAGGAAGATTCGTCTTGGGAATCAGAACGTTTCGTGCATCAACACCCAGGCCTACTTATGCTTTGAGGACAAAGCATGTTAAGGGAAAGGCTAAGTTATGAACTTAAAATCATAATAATTAAATAAAATATTAAAATGTTATTTAAATAGATAAATTATTAATTATAATAAATTAATTAGCAAATAATTAGCTAAATGAAGAGAGATTAGTCCCCAAGGGACATGTCTCTCTGATCAGGGATGGCCAGTCAACTCCTATTTAAGGAGCACCGCCTCATCATTGTAAACTATCATGCAATTTTATCTATATGTATATATATATATAAACATATTACATTCGGAATCTTATTTGATGTCTTATTCTCAGTTTACAAAGATGTGGTGGCTAGATGCCTATGAACTATGTTACAATGAGGTTCAAATGCCTATTTATTATTAAGAAACAATGGAAAACCCTAAAAATCCAAAAACCTAACCCTAGGAGATGAAGCGCCAAAATAGTGGGCCTCGTTTGGGTAAATTGGTACATCAACTTCCCGCAGTCGTAACTTTGGCATATGATCTCTGTTTGGCTATCATAATACCTTGTTTCAAAGATCTCGAATAGAAGGCCGAACACAAACTAGCAAGTCAAATTGAGACATGTTGGGTCTCTCCATTTTCCCTAAAAACATTGTTTAGGGCCTCAAAATGACTTTGGATATTTAGGACTCGATAAACTGCCAAAAATAGTAAACTGCGCTATAATTAAGGAAACCGAAAAACTGAAAGGGACAATGTTGGGGGTCTAAGTGGAATAGGTAGGTGGCCACCAATATCCACCTGAATCATAGGTAATTCAACTTCTGCCATTGTTGAGATTAAAACTACTTTGCATAAGCGATTTTCTATGACAGACATGGGCTTGCTAAATTTCTTCCTTGGACTAGAGATTAATCGGAGCGGTTATGGGATTACCATTTCTCAACCAAAGTATGTGAGACATCTTTTCGCATGATTTCACATGAGTGACTGCAATCCATCAACCACACCTTTCTTATGAGGGATAAAGCTTGAGAATGCCAAAGAGACACCATTGGTTAATTGCACATTGTATTGTCAGCTTGTGGGAAGTCTTCTTTATCTCACTCACTCTCGTCTTGATCTCCCATATGTTGTCGGAGCATTTTCCAAATACATGCAGGAGCCACATGAGTTACACTAGAACGCTGCAAAGCGTATCCTTCGATATGTCTAGGGAACAATCACATATGGGATTCATTATGCATCAAATTGTTCTTTAGATCTCATTGGGTTCACATATTCAAATTGCGTTGGTGACAACATTGATCACAAGTCCATGTCCATTTATGTACTTAATTTGGGATCTGACCCAATTTGTTTGTCAAGCAAGAAGCATGTTGTCATTGCTTTGTCATTAGCAGAGGCCAAGTTCAAAGGAGTAGTCAATGTCACTATTAAGGGCATTTGGCTACGACATTTTCCTTCTCAACATGGAAATAGTACATGGACATAAGTTCGATTTCCCTAAGCTACGTCTGTGTGGGGGTGTTGGAGGAATTACCACACCTCTATGGAATCCGTAATTTCCATCAAAAAGATCCTAATTACCACTTAAGAAAGTTTACTAACACATACAAATTTTAGTGTAATGACAAACCTCTCCAACTATCATCAAAAAAATTCCAATTGCTCAAAACATTATTTCTGTAAATCCATTCATCTCTTTTATCTGCATAAGGATTCTTCCTTGCTCAAAGATATTCATGGCATTGCACTGAACTACAAGCGACCAAAAACAAAGAAAGTAGAAAAGTAGAACCAAGATTTGAACTCTAGTCCTCAACTCGTCAATATTGTGAGGAATTTGTCGAGACAACTCGTTTTGCCGGAGATAAAGTTACGTCATGTTGGTGGGAATGTTACCCGAGAGACGATTGACAACGAGATCCAAACTCTCCAGCTTCGTTAATTTGCCGAGAAAAAGATTAGCGTCAAAAATAAAAAGATCGCTCTCGTTTACCACCTGCTAAAAAAATTGGTTGGTGAAGGCATACCAAAACGAGTTTTCTTGATTGGTTAGTTTACCCAAACTCAAGCCGACAAAGTCAAGCCAATATGACGTAACTATTAGCCAATGACACGTTCAGTTGTGTATAAATTTAGCATTATTGCTAAACGCTATATCAGCGAAAGAAAAATTTAGATCGTATTTTGGCAGAGTATTAGCTTTACGTGAATTGGTGATCCTGTGAGATTATATTCCTGCCAGGTCTGTGAGAGTTGTAAGAATCAATAGTTGAGATTATAATGAAGACGCAGAATATAAAAAGCTGGGAGGAAGGATATCCTTTAATCTCCGCAGGTATCCGAAAGTTGAGAAACAGCGTAGAAGGAGATTTGAACGATGAATTCTCCTGCGAGGACTTCATGAAAGTTTATTCAACGATCTCCGAACTGTGTTGCCAAAGACCCCCTCATGACTACCAACAATGTTGGAATATTAATTCCAATTGCACAGCGCAACGCAGTTTTGGAAAACCACCGTGGTCTCCCCGCACCACCATTCGGCGAAGGCGGTTTCCGTAGCAGGGGCTCCGAACACCTTCACACTCCGCCACGCGTCCCATGTACGAGCGCCGAAACCGCTGTTCCCCGGACGCTAAAGGTCGTGCTGGTTGCGGAAGAGTGGTGTGCGAATTGCGTTGGATCGGGTCTGCAGGCTCAGATCTCCGCGAAGCTGTGCGGACTTTAATGACCGGGCCCGACGAATGAGGTGGCGACACGTGGCACCGAAGTGACGTCAGCCGACCCCGCCCGCGTCAAATCAAAATAGCGTGGAGTGAAAGATTTCTTGTTGACCGCCGTGGAAGGAAAAGTTAATGTTTTTTTTATGGGTTCTACGTAGAATTAGGTGGCGGCTTTAATAAGGTAATGGGCATACGTAGAATTTGGTGGATGCATTGAATATGGTTATGGGCCATTTTTATATGTTCTTATATATCGCTATGTAAGCCTGCGTATGGCAATAGTTATGCAGTTTTTTATATGTGCTGTAGTTTAGAGTGTAGTCCCTGTGTGCGGTAGTTTTTGTATTGTGTTTGCGCACGATGTATGGGTGTGCTGTAGTTTTATGGGCATGGTGACTGCACACGATGTGTGCGTGATTTTTTTTTGTATGTGTGTTGTTCATGAGAACAATGAAAAGAATGTGTTGAGGCTGCGCAGCAGTATTGCTCAGGGAACAAAGAACAGAGCACAATGAAGCCTGCGCACAGAGATTGAATGGAGAACAAGAGAAGAACGCACAACAGTGTAAGGAAAAAGAAAACAGAGGAGCATTGTAATGGTGGTTTGCTATTGTAAGACACAGGAACACCATGAAAGTTTTTTTTAATACCCACAGCAGTGGAAGAACGAGAAGAACAGAGACAGAGTCTGTCTTGTAAATCCCTCTCTGTGCAGAGGATGAAAGTTGTAACAATTTTTGTTTTTAATCAATAGAAAATTGTTTTTATGGCTGTGTAATGGACTGTTATTAGCAAATTTGTTTAAAAAGGCTTCCCTGTGCAAAGATCCTGGAACAGTGGAAACAGAGCATTGCCTCTGTGGTGTTAATGTTTGTTTGGTTTTGGTATTTCCCCATTGAAAAATACCCAACAGTGGTATCGGAGCTAGTCCAGGCTCTTTGAAGACTCAAAGAAGCTGAAGGAAGGTGTGGTTGCAGCAGTCAAACTTCTCCAGCAGTGTGAAGACTCAGCCAAAAGAGTTAAGGTATTTTTCAAAGCTTTCCTTTCTGTTACTGTTAAAGGAACAGTCAGTGATTAAAAAAAAAAAAACAGTCGAGTATTTGAAGCCTAGTTAAGAATGGCAAGGTCAAAGAAGAAAGCCTCCAAGCCTGCTAAAAATGTGTCTCCCTCCTCTACTAAACTAGAAGGCAATCCATTAGAATACATTCTATTTGAAGTTCCAAAGTTTGATGGAAACTTTGATGTATGGGAAATAAAGATGAGGGCTTTCCTAATGTTTGAGGGGATTGAGATCTGGGAGTCAGTGATTGATGACAACAAGATGGATAAAGAATCCATGGAGTATGATGCACAAGCAACAAAGACTATCTTGGATGGACTGCCTGATTCTGTGAAGAGGAATCTAGGAAAATATACATCAGCAAAGGATATATGGGACAGACTGCATGACCTTCATGCAAAGGGAGCACTGACCATGAAAATGAGTCAAGAAGAAAGTCATGAACCCATCATAGAAGCTGAGAATGAGAAGCTTGACCTCATCAAACTTCAGGTAAGAGAAAGGGATGAAGAGCTTGCCAAGCTTAAGAAAGAATTTGAAGAATGCAAGAAGAAACATCATGAAGAAGTCATATCCATGACAAATCAGCTGAATGAAGCAAAGAAGCAGGAAGATGCCTTGACAAGTCAACTTGAACAAAGGCACAAGAGAGTGAACAAGCTTGTAGAAGAGATTGGACAGTACAAGGTAGAGGTCTCCTCCCTTAAGTCTGAACTACAAGAAGCCAGGAAGCAGGCACAAGGAGCTGAAAAGAAAGTGAAGAGCAGTCAAGAAAATGATGAAGAAATCTCCAAAATGAAGACAGATATTATCTCCTTCAAAATAGTAGCAGCTGAAGCTACTCGTAGCAAGGAAGAAACTGAGGGACAACTAGCAAAGAAAAATAATGAATGTGAAAAGTTAGAAGATGAGATTGTCCTCCTCAGGAAGAAGGTTGAAGGGATGAACAAGATAATGAAGAGCTCTCAAGCTTTGGATGACATGCTCAGCTATCACAGATCTCCATCTGATAAATCAAGACTTGGGTATGTAGGTGAACCCTCAAACAAGGATGAGGATGCTTTAAGCAAAGGAGATGTGAAGAAGCCAGAAAGAGATGGTGATGCTCCTAGTTCCAGCAAAGGCAAGGAGAAAAATGAAGGCTGCAATAGAAGGAATCCTCCTCCAAGTAGAAAACCAGCTCCAAGAAGAAATGTAGCTGATGGCAAAGAGGCAAGATGCAATGGTCATCAACAAAGGATCTCAAGGCAGCAAGGGTTCAGAAGTACATCAAGAAAACCTCCATCTCCCAGGTACCAAAGTTCATTTTATGGTTATTGTTATGCTTGTTCAAACTTTGGTCATATGGAAAAAGATTGTAGAACATTTCATGGAGATAGATGTTGTGGTCCCCGACAATCTCGAAGAAATAATTTTACAAGAAGAAATCATGAATTCTTATTCATGAAAAATGTTGAATGTTTCAAGTGTCATAACATCGGGCATATGGCACGTGACTGTAACTTGACATGGGCTCTTACACAAGCTAGACCCATGCAAAAGAAGAAAGTTACACAAGTATGGAGAAGGAAGGAAAGACAATCTGAAAACCCCTTGAACTCCCCAATGGATCTAAGTTTATTTTGAGAAGAGTCTGCCAAAAGAAGACAAGCTTACATTAAAGGGGAGCTTGTAATTTTTGTTTGTTGAACTGTATTAACAGTCATTTGTTGATGGAGGATGTATTGCAGCGCAGCAGTTGCAAATGAAATCTTTGTTAATCCCTCTGAAAGGTAATATGCAGCAGTGATGAAATCAGCAATGTTTTTGCTTTGTTTTTATGCAATATGCACAGAAATGCATAAAGAAGAAAAGATGGCAGCGCTCAAATGTAAAGAGCAGCAGCGAAATAAGAAAAGTATGCAAAGCATGGAGACCCTCACAGCAGTGGGAAGATAAAACACAAAACAGCAGTTTGGAAATTTTTTTTTATGGAGCACATGCAAAGAAATGCATAAAGAAAAACAGGGACAACCGATTTTTAATGCACACTGGATGTATAAGAATGTGTGTGGCAGCAGAAAGCCAAAGGAATTGCATAGTAGTGCATTGTAAAAAAAATGAAGACTAAGATTGCGTGAAGCAAGGGTGCATAAGAAAAAGACAGCAGCCCGTGTTAATTTTTTTTGTGGAGAATGAAGTGCCAAGAGTATGGGCACACAGCAGTATGATGAAACAAAAGGCAGCGACAGTGCAAATTGCAGAGGCAATGGAGCAGCAAGAAGTTATGGACAACAGCATGATGGCAAGAAGGAGAAGCACACAGAAATGCAAATGTGAAAAATGCAGCAGCAAGAAGTTTTGAACAACAGCACATGCAAAATAAATTTTCCTTACAGCAGTGAAGGTAAATGTAATGAATGTGTTGTTCATTGAATTGAAATGCTATATATGCAACAGCAGTGAATGTAAGAAATATTTACACACAACAGTGTAAATTTATAAGTTGGGACAGTGTAATTGTTCCAGAAAAGACAGAGTATTTTGTCTTTGAAAAGTGCACAAGCAGTGCAAGTGTAGACACAGCAGTGTGGGGTAGACACAGTAAAGAAGATGGCACAACAGTGCAACAGAGAATATGCAGCAGCATAAAAGAACATTGTAATGAGTTTGCACACACAGCAGTGCAATGATTGTTTGTTTTGGAACTGCATTTGAAGCAGTCATTTGGTGAAACCCTCTATCAAGAGGATGATGCTTTTCAGCATAGTCATTGGTGAATCCCTCCGTGAGAGGAAGATGCTCTTTAGCATAGTTTGGTAAATCTCTCTGTCATGAGGAAGGTGCTCTTCAACACATTGTAATGGTGAATCCCTCTGTCAAGAGGAAGGTGCTCTTAAGCACAGTCACATGGTGAATCCCTCTGTCATGAGGAAGGTGCTCTTAAGCACAGTTTCAGGTTAATCCCTCTATTAAGAGGAAGACAACTTTGTTGTGTGTAGAACTGCATCAGAAGCAGTTGGTGAATCCCTCTATGTGAGGAAGATGTTATTGCAACAGCAGCTGAGGAATCCCTCTACGAGAGGAAGTGCTTGGGTATGTCTGAATGCCCAACAGTTGAAATTAAAGGGGAGTGTTGGAATATTAATTCCAACTGCACAGCGCAACGCAGTTTCGGAAAACCACCGTGGTCTCCCCGCACCACCATTCGGCGAAGGCGGTTTCCGTAGCAGGGGCTCCGAACACCTTCACACTCCGCCACGCGTCCCATGTACGAGCGCCGAAACCGCTGTTCCCCGGACACTAAAGGTCGTGCTGGTTGCGGAAGAGTGGTGTGCGAATTGCGTTGGATCGGGTCTGCAGGCTCAGATCTCCGCGAAGCTGTGCGGACTTTAATGACCGGGCCCGACGAATGAGGTGGCGACACGTGGCACCGAAGTGACGTCAGCCGACCCCGCCCGCGTCAAATCAAAATAGCGTGGAGTGAAAGATTTCTTGTTGACCGCCGTGGAAGGAAAAGTTAATGTTTTTTTTATGGGTTCTACGTAGAATTAGGTGGCGGCTTTAATAAGGTAATGGGCATACGTAGAATTTGGTGGATGCATTTAATATGGTTATGGGCCATTTTTATATGTTCTTATATATCGCTATGTAAGCCTGTGTATGGCAATAGTTATGCAGTTTTTTATATGTGCTGTAGTTTAGAGTGTAGTCCCTGTGTGCGGTAGTTTTTGTATTGTGTTTGCGCACGATGTATGGGTGTGCTGTAGTTTTATGGGCATGGTGACTGCACACGATGTGTGCGTGATTTTTTTTTGTATGTGTGTTGTTCATGAGAACAATGAAAAGAATGTGTTGAGGCTGCGCAGCAGTATTGCTCAGGGAACAAAGAACAGAGCACAATGAAGCCTGCGCACAGAGATTGAATGGAGAACAAGAGAAGAACGCACAGCAGTGTAAGGAAAAAGAAAACAGAGGAGCATTGTAATGGTGGTTTGTCATTGTAAGACACAGGAACACCATGAAAGTTTTTTTTAATACCCACAGCAGTGGAAGAACGAGAAGAACAGAGACAGAGTCTGTCTTGTAAATCCCTCTCTGTGCAGAGGATGAAAGTTGTAACAGTTTTTGTTTTTAATCAATAGAAAATTGTTTTTATGGCTGTGTAATGGACTGTTATTAGCAAAATTGTTTAAAAAGGCTTCCCTGTGCAAAGATCCTGGAACAGTGGAAACAGAGCATTGCCTCTGTGGTGTTAATGTTTGTTTGGTTTTGGTATTTCCCCATTGAAAAATACCCAACAAACAACGACTCCATGAAATGTACAGGAAGTCCTTTGAGGAATACATAGATTTGGTAGTTTTACCAGCTTTAACAAAACAACAAGGTGAGTTCATTTTAAGAGAATTTGTGAAACGTTGGGAAAATTACAACGTTGTGCTCCGATGTATGTTAACCATGTTCTCTTTCTTGGATCGCTACTTCAAAAAAATTAGCGATGCGGAGTTGCCCCTGCTAAAAGTTGTTGGCTTCAAGTGTTTCCATGAGCTTGTATATGATCAGCTGCGGATTGATGTGAAGAATGGTGTGTTGGATTTGATTAAGCGAGAGCGCGAGGGAGAGATGATTGAGGGGGCTTTGGTGAAACACGTTGTGGACATTTTTCTAGAAATTGGTATGGATTGCTACAAGAATGATCTTGAAAAGCCCTTGTTTGAAGACACTGCAACTTACTATGCTCGAAAGGCCGCTTTATGGATTGTAGAAGAAACTTGCCAGCAATATATGGTAAAAGTTGAAGAGTGCTTGAAAAATGAGAAGCACAAAGTTGCAACTTATTTGCATTCCAGCAGCGAGCAGAAGTTATTAGAGAAAGTAGAAAATGAAATCCTCTCCCGCTACTATATTCAACTTTTGGAAAATCAAGATTCAAGTTTTGATGTGTTACTTGGAGATGATAAGAAAGATGCTATTTCTAGAATGTACAGGTTATTTTGTCGAATACCCAAGGGCTTGGAACCTGTTGCAAGTATTTTTAAACAACATATAACTACCCAAGGAATAGCAATGATTAATTGGGCAGAGGGTGCTTAGAATGATAAGTCCAAGCATGAATTTTTTGAGAAGGTAATGGAAATGCATGACAAGTATTTGGGTTATGTAAAACATCAATTTCAAAATATTCGTTGTATTGGTAAGGCTTTAAAGGAAGCATTTTTCTTAATATATAATAAAGAAGTTGGACGAATCACAATTGCAGAGTTGTTGGCAGGATTCTGTGATAATGTACTTAAAAAGGCCAACATTGGAAAAATGGTGGATGATCATACTGAGAGTGTTTTCGAAAAAGTTGGAAAAATGCTTTACTATCTGTGTGATAAAGACTTATTTGCAGAATTTTGCACCAGAAAATTAGCAAAGAGATTATTGTTTGCCAAGAGTATAAATATTGATAACGAGAAAAACATATTGTCAAAGATTCAGAAGGTATGTGGCTCTAGGTTGACATTCAAGATGAGGGGCATGGCTAATGATATCATCGTTTCAAAGGCAATCCAAATGGGTTTTAGTAATTCAAAAAATAATCTCGAAATATCGTTGAGCGTTACAGTATTGAATGCTGCAATTTGGCCAACTTATAAGTACTCTGACCTTAATATACCTTCTGAGATGGCTAAATGCATTGAGGCATTCAAGGAGTTTTATTGTGGAATCTATAAGAATCATAAAATTACATGGATTTATTCGTTGGGGACTTGTGATATCATTTCAAAATTTGATACTAAGACAATAGAAATGACAGTTACAACATACCAAGCAGTTTTGTTACTGTTATTCAATGATGCTGGAAGGTTGAGTTTACAAGATATCAAATCTAGGTTAAATTTGGAAGAGGAAGATGTTATTAGACTACTATATTCAGTTGCATGTGGGAAGTACAATATTCTTCTAAAGGATCTTGTTAGTAAAACAATATCATCCAGTGATGTATTTGAATTCAATCCTACATTTACACACCAATTGGCAAAGATTAGGATTCCACTTCCAGAGATATATGATACGAAGAAAGTCATTGAAGTGGCTAATGAAGACAGAGACCACTTAATAAAAGCTGCAATTGTTCGCATCATGAAAGCTAAAAAGATTTTAGCTCAACAACAACTGGTAAATGATTGTGTGGAACAACTTCAGGGAAGCAGGTTCAAGCCAGAAATTGGAGCAATCAAAAAGAAAATTGACATTCTGATAACCAGGGAGTTCTTGGAACGTGACAAAGAAAATTGCAATTTATTAAACTATCTACTTTAAAAATATCAAGATCATTGATGATGAGATGAAGAATTAGAGAATTTTTATAACGTGGAAATGATATCGACAACATGATCTAATGACCGGTGATCATCTCATTTTATATATTTCTTTTTATGTTATAACAGACACCTTCATGTCTTTCTGGTAAGTGTTATAATCGATTCGTATTTTGTTGTGCAACATGCACATTTCTGTGCAAAACTTCTCAAGAATACTATAAATACTCGCTGCTGCAATGGCTAATATTTAATATTTCTTAAATAAAATTAATCTAGATTTACTTATTAAAGTATATTTAACTTTTTCTTGATCAATGGTAACATTTTTCCTTTTCACTTAGGTTGAATTTAATGACCAAGTTTGGTTGCTTAGAGGGATAACTTTTATTTCCCATATGTGCACATTTTTTTTCCAAAAGAGAAAAACATAGTGTTCTTATTAAAAACAAAGACATTTTCAATTATTTACTTTAATTTTTTATGACTGTTCAACAAAAATGACATACAATGATTCAATAAGCTAAATAACAGAACCATAAGTTGTAACTGTCAATGAGAGGGTCATCACTTTACCCAAAGACAGTGATACAAAAAGGATGATCAAAGAGGACAATACCAGGTAACCAACCGTTACGCAGGGAAGAAAAACAAAAACAAAATCTCCTTTGCCGCCAAATCTGTGTGGTTTGAGGTAGTCCATCGTGCTTACACCTCAAAAATACGTTCAACACAAACAGTGTTGTGGAACAAACGTTCATAAAAAATTAGCCCATGAAAATTAGAGAAGGCACAATGCATTTGCAATTTGATTTTGCTGTCTGAAAACATGCTGGAAGGAGATGTCAGCAAAAGAGCGGAGAAGTGACTGAGTGTTCTCCATTGAGTTGACCCATTGGATGATAGTCAATGAGTATCTAACAATAATGATCTTGTTGATTGCAAGCCATAGGGCACTCTATAGTACTCCTTAAAGGGCAACCAATTTTGCCCTGCAAGTGGAACATACCTTTTCATACTAGTAAAAGCTATATGCTTATGTAGGGTTGATCTGGATATGAGCCCCATATCCACAATGACCCTTGGAAGGGGCTCTACTAAAAAGTCTGATAGGGAACTTGTCCTCCAAGTTTGTAGGAAACTAATCGGGAATGAGTTTTGGGAGACCATGGCCTAATCTCTAAGAAACATGAAACAATCTAGAGACAGGAGGATTGAATGTCACGTGTTCTGCCCTAAATACTTCCTCCCAAATGGCCACCACAAAGGGGTAGAGTAGAAATGGATGAGAACAGTCTTTAGAGGCCAACCTAGAAAGCTAGCATTTGCCTAGTCCTTGAAAGTTTTGTTTCATCAAGTTCACCCAAGTTAGTATATCTTATGAATTGTCAACCAAATGAAGCATTTAAGCTTGAGAGGGACCTCCAAATTGCACATTCATTGGGAGCTATGTTCAATGAGATATAAGAGTAAGCTTCCTTGGAAGAAATGCATCCTTTAGCCACATGGTTGTCCCAGATAACCTGTCATGTTTTTGGGATAGGGAGATAACAAATTCACCTAATTGACATTGATATAGTTCCCATTCAGCCATGAAATGCCTCGGAAGGTCAATCTCCCATGCATGGGGCCAAGAAGTTGAAGAAATCAAAGTAAATCACCTACCTCCAAGATCATCAGTGATTCATAGTTGAGCCTATTGAGACTTTGCATTAAAGGACCACGGAGAATATGGTTTCTAAGGAAGAGAAGAGATTTTTTTTGGTTTTCCCCTAGAAGAGGGGATTTAGCCCTGGCTGAGACCATATATCCTATGTCCCTATTTTTTTTTTCTTCATATTTTGTTTTTATGGTTGGTTGATGATAAGAAGATAAAAAAGACATAAAAGAAGCTAATAAAGATCACTAAGTAATCACAAGTAATTATCAATTTAAAGGAAATCTTTTTGCCTTTCTGCTTTTCTAACATGGTATCAGAGCTGAGGTGAAGAAGAAGATATAAAGGCAACTAGTAAGATCAACAAGATCTCATCATCTACATAAAAGAAGAATTTGTTCAGAAGGTTATATAAAGAATAAGGTTACAAAATAAGGAATTCATTTGCAGTAGGAATTAGTAGTTTTGGGAACTCTCCATCATTCAAAGAGATGTGGTCTGCTTGTATACAAGAAGAGGCTCATTTATCCACAATAGAAGGTAAACCAGGAAATGAAGAAAATACTTCGAATTCGTACTTTACTCATGCTAAGAAGAAAGGAGGATTTAAGAAATTCAAAGGCCCAAAGAAGAATATTGATCTATCCAAAATAGAATGGTACAATTTCCATAATAAAGGGGTCAAGCTAATGTTGCAGCCGATGAAAATCCTCAAAAGAAGTCTAAAAATGACGACCTCAAAGTCAAAGACTTATTCTATTAAGTCTTACATATTCTCCACTTATACTCTAAACGATTGTTTTTAGTTATTTCCTTTTTTATTTTGATTTTTAAGGTTTATAGATTTAATATGTTTTGTTCTTGAGTTGTTTTTGATGTAAAGGAATCCCTCTCAAGACTAGATCAAGGGGGAGCTTCCCGACTCTATATTTTACCTAATCCTTTTGCAACTAGTAATTACTACTTGCTCTCAAATGAATCTGATCAAACCATTGAGTCCACAATGGAATCTTCAATTAACTCTTACAAGGAAACAACTCCTCCCCTAGAGGTAAGTATACTTTTAAATGTAGGTGAAATCTATGATTTTCCATGAAATTTGATTTGTTACCATATCTTGGAAAATAATACTTGCATCATGCGTTTTCCAAAAAATTCCATTATGTTTGATTTCTTTGTAAGTAATTGATGTAGTGGAGTTGAATGCTACATTTCCTGGAAAACCCCTCCTCATATATTAACGTGTGATTCCAGGAAGGAGACTGATGTTGAAGCATCAATTGCATCACCAAGCTCAATTATCTCATCTGAAGATGGATAGAAATTGAGAAATTTAGAAGATGATGATATTTTAGAGTGGTCCATGCAAATGAATATAAGCTCACCTTGTCCAGAGAAAGTTGATGACTATGCTTTGAGAGAGAATGATTGGTATACCCAAGACGATGAATTTTCAGAAAAGAGGTTAATGAAGATGATGAAGGAAACAATCTTATTGAAAATCAAGAATGTGTACAACTTTGTGAAGAATTAAGCTAGGTTTTAGTGCATGATGATGTTGTTAGATAAATCCACAACAAATACATTTTCTTTCCCTCACCCTAATGATCATTTGGAACAAGAAACCTCACTTATTTTCCTTTAATCCTCCTCCTATATATTTTTTAATAAACTCATCCCAATATTTCCACAACAAAGTCTCATTGTCATTTTTCCCAAGATCAATTTTACAATTTATTCTCTTCATCTCTACCTCCAAATATCATATATGCCTTTGTTACCATCCTTAAATGTAAGCAACACTCAAGAAAACTAATGATGTTTGTGCCACTGTAAATTATCAAAAGGACTAATGAAAATCTCACATATAATCCGCTATTGTTCGATCTGTTTTGAGATTGTAATTTTGTCTTGTTCTTTCATACATAATTTTTCCATAGAATTTAAATCATATGTTTCAATGAAAACCCTCTCTTTGCTACAAATGTAAATGTGTCTCTTATCAATAAATGAGCTACTATCATTTGGGTTGCTCCCATGGTATTCACTTTCCTTGTCAAAACTCAAGTCACTTATTTTAACACTACTCGCTCTTAATTATTTACCTGATTGATGGTGCTCATGCATATGATAGGAGTCTTCTTTCTATGTAAATGTTTCCATATCATCAATTTGATTAGCTCAAAAGTCCAATGAGTGGGTGCAATGATCTACTCATTGGTCTGCAAAGCATAAACATTGCTCCCTTTTGCAAAGGTGCAGATGACAATGTCAAGAAGAAAACATATATCCAAGCAGCGAAAACCTTGTATTTCGTAATGCACCTCTGTCCCATGAGTGGCCCCACACTTTTCGTTATCATGGTGAGCATTAGTGTCATCAATGGGAGGGTGGTAAAAAATAAGGGAAACTTTTTCTATTAATTTTCCCAAATTCAGTTGAGCATTTTGGTTTATGTATTGCCATGTATCTATCATAATAATTTTCGACTTCTTGAGCAATAGGTGCGTTAGGTCCCTATAATACTAGTGATTCCCCCATTACTATTGTCATTGTAGCGCTTATTGTTATTGTTGTGCTACTATTATCCCCATATTGTTATTATTGTGCCCCATAGAAGCCCACTATTGTTATTGTTGTGCCCTTATATTATTATTGTCATGCCAACTTTGATTATATTGTGACCCCTTAGACTCCTATATATAGAAAGGAGGTTTTGTCATTTGTATCATCCAAGAATTGTTCATTTGTGTAATTTAAAGGAGGTTTCTCCCTCGAAGAGGCTAATTTTAAAGTTGTTGATATATATTTTCTTCTATTTTGTGAGCTAGTTACATAACATTTGGTATCAGAGGCTTTGGATTCTAGGGTTTCATTGCTCCAAACAAGTCATCGTGGAATTTTTGCTATAACATTTTTTCTACGATGTTTCAGAAGCTGAAATTAAAACCCATTTGAACCTAAATCTCTATGGACCTCGGTGCCAAATTTCATATCTTTCGCGCTATATTTGAGGAGATAGGATCCAGGGAAGTTAGGGATTTTGCAGGCTCCCAAATTATATCTCAAACATGTGACTTGGGGAAAATCGTCATAAATTTCTCTTTGAGCATCAGATTGAAATTTAGTAGAAAGTTATAGAAAGAGGACAAAATTTTGTTTTCTTTATATCGGTTTCAGTTCCTAAGGTCGAAACATTGACACGTGGCACTTCGTACAAGCTCGCTCTACTGAACTAAAGTATAATCATGTCATTGTGGGAGATTTGGCATAAATCTTCCTTGGAGAATCCAATCTTGATTAGACTTGTGGGGTTGGAAATAAGACTCAGAGGGCTATCACAGGACAAAATTTTAGACCTTGGGGATCCTAAATTAAACATATATGACATATTCAATATCAAGCTCCTACAAAGTGAAAAAAGGTGTAGTTTTTTTAAAATTTTGCATAAGTTTGGTTTGAAAAAATAGTTTGAAGGAATTAAAAAGGCATAGTTAAGCATTATTATCAGTAATTGATGCCCCAAAGAAAGAAAATGGAGACACCTAGTAATCAACCTGAAATATCTAGCATGATTAATAAAGAAGAGGAATAAATGCAACATGATATATCAAAATTACGAGACCAAGTGCAACAAAATTCACTCTCACAAAAATGAATATAAGCAAAGATGGATGATTTAAAGAAAGGCCTGGAAGCTAATATGGATAGTTTAAAGAAAGACGTGGAAGCTAAGATGGATGGTATAGAGGAAAAACTTAAAGGCGAAATGGAAGATTTGAAGTCAGATTTGACAAAGTTGCTACAAGAAATGATTACAAATGGAGAAAGGGTAGTAAAGGAAACTCATGATGAGAACAAAAGAATGTTAATCATTATTTCATAGATTCTAATGTTGGATTGAAGACCCACCATGTTCCAAATATCGATATGACGAAGTTTGATGGCAAGGATCCCGTAACATGGATACTACAAATGGAGCAATATTTCAATCTCCATAAAGTGAAAAACACACAAAAGTTATGCATTGCAACTTTATATTTGGAACTAAATCAGTTTGTATGGTATCAATGGCTTTTCTCTCGTAAACAAATTGTCACTTGGGAATTTTTTATGGAAGAATGATAGCACATTATGAGGATACAAAAAGCAACACTTTTTTTAGCCAATTGATAAATCTCAAACAGAAGGATTCAATGATGGAGCACATTGAGGACATCTAAAATTTGAATATAAGGGTAAAAGATATTCCAAAGGAGCCTTTGGGAACCTGATTCATTGGAGAAGGCATTCAGGTTGGCAAGAAAAATGGAAAGCAGAATTATGGCAACAAGGAAGCCTACCACTCACAACTATAAAGATGGAAGTTTTGTTGCCCCTAGCCTTCCACAACCTACAAGGTTGACGCCACAACAATTGGAAGAAAAAATAGGAAATGGCCTTTGTTACAGTTGTGATAGAAAATACACTAAAGGTCATAAGTGTGCTAACAAGAAATTATTTTACATATATTGTGAAGAGGAGGAAGAAAAGGAACAAGAAACATCAAAAGAAGAGGATATACACCAAGAACAAACCCTAGAGAAAGAAGAAATGAATCCAACCATATCTTGTAATGCATTGGCTGGAATTACCACTCCTTAAACTATCAAGATAGAATGATATATCAAGAAGAAAAAGGTAATAGTGTTGAATGATGGGGGAGTACCCATAATTTTATTCATTGTAAGATAGCCAAGGAATTGAATTGCTTCCTATATCCAGCACCGGAGTGTCAAGTGATGGTTGTAAGTGGAGGAACCACAAATTACTCTGGAAAGTGCCATAATATCAAGCTATCCATGGGAGAATATGTATTGAATATCTCAATGCTTTCAATTCCAATGGGTGGTGCTGATGTTGTACTAGGAGTCCAATGGCTACAATCCTTGGGTGCAATAGCTTGCAATTTTCAAGATTTTATTTATTTATTTATTTATTTTATATATATATATTTTTCAGCGGAAAGAAAGGAATTTGAATTAAGGGGCATGGCAAAGAAACCAGGAAAGATAATATATCTAACGCAATGAAAAAGCTTCTAAAGAAAGAACAACAAGGTGTAATTGCACAATTATGTTCACTAGAGGTTCTCACATCGAAATCATCTATTTCTCCAGATCTCCAAAAAGTTTTGGTCAATCATTCTAAGGTATTTGAGACCCCCAAAGCCCTCCCACCTATTCGTGATCATGATCATGCTATTCATTTGATTCTAGGAAGTGTTTCCCCAAACATCAGGCTTTACAAATATCCCTATGCCAAAAAGAGTGAAATTGAACGTATGGTTATAGAAATGCTAGTGGTTGGTATAATTCAACCTAGTCAAAATCTTTCTCTGCGCTATTAGTATCGATGCACAAGAAGGATGGGTCATGGTGCATGCGTCTGAATTATAGGGAGCTCAACAAGCTCACTATTAAAGATAAATTTCCCATTCCTGTCATTGTTGAATTATTGGATGAATTGCATGGTTCAATTTACTTCACTAACTTGTATCTTCGTTCAGGATATCATCAAATCAAAATGAAGACTGAAGACATTCTGAAAACAACATTTAGAACTCATGAGGGTCATTATGAATTTTTTGTCATGCCTTTTTGCCTTACCAATGCACCTTTTACATTTCAAAGTTTGATGAATTTCATTTTCAAACCCTTCCTTAGAAAATTTGTGTTAATATTTTTTGGTGATATACTAATCCACAACAAGTCTTGGAAGGATCATGTTCATCATGCTGACAGAGTGCTCAAACTATTGGAGGAGAAACAATTATATGCAAAAAGTTCCAAATGTTTCTTTGGAGTAGAATAAGTGGAATACCTGGGTTGTATTGTATCTCATGAAGGCGTTAAGGTAGACCCTAGAAAAATTAAAGCCATTAAGGAATGGAAAATCCCCACATCCATAAAGCATCTACAAGGATTCCTCTAGTTGACAGGGCATTATTGAAAGTTTGTTAAGAATTATGGGAGAATAACAACACCTCTAACAACATTATTGAAGAAAGATGCATTTTCATGGACTCGAGAAGCAACGAAGGCCTTTGAACATCTTAAAGAGGCAATGTGCGAATCACTGGTCTTAGCTACACCGAACTTCACAAAAATCTTTATTGTGGAATGTGATGCCTCAAGAAATGGAATTGGTGCTTTTTTAATGTAAGAAGAAAGACCCATTGCTTACGAAAGTCGTCCAATCAAAGGAAAATATTTACACAAAGCTATTTATGAGAAGTAAATGTTGGCAATACTACATGCACTTACGAAATGTGAACCTACCTAATGGGAAGACACTTCAAGGTAAAAACAGATCATGATAGTCTTAAATACTTTTTAGAAATAATATTATCTTCAGAAGAGCAGCGAAAATGGGTCACAAGATGTTGGGTTATGACTTTGAAATCATCTACAAAAAAGAGAAGAAAAATGTTGTGGCACATGCACTCTCAAGAAAGGATGAGGATGTTGAAGCATTTCTTTGCGCCATTTCTATTAACCAACCAGATTGGATAAATGAAGCAAAGGATGAATGGAAGAATGATGAAGACGTGTGGGTACTCATTCGAAAGTTACAACAAGACCCTAGTACATCTGATACATTTAGCTGGAAAAATGATTCATTATGGTACAAAGATCACTTATACCTATGTAAGAACTCCCAACTCAAACAAAATATTCTTATGGAATTGCACACCTCTCCCTTAGGAGGGCACTTAGGATTTTTAAAAACTTACCACACGGTTAAGAAGAATTTTTTTTTGGATGGCCTTAAATCGGATATTCAAAAGTTTGTGGTAGAATGTTTGGTTTTCCAACAAAATAAAGTTGAAACAATTAAGACCCTAGGTCTATTACAACCTTTATCCATTCCAAGCCAACATTGGGAGGAGGTTTCAATGGATTTTATCACAGGTTTACCTAAGTCTGAAGGAAATAGTGTCATAATGGTGGTAGTTGATAGACTTACCAAGTATGCACACTTTTGTGCATTATCGCATCCATTTAAATCCAGTACAGTTTCTACCGCATTTATGGAAACGATTCAAAAGCTAGGTGGAAACCCAAAGATTATTGTAAGTGACGGTGATCCCATTTTCACTAGAAATTTTTGGAGAAAATTATTTTCTCATCTTGGCACTTAGTTAGCTCATAGCTCATCTTATCATCCTCAATCTAATGGGAAAACTGAGATAGTAAATTTTTTTTTGGAAAGATATCTTTGTTGCTTTGTATATGATAAACATACACAATGGGTCAAATGGTTGCCTTTGGATGAATGGTGGTATAACAATTCCTTCCATATTGCTGCAAAAATGACCCCACTTATGGCACTTTATGGATATCATCCACGGTCCATCACATCATATTTAAGAGAAAATTCTAAGGTTCAAGCAGTGAAGAACACATCGAGCATCAACAACAAGTTCTCCAACGCTTAAAGGATAACCTCACTTTGGCACATAATAAAATGAAACAACAGGCATATCAATATTGCAACGAAAGAAGTTTTGATGTAGGTGACTGGGTATTCCTACGGCTACAACCATATAAATGAATATCACTCAAGCAAGCTAAGAAGGATAATAAATTATCACCAAATTATTATGGTATGTATAAGGTGTCGCAAAAGATTGGTACCGTGGCATACAAATTGGAGCTTCTTGCAGCTTCCCGAGTGCACTCACTTTTCTATGTTTCATGCTTAAAGAAGGTTATAGGTGACAAAATCCCAGTTCAAGTAATATTTCTAGAACTTGACGAGGAAGGAAAAATCATATTGGAACTTGAAGAAGTCCCAAAAGCAAGAACTCGACAGCTACGAAATCGATCAATTTCAGAGTTTCTCAACAAGTGGAAGAACTTACCCATTGAAGATTCCACATAGGAGGGTGAGAATTTTATATAGAAGCACTGAGAACTACTAAAGCGTTGAGGACAACACTTTTTTAAAGGAGAAGGGCATGTTAGGTCCCTATAATACTAGTGATTCCCCCATTACTATTGTCATTGTAGCCCTTATTGTTATTTTTGTGCCCCTATTCTCCCCATATTGTTATTATTGTGCCCCATAGAAGCCCACTATTGTTATTGTTGTGCCCTTATATTATTATTGTTATTTCAGCTTTGATTATATTGTGACCCCTTAAACTCCTATATATAGAAAAGAGGCTTTTTCATTTGTATCATCCAAGAATTTTTCATTTGTGTAATGTAAAAGAGATTTCCCCCTTGAAGAGGCTGATTTTTAAGTCGTTGTTCTATCTTTTATTTTATTTTGTGGGCTGGTTACATAACAAGGTGAAATATACAAGTCATAATTCTCAGAATATCAATTCCTCCTTGTTTTCCCAGTTTTGAATCTTTGTTAGAACATTCTTTTCTATGACTTATGCCAATTCTAGACAAAAATCTAGGCCTGAAAATGTACCAATGGTTTGCAAGGGATCATGGTCATCAGAATTAGAAGATTTTGGTATACCCATTTTTGGGTATGATGTATCATGTGAGGCATATTTATTTTTAGATTGGTCCTTTCCAACATTTCAACTATGGTTTGTAACCTTGCACTGATCTAAACTTGAAATTGGGATGTCCCTGTCAGTTGTGGCTTTACCCTTTTCAAGAGGACCAAGAAAGTCCTTTTCTTGCCTTTCCTTGGACATATGCTCTTCATGGGTTGGGTCATTTTCACAGATTTCCCAAGCTGGACTATGGTATTTCAGTAGAGATCCCATCATAAAAGCCTTGATCATCCTCAAGAAGAGTCTAGAGTTGTCCTTGTGATATTCTTTTCAATAGTACCCCTGTTATCTTACAAAAATTCAAGAAAATATTCTTCTTATAAGATTATTATTAAGGAATACATAAAATGGCTAAATGAAATTAGAATAGTTTTTTTTAATATATTAGAGTAATAATGCCATGAAAT
The DNA here is from genome assembly GCA_031772625.1 of Pinus tabuliformis. Lineage (NCBI taxonomy): Eukaryota > Viridiplantae > Streptophyta > Pinopsida > Pinales > Pinaceae > Pinus > Pinus tabuliformis. The sequence continues at coordinate 1,792,900,455 of CM062818.1, forward strand.
AATGAGAGTATCAATAAGACGATAAAAGGATCCTTACAATGTAGGAAGGAACATTGATGAGAAAAATGTTTACTGTGCGACCTGTTTAAGGGCTTCCTCTATTATTGTTGTTGAAGAACTGAAGATAGGAATAAAGGGCACTTGAAATTAATATGTATTGGTAAATGACTATAATAAGTAGACTAATATAGGATCAAGACTGCATATGAATCTTGCCCATGAGGTGTAAGGTTGAGCTAATATAAATTTTGATTTCAAGCATGTAATTTTCTACTTTGCATAGAAACAACTTATGGCCCTCAAACTATCACATTTACATCACCAATGCATTAATGTGTCCCCATCAGGACCTAAACCATTGTATCATATGCTAAGGCTGCAAAGGAGGGATGTGGATTAGCATCTTGGTACAACCATTGGACAAATATAGGTGGAGTAATGAGTCTTCTTTGCCTTGTCATTGTCCATCAAAGATTGTAAAGCTTCCTCAATATATGTCCCCATTAAATGACCAGATTCCAGTGAAAAGGAGGAACAAATAGAATGTGACAATCTACATAAATCCATTTTAAGAAGGTCTCACCTATCTTGAAATTCCATGAAGAATACCTTTTGTGGACTGTGAACTTGATATAATTGATTTTATGAACTTTTTCAAGGAATTTTCTCTTACGTTGTTAATATAGCAGACTTGCTACTTAAAGTTTATTATCACATTCATTATGAAGATTCTTTACAGGATATCATTTTCCCCTTGGTATATACACTTGTTTTGAAAAAAATGTTATCAGAAACGTTCTTCCAGAGTTGCATAAAACCTTCACTGTCTTTTGCATGGAGCCTTTGGGGATGCCCAAATGTTCTCTACAAGAACCAATTGCTTGAACTTTTATTTTAAACCTCAATAGTTGAGGCATCACCTATAATATTTGTATCACTTCACACAGTCTCTGCAACACATCAAGTGAACATGTTAAAGAATAGATTGAGAACCCTAGATCCAACTTGAAGGGATACTACCCATCTGGAAGGAATTTTTCAACATGAAATGATTTGCAACAAATGTTTTATATCTCGTTCATTAATAGTGATGAAAAACTTGCACCCAGTTTCTCATTAACAATCATGGATTATGATTTCCATAAACATCATACTTAGCCAACAATCTAGAGGCTCTACTAGATGGTCATATTTGTTATGTCTTCATATTATAAGAGTCATGAATAACTTAGTAGCTCTAGGCCCTACTAGCTAGTCATATTTTTGGTGAGTACATCTTATAAGAGTCATGTTTTAATTATTCAATTTATCCACTGCATCACAGATCTAGTAGACCAATTATTAATTCCAATTACAAGTTTTTTCTTGCTTTGGTGAATGCTCAACAAACGAAGGAGCCTCACAATGAATTGGCAAGAAGTTCTCAGTCTCTTCTTGCAATAAAAGGAAGCCATAATTAGTAGAGAAATATGTTAACTCCATTGCTTAAATTTGAATTGTACTCACTTGTATTTTGTCTATGTGACCTTCGCATTTTGAAATATTGAAAGTTTTCAGCTACAATATGGCATATTTGGCCCAGTTTTCAAGCGATTTATGCTTGTTATGAAAGTTTTCTAATTTAGCAATCCTATCAGTGTACCTTTGTGTTGGCTTGATTTGGGCTGACCCAGGTTCAATCTATACTGCACACCAACAAAACCCTTGATCACTAGCCCTTTCATCAACAACCTGCAAGCATATCACAGTCTCACCTAAAGTGACTATGGGAGGATGGAGAACTAGGTTTTTGCAGCCTTGAAGGATAAGGAGATTTGGTATTGTTATGTTATTTTATTCTTAGAATTTATAAATCACTTCTTCGCATTCAATTAATCACTTAAACATGCCATATAAAACCATAAACCATCACTGTCCTGAAGTAAAATGAAACTGTAATAATTATTACTCTACAACATATAATAATAAAATATACACATCAAAACACCAAATTAACGGGGTTCACCCGAGTGTAGGGCTACGTCCACAAGAATTGTTACTTAATATAATGAATCTTTGAACAAAATCCAGTTCAAGCTGCAGACTCTTCTCCAGGCCTTTGCGCACTCAGTTGCAGAGCCTCTCCTTTGCTACCAAACTAGATCAAAATTGATGATTCTCTTCTTATTATTTTACCTTATATATACTATTACATTGTAGGGTTACATCATCAATATAACATGGTTCAAATGCCATGGAATCCTTAAAACAAGAAACTATGTCCCCAAAACCATTGATCCCTTACAAACTCACGTGATTTTGCAAAAAGGAGGGGCTTCGACCCACCAATAAGCCCTTACAAAACTACGCGGTATATTTAATTCCTCAAAATGCGCTTTGATGCATGCTCCATTGCACGCTTCACCCCAAAAAATGCAAAGTCTTTGCCAAAATCTAGGCTAAGTTGGGTTGCGCCCAACAGGCCCTGAACGCTCACATGTGACTCGTCCCGAGTCACTTCGCCGAGTTTCCTCTGATCTTCGCTGCAATGTTTTTGTAGGCGCTATTGAAATGCTGTAGAATGTTTGTCACTTTTCCATCACTGCCTTCTATTTCTATCGAATATCTTGAAGCTTCTCATCCATTTCTTGGGACAATTGAAGAGCCTCATCCTGCCATGGATGAGTTCTCTCTGTCAGAGTTTACTCTTCCTTCCTCTGTTTGTCTATCTTCTTCTAGAGGGAATTTCCCTCATTGAGCTTTGTGAGTTTTGATAGATTGGTAAGGTTCTCACAGTTTCCTGAATCTACTCTAGTGATGTTGCTTCTACTGAATATCCTCTTGCAGTCTCTGTGCATTTGGAACTTCCTACAATGAAGTCCAAATCTGTAAGCTCTCATCCAATAGCTTCCCACAATCTACCACTGCTGTAGAGATGTTGGCCATTATAAATTTCACATCCGCGATCATATCCTTGTATCCTTTTACTGTCATGTCGAGCTTCTCGACCTTTTCCTCCATTGGTTCCTCTTCTCAGACATCAATGTCCAGAACCTCGTGGCATGTTGCTTCGACAACCTCCTTCAGCTTCTACTGCTGCTGTAATGCCTAATCCCTATCCTAAATCGCCTTGTCAATATTCTTCTTTACGAAGCTCGCTCTTTCTCTACCTAAATATTTAACTTCTAAGTGAGTTCTTCATGCTCCTTAAACTCAGTTATGATCTCCAGATGAATTTTGTGTAATCTTTGAAGTGGCATTGTTGCAATGTTCATATTAATGTACCTCCACTCTTTTGCCTGCTGTTGTACCTCAATGGAGTCAAACTACAGGGCTCCAAAAGGTATCAGCATTATTCGCACCCCAAGTGTGGCTCTAATGGTCTTTCCTCTCCAAGCTTCTCCTTTTCTTGCACTCCCCGTCTCACTATCTGTGCCAATGTATTCAGTTCTGCAATGCGCTTTGTGACACCTGTTAGAAGTGCGACATAGCGATCCTCTAGCTTGTTCCATGATTCTGCTATTTCTTCCTAAATTCTGTCCCCAATTTGGTCCAATTCTACATCAGTGAGGACCAATGGCGTTATTTCCTTTGCCTTTTCCACCTTCTACTTCTTTTTCCTTCTGGTGGAATCTTTGGTGCGTGCCTTCCTCTTCTCTGCGATAGCTAGTTCTATCTCTATCTTTTTGGATGCTTTGTTCTTCTCATCCCCTCTAGGAGGATACTGGAGACCCTCTTCATATTGATCATATTTTTCTGACTCTTGGTCATCCTTATCCTTCCCGCTCACTTCCCTGAGGTGCGTTGTGTCATCATCTGTCGGAGTATCCTCCATCTCTGTCTCTAGCACAGTGATCCACTCTGCAGGCCACTATTGTATCTGTGCTAGGAGATCATCTTATATCACTAAATACGGCAGGGAATTCCATGTCTTCCTTGTGTCCCTACGAGTCTATATGTAAATTATGTGGAAGCCATTCTTAAGCTTCGTGATAGAGCTATACTACTCGTATAGGCTCGGTGAAAGGCGAGAGTGCTAGTTTACCAACATGTGTAAGTTTAGATGGTATAAAACGAAAAAAATTATGTTATCTTGTACTCGTGCTGCATCAGTGGTATACTGAAGCGAGGTATATTACGTGGCTTCATAAACATATGAATCTAGCGAAGGGAACTACAAATCTTTTGGCTCTCGCCATGCAAGAATCACAGTTATCATAATTAACCATGCGTAGTGAAATGAAGTACCTTTCTCCTAAGCCTCACAACAGTCGTCCAAAAACTCTTGGCATTGATATCTGGCCTAGTTGTACTGAACCCCATTATCGCACTGTGTAGCTAATGAAACCACCGGTGCAAGGACTTCATTAGCCTGACATTTCCTCATGATTTTTCCAACCAAAATATATGTTGCCAAGAAAACTCCATGGTCATTGATCGAGTTGATGTCATAACCTCACTTCCATTTCATCAGTCCAAACCTCTTCTTCATGTTGTCTCCTATGGATCTGTCCTAATATCTCCCAACAAACTCTTGTGCGGGGCTCAACCCTTGATAAGGCAATTTTGTGATTCTCTATATTAACATTCGGTTGATAGGGATCCTCTTCACTATCCACAAGCATCCATCATGAATTGGCATGAGAAGTTGTCTCACACAAGTTGTGCTTCCTGGACTTTTGCCGAAGTGCAGAACATTCAACATATTCAACAAGTTCAACTACACAAATCCAACCATCCACTACTACGGTTCTAACCTTGTCACACCACTCTTAGGGTAGTGCACTTGTTTTAAGTATTTGTCTGGTGCAAACTGTGGATATTTATTTCTGTCATTGAAAGCATTGTCCGTGAGCTTCAACTGCAGAATATTTCCAAAGTTTTCTCCAATAAATCGCACTAACTCTGACAATAAATGTGTGAAGGTGCCATACTTTGTGTCCTTCGACTCTGTCACTGGTTTTTCATATGGTTTTCTTGGTGTAATATACGGTGGAAGAACCAACAGAAACATTGCACCATCAATTTCCATTTGCACTCACTTTGCTTCTTCCTCACTATCTCTCACATGTTCAGGCTCTTTCTGAGGCTCAATAGGTCCCTTTTCTTGTTTCTTCTTCGTTATCTCCTTTATGGTCATTTTATTTCACAGAGATATCCATTGCGCGTGTCCAGGTTGTGGCAATGTTGCTGCGGGCATATCAGATGATGCTTCCATGACTTCAGCTAAGCCCTTCTCACTAAATAGACAAATAATTTCTTCAAAGGAATCCTCAAATGACATACAACAATGAAAATTTCTGCAACTTCTCTGCAATAGAAATATTCGAACAAGCAGGACAATAAAGTGCCAAATCTGAGCGAGATGCAAATTTTTATAACAAAAATGAATTTCTAACTGCATCATTAACTCAGATTGTGTTCAATAATTGCATATATATCGCTATATCCCCTTAATCTATCCTCATAAATGCATCTTTCCGCGTGTTTCAATGACAACTTTCCTTTTTAACGGTCATATTTTCCAGGTGAAATTCGATGCATCCCATATTGTAGCGAAGCAACCCCTCTTCTGTCAAGGTTCCTACGAACTTCGACATAATTGAGAATGTAGTGAAGTAACTTCCTATATAAAATCTCTCCCTACAACGTATTTTATAGTCTAGTGCGCACTTTCAACTGCGGGTGGCACTAAGCCTTTTCTCCTTTCTTCATAGCGAAGTTGTAGGGGCAAGGTTATCCTTGTACGACTTCAACCTGCTACCATTTACTCTTTCTCGAACCAATTCTTTATTTAACTTTTCTAATTGAATTGCGCCTCCATCAGTAATATGTTTGATAATGTATGGGCCCAACCAATGCATCTTGAATTTTCTTGGAAATTTTTCAAACTTATTGTCATAAAGGAGAACAATGTCTCCTACCTGTAGTTTCTTCTACTTAATATGTCTGTCACGCCAGGCATTTTCCCTTGCTTTCTATACCTGTTGATGGAATCTTGCTATAAATCTATCTTCTTCCAAATAATTCAACTGTAACATTCTTTCCTCCATTATACCAGGGTCTGCCATATTTGTAAAAGTTGCAATCCTCAAGCTAGACACGATGTACTCCATGGCATCACAGATTCTTTCCCATAAACTAACCTGAAGGATGTCCGACCTGTCAACTTTTTACATGTGGTCCTATAAGCCCATAACACTGCTAGAATTCTAAGGTCCCTATCATCTTTATTCACATTTCATACCTTACTAAGTGCATTCTCCAAAATATTATTAAAAGCTTCTACTATTCCATCAGACTGAGGGTGATAAAGGGCAATCTAATGATGATAAACTTGTAACTCCTTAGGCAATGATTCAATAGTCTTATTTAGGAAGTGTGAACCTTGGTCACTCATCAAAATCCTCGGACAATCAAATATAGACAATCTGGGATCTTTTCATATAAAGTAAATCGGGGTAAATCTGGGATCTTTTCATACAAAGTACCAGACTGAGTATAAACAATATCGAGATATTGAGCGCGGGAAATTACCTGCTCTTCAGTTACAACACCCCCTTTGGCTACATCTTCAGTTATCACTAGTAAAAGTGACTTTATAAACGATTCAGCCAAAATTTGATCTGGAATGTAAAGTTTAACTAGGCGACGTCTTCGTCTCCATTTGTGAATGTGATATGAGATATGGGTAGACGTTGATTTCTTTAAAGAAGTCAAAAGTTCAGTTCCATAGTCATACTTAACGGGTAATTGAAAATGGGTCAAAAGGGCTGTAGAAAGGGCATTGAACATGTTGAAAGAAGCATTGGTAATTCTACATACCATTTCGCTGCCGAACCGATTAGAGTTCATTGGAAAAGTCGTAATCTAATAGAATAATCATTTAATGAGTTGGACGCACCAAAGATGGTAGGTCATGACATGGTTGGAAGGATCTTCACCCGAATTACCTTCAAACTTATGAATGTCATTGGGAAACTTAGTAGGAATAGCTGGCCAATAGGGTAAATAAAGAAGTGGATCATTAGTTTGCAATGAATGGAAACTGATGATTGGGGTCCTACGATGGATATTGAGAACCATGAGGGGCGAGTCCCATACCAGAAGGAGGATATCCAGGATATCCTAAGATAGCATGAGCAGTTGGAATATGCATACCTCTTGGGTATCTAGGATGAGCCATACCATATTGCGGTTGAATAGGTTGTTGAAACGTGTGACCTGGGTACGATTGATTCTGGAAGGCGAGATTCTGACCCATTTGACCTTGAACAAACTTTCCTTGAAAGGGTTGTCTTTGCAAGGGTAGACCTTGGAGAATTGAGTTTGAAAAGGTGTAGCTTGAACAAAATAACTTTGGGGTAAACCTTGGAAAGATATCCCTTGAAAATGTACTTGCATATATGGAACACTAGGTTGAACAACAGGTATTTGAGGTGTTGATGGAATCATAGGAATGGATTGAACACCAACTGCCTGAGGCAAAGATTGAACAAGAGGTTGCATAGTAACTTGTGATGTAAGCGGGACAATTATTTGCGATACTCCTAGAATGGGAGTCCTAGGCGAACTTGAACCTGGGTTCTAAGAAAATGTTTCCATAGTATACTTCCCTACGGTTTGAGGGGTACTTTGGGTAGACTGCTGAAGCGATTACTAGGCAGGTGTCGATGAGGTAGCCTGGACAGTTGGTTAGACTTGAGAAGACATACCTTGAAAAGGCAGATGCTGCATAGGTTGTCCAAGAGGTTGGACAGGTTGATACAAAGGTACCTGAGAAGTGACAGGAATTGACTTTTGAGAAGGATTTCAGATTGTATTCAATCCAGGGTAAGGCATTCCATAGGCGGGTTGAGGCATAACAGGCTAACCAAAACCGGTTTGAGGCATTTGAGCATAGTTAAAGTAGTTTTCGCTGGGGGGTTTCCCCCTACCTATAGTTTTAGAAGGAAGATAGAAACAAAAAATCCTTAACCCAAAACAGCCAAAGGAAATACCTAATTATTGCTAAGTGGGCACCCTGCTTCTTCACTTCAATTTTATTTTTCCATTTAAGAAATTTTTATCGGTTCGATATTTAATAATTAAAAACAAAAAATAAAACACCTTCTAAGAGACCTTTGGCACCCCACTCAACCATTGACTTCAGGGAATTGTTATTATTATATACTTCAATTAAATTAAGTACAAACTCAATATTTTCAAATCTCATATTTTTATTTGAATTGGTTCTTTCAAGTTATTATTGGCTGCTATGATGGAAGAATCTGCTCAGAAAAAGTGAAGTCCAGTAGATGAAAGAATGGCTAGCTGGCTAGTCTCTCTCCCACCACATATAGGTCAGTTGGAAGTTTAGGTCTGCTATGCAGTCATGAATATGATTGTCGCGTTTCTCTGGATTGAATCATTTCACCTTTGTAGCTTATAGGCAAGTTGTTTCTAGAGTGGATATTGATCATTATGCATATTTCAGTTGGAATCCAATGTGCCAACTTATTTCTAATATATGAAAACTTGGAATGGAGATGTGAATTCTTGCTAATGTAGTGTGATGTATTTTTCATATTTTATAGTGTGAAAATGACCTACAATGACAAGTGCCATCTTCTAGCAATTTTTTTGAAATTGCAGTTTGAGGGTAAGTAGATAGTCAAATCCTCTATAACTGTCTTACCACTACTCTTTTGGTTGATTGATTTTTTGAATGATCAACAATGGGATACTTCCAACGTTATAATTGCAGGAGCATAATATTTCCGAATTTTTACTTTGCAAGCATGCCATACAGTTCCTCCACATCTGCTTCAAGATAAGTATGGGTATGGTACAATGATTATAACCTTGCAAAATGGTCTTGTACTCACAATGCTTGATGGTCCTTATGTTAGTTATCTTAATTGCAAATTTCTTGAATCTTAGGGTTCATGGATAAAATCAATATTGACTTGATAGTTAGGCTTTTAACTAAAAAAAATCTATCCATCCATACTAAACTGTAAAAAAGTGTCTTTAACTATAATAAATTTGTTGTGGATCAAGTGTTTTTGGAAGAAATTTTGTAGCTTGCGGCAAACATACAACATTTTTTATGAACACTCCACTCATTTAGGGACAAACAAAGTTTGTTATGGATTCCAAAGTGAGTGCAAGGTCCGATTAAATTTGTTGTTGATCAAGTATTTTTGGAAGAAATTGTTTATACATTTCTAATGGACGCTCCACCCATCTTATGGACAAAGAAAGTTTTTTATGAATACAAAAGAGATTGCAAGACTCGGTTAAATAGAATGAAATGAAATAGATAACTTGAAATGATAAACAAAAGAAATGCTTAAATTGACGAATAAATTATAAATTTAAAGAAATTCTTAAATTGGGAAATAAATTATAAATTTATGCGTGAGAAAAAAAAAGGAATAATTTTCAACCAAAATAGTTAATAATTTTCAAAGAGATTGTCAAGAATGAATGGCTTTTAGGGGAATATTATTACTAATATTGATAAAAATTATGACTAGGATCCCTGATTAGGAATCCCTCTAAGCACACAGTTCCATATGGTGATCATATACTACTTACCTTGTTCAAGTTCCAGAGCTTCAACATAGTAATACCATCATGGGATGGATCTGTGAAGATGAAATCACGAGTAGAAAGAGCATAATGTTGGCACCTGAGGATTGTGCCATCAGGAAGAATAAGCTTCTTGAGAAGATCAAAGTCATGGCCTCCTACTGCATCGCTCACATACACTGGGCCTCCACATATGGCTCGAGAAGCTGCATGGAATTTGGCACATACATGATCACACTGAAACATATCCCAGTCAAGTTGTATGAAGTTTCCCATCCACAAGTTGTTGAATCCGCAATGAATCATATGAACTCCTTGTAGCCAGTAAGCACCCATGGGATCGCCATTTGGATCCTGGAACCAGAAATCATCTCCTGTATCATTATAAGCCAATTCAATAAATTTATTTGTCTGGTTTGGTCTGAAATGTGTTCAAAATTTGAAGAATAATGATATTTTCTTTTTCTATTATCTTACCCACTCGCCCCATAGCTATCTGTTTGGTCCCCAGGAAGAAGAAGTCGTTGCATTGCTCCATGCTGGCTATCAATCCGTTCCCACCCAAATTCTTTATCATGGACTGGCTTAATCCTTCGTAGTATGCTTTAGCCAGTTCTACTCTCCCCCATATTCCTTAGCTAGAAATTATAGTGTCTTTGCAACCAAATAAACAAAACATGCCAGAGATTATTCACTTAATAGGACACAATTTTACCGTGCTACAATTATTTTTTTTTGTTAGAGGAATTGGTAATTGGGTTAGGCTGTGTAAGTTTGTTTTTTAACTAGAGGAATTGGTAATTGGGCTAGGTTGTGTTAGTTTTTATTTTATTAGAAGAATTGGCAATTGGGTTGGGCTATATCCATGACAGAGGGTTAAGGCTTGTAGTTGCATGAAAGATGATTGATTCCAACCACAACATACTTTCATCAAAGATTATTGTTACATAGAACAAAATATATTCCAATCACTACTACTATAACCCTTGAGTGTAACTACCCACCCCTTAAACAAGACACGAACTGGTCAATCTAGAAATTGAGTTTAACTATCCACCCCTTAAACAAGACACGAAATGGTCAATCTAGAAATTGAACATAGTTCTTTTATCACTCAATAAATTTACATATCAAAACTTAGGAAGTTAACTACCCAAGGAGAAGGAGAACACTCCATATCAAAACCTTACCAAGTGAACTACGCAAGGAGAAAGAGAACATTGTTTCAGTTGAGAAATAATTTAAAAAGAGATTTTAATAGATTTTTTCAAATACATTCTCTTTTAACACGATAATAGTTTGCCCTTATCTTTTTTTAATCTTGTAAATGCTAAAATAGATTTGAATGACTTACATGAATGACGTCCACTTTCACTCTTGTGGCGCCCACTCTGGCCAGATATGAATGCATAGAATTATAAAAATCAGCAGCCTGATGAGGATCCACAAGGCCAATCCCAGCTTCAACAACCTTATCTACAACCAAATCCTGCATCATACAATTTACAACTGGGGAAATATTGAAGGGTATGTGCTTTACATTGAGGTGTGTAGCTCCTGGCCTGACACCACCCCATCCACCGCACAGGGCATGCTAGAAATAAACATCATCAAGGCCCTTGAACTCTTTCTTCAAATCATCAATAAATGCCTTGAGACCCATCTCTGTAACAGAGGAATTATCAGCACTAGTAATGCCAGCTTCCCCATCTCCATTTTGAGTTGATTCTCTACTCTGACCTGGATCAACGAATAAGGACTTGGAACCATCAACACTTAATGATACATTAATATTAACAAGAGAACCTTCACATTCAGCATCTTCATGGATTTCTGATAATTCTCCATCTACCAACTCGTTTTTTTTATTAGCCAATCTTGCTTTCTCAGCTCTCTCCTGAACTATAGCCATGTCAATCACTTTTTTGTGCTTCCCCTGCTCAAATTTGGGAGCATCAAGCCTTCTCATAGTGCATGCTCTGTATTTTTTGAACTTATCGCACTCCTCAAATCTATATATCATCAATGTTATCTGAGATCCTCCAAGCAAAAGATCTTTGGCACCTTCCAGAGAATTTTTTTGTGCATCAAAATTGATACTTTGCCATCCATCATCAATTATGAGAAACCTGGGAGGACACCCCCATCTACCAACTCCTTGACTCCCTGCCAAACATCAACAGGTTCAACTGTCAAATAAAATGCATCCCAAGTACACCATCCAAATCTATCAACTATATCAGGGACCCTCTTCTCTTCCAGCAATCTGAAGGTGCCAAGATGGACTCTGATGGTGGTGTATTCTTCTCTCATCAATTCAAAAGGATTATCATTCGTATGATAAATAAACTGTTGGAATTCAGAGGCACAACAAGTCAATAAAACACACAACAAAATAAATCAAGCACATAAACACAATTTTTAACGTGGTTCACCCAACCAATCTGGGCTACGTCCACCAAACATAGGCATCAGGAATTTATTAATCAAATTGGAGATTACATCAAAAAATCCTCACACTCTCTTAGCAAACATCCGAATGGTTTCCTGTTATATAGCCTAGAGAATCTAACAACCTCATTAATTCCCTCACATCAAATATAGGAGGCATTAACTCCCTCCCAACAACCTGGAGTTAATCTAGGACTTGAATTCCTATTGTTGTCATCAGCTGAGATTTTTCCTATTTCATTACAAACAGAAAATCTCAACAATCTCCACCTTGACAACAATTCGCCTGATGCCCTGTTATTATTATTTTATCTTTTCTGCAAGCCAAGAGAAGCCAAACACCAGCGTATCTTCTCCAACAAAACTGGTTTCGTGAACATGTCTGCACAGTTCTCCTTTGTATGCACCTTTTCAAGAGAAACTCCCCTTTCAGTGATAACCTGTCTTACAAAATGATATTTGATTGGAATATGCTTTGATTTACTATGATAGGCCGGATTCTTAGCCAAATGTATTGCACTTTGACTGTCACAAAGTAACCTGATGTTATCCTGTAACCTACCAAACTCACCAAGCAAACCTTTCAACCAAACCGCCTCTTTGCAAGCATGCGAAGCAGTAATGTATTCTGCTTCAGTAGTGGATAAAGCAACAATGTTCTGTAGCTTTGACATCCAGCTTATAGCTCCACCTGCAAGAGTAAAGACGTACCCTGAAGTTGATCTTCTCTTATCCAAATCACCTGCAAAATCGGAATCAACATATCCACAAACAAATTCACTACTCTTATTGTAAGAAATACAATAACTACTTGTGTCTCTCAAGTACCGAAGCACCCATTTTACTGCTGACCAGTGCTCTTTACCCGGATTTGCCATGTACCTGCTGACAACCCCAACTGCATGTGAAATATCTGGTCGAGTGCAAACCATCGCATACATTAAACACCCTACTACATTGGCATAAGGAATTCGAGACATATAATCCTTTTCTTCATCTGTATTAGGACATAAACTCGAAGAAAGCTTAAATGGGAAGCTAAAGGGACTGACACAGGCTTCACATTATTCATACCAAACCTCAAAAGTATTTTCTCAACATACTTCTGTTGTGATAGCCACAGCTTACCATTGCCCCTGTCTCTGAAAATCTCCATGCCCAAAATCTGTCTTGCCGCTCCTAGATCTTTCATATCAAACGTCCTTGCCATCTGAGTCTTCAACCTGTTGATTTCTTCAATGCTTTTGCTTGCTAAAAGCATATCATCAACATACAACACTAAGATAATGAACATGCCATTATTTAACTGCTTAAAGTAAACACAATGATCATATTCACTTCTTACATATTTCTGACTCAACATGAAAGAATCAAACTTCTTATACCACTGCCGAGGTGACTGCTTCAGGCCATATAATGACTTCTTGAGCTTGCAGACAAATTTCTCATTGCGACGGTGAACAAACCCTTCCGGTTGTTCCATATATATTTCCTCATATAAATCACCATGTAGAAATGCAGTTTTAACATCTAACTGCTGCAACTCTAAATCAAGCAAAGCCACTAATGCTAACACAATTCTAATTGAAACAATTTTAACCACTGGTGAAAATAGCTCATGAAAGTCTATGCCAGCTTTCTGAGAAAACCCTTTTGCAACCAGCCTCGCTTTGTACTTGTCTTCCGTATCATTCACACCCCGTTTCAGCTTGTACACCCACTTGCATCCCACAGTTTTCCTGCCTTTGGGAAGTTCAACCAGATCCCACGTGCCATTCTTACCTAAGGCCATCATTTCTTCCTTCATGGCTGCTTTCCATTTGTCACTATTTGAACCTTCTACAGCTTCCTGATAACACAAAGGTTCATCATCATTAGCGATCAAAGCAACTGAAGTAACATGATCATCATACCTTCTCGGAGGGCGTTTGATCCTTGTAGACCTAAACACCCGCCTTGAAGCTGGAGCCCTGGATGAGGTCTGACCCACTCTCAACACCGACAACTATGTTGTCATCTGCTCCAGGATGCAAGGCTGCTCTGAATTTTCCTTCAATAATAGGCAGGATCAACACATATGAACTTATGTCTTCAATGTGCAGAAGAATCAACTGTGTCTCTATTTGCAGGTCCGAGCCATTTCGACCTGACAACATGGTAGCCCACCATATTTTAAAACGAAATATACTCATAAACTTGATATCCTTGAGCTTGCCTAGAGAATTCAACACTCTGCTGGATGGATTTTCTGCATCAGATCTAATAAAGGATCATTGACTGCAACAGAAGGAAATGCAGCAATTGTATCACAGTTTTTACATATGATTGATGACAAACTAGTCAGAAAAACATTATCAGGAACTTCAGTAAGGATTGGAGCTCCCTGCAAACACAACTTCCCATCTGATAAGCTAAAACAAGGCTCCTTAGACTCTGATTCTATGGATTCTGCAACGACACGAGCACAAGAGATATTAGGAGCCATTGCTAATTATAATTCAACAACCGCAAAATGGAAGACACACATATCAGTGAGCCATGCTCTCAATTTATAAGCATTTAGTGGATATAATATATTAATGGGATACCAGTTTGGATTGGAAACATCTCGAGGGTTTGTCAATTTTGGTCTTGAAACATCCTCTGGGTTCCACCATTTAATTGGAACAATTTTTTATTTCTCCTCTTAAAAGTGGATCATGCTACCAAGGAAATTGCAAAGTGGGCTAGCTATCTACCACCAGAACATTCTAGACGTTGTATTACAATCAGAGCTTGTGTGGATGGTGAGATAGGAGGTGACTAGCCATAGTTGGGCAAGGAAGCAAGAATAATTCAATAAATGATGAATTTTTTCCATTTAAGAAATCTTTACTAGTTCTATATTTAATAATTAAAAACAAAAAACCAAAGCACCTCTTAAGAAACCTTTGGCATGACTTTGGGGATCTCTTTGGCACCCCACACAACCATTGACTTCAAGGAATCATTATTATTATTTACTTCAATTGAATTAAGTACAAACTTAATATTTTCAAATCTCATATTTTTATTTGAATTGATTCTTTCAAGTTATTATTGGCTGTTGTGATGGAAGAATCCACTGAGAAAAAGTGAACTCCAATCGATGAAAGAATCACTAGTTGGCTAGTCTCTTCCTAACCACATATAGGTTTGTTGGAAGTTCAAGTCTACTATGCAGTCATGAATATGATTGTTGTGTTGCTCTGGATTGAATCATTTCACCTTTGTAGCTTATAGGTAAGTAGTTTCTACAATGGCTATTGATCATTATGCATATTCGGTTCAAATCCAATGTGCTAGCTTATTTCTAATATATGAAAACTTGGAATGGAGATGTGAATTCTTGCTAAGGTAGTGTGATGTATTTTTCATATTTTGCAGTGCGAAAATGACGTGCAATGACTAGTGACATCTTTTGCAATTTTTTTGGAATTGCAGGTTGTGGGTAAGTAGATAGTCAAATCCTCTATAACTGTCTGACCACTACTCTTTTGGTTGATTGATTGTTTGAATGATCAGCAATAGGATACTGCCAAAGTTATAATTTCAGGAACATAATATTTCAAATTTTTTACTTTGAAAGCATGCATACAGTTCCTCCACATGTGCTTCAAGATAAGTATGGGTATGGTGCAATGATTATAACCTTGCACAATGGTCCTGTACTCACAATGCTTGATAGGTTGTGGGGGCCTTGATGTTAATTGGGAGTTATCTATTTTTTCTGGATGCATTACTTTTTAGGTTTTATCCACTCCCCCTTCAATATATATTGTAGAACTGACTTTTTCATATATAGTGACAACTTGACATATGCAAGTTTTGTAATTTTTTTGACTAGAGTCCTCAATTGTGAGGAAATGTCCGAACAATTATTAATACTCAAGTTGATCGAGTTGATCCCAAGAACACTAGTACAATCCACTTTAGTGGCTTTATCCTTTGAGTCAAAAATATCTGCTTGCAGGGTAAAGTGGGACATTGGTTTTCAACATCCTCTGTAATTAGTATTTTTAATGTGTATTTTCTGTAACACATTTTTTATATCCGATATTTTTAATATTTTTTAATTTGTTCAAATATGTGTGTATGGAGGTACAACCATACCAGAGCCTAACACTTCGTTTTCACCTTAATTTATTAATAAGGAGTTGTCTACTAAGTGATGAATTTGCTAGGAGAGTTAAAACTTGTAGGAATCTGGTTATTTTTTTCCTAAAAAAATCTGATAGCCAGAGTGTTTGAATCTTGTTTTTATTGTCGAAATGGATTCAATATCATCAAAAACCACCCAAAATCTTGAAGTTTGATTGGGATTTCCAAAACAAATAGCGAGATTTTACCAAAAACATACCTGAATTTCCATTATTTTTCTCACAAATTTGGAGCTTCATTAAGTATTGTTGCTAGGAGTATTATATGTAACATTAACTCAATAATTAATAAAAAATATAGTTTTAAGCACCCTAAATCAACTTCATTTTATACAGCGTTAGAATTTCATTTCTGCTACATCTATGCATCTTATTTAGATTGGCCCATTCCCATGTCAAGATTGTTCCTCAATTTATGCCTTATAGAGTTTCCTTTGCAACATCTCGTGCAAATTCTAATTGTTTTTCTTAAAAATGTGATTCCTTTGCAACATCTAGTGTAAATTCTAGTTATTCTTCTTAAGAACCTGAGTGTGCTTATTCCTTAAAACCATTAATTTTTCTATTAATAATAATTTTTTTTAAAAATAAATATTAATTTTTTTTTAATTATTTTTATTTAAAAAATATATAAAAATTAGTTTTATAATCCTCTATAAATTGGTGTGGAATGTGAACAACCACTCCAGTCCAAAAAATCATTTGAAATATGAATCCAAGAGTCACACCAATGTATTATATGCTTTCTCATATTTTAACATGGTATCAGAACTCCAGTCTACAGGTCCCAGTTTCATTGAGATCTCGAATTTTGGACACCGTTAAAGAGTTACAGCAAATGAGTGTTACATCTCATGCTGCGACAACACCAATGACCAATGGCCCGTCAGGTATGGCTGCGCTTTCCAGATTCCTTCCTAGCCTACTCAATAGTGTCAGAGCCACAGTGTATTTCTACTTGGCCTTGTTTCTCTCAACGTTCTATTTGCATATTCTCGACAAGGCAGATTGGAAGTCCATTCTGCAACCTTAGCCGACTAGTCGTTCCAACTTATCATACCACTGTTGTCTCAGTGCATTACATGCTTGTTCTTCTGTCCATTGTGCAGATGTGTAATTATTGTTTTCAGAAAACCATTTATTCTTACAGTCTGTAGAAATCTGTACTCTTTGTCAGCTCAATTTTCTCTATCTAAATTTTTTGCTGTTACTAAGTGTGCACAGTATAGCTCTGGTTGAAATTCCATTAAAATTCGGGTTATAAACGCTCCTGCCTCTGTGAGTTTTGCCCTCATACGTCAATAGATGTGTTAAAAAAACAGAAGCTATCACCAAAGGCAACCATCTCATCTATCTCTGTGACAGTATATCCAAACACCTCCCTCATAGCAGGTCGACCAAATGCCTCTCCGATCACAAACGTTCAAAACGCTCGAGACTCTAATGGACTTATGTTATCATTATTAAAACGCTCAGGAATGATTTCGAGCTTGAGAAGTCGTCCCCAAGTGGTTTTCTTCGTGGTCAAGAGTTCAATGTGGTTTTATTATTCTGGAGTCTCAATGCAACCTTATAATACTGGATTCTCATTGAAACCTTATAAGAATTTCTCTAAGCTTATTAGAATGAGTGGTTCTTGAAAGGCTAATGTTTATTATATTTTTGGGAGTCACACGAATTTCTCTATTTATAAATATTTTGCTTATTAGAATGAGTGGTTCTTGACATGTTAAATGTTAAGAATTTTTCTCTTTTCTGAATATTTCGCTTTTGCTTAGAAGAATGAGTAGTTTTTAACATGTTAAATATTTATTAAACTTTTGTGACTCTTAAAAATTCTTCTATTTTTAAATATTTTACTTATTAAAATGAGTGATTGTTAACTTAATAAATATAAACTTATTAAAATGAGTGGTTGTTAATTGATTGAATACAATTTAATCCAATATTCTTGAGATGTTAAATATTTTTGTTTATTTAAACAAATTATTATGTATATCATATTTAAAAAAAATATTTCAATTTAAATCATGGTTAACCTTTATCTTTTATTTTACTTAAAATATTTGAACTTAATAATAATATAAAAACATGTATAAATGCTCATTTACATTAAGTTTAGTATACATGATGCTATCAGAATTAAATTGTGAAACTTTCAATAAAGGAAAAAAGATAGAGTAAGAAAAATGGATAAGATTATGAAATATTCAAGAAATAAGCAGTGTCATAGATAGAAGAAGAAAATTACATAATAAATAGTATCATAGAAAGAATAAACAGTATCATAGAAAGAAAAATAAAATTACATTATAAAGCAGCATCAAAGTGTTCATGTTCAAATGGAAGTGGGAAATAAAAGCTAATAATAATAATACATCATTCCAGTTGTACGTTCTTGGTGCTAGGCTGTATATTTTAATAGGCTGGAATTGTCTTTGTCGAGTTCCAAGTACTAGTTATCAATTCACAATTTTTTTAGTGATAGCCTTAATTTCTAGGATGAATATAGCATTAATTTCTAGGATGAATATCTTTTGAAGTTATTTATAGTGTAGTTAGGAATGCTAACAGAATTTTGTGATAGTGTAGTTACGAAGGCTAGCATTGGAAAAGTACAATTTTTTTTGATAGGTTTAATTTCTAGGATGAATATAGTCTTAATTTTTAGGATGAATATCTTTTGAAGTTCTTGATAGTGTAGTTTTGTGATAGTGTAGTTAGGAAGGCTAGTAGAATTTTGTGATAGTGTAATTAGGAAGGCTAGCATTGGAAAATTACCCATGGATTAAGATTATCATATTGAGAGCAATTTTGAAAACAATGGATTGTTGATTACCTGGGTGTTAAAGATTTATCGACGAGGATCATCACATTGAGAGCATTTTCGAAAAAAATGGGGAAATTGTTGATTACCTGGGTGATAAAAATTTGTTTACAGAATTTTGAGCAAATAAATTAGCCAAGAGATTAGTGTTTGAGAAGGGCATAAATATCCATCACGAGAAGAACATGTTGTCTCGGTTGAAGAACCAATGTGGCACTCTCACATTAAAGATGCAGAGCATGATCAATGATTTCGAGGTCTCAAAGAAGATGCAAGCTAGTTTTACAGAATATTTTGTTGGAGCAATCAGTGCGCAGCAAATCAAAAGATAACAACAGCAAATAAACCATACATAGAAGGCACAGAGTTTAACGTGGTTCACCTTACCATTCTGAGCTACGTCCACCTAAAGAGGAGATTACAAGAGAATCAATTTCTTTTCAAACGCTCACACACCCAAACCAATCCGTATAGACACCTGTTTTATAACTAAGAGAATCTAACTGCCTATAGCAACTCAATCTTATTGTTGTCACCTAGTGATATTTTTACTTATTTTACTAAAACCGAAAATCTCAACATATTCAAATAATAATAATAATAACTACCTTACAATATCTTTGGGTGTTAGAGTGTTGAATAGCGCAACCTGGATTTTTATTATGGAATCCATAAGCATAGCAAACTTAAGTGGATATATTCTCTGGGGACCTGCGACATCTAGATTCGATAGTAAGAAAATAGAAACAAGAACTGCAGGCAGCGCGCTAGTCCCTGATGGGTCGGAAATCTTTATACTTAAAACTGGTTATGAAATTGAAAACACTACCATTTTACGAAAACTTCTACGTAATTATAACTGGTTATAGGTTTGAATACACAACGATTGATTATAACTGATTATAGGTTTGGAAACACAACGATTTTCTAAAAAAAAATAGAAGATACTGTATTCACAATATGTTATTTGCACTATTTCTGTTTAGTGACTACTTAAGGTGCAATCACAGAGTTGACACCTCAGAATTAGTCATCTTAGTTCATGCTAAGCGTGGCTTGTGAGGTCTAAGTGGGAGTTGACACCTCAGAATTAGTCATCTTAGTTCATGCTAAGCGTGGCTTGTGAGGTCTAAGTGATAAGAAGGTGACGAGTTACCTTATTTATTTATGACACGTTTACGTTTTTTACAATATATTTATGTTTGTTTTATTATTATTGTTATTGTTGGGAGCCATTTGCCCATTGTACAAATTTCGTTGAGGGAAGGGCTTTGTATTGTTTTTTGAGAAGTTAAAGGGCTTGTATTGTTTTTTGAGTTTAAGAATGGAGGTTTGAATTCACATATTTTAACAACATTCCCATAAATATCAAGCCAAGCCAGGAACCTAGATTCTCTAATTTCTTGAATCTTCTAAAATCATTTAAGAAAATTCCCATAAATATCAAGCCAGGAACTTAAACTCTCTAATTTCTTAGATCCTTCTAACTAAGCCAGGAACTTAAACTCTCTAATTTCTTAGATCCTTCTAACTTAGACTCTCTAATTTCTTGGATCCTTCTAGCAATGAACCTAGACTCTAGTGTTATTAGAAAACAAATCACATATAAAGTACCTGGGTTTCCAAGGGACACCTAGAGATATTTAGCCATCGCCAATTTACCAAATATTTTAAAATCAAATCAAATGAACAACAATCAAATATTGCAAGTGCCCATGCACTTCAATCTTTTAGTGGTCCCTGCACCAGTTAGCCCTCTGCACAATTTATGAAATGCGAGATTCGATCGAAGGCTTCCTGTGCAGGCTTGCTTGAAACACAGAGTTGGACTATTACAAAAAAAAAAGCCATTTAGGTTCTTATGTAATTTGTATTGAGCACAAACATACAGATAGAACGATGTTAGACCGGATAGGTAATACGGATTTACATATGGAATATATGCAATTCTGGTTCACTTCAAGATTGCATGCCTTTTTTTTAATAATTATGTATATATAATGTACTCTATATATATTTGTGCATTATTTTTTCTATTTATTCATTCAAAAACGCACACCCAGCCTAGTAACAGTGATTGAAATTCAAAATAAAAAATTTAATAAGAAATAAAACAATTAAAAGGATCTGTCGGGCAAGCATTTGGGGAGTGCATGCAACCCACTTGTCACATCATGGGGAGTGCATGCAACCCACTTGTCACATCATTGCTAGTTCAGGTAATCCAAGAGGAGAGTTATATTTCCATGGAGGAGAGTTATATTTTCGTGGATTTTGTTATGAGAATATCAGAGAATGTTACCTGGTATGAATCCCCTAAAAAGGTTATTCTATAGCAGGATGTGTTGTAACCTGGTGTGTAGATGTGTTGTAAACTGGTATGAAGTCATTGAAGATATTTTTGGTATCCGGATGTGTATAGTAGTGAGATGCAGTCATATAGAAAGCCGGTGATGTTCCCCTCCAGCCGATTATTGAAGACACCCTGGCCAGTGACCTATCACATACTCAATATTAAGCCATTACCAAGAGCAGGAAAAGTGGAACAACCAGCAACCACAATTACCAAAAGAATGTTATAGTATTTCAGTGCACTGACATAAAACATAATAAAACCTAATAGGAGAAATTTGCACTCAGTGACATTTTCAAAAGAGGGAGGGAGGAACCTTGACAAGGTATTATTCTAATATTTGTTGACTATGGTTTTGGCATTAAATGTGGCTACTATAATTCTCCACCAGCTTTTATGTTTTTTGTTGGTCAGTCATACATAGGTCTATGATATAATTTTTCCTTTATCTTATATGCATCATAGTTATAATTTCAAGTAAATGAAATGCAATAGCTGATAATCAGCTTATCTCACCACTAGATTATGAGTTGTTGAAATAGGTTTAAAATACTCATCTGCTGGAGGAGCCAGAACTGTAGCAAATTGAGCCAGTGCAAACCAGACTTATAATGCCTGCCCGAGCTTCAATTTTTCCATCATGGTGGTCGTGGTTCTCATTATGTGTACCTTCCTGCGCCCAATAAAGAAACTTCTGCTCATAATTAATATTTGCTAAAATATACAAATAAAGAACCGCTGTATGCTTACCCTGTGATTGCCATGTTTCATGATATCAGAGGTATCGAGAAGCCATATGTGAAAGACTCTAAAATCCTCGTCCAGAATGAGTCTTTCCTTGTAGTTTTATTTTCCTGTCATTGTTAATATGTTATTCCCTACAAGTTTTGGTGGAGTTTGAATGCTCTGTGCTTCAGGTCGCTACAGGTTTGTTGGAGTTTGAATTTGTTGGAGTTTGAATGTTGTGTGCTGAAGTGACTAGGCTGATTGAAATTAAAATAATGTATCAATCTCTGCCAAATTCAAGATTATCATAAAACATATTAAATCTTTAAAGAATTATCGCATAACAAATAAGGTTGAGCCTTCTACTTTTCAGGTTGAATTTCATTAATATCATCTACAATGTAACATAAAATGTACGCAGTTAAAGCACAGAAAATGTTACGCAGTTAAAGCACAGAAAATGTTGAATTTTATTAGTATGGTTTGCAATGAAACATAAAATGGACACAGTTAAAGCACAAAAAAAATGCAACAGAAATAGACACAGTTAAATCACAAAAAAATGCAACATAAAATAAACACAGTTAAAGCAAAGGTTATGGTAATTTCACGTTGAAGTTTCGGCTCTAAATTTACACATCACTCACAGGTTCTCCATCATTGATTACAGGTTCTCATGTTCTCCATCGTTGTATCCACTCTCCCTCATTGTGTCCTCTGTAGGTAGAGGAATAGAAGTTCTCAGTCATTGTGTCCTTTGTACCTAGAGGAATAGAAGTATGCAGAAGCGGTGAGAGGCAGGAAGCTACACTCAAACACTGAGAGTAAGTGGAAAAGGTACGAATGCCATCTGTCAGAAAATTCTTCAAACTGAATTATCCGGTGTAATATCTTTACCCAAACTTTTCTTTCAAAAAATTATCCACAATGAATTAGCTAGGATAATAGCTTTATGCAAAGTTTTCATGCATGAGTTTTTCAAACTTTGGATAAAAGTTTTTTTCAATACAGAATGTTCTGCAACCATTCAATAAATGTACATGAGGTTTTCTAAACTTTGGATACAAGAAATTTTCAATGTAAAAAATTCTGCACCAAAATTCTGCACCCTGGCAATAAGATCTTCAAATTCAAACTTTGCATAAAAGTATTTTTGGATATAAAACATTGGTTAAATAGAGCATATGGAAATGGTCAACTCAAATTAATATGAATTCAACCCCAAAGCCATGGCAATAGTTCTGCTATGCGAAAGCCATAAAAGTATTTTCGGGATATACAACATTGGTTAAATAGAGAATATGGAAATGGTCAACGC
The DNA here is from genome assembly GCA_031772625.1 of Pinus tabuliformis. Lineage (NCBI taxonomy): Eukaryota > Viridiplantae > Streptophyta > Pinopsida > Pinales > Pinaceae > Pinus > Pinus tabuliformis. The sequence goes on from CM062818.1 coordinate 1,792,923,863, forward strand.
AAATTAATATGAATTCATCTGCAAAGCCATAGCAATAGTTCCTGCTATGCGTTCCAACCTCTCTGGCAACTATGTTACCAGAAACGAGAAACGGAACTGGAAACTAGAACGATACGAGAAACGAAGTTTGGAGGTTTCGCATATAAGAAACGAGGAGAGAGAAAAACACCATATTAAAGGTGAACAATATAGAGAACGCTAAGATTTAGTAGAGAACGCTACTTGCCAACTAACTTAACCAAGTCAAATTTATTCCAACTACCCTAACATTTAATCATTTACTTATTTAATGGTCACTTTCCTACATTCTTATGACACTTTATATTGTACTGTGGTTTATTTTGAATCTGCAAGACATCTGCTGCTTTTGAGTATCTCAAAGGTATATCATGATAAAATGCCTTAGCATGTAAAGTTCTAATTCCTTTCTGTGTCCCAAATTTGCGTCCAACTCTATGGATTTGCCTTTTGATTTTTAGTCTGAAATACACCAGAAAAGATGTATGTAAGTAATGAAAATCGATATATGGATTTGCCTTCTGATTTTTAGTCTGGAATACACCAGAAAAGATGCATGTAAGTAATGAAAATCGAATATGGATGCATCGAAGGAACCTGTTTTAGCAACAGTGCATATCCTTTCATGATATGCTTCTTCTCAGAGATGGCATGACAGAGGATGAGTTTTAAACATGTTTCGATAATATAACCTCTATCTATGGCCCTTCATAATTACAGTCATTGAAGGCGTTTCTTCAACATTGGAAGGCTACTATATTCGACAAAGGTTAAGGTCTTTAAGGTCGATTCTGTTTGTTTGTTTAGTTCAGGTGATTGATAGGCTTTTGACATAGTAACTTTATTGTTGAATGAACATTCTACAATATGCACAGTTTTTGCCAGGGTGACTCTGTAACGGTTCTAACACAAACAGCTGTTACTGTTCCAACAGCCCTGTTAGAATGTAATTTTCAGGAAAACACTGTAACTTGAGCAATATAATACCAAGGTTTCATCATGTTAATTTCAATGTCAATTCTTCGAAAACCAAAATTCCACATTGCTAGATCAAATGACTGTTGGGTAATTTATATAGCTTCTTAGTCCTAAAAATACAAACCACATTTCTTGATGCTAATATTCGGTGGTTATCTTGAACTGAACTTGAGATTTTGAAAACATCATTGAAAGATATAGGTTCATTTCAGTAATTTCTACCCAATTTCGACACTTTACTTGATGAACCTGTAGACTTCGTCTTTTCCATGTGACCGGCCCAAAAATAAATGATTGAGGGTTTTAACTTGTTCACCTTGTAATCCTTATTTTACTTATGCTGAGACTTGCGAGGATACGACATAGAGTTCTCGATCTTATGAGTTCAAAACTAAGACAGGGCATAATACTCCTCTAATTTGTGTAAATGAGCTTGCAGCTCGACATCTTGTAAACCATATGGACATTGGATGTTATATAAACCTCGGGGAAATAAATGTAGAACATTGTAACGGTTCCTGTGATGCAAAGGCATACTCCAGAGAGGAGAAAAGTCGTGACAATTTGTACCCAAAAAGGTCCACGCGAATTGGTTCTGACTGTTTTCGGATCAAAGGCACGAGTCTCTTTGTTTGTAATTTGATACATCTTCGGATCTTCCTCTAAATCAACGGCCTCATATAAAATATTTGGGCTTCGAATAGATTCTGATATCGGGTAGTACCGTAGTGATCGTTAAAACTGTGGGCTGGGATTTCTCCATTAAAACACATTGAAGATGCATCAGAAATTCCAACCCGAGGTGAAGGTCTAATGGAAGACCTAGGAAGAGAAGGAGATACTTGTTTTTGACCGCTTGGCAATGCAAGTTTCAGGTTCAAGCACCCCTCTTGATCCATATGGAACTGAACAGAGAACTGCTCATCCTCTGCAGATCGATTTATAGTCATAGTACTTACAATAGGAGAATGACAAGACCGTATAGCAGAGAGTTCAAAATCCGCATACAACTTGGCAAGCATACAAGGATATTACGGGACTGAACACAGGGATAGCGCATTATGATATGAACAGTTGATCCCAGCGAACCTTACCTACCCAAATCTTGAGAGAATTATGTGGTCTAGACTCTAGAACGAGCATTCATAAAAGAAAACCAGAGATTGAAGTGTGTAGGTAGTACCTTTTGACAATGCTGTTGAAGATGCGGGCGTGAAGCTGCTTGGCTCTGATCTGTGCCTGGCTTGCATGTGAGTAGTGATGGGTTTGCTCTCTTCTTCTGCTTAAATCCTTGAAAAAACATGAGCAACTGGAGTCTAGAACTAAAATTTAATGGCAACTGGTGTTTTTCTTTGGCAACGCTCTCACAATACCCTGCGTTCTCAGCTCGTTCTTTCTTCAGCTGCTCGCTCACAAATACCCTGGACTCTGGAGTTCTTATGTTTAATTTCCATAAACTAACAGTCCAGCTCAGAAACTAACAGTCCAGCGCAGCAGACTAACAGTGAACTGCCAATTAAACTCTCTGTATGTGTAATCAATTGCTAATTAAACTGTTTGAAAAAATTAAATTTAATCTGAGTCTGAAAAAATATATTTAACTGCAAGTCTATCCGGAAACGGCCAGAAGAAACTGCAAGTCTATCCGGAAACGGCCAGAAGAAACTGTTTCGTTTCGCCAGAAACCGTTTCTTGCCAGTGAAAACGAAAACGGCCGTTGCAGACGGCGTTTCTAGTATGGTCGCGGTTTCTGCGAAGGTTTCTGCCAGAAACGGGGGACATCGTCCCGTTTCTGGTAACTAGGTCTGGCAACTCTGTTCTTGTTCTAGTTCTTCAATGGGGCTGCTGGAAGCATGAGTTATCAAGAAATCACATCCGAATTACAATTAAATTCCGAACAGGAAGATGTTACTAGACCATTAATATTCTGCTTAAGAATCTTCTGAATAAATCAATATCTTTAATTGAATATTTTGAGTTCAGTCCTAGCTTTATACATAAATCCACAAAGATTAAGATTATGAGATTATGCTTTCACAAGTGGATGAGAGATGAGAAGAAGAAAGTCATCGAAGTTGTTACTAAAGAAAGATGCCACACAATAGATTGGGTCATTGTTCCCATAATGAAAACCAGAAAAGTCTTGCATCACCAACAACTAATTAGAGATTGTGTTGAAGAACTTCAAAAGATACTCACTCTAGAAATTAAGGCTATGAAGAAAAGGATTGATGAATTGATAACCAGGGAGTATTTGGAACTGGATCAAAACAATTTTAGTCTACTAAAATATGTAGCTTAGGGCCAAGACCATACATATATGATGTAATTGATGTAATGGGTTATTAGTTTTTATTTCTTACTTCAGTTTGAACTTGACTACTTTGATGTTGCTTTATAATGTTATTTTTTTTCTATATTGATATGTTTATTTCTTGAATATTTCACAATCTTATCTATCTTTTTTATTATATCTTTATTTTCTTTCTTGAAAGTTTCACAATCTAATTCTAACAACATCACATAATGTATGCTTAACTTAATGAGATGTTTCATCATTTATACATGTTTTTTTATGTCAGTATTAAGCCCAAATCTTTTGAATAAATAAAAGATTAACAACATAAATATTCACTCAAGGATTAACAACATGATAAATCATGAATATTTTTGTGACAGGATGTTAGTACCAAGTTCAATAGACTTGCCTCTAGCTATACACACTTGGGGTAGTACAAGAGTCCCCAAAGGACTCTCCATGTACTCCCTCAAGCATGGGAAGCCTACAAACATCCCCCAATGCCATAAATTGAGGTGGATACATCCATTCCTTTGACTCACTTAGTCTATACAAACATATACCATGGAACCAGTTTAAAGAGACAAGTTCATAAAAAATTCATGTTGATAAAAAGTTTCCCTTCAATTTACATTTCTTTGTGATCTAAGAGCTCACCATTGAAAGTGTTCCAGAAGCTTTTTGATAAGAGACTGCACTTGCAAGAGAGGAAGATAAGGGCTATCCCAAGAGTCCATTTCCCTTTAGTGTCTCTTAGAACATATGCTTGGAGATAACATAGGAGGCACAATCAAAATGTATTCTACAGAAATACATTCTCAAGATATTAATTGTGAACCCATGATTATGACAACATGTGTTTATCCCTTGGAATTCTTTTACATTAAATACCTTTTGGTGGTCACTAAAAACATGGAAGGCATAAACTTATGTATTAGTACATCTTCATCATATGGATTTTTATATTCATGATCTATAATATGTAAAAACTCTAAATTATAAATTTAAAGAAATTTGTGAATTCATTTGCAACATTAATTGAATAAAGCTAGACAATCTTATTAAGCTCCATTGAACAACAACCTTAACTGGTTTTGAACTAAAATGTGGTTATTTAATACAAAAAATATATTCCTACCAAATTCTAAGATCATTTTTGTTTAAAAACTAAATAATTGGTTGAGAGCCACTTTCATAGGTAAGAGAGAGACAGAAGGGTTGTTCACCTTGTGAACTTGTGACATAGTGAAAGTGTTCAATGACTATTAAACCATCCCCCTAAATTGTAAATACATATTTTCTATAAGAAAACTGCTTATTTTAATACATGCCTTATTTTAAACCCCTTAATACCTATAACCCTTATGGAAACTTGCACCTATCCTATAGTAATTATATGACTTGGTCAAAAACGACAAGCCTCGCAGAGAGACTCAAGGATTGTGGCACACCTCGAGTGAAGTATTCCACCCATTACATTGATTGAAATAAAAATATGACTTAGTTATGTTTAGTATGTGCTATGTTTATAATTCTTTGTTTGCTCAGTAATCTAGTAATCTAATAGAGAGGTTTCCAATAGTTTTTATTTGATCGTGTATCTGGTTGTGTTGTGTACTTTAAATAGTCAGAAGTAAAAATCTTTAGTAGTGATACACTGATACTACCACATTTTAGGTTTAATGATTTCAAGAATGCAAATTGAGAAGTGAGCATGTGTACTTTACATGGGTATTCAACTCTTGTAGTGCCATTTTTTATTTAGAATTTATCACTATCTTTTGTCATAATTCCAAGATGGCCTTACACTGTATGTAGTGTAATTAACATGAAAAATAATGCAAAACTAGAGAACAAAGAAAGAATAGAGATATACTGCAATAAATATCTCTTTGATAGTAGGAAATAAAGAGGTGGGTTCACTTAATGCTTCCTTAAGTGGGAAATGTCTAAGATTAATTGCAGGATTTGATGTATTTTCCGACATCCTCTCGGAGATTTGACCAATAAAAATACTTCTAAAGTGTCCTATGACCCGACTGTAGTGCGCCTCCCAAATAAGCTTGGAACACTCGCTTAAAGGAACACAAAAGTGGCCCAGGTAGCATAATAATGCATCCTAGAGGTGGAAGTCTGGAAATTGATTTCCATCTACTAACATCTAGTATGTGATGGTGAACTCTGAATCATTCTTATATAATTGCGTCCATCGAGAGGTATCGTGGCCATAAGAGTTGAGAACAGTTGTCAGTGCTACAACCAGTGGCTGACTGAGGCAATCTGCGACATGATTGGTGTTGCCCTTCTTGTATTTGATATTCAAATGGAATTTTTGTACATATGTTGCCATTGTTCTGCAACTTCCCTTGGGTCTGTATAAACTGCATGGGTTGGTGGTTTGTGTGGATAACCGCCTCCTTCTCCATAATGTAATATTTCCATTTCCCAAAAGCCTAGATTACAAAATACATATCCTTATCGTAGGTGGGGTATTTTTGAATTATGTCAGAAAGTCTCAATGTGATAGACCACCAGATGCCCTTGCTAGGTGAGAATTGCACTAATAACATAGTCAGAGGCGTCTATCGAAATTTCAAATGGTTGTTGTAGGTCTTCCATTGTGAGTACCAGTACAGAGCAGAGGCAATGTTATCTCAAAAGCCACCTTTTGTTGAGACTCAGACTAGAAAAAAATTTATTTCACTATGCCCTTGGTAGCTTGACTCAATAACCACATGATATGATAGAATCCCAACATCAAACTCTCATAAAAACTGGCAAGCCCAAAAAATCCATGAAGCTCTGCTACAGTGGTCGGGGATAGCCAATCCTTAATGAATTGGATCTTATTTGGGCAAACCTTTCTCATTAATGATGTAACCTAGATATTAGATCTAGCTCATGCAATAGGTGAATTTCTTCAAGTTGGCACATAGTTTGTGTTGTCGCGGTGTTTAAAGTACATGCTAATTGTGTTGCAAGTGCTCTTCCCAACTCTTCCTAAAGATGAGGATTTAATCCAGATATACAATCCAAAATTCCTGAACAACCACTCAAAAATGCCCTCCTCGGATTTGAAGGTGATCTTCCATACACCAGTAGGTTTTATTGGAACCTCGTGATAACTAGGCTTTAAATTAATTTTTTTGAAATACTTAACACCTTTGAGTTGGTAAAGAAGGTCATAAATCCATGGGATTGGATACCGTTCTTGACTGTAATTTCATTTAGTGTCTCTAGGTTCCATCCTTCTTCTGTACAAGTACAATCGACCTCCCAAAAGGTGAGGAACTTGGTCGGATGTGATTTTTTTGCAGCAACTCATGGATCTACTCCTTGATTTCTTTATTTTCTAGAATAGAGTGGTTATAGGCCCATTCGGTAGAGGTGCTCCGAGGGTTAGATCAATTGAATGCTTGACCTCGCAGTGTGAAGGTATCCCTGTGGGAGAGGAGAAGATGTCCCTGTATTCTTCCATGACCTTATCCATGTGCTTCTAGTGCATGGTGGAACCCTTCATGGGGCCATGGATGTGGCCACGATCTTCCCCTCACTTTGAGAACGAATAGAAAAGAAAAGAAAAAAATCGTGGTCTCGGAGATGATATTACTACATTTATTAGCAATGATCAAAGAGATGGCAGTAGGCGAGGCTAGATGTGTCCAAGAATTCAACGAATTTTATTATGAAATCCATAAGCATCAGAAAATTACGTGTATATATTCTCTGGGGACCTGCGACATCATATCTATATTCGATATTAAGACAATAGAAATAACAGTTCCAACATCTCTGGCAACTATGTTATCATTATTCAATGATGCTGGAAGCATGAGTTATCAAGAAATCGTATCCCAATTACAATTAAATTCGGAAGAAGAAGATGTTACTAGACTATTACATTCGGTTGCATGCAGAAAGTATAATATTCTGCTGAAGAATCCAGTGAATAAATCAATATCATTAACTGACCATTTTGAGTTCAACCCCAACTTTACACATAAATCCACAAAGATTAAGATTACGCTTCCACAAGTGGATGAGAAGAAGAAAGCCATCGAAGTTGTTAATGAAGAAAGATGCCACAATAGATTGCGTCATTGTTTGCATAATGAAAGCCAGAAAAGTCTTGCATCATCAACAATTAATAAGGGATTGTGTTGAAGAACTTCAAAAGATATTCACTCCAAAAATTAAGGCTATCAAAAAAAGAATTGATGAATTGATAACCAGGGAGTATTTGGAATGGGACAAAGACAATTCCAGCCTACTAAAATATGTAGCCTAAGACCAATACCATATTTTTAGTTTGTATTTCTTACTGCCATTTGAAGATGGACACTTTTTGTTACTTCTTTATGATGTAATTTTTTTCTTGCATCCTTGATATGATATTGATACGTTTTTCCTTGAGATGTGTTTACATGTTTTTATGTGATTATTATGCCAAATCCTATAAAATAATAAATAAAAATTAACAATGATTTAAGAATTTTTTTCTATAAAAAATAAATTAATAATATATATAGGAAAAAAGCAACACACATTCAACAAGATAAGTACCAATTTTTGGTTCGGAAGCGAATGATGGTAGACGGGAGCACACCTAGGGTTTTGAACAATGGAACCAGGTGGAGATAGGAGCATGACGACTTGCAGGTGGAGGCCACGAGGCCTGGACAACAAAAAAGAAGAGTACGGAAGGCAGCCGGTTGAAAGCAGCTCGGGCAGGGGTGTCAGAGCAGGGCCGAGAACGATGATAGCTAGGACAGGACAACGGTCAAGCCCCAGGCTGAATCTGGGGAAATCACATGCATGGTGTAAGAGGGAAGAAATGGGCACAAAAATGAGATTAGTAAAACAGGTTTCAAGCTTAACCGTGCCCAGTCTATAGCTCGAAATTGATGGAAACGGTGGAGGGTTGATCAACATAGAAAATTACGTCTAGCAGTTACCAAGACGCAACCAACATTTACCAAGGAGAAAACGACAAGAGGATGGGCTACCCGAATGACAATATTGATCTGGACCCTGAACCTGGAGATATCCTGTCAGTCTGGGGCCTGGAAGTCACATATCAGAATATTGAACGGTATATCCATCTAGCTGGAGGTCTAGGGAAAGAATCATGCATCTCGGAGGAGGTCTAGAACTGGAAGGATACCTCAGGGCAGCGAGAGGGTAATTTTGGCCTACCCTTCCTAAGTAATCAGAAGGAGTTCCCTCTCATTCAAGAGAAGTAGACTCAGAGAGATTTGGAAGAAATGACAACAAAAAACCCATTTGTAAGTACACCAAACCCCCATCCCCTCAGTCTATTCTTCTCAGGTGGTTAGAAGATGTGGCAATCAGTTGCGGGTTAGGGACCTCAGAAGGGTACAGTGTAGAGCTAAAACTGGGAACAACATTGCAAGCTGTGAAAACCCAAAATCCACACAGCTGTAGGCAGCCGAAACAAAAACTGCTGAGTCTGGGGCCAGGGTTCGCGGGGGTCCTCAACCTCACAGATGGATTGGCCGAAGGAATGACAGTGGGGGAGGAAGTTAGACTCAGGAGCCCAAGGACAAAAGATAAATGAGACAAGCAAAAGGCGGTGACAAGGAAAACAAAGCCCTCACCTAGGAGGAGAGGAGAACGAACGAGATCCACCGAGAAGCGACAGATGTGGAAACAACCGTTTCGGACAAGGAGGAAGGGCCACAACAGAGGCAGAAGAGGGAGAAGAGGAAAAAACTAAGCTAATTAAAAGGAAAGAATTGGTTTCAGACCTGCTACTGGGGGAAAATGTGTCAATAGACGAAGCCATGGAAGTCATGGATCTGACACTGGTTGTAAGGGCAAGGGGGAAAAAATATTCAACAAAATTCAACCAAGAATGGGCTTCCCAGCAATGGAAGGAAGGGCCGGACTCAACCTTCCAGGTGTCTACGCTTGCAAAGGGCTGGTTCATGGTCAAATTCATCAATAAAGAACCAGTGAACTGGGTACTAGATAGGAACTGGGCCTTTGGAAGGACACTGATCTTATTCAAACGTTGGAACCCTCTTTTCGATGCACAGAGGGAAAGAACCGATGAGCTATCGGTCTGGGTCTGCCTTCCAGGGATCCCACCTTTCCTCTGGGTCGAGTTTGTCTTTAGATCTATCGGGAACCATCTCGGGAAGTACATGGAAACAAACATGTCCTTCCTCCAAACCAGATACATGGGGATGGCTCGCATTTTGGTCAGCCTCACTCCCTACGCAGGCCTGGCTAAAGAAATACAGCTCCACTACAAAGAATTCAAATATCTTCAGCAACTTGACTATGAACATCTGCCATTCCGATACCACAGGTGCCACATCTATGGACATTTGGAAAAAGAATGCCCGATGGCCCACAAATGTGGAGGCAAGAAGAAGAAGGCCGGGACAGGGGGAATAACAGTGGAACCTATTAGAACCAGGCTAGAAGAGGGCAGTAAGGAGGAAGAGCCGATGGACCTAGACATGGAGGGAACCTGGAAGAATTCAAGAGAGGGATCTGATCAGCAGCAGCAGGCTACCCAGGATCAGCGTCTTCCCATCTAGCTCGAAGGGACAGAAACGATCCAGGACTCTCAAGCTCACCTGGATAGAAGCCATTTGATCGCCAAAGAGGGTATGGATCTTGCTCCAAATCCATAATATTTATGTCCAGAAAATTTATTAAATAAAATTGAATCAATGCCTGGTCCCTCCAGGCACCAGAACATGGTAACTCCTTTGCTTCATTCAAAAACCATGCAAATGGAAAATATAATTACTTCCATTCCTAACTTAGATCTGAATCATGACTATGGCCCTTCCAATTCCAAGCCCCTGAGAGAGGATCCCACCCGAGCCTCCAATCCTTATAACCTTAGACCCTGTGAGAAGAAACCTCCCCCGTGGGGAACTTTGGAGATAGTAGGAGGCATTGACATGCAAACCTCCCAGCTAGAAGACAGGAAAACAAGAGGGAGAAAATCAAACTTATCTAAGGCTCAACTAAGAGCCAAGATAGACATTTTAGATGGCAAACAAATGTCCATTTCTGGGGTGCTTAGAGTAGCAAACCCCCTCCCGGAGGTTATCCAATGATCATCCTCTCCTGGAATTGCAGAGGGTTAGCCAGCAACCCTAAAAAGCTGGCCTTAAAAGAAGTAATTAGGAACTACAATCCGGATATGCTTCTCCTTCAAGAAACCCTGGGAGCTGGAGATGAGGTCGCAAAAACTTTATCAAAAATTTTTCCATCCTGGATCATCTAGGTTCTGGATGCAAAAGGACACTCTGGGGGACTAGCTCTGGCCTACAAGCAAGAGAAGCTCAAATGTCAAAATTCATGGGGGATGGATAAAGTGATAGGGACAGAAGTATACTCCCAAGAACTTTGTACCTCTCTGCTGATAGTAAACATTTATGGAACTTTCCAGGGAAGAGCCCACTTCTAGAAGACCCTACTCTCCAAATCTTCATTGAACAACCCCAATCTGGTTATTGGTGGAGACTTAAATTTCTCCATAGGCTCTTCAGAACCTGGGGTCCCTTGGCCAGACAAGATCAGTGATCAGACTTCTTCACCAACCTCCTTAGAGACAATAAATTACTGGACATCAACTTACTTAAGAACAGACCAACCTGGAGGAATAGAAGAGCTGGGGAAGGCCATGTAGAAAAAAGACTAGACCGATTCCTCCTCCGGGAGGAAACTGCTGCCGAAATACCAGTCTTTCGCCAGTGGGTTGGGGAGCGTGGAAACTCGGATCATATGCCAATTCTGCTTGAACTATCCAAGCCCCCCAATAAACTAGATGCCCCCTTCAAATTCAACCCCACTTGGCTTCAAGAGGACTCTCACAACTCCCTCTTCAATCCACCTGGAGACCAGCCAGCTCCAGTGAGTCGGACAACAAAGCCTTCCTCTTTATGGAGAATCTAAAATACCTTAAAAAATCCATAGTGAACTGGCCCAAGGAAAATAATATGAAAGAAGATGAGGAACTCAGCCAAATAGAAAGGAATCTACACTGGCTTGAAAGCCTTGAAGCTGATGAATATGAAACTCAAGGGAAGAAGGAAATAATAATGCAACAAGAAGGGAAGAGGAACAAAATCCTCCTGGCAAGGGAAGAGCAATGGCGATTGAAAAGCAGGGCCATCTGGCTAAAGGCAGGTGATGAAAACACTAAATTTTTCCAGAACTATGCCAGAGGAAGGAAAAACATAAACACCATCTGGCATCTAAAAGAAGAAGGAGGCAGTGAGGCCCGCTCTTTCCAGGATCTCTCCCAGATGGGCATAAGACACTTTCAGAACCTCTTCTCTAACTAAGGTGATATCTCCTTGGTAGAAGTGATCCAGACTACCTAGACCTTTCCCCGCTATGTGGAAGACGAGGACTCACAAGAACTAATGGGTGAAGTCACCAGGGGGGAGGTGGAAGGAATTGTAAAAGCAATGCCTAAAGACAAGAGTCCTGGTCCAGACGGCTGGACAGTGGAGCCGTTCCAACATTTTTTCGAACAGCTAGGGCAAGATCTAACCGAAGTGGTTGAAGAATCCAGAAGGAAAGGAGTAATCTACCCACCCTTCAACTCGACCTTCATAGCCCTCATTCCGAAAAAAGAAGATCCCTCCTCCTTTGAGGACTTCAGACCGATCTCCCTTTGTAACTGTATCTATAAAATAATAGCAAAGGTGATAGCCCTCCGGGTTAAACCTATCCTATCCAGGCACATGTCAAGGGAACAGTTCGGGTTTTTGAATGGAAGGAAGATCCATGAAGTGATTGGAGTATCCCAGGAAACCATCCACAACATCATTAAAAAAAAAACCAAAGGAGAAATAGTAAAAATTGACTTATCTAAAGCATTTGACAGGGTCAATTGGATGTACATTCAGATGCTGCTCACTCATCCAGGATTCCACATAGAATTCATCAACTGGGTAATGGGATGCCTAACTAGTGTAAGCTTTGCTATTCTCATTAATGGAGCAACCACCTCCTTCTTCCAAAGCCAAAGGGGACTTCGCCAGGGATGTCCCCTCTTACCCCTCCTCTTCCTACTGGCAGCGGAAGGACTCAACCAACTGATCAATGATGGGCAAAGGAAAGACAATATTCAGGGTTGGAAGTGGCAACCAATTTGAAAATAACTCATCTACTATTTGTGGATGACATCCTGCTCTTCACTACAGGAAGAAGATCTGAAACTTTGGAATTAAAAAGGTTACTCAAGCTATTCTTAAAAGCAATAAGCCTTCAAATAAACAGTGCTAAATCCCAACTTCTGTTGGAAGGATTCAACAGGCTTGAAATTTCCCAAATCAAAGAGGACTTTCCCTTTGAGGATTGGAATCTCCAAGATTGCTTCAAATATCTTGGGTTTTATCTAAAACCCTGCTGTATAGGAAGCAGGATTGACATTGGCTAATAGCAAAAATAGAAGCAAGAGTCACCCACTGGAGCTTCAAAGGGCTATCTAGAGCTGGCAGACTGACTCTAATCAAATAAGTCCTTTAGACTATTCCGGTTTACTGGGCTACACTAACCTGGGTCCCGAAAGGGATTCTGGAAAAAATCAGAAGAGTCTACAACAAATTCTTATGGACAGGATCAAAGGAAGACTCGATACTCCCATGGGTGGCCTGGGAGAAAGTGTCAAGGCCAAAAGAATGGGGAGGATGGGGAATCAAAGACATAACATAATTCGTATCAACACTTGCAGCAAAGCTAGGATGGGGGCTCATCAAATCGGAGAACCTCTGGACTACAGTGGTAAAAAGGAAATATATCGACCCTATGCTGTTAGAAGACTAGATTAGAAATCCATCCAAAAAGAAAGACAATGCATCAGTGGTGTGGAAAGCAACTTTGGAAGGCTTTAAGATCATAGAACAAGGCCTATCATGGCAGGTAGGAAATGGCGAACATGTACGCATAGGGAAGGACCCCTGGGTTGGATGCAATGAAGACTTCATATTATCTCAGGATCTTACCATCCACCTCAACTCTAGAGGCATAAATAACCTTAGCCAGATAGAGAACTATGGGCATTCCTCCATATGGGGCCAAGCATGGCTCTCAGGATTGGACCTAAATCTTACCCCCCAATGGACAAGGGAATGGCATACATTCACCTCGGAGCTGTCTCGATCAAATGTCAGACTAAGAGACAGACCAGATCAATTAGTTTGGGCCCATGTAGAGACAGGGAAATACTCCCCAAAACAAGGATACAAATTCTTAATGACAAAGAAAGGCTGGGGGATCCAAGACTGGTGGGTTGCCTCAATCTAGAAACTGCAATGCCCAACAAAAGCCCAAATGCTCTTTTGGTGTATACTAAAAGAGAAGGTTCCTACCTGGGACATCCTCCAGAAGAGATTCAAATCAGGACCAGGAAGATGTGCCCTTTGTAAAGCAGCCTCTGAAACAATTTCACATCTTTTTATGGACTTCTCCTTCTCCAAAGAAGTCTGGCAATCAGTAGGGGACCTGATACACAAAAGGACTGTATGGAATGGGCAGTCGATGGCTACAACTTGGAAATCATGGTGGACCCAACATTTAGAAGGGAACCTGAGAAAACTACCCCTAATCATCTCCTGGGGATTATGGATCGCAAGAAACAAAAGCATTTTTCAAGACCATACCCCATCGGTGGAAAGCATAGCTATTGTAAGTGCATCTATTTACACCAGTATCCCTGAACCCACTCATGGGGAGCTTCCCGACCGAACTTATAAGAGAACATCAAGGAAGTGATACCTTGGGCATACTTCGACAGGGCCTCCAGCCATGAAAATAAATGTTGAGCAGGGCTAATCATCCACTTAAATTCCCATAGAAGCCTCAAAGTCTCAGTAGGCTTAGGGACTGGAACTAACAATTTTGCCGAGTTGACAGCCTTAAAACTCCTCCTTTGCTGGCTCATTCAATTAGGCATACCCACGATTCAGATCTTCGAGGACTCACTGAATATTTTCAAATGGTTCAACAGATCAAACAGATGTCAGAATAACATGCTATCATCACTTCTAGAGGAAACCATGAGCTTAAAATCTCATTTTAACATCATCTCACTATGTCATATATACAGGGAACGCAATGATGCTGTAGACAAGCTTTCTAAAGAGGGTCTGCAACAAAATATGGGCAATTGGTGAATAGAACACAAAGAGATGGACGAGATCCATGTGTCAGATCGTCCACCATATGCACCAAACTTTTCTCTCTGAAGCCTCATCCAGGACGGGCAACTTATTGTTTTTTTTTGCTGGATTATCTTGTTTTCTTTTGTTCAGACCAGACAATACAGATTTGCATAAAAACTCGCAAAAAGTCAAAATACATTGCTGCCTCATCCCTGTTAGGGTTGTTTTCCCTTCTGAGGACACCCAGGGATGGAGCAGCCATAACATAAAACTAAAATTTGGAAACTATTTTCATTTTTTGTCTTGTGATTTAGCCAAGATGCATCGAAATTGCTCATTCAGATGGGGTTTCTCCAGTTTAAGGAGACTCCGATCGCACAACTGATCAATGAACTGGATTCAGAACTCGAGATGGTAGTAGGGGATCTCCCTCATGCAAAATCTCAGCAACTCTATGACCAAAAATCATACAGTCACTTGAATGCTTACAACATATACAATGTAACTTTTTGTCTTGCAATAAAAAGTTTGATTTTTTTCTCAGAAAAAAATAAAAAAAAAAAAAAATAATAATAATAATAATAATAATAATAATAATAATATATATATATATATATATATATATATATATATATATATATATATATATATATATATATTTGTTTGTCGTTGATGAATTATGGAATACCAAATTGACGTAAAATGACCATGTGGAAAATGCCTCTAAAGATTCATGCTCTCATCATATGGGATAAATACTTAGGACTAAAATTGAGATAATTCATGAATGTATGTTTAGAGTTAACATAGGAGACATGATCAAAATCTATTCCAGGGAAATACATTCTCAAGATTTTAATTGTTAACCCAACTTTTTAGTGTGTTTTGATTATGACAAAGGATGTGTTTATCCTTTGGATCTTTCATTTACATTAAATACTTAGTTGGGTGTTGTCATTGAAAACATGGGCGTGAATAGATGGCCCATGGCCATAGAAAAAAGGTGGGTTATATAATAAAGACAAGGTAGGCGTTATTTCCATCCTTAGTGATTTTATTTCACATTGATGAATCAAATATAAAGAGAAAAAAATTGCTAAATGAAAAAATGATAGGAAATTGAGTCTTTATAATATTGACATCCAGGGAGAAAAATTTTGGGATGAGGAAGATAACTTCTCAAACTCTTGAATAAGTTATGTAACTTGCACAAAAAGAGAAGAATCAAACAAAATATGATTCTAGAGGTATAGGTGGAAAGATAGGACATGGAAGGAATAATAAGAAAGGAAAAGGCAGTAAACATCATTGTTGGAGCCCATAATTTTTTTTTGTTAAATTTTGTTAAGTATGGGTTCACATAGGACGAATGAGGAGTGCCAAAGGTACAAATAGTGTGCAACATACGGTTGGCATAGGAGAAGAGGTGCGACACATGAAGACGTTGCACAAAACGAAGATAGTGGTGTCTGGGGAGAAGGGACACATGTGAGGAAGAATAAGATGTGGATTTTTACTTGTAGATTTAACAACTTATGTGATATGCTAAAATATAAGACATGAATCTACTCTACTCTTCAGCGGAAACCAAAATTGATTGTTGAAAACAATAAGTAGAAAAGTAAGAATACAATGAGAGATAACACAATATTTCTTTCGGGAAGCTAAGATGGATGGTTTAAGGAAAAGCGTGGAAGTTAAGATGGATGGTTTAAAGAAAGACGTGAAAGCTAATATGGATGGTATAGATGAAAACTTAAAGGCAACATGGAAGATTTGAAGTCAGATTTGACAAAGTTGCTACAAGAAATGCTTACTAATGGCGAAATGGTAGTAAAGAAAACTTATGATAAGAACAAAACAAATGCTAATTATTATTTCATAGACTCTAATGTTGGATTGAAGATCCACCATGTTCCAAAGATCGATATGAGGAAGTTTGATGGAAATGATCTTGTAACATGGATACTACAGATGGAGCAATATTTCAGTCTCCATAATGTGGAAAACACACAAAAGGTACGCATTGCAAATTTATATTTGGAACCAAATCAACTTGTATGGTATCAGTGGCTTTGCTCTCGTAAACAAATTGTCACTTGGGAAATTTTTACGGAAGAAATGATAGCACATTATGAGGATACAAAAAGCAACACTTTTTTTAGCCAATTGATAAATCTCAAACAAAAGGGCTCAATGATGGAGCACATTGAGGACTTCCAAAATTTGAATATAAGGGTAAAAGATATTCCAGAAGAGCCTTTGGGAACATCATTCATTGGAGAAGGCATTCAGGTTGGCAAGAAAAATGGAAAGAAAAATTATGGCAACAAGGAATCCTACCACTCACAACTATACAGATGGAAGTGTTGTTTCCCTAGCCTTTCACAACCTACAAGGTTGATACCACAACAATTGGAAGAAAAAAGAGCAAAAGGGCTTTGTTACAATTGAGATAGAAGATACACTAAAGGTCATAAGTGTGCTGACAAGAAATTGTTTTACATAGATTTGAAGGGGAGGGATAAAAAGAACAAGAAACGTCAAAAGAAGAGGATATACACCAAGAACAAACCCTAGAGAAAGAAGAAATGAATCCGACCATATCTTGTAATGCATTGGCTGGAATTACCACTCAAACTATCAATATAGAAGGACATATCAAGAAGAAAAAAGTAATAGTGTTGATTAATGGGGGAGTACCCATAATTTTATTCATTGTAAGATAGCCAAGGAATTGAATTGCTTCCTATATCCAACACCAGGGTGTCAAGTGATGGTTGCAAGTGGAGGAACAATAAATTGCTCTGGAAGGTGCCATAATATCAAGTCATCCATGGGAGAATATGTATTGAATAGCCTAATGCTTTCCATTCCAATGGGTGGTGTTGATGTTGTATTACGAATCCAATGGCTACAATCCATAGGTACAATAGCTTGAAATTTTCATGAATTTTTTTCGGAGGAAAGGAAGTTTAATTAAGGGGTATCGCAAGGAAACCGAGAAATATAATAAGCTCTAACGAAATGGCAAAGCTTTTAAAGAAATAACAACGAGGCATAATTTTACAATTATGTTCGCTAGAGTTTCCACATCGAAATTATCTATTTCTCGAGATATCAAAAAAGTCTTTGACAATAATTCCAAGGTATTTGAGACTCCCAAAGGCATCCCACCTATTCATGACCCTAATCATGATATTAAATTGATTCCAGGAAGTGTTCCTCCAAACATCAGGCCTTACATATATATGTATTCCCAAAAGAGTGAAATTGAACATATGGTTGCATAAATGCTAGAGGTTGGTATAATTCAACCTAGTCAAAGTTCTTTTTCTACTCCAGTAGTATTGGTGCACAAGAAGGATGGGTCATGGCACATGTGTCCGGATTATAGGGAGCTTAACAAGCTCACTATTAAAGATAAATTTCCCATTCCTGTCATTGATGAATTATTAGATGAATTGCATGGATCAATTTACTTCACCAAGTTGGATATTCGTTTAGGATATCATAAAATCACAGTGAAGACTGAAGACATTCCAAAAAAAACATTTAGAACTCACGAGGGTCATTATGAATTTTTGGTCATGCCTTTTGGACTTACCAATGCACCTTCTACATTTCAAGGTTTTATGAATTCCATTTTCAAACCCTTCCTTAGAAAATTTGTGTTAGTATTTTTTGATGATATACTAATCTACAACAAGTCTTGGAAGGATCATGTTCAACATGTTGACAGGGTGCTCAAACTATTGGAGGAGAAACAATTATATGCAAAAATCTCCAAATGTTTCTTTGGAGTACAAGAGGTGGAATATCTGGGTCATATTGTATCTCATGAAGGTGTTAAGGTAGACCCTAGAAAAATTAAAGCCATTAAGGAATAGAAAATCTCCACATCCATAAAGAATCTACGAGGATTCCTCTAGTTGACCGGGTATTATCGCAAGTTTGTTAAGAATTATGGGAGAATAGCAACACCTCTAACAACATTGTTGAATAAAGATGCATTTTCATGGACTCTGGAAGCAATGAAGGCTTTTGAACATCTTAAAGAGGCAATGTGCCAAGCACTGGTATTAGCTACGTCGAACTTCACAAAAACCTTTATTGTGGAATGTGATGCCTCAAGAAATGGAATTGGTGTTGTTTTAATGTAAGAAGAAAGACCCATGCTTTCAAAATTTGTCCACTTAAAGGAAATTCTTTACACAAACCTATTTATGAGAAGGAAATGTTGGCAATACTACATGCACTTAAGAAATGGCGACCCTACCTAATGGGAAGACACTTCAAGGTAAAAATGGATCAAGATAGTTTTAAATACTTTTTAGAACAAAGAGTATCTTCAAAAGAGAAGGAAAAATGGGTCATAAAGATGTTGGGTTATAACTTTGAAATCATCTATAAAAAAGGGAAGCAAAATGTTGTGGCAGATGAACTTTGAAGAAAGGATGCGGATGTGGAAGCATTGCTTTGCACCATTTCTATTATCCAACCAGATTGGATAAATGAGGCAAGGGATGAATGGAAGAATGATGAAGAAGTGTGGGCACTCATTCAAAATTTACAACAAGGCCCTAATACATCTGATACATTTAGCTGGAAAATGATTCAATAGTCTTATTTAGGAAGTGTGAACCTTGGTAACTCATGAAAATCCTTGGACATCCAAACATAAACAATATGTACTCGAAAATAAACTTTGGAGTAGTCTCTAATCTGCAGTTCCTTACTGGTTGTGCTTCAACCCATGTTGTCAAGTAATCAGGTGCTATAATTATATACCTTGCACTAGTCCTCTTTCCAGGTGGGTTGATCAGTCCAGTAAAATCGATAGCCCACTTATCAAAGGCCTACAATAAAATGGCCCCCATGAGCCTCTCCTTGAATCACCTGTCTTTCATGTTCAAGAACATATCTACACAATATCTCATCTAGTCCCATTTTATATAACTATCTTGCTATTAATCAAAATTCAGATGCCTTGACCACTAATTATTTTTTGTTGTTGTGTAGTATACTCTGAAGGAGCCATTCCTGTGGTAAAAAATTGAATGATATATGTGAAATGGTCATCTGCCACTCTGATTGCAAATAGTTTCACATCAGGGAGATTATTATCTATATTGGTTGGTTCTTCCCCTATTTCCATTCTTGATAGATAATCAAGTCCTGCATTCAGTCTCCCTGGCTTAACAATGATCTCAAAGTCATATTCCTAAATAATAGTAACAATATGAAAACCTTTCCTCCTAAGAGAGGTTTATTAACCAAATACTTCAGTGCAAAATGATCTATAAACATTTAAAGTGTGATGCCAACAAATAGTGTCTAAACTTTTGCAAAGCATACACCATGGCCAGTCCTTCCCTTTCTATAGTGGTGTAATTCTTTTCTTCTTTAGATAAATTTCTACTTGTAAAAGCTATAGGATGATCAATATATCCTACACTAGGTTGTGCTAGTACCACTCCCAAAGCTATACAATATGCATCCACATGGACATGGAATTCCTTATTCCAATCAGGAAACACTAATATATGTGCAACTACGATTTTTTCTTTTAATATGTCGAGGCTGTAAAAACCTCCTCCTAGATCTACCCAAGTAACGATGCCAACCGGGTAAACATGAGACAAGAGGCTACTATGATCAAATTCGACCTCCTAGGTAACCTTAAGGAAGTGGAATTGACGAAGCATCACACACAATCATCAACAAAACCCTTAGAAGACAAGTTAACCACTCCGACAGCCTATCCCGGGTCCCGCTATTGTTCTAGGTATCTTAGGCCATAGTTGCTCTGATGCTATGGGTAAGTGAGTGACCAACAATCGAAAGTCACTCTCATAGGCCTAATTGCTAGCGACTGTGGACCAAGGTTGTCAGTTTTGTGCTAGCGACCACGGTATTTAAGCCATTTTTTCAAGCCGAGAGCCTAGGATACTGCCTAGAATGGAATGAAATCTCGGAATCAAGTAAAGTACAAGGAAACAATGTTGCAAAGTTAAATAGTTAATCAAGACCTTAACCAGACCAATACTAGCCATGACAGGCATTTCGTCAAAAATATCATCAGCATCTAACCTATAGGTGTAAATGACAAAATTAAGTGTAGGGATCTCATACTAATATGAGAATCGCCATGAACCATTGTTTCCTTATGTCATTTGCTGCCTTATCATGTGTTATGTTATAGATACATTATCCATTAAAATACAAGTAAAAACACATTGAGAGCCAAACATAGCTATTGTCATAAAATGTGCATATAACCAACATAATAGGAATAAAAATACAATAAACATATCAACCATCAAAATCCATATATACACCAGTAAATTTACACATGAAAATCAATGGAATGAATTTCTCATTAATCAATGCAATGAACCAACTAGTGATGGGACTACCAAGTCCCACTCGACCATAGATTGGCTAAGCCAAGTCTCTCTTCATCCAATCACTCTCATGCCATATTCCAAGCATGAATGTGGGACTCCTTGAACACATCAAAAACACCAATTAATGTGGATGCGGGCGGAGTTCTCAGTCTACGCCATGAGGAATTTTAGTGCCTTCTAGTCTCTTAGGATTACCGTGCATCCGCAGTCCGATCCAAGGATCACTAGGCCCTACACACATACTCTCTAGGCTTTATCATTCATTCCATCCCGGAATCACTAGGCCCAACGGAGAGAAAATTCACCTCTTGGCTTTACTGTATATCCCCCCATTCATCGGCAAGGATACTTAGGCCCACCAAGGCACAAAATTTGACTTTACCACAATCCATAGTCAGTTTTAGGGGTTACTAGGCTAGTGGCTTCATGCATCCTTAGTCCCTTTCATGGACCACAACACCATGTGTTTTTCAATTCGGAGGTCCACCCCACTCAGCTTCGAATCCAATCCTACCATCCCATATACACCGAATTAGAGAACCCATCTCATCAAAGCTATTAGAGAATGGCAAGGCTAGGCTGAACATACTATCACACCTGTCAAAACCAATGCCATGGTAGAAAAGAAACACATTCAATCCCATGCATGCCAAATCTAGCAAGGAAAATACACATGCAATTTGATACCTGGAATGAAGCCTATTGTAGCTACTTGATCCTGCATTTCCCTGCTTGATCTTTTCTTCCTCTTGAATTCTTTGTCTTCTTGCTCCAATGCCAAAGTGCTCCAATAAAACTTTAAAGTGTCCAAGATTATGAGAGAGAGATAGAATAATAAAATAAATCCAAAGTTAAACTGACAAAAGGTTACCAACTAATCCTCAGAAGCCTTTTTATGAATGAGGCCTCTATTTTCTTCATTTTTCATTATTTTCCTTCATTTTCCTCCTCACATGCAACCTATGATATTTCACCTCCTTTTTCTCCTAATTTCCATTATTTTCATAAATAATTGTGCCAAAAATGCCATTTTTCCTGTCCAAATCCTTAGCCATTTCCTTTGCTAATTTCCTTTGCCATAAACAACCAAGTGAACACCACCTAGAATGTCTTTCCCAACATTCATCATGGAATAATTGTCCCATTCATTCATGGTTATTGTTTTGAACTTTTATTACGTGGAATTTTCACTAGTGCTGTTACAGAGGCTCTTCTGACATTCTTCAATCCACTGAAAAGTTACTTCCTTCTTCAAAAATTTCTCCATTAGCACAGTGATCTGATCATACCCCTTGATGAAATTCCTGTAATACCTAGTATGTCCCAACATAGAGTGAAGCTGTCATACTATCTTAGGTGGAGAAAAGTTCACAATGAGAGAAATCTTAGCAAGGTCCACCATTAGTCCTTGCTTACAGACAATATGTCCCAACAATATGCCGAAAGGTACACAAAATATGAACTTCTTTCGGTTCAAAGAGATCTGATATTGTCTACATGTTTCGAGCATAAGTATTAAACTTCCAACATGTTTTCTCAACAATCGAAATACTCTCCAATCATAAAAATATACCTCTAAAAAATTATGGATGTATTCCTTAAAATTTTTTACCACCACCCTAGAAAATATAGTAGGGGCATTTTTTAATCCAAAAGACATTACTGTGTATTGGTATCAGCTCCATTCTATAGAAAATTTGGTCTTATTCTGATCTTCAGGTGCAATCCTAATCTGCTGATAACCTGAGAATCCCTCTGTAAATGAGTAAGATTCCTGACCTCCTAACCATTTGGTCCAATCAATACTTTGCTAACCGAATCACTCGAACTAATGGGAGTGTTACAACTCTGCCCATACAATTCCTCAAAGGGACTCATCCTTAAAGACTCCCGATAACCACTGTCGTATGAAAACTCTACCAAAGTTAGATATTGTTTCCATTTCCACTATTTATGCATCACATACATCCTCAACATGTCGTGCAATATCCTATTGACCCTATATGTCTGTCCATCTATCTGCAGATGATAAGCTATTTTGAAGGCCAACTCTGTGCCAAAACCTGCAAATAACTCCCAAAACATGGAAGTGAACTTTGCATCCCTATCTGACACAATCTTCTTTGAAGAACCATGTAGTCTAACCAAATCTCTAATGAAAACCTGTGCCACAAAACTAGCTGAGAACATAGACTTTACTAGAATGACATGTGCAACCTTTATTAACCTGTCCACAATGACCATGATGGAATCATCTGGCTTCACTGTCTTTGGCAACCCTGTGATGAAGTCCATGGAAATGACCTCCCATTTCCATTCTGGAATCACAATTGGTTGTAGCAACCCACCTGGATGTTTACACTCTGCCTTCACTCACTGACAATCAAAGCATCTAGCCACGAACTTTGCTACATCTGTCTTCAAATTCAGCCAATAGTAATATCTCTTTACCAGTGTTAGTGTCTTCTGATAACATGGGTGACTTGAATATGGTTTCACATGAAATTCCCTCAAGATCACCTTCAAGAGTTCACTGCTATCCGATACATATATCCTGTCTCGGAACCTGACCATCCATATGTTGTAAGATGATAATCCATGCCCTGTGCACCTGCACCTGTACCTGTACTACCACTTGCACCTATACCACTACCTGTACCTATAATATCACCTTGCCACAACCTGTGCACAATATCCATATGATCCGAAGTGGATCCATGAAAATTATCAAAGTGCCATGACTGTATCAAATTAGGACAAACTTTGAATTTATGAACAAAGAGCTATTAGGGAGACCTCTGGACAGTGGTAGTTTGCAGCCAGCAAGGAACGACGAGGACCTCGGTCAAAGCGTGCTGACCGAGGCCCATGGAGACTGCGCAGGAGGCAAAACTGGCAGTTAGGAAGCCCGGATCGGGAAACGAAGGCCATTTTTGATGCTAGCACTAATCGCGCATCATTGAGAAAACCACTCGATAAGGAAAAGCCTCGAGCGCTCGGTCGCATGGGAAGCCGAGAAACTGTAGGGAAAGCGCTAAGGTGAAAGGCGGGTCCCGTGCTCCAAAATTGGTGGAATATCGGAGGCACATTGGGCGGTAAGCGTTTTGGGCAGAGAACGAGCGACTCCATTCATTGCACGACGCGTGTTCGCAGATGAGAGAGATAACCACCTCTCATTGTAGGCTAACGGTCGAGCAAGTTGACTGCGCAAAAAGAGAAAACACCGTAGGATATGGGGGCTCTAGATCTGACGGTGGAGATTGTGCCCGATGGGAAACCAGATTTGATGGGGGAATTAAGCCGCGACATATAAAAGTCTGAAGTCTGATTTGACCGTTGAGTTGGCGGATGAATCATTTCACAACATAACCGAAATACTGAACCGTTGAGGAAGAGTTGGCATAGTTTGTGAGAGGACAAGTGGCCACTTCCCCGTGGGATGTTGGTGATGACACAAAGGCAGGGAACTCCAAGCGAACAACAGGCGATCCGAAGGGGCAGAAGCGGAAGCGAACCATCAAGGACAGATTGGCTTTAAGCCATGAACAAATAGAGAACAAGACAAGGAAGAAAAGAGAGAAAGAGCCAGAGAAGAAAAATAGTGAACAAAAAGGCGAAAGAGACAGTGAAGCAAGAAGCAGAAAACAGAGAGCCAAGCTGACCTAAGGCAGCATCGAGCAGAAATAAGTCTTGATAGGTTCAAGCAATCCCTGTGAGGATTTGTCAAGAATTGAGTACCACATTGGGCTCCTCCTATTGAAGACCAGAGAGGTCAAGACTTGGTAAGGAAAGACTCTGTGCACTCTAGTGGCTTAGGGAATCCAAGAACCACCCTACTAAGCATTATTTGTTTCAGGAGACTCAAATTGAGCTCCTCACTGTAAAAAATCTGCTTTAAAGACACAATAAAAGAAGGCCACCACTGAAAGCTGGACCAGAGACGTAGCCCTGGAGGATAGGGTGAACTCCTTATTAATTTGTTGTGTTCTTGTATTTTCTTACTGTGTTTCTCTTACTGTTTTCCATTTTCCAGTGTCTGTGTATTTTGCAATCTGATCGATCCGTTGCCTAAAATAACATAGACACACACCAGCACATGAGTCTGTAATACCTTCATTCATTAATTATTTAACTGAGATCACTCACGAGTGATTTTCAGATCAAGTGGTATCAGAGCTTTAGGCTGTTAAGGTTAGACAAGCTTGTGTTGGTTTAGCTGTTGAATGCTAACTAGATCAAAGCTCAAATTAGGAGGAGAGTTGGTTGAAACTAATCCTGAAATTGGGAGAGTCTATCCTCAGAAGACAATGTTGGAGGAAGGTTCTATGGGGCCATACCCTCAATTCATAGATAGTTTCCTAGCTATAAAGTCCATGGTAGAAGAAATGTATAGGGATTTTAGAAAACACAAAGATGAAGATTCATCAGGTTCCAAACAAGATAAAGGAGAAGATGAGTCTCACTTCCATGACCACTCAAAAGGCAAGGGGAAAGAAGAAAGCTTTCTCCCACCTCCTAATAGCCCTGAACATAAAAAGAAGGCATCCTTGATTAAAATGGATGTTAAATTTGATTTACCTATATATGATGGAGAGTTGAATGTAGAAAAGTTGGACAATTGGATTAGACAAATTGATGTTTATTGTAGAGTGCAAAATATCGATTTAGATAAGAGCAATATTCAGCTGGCAAGCCTACACCTTGGAGGCACTGCTTGGTTTGGTGGGAAGGCAAGACCCAAGCTGACATGAAAAGACATGGTAAGACTATCTTTGTCTAGAGTGAATTTGTTTCTGCAATAAAAAGGTAGTTCTATCAATTGCCGACATGCAGCAAGCCATGATGAGATGGCAAACTCTTCGACAGTTGAAGGGAAAAGTGTGCAAGGGTACACTCAAGAATTCAGAAAGAGAACATTGATTCTAGGAATCTCATTAGACTCACTTGAGACTCTGTTGAAGTACATTGGTGGTCTACACAGCTATATGAGGCACACTATCCTCATGTTTAATGCCACTAGTATAGATGAGGTATCTGTACAAGCTACTCATCTAGAAGCTAAAGGAAAGAATGGAAGTCTAGAAGTTGGGGGATCATCCCAACCCACTGCAAGCAAGAATAAGGAGAAAAGAAAGCAGAAATGGGAAGCAAGGAAGGCTAACACTGCACAGAAAAGCAAGGCTTCATGCACTCACTGTAAAAAGCATGGGCATGATGATGGGCACTGTTGGATTCTGCATCCAGAGCTGAGACGTAAGAAGTTCGAGGGCAAGAAGAAGAAGACTGCTACAACTATTCAGAAAGATTTGGGGTCAGACTCTGGAGATGAAACAACTATTGCATCCATAGGTATAAGAGGTAAGAATTCTGAAGCATCTACTAGTACTTCTGCACAATCTACTATTGATGAAGAAAATCAGAGAAAAAGACATGAGCTTTTCCATATTCGAGTTATTTCCAAACATCAAAAGATCGATACTTTGTTTGATAGTGGCTCACAAGTAAATTTTATTTCTGAAGCAATTGTAAAGAAGTTGGGATTAGTAACTACACCTCACAAGAAACCATACCCATTAGGATGGTTGAATGATAAAGCACAACTACAAGTGACTAGACAATGCAAACTCAAGTTTTCTTTTGGGTCAGCGTTTGTAGATGAGGTTGAGTTAGACATAATTCCTTTGGATATATGTGGAATTGTTTTAGGAAGTCCTTACTTGTATGACAAAAAATATATTTCCTATAGAGCTGAACAAATATCTACTTGTTAAAGATGGAATCAAATACTTTTTAAGAGCTCATAAGCTCAAGAATAATTATACTCTCATAAACTCAAGGCAGATGAAACGAATGATGAATTCATGCAAACAATTCTTACTGATGTTTGTAAAGGAAAAGAAACCTGATAAAACCAATATATTTGAGGGCTGTAATGCTAAACAACAAGCTGATTTAGAAAAGGTTGTTTCAGAGTATGATATCTTGTTTCAAGAACCTAAAGGTCTGCCACCCAAAAAGGAAATAGTGCATGATATTATTTTACAGCAAGATGCTCCATTGCTTAACATTGGAATGTATTGGCTGTCCGCTTTAGAGAATGCTAAAATCAAGAAGCAGGTGCAGGAGTTGCTTGAGAAGGGGTTCATCAGACCTAGCACATCACCATGTGAGTCACCAATCGTTTTGGTGAGAAAGAAAGATGGCTTGTGGAGAATGTGCATTGATTACTGAGCACTGAACAAGATAACAATAAAAAATCGTTATCCCCTTCCTTGCATAGATGATCTTTTAGATCAATTGAAAGAAGCTGTTTATTTCTCCAAGCTAGACTTGCATAGTGGATACCATTAGGTCAAAGTTGCAGAACAAGATGCATGGAAGACTGCTTTCAAAACAAAGCAGGGATTGTATGAGTGGCTGGTTATGCCTTTTGGCTTAACTAATGCTCTTGCTACTTTCATGAGATTAATGAATGATGTACTCAGACCTTTTCTTGATGATTTTGTTATTGTGTATCTGGATGACATTCTAATATTTAGCAAAACGTGAGAAGAACACTTAAAGCATGTTAAGCAGACACTAGATGTTTTGAAAAGAGAAAAACTTTGTGTTAAACTCTCAAAATGTGAATTTGGAAAAACATGTTTGAATTATTTGGGTCATATAGTAGGGGGTGGTGAATTGAAGATAGATCCCTCTAAGGTGGCAGTCATTGTAAACTGGCCTAAACCCAAATCTGCTACAGAAGTTAGAAGCTTCTTAGGAGCAGCACAATATTGGAGAAAGTTCATTTCTAACTTTTCCTCAATTGCAGCTCCCTTACATGCTTTAACAGGATTGAACAGGGTGTTTTAGTGGGGAGAAAACAACAGAAAGCCTTTGACACCTTGAAAGAAAAGATTAGTATAGCACCTGTACTAGCACTGCCTGATCTTCAAAGACCATTTGAGATCCAAACGGATGCCAGTGACTATGCCATGGGAGTAGTGTTGACACAGCATGGTAAACCCATATGTTATCATTCTGAGACATTTAATTCTGCAGTAGTTAACTATCCTACATATGATAAAGAATTGTATGCATTAGTACAGAGTGTGAAAAAGTGGAAACATTAATTAATGGGAAAAGAGACAGTAATACATACTAATCATCAACCACTTCAATATCTACACTCCCAAACTAAGTTGCAACAATCAAGACACTATAGATGGATGGGTTTTCTACAACAGTTTCATTTAGTCATCAGATATAAAAAGGGCATACATAATAAAGTTGCAGACATGTTATCTAGACCCATTATAAATGCATCTACTATACTTAAGCATAATTCTGTGTTACATGAGAGTTACATTGAACAATATGCTCAAGATATAGACTTTAAAGATGTATATGCAACTTTAAGTCAAGGCAAACGAGTAGAAGAATTGGATTATCATGTAAAGGACCGACTCTTATATCATTGTGGGAAGTTATGCATTCCAAAAACTGAAAGAGTAAAGATAATTCGAGAAGCACACACTTCTCTAATATTAGGTCACTTTGGGTAAGTAAAACAGTTGCACAACTGCAAAGATTTTGTTATTGGCCAAAAATGAATGAGACAGTTTCTAGATATGTAAGAGGGTGTACTATGTGTGCTAAAAGCAAGCCCAACAATAGAAAACTAGGCTTGTACACTCCATTACCAGTTCCTTCTCACCCTTGGGAAAGTGTTTCCATGGATTTTGTTGGAGGACTGTGTAAATCTAGGAAAGGTCATGACTATCTGTATGTTGTTGTGGATAGGTTCAACAAATTGTGTATTTTGATACCTTGTAATAAACAGATTACAACTGAACAAACTGCAAAACTATTTTTTGAACATGTATGGGTTCATTTTGGATTACCCACTTCCATTGTATTTGATTGAGACACCTGATTTGTGGGGAAGTTTTGGTCAAGTCTGTGGGAACTGATAGACACCAAACTGAAGAAAAGCACAACTTTTCATCCACAAACTGATGGCCAGACAAAAGTAGTTAATAGGACAGTGATCCAGTTACTCAAGGGATATTGCAGCATGCATCCTAAGCTTTGGGATGAACATTTATGTTATGTGCAACATGCTTACACAGAGCAAAACATTCTTCTACACAGAGATCTCCTTTTGAGACCTGTTTTGGTTTCACACCAAGGTCTCCTTTAGATTTTGTCTTTGTTGAAGACACCATAGTTGAGGGACACAGTGATGTGGACAGGGCAACTAGGTTCATTGAACAAATCCAAGAGATCCACCAGGTAGTACAGGAACAACTGGAAAAGAGCCAAGCCAAATACAAGGCAAGGCATGACAAGCATCAGATGGAGCATAGTTTCCAAGTTGGTGACCAAGTCTGGCTGTATATCAGCAAGGACAGGATGCAAGGTGAAGGTAAAAAGCTAAGCCTCTCAGGTATGGACCCTTCAAGATACTTGAGAAGATTGGTGAGAATGCTTTTCGCCTTGATCTACCAACTTACATGCACATCTACTCAGTCGTAAATGCAGATTGCTTGAGATTGTTTGAACCTTCACTAATTGAAGATCCCAAAGAGCAGAGTCAATTGCCTTCTATTGATGACCTGCTACCTGAATATCTTAATGAATTGTAGGAAGACACAGTTCTGGATAGGAAGGTGAGGACGATGCGTAGAGGAGATGTTGAGTACCTCAGAATTGGGCTCAAGGGTTCGAAGCCAAGCAGTTGGATAGAGATTGGACAAGTGAGGCAATTGTACCCTCACTTAGTTGATGCTTGAAAACCAACTTTTGGTGGTCCAAAAGCTTTTTCAGTGGGAAGGCCATGATCCAAAGTGGATCCATGAAAATTATCAAAGTGTCATGACTGTATCAAATCAGGACAGACTTTGAATTTATGAACAAAGAGCTATTAGGGAGACCTCTGGACAGTGGCAGTTTGCAGCCAGCAAAGAATGACGAGGACCTCAACCAAAGCGCGCTGATGGAGGCCCATGGAGACTGCGCAGGAAGAAAAATTGGTAGTTAGGAAGCTCGGATCGAGAAACAGAGGCCATTTTTGATGCGCTAATCGCACATCGCTGGGAAAAACCCCTCGAGAAGGAAAATCCTAGAGCGCTCGGTCGCATGGGAAGCCAGGAAACCGTAGGTAAAGTGCTAAGGTGAAAGGTGGGTCTCGCGCTCCAAAACTAGCAGAATTTCGAAGGAACATTGAGCAGTAAGTGGATTTGGGCAGAGAATGAGTGATTCCATTCATTGCATGACGTGTGTCCAGCGGATGAGAGAGAAAAACCGCCTCTCATCATGGGCTAACGATCGAGCAAGTCAATTGCGCGAAAAGAGTGAACACCGTAGGATCTGGGGGCTCCAGTTCTGACGGCGGAGATTGTGCCCGATGGGAAACCGGATTTGATGGGGGAATTAAGCTGCGGCATATAAAAGTCTGAAGTCTAATTTGACCGCTGAGTTGGCGGATGAATCATTTCACAACGTAACCGAAATACCGAACCGTTGAGGAAGAGCTAGTGCAGTTCGTGAGAGGACAAGTGGCCACTTCCCTGTGGGACGTTGGCGATGACGCAGAGGCAGGGAACTCCAAGTGAACAACAGCAGGCGATCCGAAGGGGCGGAAGCGGAAGCGAACCGTCAAGGACAGATTGGCTTTAAGCCATGAACAAATAGAGAACAAGACAGAGAAGAAAAGAGAGGAAGAGCTAGAGAAGAAAAATAGTGAACGAAAAGGCGAAAGAGACAGTGAAGCAAGAAGCAGAAAACAGAGAGCCGAGCTGACCTAAGGCAGCATCGAGCAGACAGAAGTCTTGAGAGGTTCAAGCAATCCCTGTGAGGATCTGTCGGGAATTGAGTACCACATTGGGCTCCTCCCATTGAAGACTAGAGAGGTCAAGACTTGGTAAGGAAAGAGTCTGTGCACTCTAGTGGCTTGGGGAATCCAAGAACCACCCTACTAAGCATTATCTGTTTCAGGAGACTCAAATTGAGCTCCTCACTGTAAAAACTCTGCTTTAAAGACACAATAAAAGAAGGCCACCACTGAAAGCTGGACCGGAGACGTAGCCCTGGAGGATAGGGTGAACTCCTTATTAATTTGTTGTGTTCTTGTATTTGCTTACTGTGTTTCTCTTACTGTTTTCCATTTTCTAGTGTCTGTGTATTTTGCAATCTGATCGATCCATTGCCTAAGATAACATAGACACACACCAGCACATGAGTCTGTAATACCTTCATTCATTAATTATTTAACTGAGATCACTCACGAGTGATTTTCAAATCACCATATACCTGAATCCTTTTGTCCCGCCTGCGAGATCCTATCTTGTAAGTCCATCCGATAGGAGCTCATAGGTGCCAAGTGATGTACCTGTAACTGTCTGCTGAGAGCATATGCCACCCTATTATCACTAGAAATGTGTACTGCAAATAGCTTGCACCCTTTTCTGTGGCTACACTTTGCTTGCATAGCTATCACCATCCTAAGTAATGTGGATTTTCTCTTACCTCGCAAGACTCTTGGTTCTCCATTGTCATCAACACACTCAATATATTTTTCATAGAATTCAACTTTGATTCTATGTAGATACAACCAATCTATGCCGAACAACATAATGTATGATCCCAATGGTAACACATTCAAATGTGCTACCGTAGGCATACCATTTAAATCAAATGAACAAGCTCTTACCTAGTGATGAAATCACTTCTTTGTACCAGTAGCGAAATGCACTAACCAAGACTCTACATGCAGTTCCTTATTCAAACCAAACTTATCCACCAAGTCAATACTAACATATCAATAATTAGATCCAGGGTCAATCAAAATCGAAATAACTTGATGTTGGGAGAGGGTCCCCTGGGTTACTTTTTCAAATAGTTTTGTTATTTTTGTAAAGTGTCTCTGCATTTTGACGAGTAGAGCATGAAGGTAGCTACGATTCAAAGGGGCTTTAGAAAGGTCAAAGCCCCTTATTTTGTTAGAAGTTAAGTTTTTTTATGACCTGCCCATGGTTCGTGGACCATCGTATTGTAAAAGAAGATGATATAAAAGAGTTATAGGTCACAGGAAAGTAAGTGAAGATAATGAAGAACACATATAGGCAAGTTTCGGGTCTGTATTGCCTACTCTGTACTTAGGCGAAGGGGAAGGCTCCTATAGCTGTGTGCGCAGAGACCTTGGCAAGTCTGCAGCTAAATTCGTGGGCCCCTGAGCTGTGTGCGCATGGAAGAAAGAGTTTGTAATAGAAGATCTAAACATAATAAAGACTATTTTGTAGAAATATCAGTGTATCTGTGTGTTTATGTTTTCTTATGCATTTACTGTGAATTCACTATGTTTATTGCAATTATCTTAAAAACACTTAAGATATGCATGAAAGTGGTAGATCTGTTAGTTTACTTGATGTTATGATTGTTTAAAAAATCAGTGCAGAGTTAGAATCTGTTATGTGTTAGTTACTGTAATTTCCACTTTTCAAGGGTTAAGGTTTGTGAAGGCCAGTATAAATCCCTAGGAGTAAAAGAAACCCATCACGTAGACCTTTGGATGCAAAAATATACTTTTGTCATCCCCCAATACTGCCTTGGGTGTGACTACAACCTGCGCTATGAGGGTTGTTGCGAAAAGGGCTGACAGTGTAGGATTTTGTTGATTGGCACAACTAACTCCGAACTTGGGTCCATACCCCCTCAAGCCAACTAATTTTTCCATTATCAGGACCGAGATCTATCTAAGGAATGTGTGATGTAGAAAAAATGGTTCCCAACTAAGAAGGAGATCGAGAAGTGGATAGATCAGAAGTTGAACAAATTCGCATCCCAGGAAAATAGGAAGCTGTGCCTGTCAAAGGAAGAATGGTTGAATAGATACCTATATACAGATGAACACATAATTTTCTTCTACTCTTTTCCATGTGAATTATATGAGTGGTTGGACAAATTAGTGGGCAATCAAGGTACATGGAAGTTGGATAACACTATTATGTGGACTCTATAATTGGTAAGGCATCTGGAAGCTTCAGAAAACAAGATCGCAAGGGATGTCGATTACTGGATCGATATCATTTTGGGCGGTTTCATTACTGAGTTTGCGATCGATACATCTGTCAGTTATAGTGAAGCTGAACGCCAATTTTTTAAAGGACCAAGAGGTAAGCATATGAAGTCCCTCAAAACTTAGATTAAAATTCTATTGTGCGAGAAAAGGGTTATGCCATTGAATTAAATTTTAGAAGAGATTTGACGGGAACTACGCGAAGTGGAAAGATGTTCAGAAGAGATCTAGCTTCGGGTGCTAAGTATACTCCTCTGTGGTGAGTGTCTAATAGTGACAAAGAATTTAGTATTATGAGAACAACTCAAGGTGTGCTGCAGATGGTAAATTAGGGTATCGTCAGAATACCACTTCCATCCACTCCACCTCCACCATCACCTCCGCCTCACCTACACCTACACCTCTGCCTCCACCTCCACCTCCACTATTCAACATGACGAATGCTATGAAGATTCTAATATTCAGGGGTCTTGGGATAGAAGATCCTGAATATTTTTGGTTTGTAGCAGATGTTGTGTGGAAGTCACAACAAATTACAGATGATGACTTGAAGAAAGCGTAGTTGGTCACAACATTGCAAGATAGAGCGTTGAGTTGGTACAATATGTATTGTTTGACTCATCCAAATGCAATGTTGAAAGACATGAAGGAAGTAGTAAATAATGAATTCAAGAAGCCTAAGTCGTAGGCCTAGTCAGTAACAAAGGTCAAAGAGATCGAGTAGAAGGTCAATGAATCTACGTGGGACTTTCATTAGAGGTTGAAATGCCTGCTCCAATTGGATAATATGAAGATCACGGATCACTAACACAAGGACTGGTATATTGCTTTTGTTGCTACCCCATTTTAAATTTCCACTATCACAATAGAAGATTGGAATGCAGGCTGAGGAACTAGAGATTGCTATGAAATTAGAAGCCTCACCTATTTAGGATATGAACCTGGGGTGCAGGATATTCATTCACAGCTGGCTAGCCTGCATATGGAGTTGCAGATCCTCAAGAAGGGAAAGGAAATCTAGAATGAGGTCCGCATGGAAATGTGGTGTTTGAAATGTAAGGGCCATGGCCATGACAAGGACCATTTCCCGGTGTACCAGAATTATCTTGTTGGGGGAGGAATTGTCCCCCTAAAGCTAGAAAACACCGTTGGGCCAAGCATAGGAGTAGTACCATGGTGTGTTATTTTTCAGATTCCAAGAAAACACACGACATACAATTGTCATATGTTGCAGAAGTTTGTACAGACTCCTAAACAACTATTCTATAATTTCTATAAGTTTGTGGGTCATGATGAGCGCAACTTCCGGAGTTATGAGTTGATGATGGGTAGAACACCAATATATAGAGTAGAGATGGAGGCTCTTCCTCAGGATCAAGGCACAACTATAGCACGCGGGGAGTTTTAGGGGCGAGGAAGAGGATGCAGAGGAGGATCTATAAGAGGTCATGGCTAGATCATTTGTTACAATTATGAAGAACTAGGTCACTTTGCATGAGATTGCCATAATCCAACTCACCCCTCATGTCAATAGTTTTGACGGTTTGATCATGTCATAGAAGATTGTCCCGTTCTCATCGTGAAGATGCAAGAAAATAAGGTCTAGACTTAGCAGCCTACTCAGAACATCCAGATGATGAGATAAGAACTATGGGAAGAGGGTCCTAGTATTAATATCGTCACGCGAAGTGGCATAACTACGTGGGAGGATAAAAGGAAACAACCATAAGAAAATGTGTGGGTGTGCAAGGCTGCTGATAAAGAAGATGGATTTGATTTGAATAAGGAAAATGAGACTTTTATGGAAGAAAAGAAGAGCTTCATGGATGCAGGGGCTTCGACCTCAAGGGCTCAGAGTACGCGTACAGGGAAGCCTAACGACATCAGTACTGCGTAGGAGGCAGACCCCTCATTGTTAGCATCATTTTTATAAACTTGCATGAAGATCCTAAGGGATAAGAAGGCAGTAGAGGGATTGCAAGAGCTCATAGATAACTGCACTGGAAAAAATAAGCCCCTACCTGAGCAGTGCACAGTACACAAAGTAGGGAAAGGTAAGAAAAGGACTGGTCGCGAGATGAGATTGACTGCCCAAATTGGAGAATTTGAGATGGACCAGGTGATCCTTGATTTAGGATCTGATGCAAATGTTTTTCCAAAGCAAACATGGGAGAGAATGGGAAGACTAGCGCTACAGTGGTCCCCAATCCAGTTGAGAATGGTGAATCAACAAAATATTATTCCTATGGGGCACCTACATGGGGTGACTATGGATATTGAAGGGGCGCACACCATAGCCGATTTTGAAGTGATCGAAATAGTGGACGACAATAACCCATACCCAACACTTCTTGGGATTGATTGGGCATTTGATATGAATGTAGTCATCAACTTAAGAAGCATAGTATGACATTTGAAAAGAAGGAACTAAGGGTTATTGTTCCATTGGATCCAGCTAAAGGTGTGTGATATACTGAACCAATCCACGATTATGATGAGGAAGACGATATTGAGAAAATCTATAAGCTTACTGTGTGAGATGAGGATTGGATCAACCCTACGGTAGATGGGCGAATTACGTGGGAGAAGGAAACTCCTACAATTCAGATTCAGATGAGGAGCTCGAACACTGGAAAAACAGGTTGCATGAGGTATCATCACTGCGATGCAACATGCTTACAAAGTCACTCTGATGTATATCCACTGAGGTACGCAACTTACCGTATTATGATGGTTTAGAAAATGTCAATTTATTTTTGGATAAATTTGAAAGGGATGTACCAAATAAACATCGGTTCCAAGAACCAGACATCACACTGCGATCTACGCCTGCTAGATGGTGTGGTATGCATAAGAACAACTTTGCAGATTGGAAGGAATATTGATAGATGATGAAGTTGTGGTTTGGGTATGCCAATACCTGCATTACGGAGAAATATACAAGGAAGGATGATCCATGCGAGCATCTAGCTCGATGGATGAAAGCATGGGGAGAAGAACCATAACCAGAATGGGTTCATATGTTTTGCCACACTTTGGATATGATTCCAATGAATTGGTATCTAGAAATAGAGCTGCGACATGGAACTGCAGAATGGGGTGTTTTGAAATAATTTTTTTTTTTCTCACATTTAGTTTTGAAGATGGATTTGAGTGAATTGATGAAGTATTACAGGAGATGAAAGCTGTAATATTCAGAATTCCTGAAGAGTCTGTTGTGGGGGTACAACCAGACTGGGGTACGCAACTCCACCATGTGCTCAAATATTACAATGTGACCACTGAGGAAGGAAAAGAAGATCCTAGGAACATTAATATTCCTGAGTCAAAGGATAGTTCAAAGTCACAGGGCCTAAAGCGGAAGTCCCTGATACCTCAAAGCCCTTGAAGACCAAGAAGGTGAATATTGGGTCAAAAATGCAGCTGATGTTCGCAAATATAGGGGACTATTGGACGAAGACATTGTAGACAAAGTCGTAGAGCTATTGCGGGAGTATCAGGACTTGCTTCCAACCAAGTTCTCTGATCTGAAAGGGATATTAGGGGATCTGGGCATTATGAAGATCAATTTGAAGTTGGATGTGAAGCCAGTAAAGAAGCATCGTTATTGATTGAATCCTAAGTACAAGGAAAAAGTGCGCGAAGAATTGGATAAGATGCTTGAAGCCGAGATTATTAAGCCTATCGAAGAATCAGACTGGGTTAGTCCTATGGTGGTTTAGGAAAAGAAGATGAAGGGTGAGATTCAGATATGCATAGACTTAAGGAATTTGAATGATGCTTGCATCCATGATCCATTTCCTACACCATTCACAGATAAAATGCTGGAGAATGTTGGAGGTCAGGAAGCCTATTTATTTACTGATGGGTCTGAGGGTACCATCAGATCAAGACCATGCCAGAGGATCAAAGTAAGACCACCTTTGCAACTGAATGGGGTTATTTTCAGTATACAGTTATGCCTTTTGGACTTAAAAATGCCCCTGCAATCTTCTCTAGGGTGGTAGTCACAACTTTCAAAGAATTTATTCACAAGTTTTTGGAGGTTTACTTTGATGATTGGACAGTGTTTGGGTTAGTAAAGAGACATGTTTCCAGTCTTCGCCTCATGTTGGATACTTGTCGAAAGTATCAAATATCCCTTAATCTGAAGAAATGCATATTCTGCGTACCGTATGGGATACTATTGGGCCATGTAGTCTGTAAGCAGGGGTTGATGGTAGACCCTGCCAAAATTGCAGTGATTATTAATCTAGATCCTCTAAAGAATGTCAAACAACTGTGTGCGATGTTGGGCCACATAGGGTATTACAGAAAATTCATCAAAGCGTATGGTAGATCACTATTCCCATGGAAAAATTGCTAAAAAAGGATGCGACGTTTTGCTGGGATGATGATTGCCAGAAAATTTTGGATGTCTTGAAGGAAAAGATGGTCACTGCGCCTATTTTAGTGTTCCCCTACTGGAAGAAGGAGTTCCATGCACATGTAGATGCGTTATGCATAACACTAGGAGTTGTGCTAACCCAACCAAGTGAAGGTGGTATCGATCATTTGATAGCATTTGCGAGCAGAATGTTATTGAAAGAAGAAAAGAATTATTCAACCACATAACACGAAGGACTAGCATTGGTGTATGCACTCTAGAAGTTCGGGCACTATTTGTTGGGTGCGCACTTCAATATGTACAAAGACCATTATGCTTTGAATGGTCAACAAGCCTGTGTTGGGGGGGGGAATATATAGATGGTTTTTTTCTTTTTCAGGAATATGACTTTGAAGTTATTGTGAAGGTAAGGCAATTGAATGATGGACCAGATAACCTCTCGCGAATTGAGAATGGTGATGAACCTACAAATATGGAGGAAGAATTGTTTGATGTGCCACTGTTTGTTGTGCCCGTTGCGGATGAGAATTTTGATGATATAATCCAGTTCTTATCCACATGTACATCTCCTGAAGATTATTCCATGCAGTAGAAGAAAGAGTTGGTGATCTGGGTTGCAGATTTCTCTGTTATCGCTGGAAATTTATATAAAATGGGATTTGATGAAATATTGCTTAGGTATGTCCCAGTGTATGAACAAAAAAGTATTCTCATTGAAGTGCATGGAGGGTTTGCGGGAGGACATTATGCGGGAAGAGCATCTGTGCAGTAAATTCTATGAACAGGACTATGGTGGTCGACTGTGCATAAGGATTCCAAGGTTTATTGCAAAGCATGTGATGCTTGATAGAGAATGGGGAGACCGTCATGAAGGGATGAATTGAATTTGAACCCAAAGGTATCATTATAAGCATTTGATAAGTGGGCAATAAACTTCTTGGGGCTAATTCATCCATTAGGAAAGAATATAGGAGCTAGATACATCATTACAATGATCGAATATTTAACCAGGTGGGATGAGGCGCAACCTGTGAAGGATTGTAGCACAACAATAGCTGCAAAGTACAGTTTTGAATATATCCTATCTCGGTTTGGCTGCCCTAAGATCTTGATGAGCGATAGGCGTTCACACTTCTTGAACAAAACAATTATGACTTTGCTTGAAGAATTCCAGATGTATCTCCAAAAGGGTACGCCGTATCATCCTCAAGCGAACGAGATAGTGGAAGCATTTAACAAAATCCTAGAGAATGCCTTAACAAATATTTGCAATGAAAAACAGAATGATTAGGATGTGTTCATACCATTTATCCTATGGGTGAATAGAACGACCTACAAAAAGTTGACTGGACAAACGTCGTTCAGAATGGTTTATGGACAAGAAGTTTTAATGCCGATGAAGTACATCATGCCAAGTTTGTGGATTGCTACAGTCATAGACATGGTCGATCGAGATACAATGGAATAATGCCTCGTGCAACTAGTTGAACTGGAGGAAGATTGATTCTTGGCAGGTTTTCATCAACAAGTACAGAAGGACTACGAAAAGGTATGGCATGATTTCCACATTAAACAATGCACCCTTAAGAATGAAGATTTGGTATTGCTGTATGATAGTAAGTTCACAAAGTTTCCGGGGAAGTTACAAATGCATTGGTTGGGGCCATATGTTATTTAGGAGATTACGGGTGGAGGAATAGTTCAACTCGCAAAGCTGAATGGGGAGTTGTTTATGGAAAAGTCAATGCGAGTCAGTTAAAGTTGTACATGTGTGATTCTGCCCCTGTGCCATGACTATATGGAGGCAGGATAATCCTAGTACTCCAAGAAGTTGTAAGGGGGTCCGAGACTGTAAAATACACTGGCAAAAGGATGGGTGGACGAAGCAAATGGGTTGAATGAGATAAGAAGCAAAAGAAGCCTTAGAAAAGAACGGTGTGGCAATCACCATGCAAAAATCTAATGGAGATCCAACTTAAGGGAAATATGGATCAATCCAGGAAGTCGATGGAGCCCCTAGACTTATATGCGGAAGAACTAGCGGGGGTGCTGAGGAGATTGATGTAGAGGAGGTTGAGTCGATAACTCGACTACCGCCATATATACAACCAAGAAAATCCATGACTAAAGCGCCTAAAGACCCGAATTTAATGGAGTTCATGGTCTCCACACCTTTTATGCCGGAGAATGTGTCATTTGAGGGAAATCTGCTGGCCCAGATATCGTACTTAAAAATGGAGGATTGGGGCCTGGGGGACCACACAAAGTTCCCACAGTTGGAGCTGAAAAAGTATGTGAATAAGGTCTATTATGAAGAATTAGAGGTCACATGACTTGAGCCGATGAAATGGGTAGCCGGAGTTGGGTGCGCAGGGCTACTGAACATGTTGTGGGTGCCGCACTTTAGCCGCAATGCTATAAACACAGTCTGTGTGCATCAAATTTTGACGCTGGTGCACGATGGGTGCCTTTGGTTGGGAGGGCCCATCCCGATCACTGATATGCTAATCCACATGATAACTTTGTTGCTGTATCAAGGAGTAGACCCTTCAGAGGATTTCATCGGAAATTGACAGGAGAAGTAATTGGCAGATAAAATGAAGAGCGACTTCAAGCTGACAAAGAAGTCATGCAAATATACAATAAGTTCCATATCAGATGGCATGATGTAGTTCGCTGCAAAAATATTGGTTGGAAAAATCATGAGGAAGTGTCGCGTCAATGAAGTGCTGGTGCCAGTAGTCTCCTTGGTTGTCTAGTGCGCCAAAGAAGTCCAATACAATTGGGCTCAATACTTGTGTCATGAATTTTTGAGGAGACTACAGAGAAGCCCACAATGAGGGCAAGGTGTTCCACTATGCGTGGTTGTTGTTGTTGATCGTGTTGGTGGCATGGAGGATGCCCAAAGAAAGTCAGTTCCCTCAGCATGACTCAAATCTACCTAAGGCCGCGAAGTTCACTTCACTGTGGGCCACAAAAGACCCTAAGCGCATTATGGAGATGAAGATATTTTGGGTCTTATTTGAGTCAAAGCTGAGGATGGTGATTAACCAATGGCCAAGGTTATCACCAAGTTTGCACATGCAGTACAACAATGTTGCAGATTTCAAGGAATATTTTCATAATCTGCACATCCACGCGAAGAAAGATGCCAAGGGCACATGGCACAAGTTTCCATACTTAGTCATTGAGGATGATATTCTGGGGGTTGTTAGTGAATGGCTAAGTGATTGGATGACCCCCTATGAGTCGGTGCAAGAGCTAGTAAGCTGCTGAAGGTGAAGCAGCGCAGACCACAACAATGACAACAACAACAAAAGAGAAGAAGAAGGAAGCATAGAAGGCTTCTGCAAAAGAGAAGGTTGCGGAAAAAATAAAGGCCACACAACATAGATAAGTTGCTGCAAGGGAGAAAGAAAAAACTAAAGAAAGAGTCTTTGCTAAAGAGACCAGTGTGGCCAAGGAGAATATGGCCACTATGTCGTAGGCCACCATTGACCTCAGTGAGTCAGACACAGAGTGCATAAATGTGGAGGAGGAAGCAAAGGGAGAAGAGGAAGGGGCACTGGCTCGGAGTCCCCCTTCATTGTCAAGAAGAGGCAAAAGAGGAGTTCTAAAGGGCCGCGCAAGAAGCAGAAGTCAGAAAAA